>CAWUFW010006250.1:0-600000 GCA_963921515.1 Calotriton arnoldi | reverse complement strand
GCTTATTGATTTGTGCTTGTGTAGGTGTGATGGTAGTTTGTTGCTCAGGACACATGACTGTGGTTCACAGTGTGAACGACATCTAGCTTTGTCATCACAGTGGGATTGTAATGCAGCCCAGGGTCACCACATTGTGGGGGCCCTGGGGGTAGTGCTGTGGTGTCTCTGTGTCTTGCTGTGTCACTTGCTGTTCCTACATGCTTGTGTGACATGTGTGATTTGTGCTCCCTCTCATCTGACAATGCCTGATTGCCCACATAGGGGATTTGGATCCATGAGTTACCTTTGTGTGGCACTGTATGCACATCTGTGTAATTGGTATTCAGGCCTCCTCATGTGTTGTGTGGTTGCCTGGGGACACTGGCACCCCCTCACCTGTTGTGTTTGATGTGCAGTGTGGGTCTGCCTGTTTGTGTTTGTGCATCTGCACCACTGCATTGGCATATCTTTGGTGTGCCATTGGCTGTATGTTGTTTGGTGGGTTTCCCCTGCTGTCCCTGGGACTCCTAGGTCATCAGTCAGCCCAATGATCATTGTTTGTGTGTCCCATTACTGCCATGGTATGGTATCTGTTCACCTCACATCTACAGTCTCCACAGGGTATCTGCATTTGTGTGCCCATTGGTGCAAATATGTGGGTCTGCATTCTGATGGTCACTTCTGTCATTGTGTCATTGATGAATGTTGACAGTGTCAGCCCCCATGGGTGATGTTTGTCTGCACATGGCCAAAGGTATGTCTTATTTGCACTGCAGTATTTGCCTCCTCCAATCTATGTTGCAATGGGACACAGGCACTACTTTGCCACTGATGTGTTTTATGTTCTGTGACCAGGAATCATCCATGCAGTTTGGCAGTTGCAGCTTTTTCTTTGTCAACACTTACATTTTGGTCACTGTGATGATGGGGCTTTGAACCCCATTGCCACAATGTTCAAGATGTGCTTCAGCTATGGACCCCACACTTACATTTTGGTCACTGTGATGATGGGGGTTTAGACCCCATTGCCACAATGTTCAAAATGTGCTTCATCTATGGACCCCATACTTACATTTTGGTCAATGTGATGATGGGGCTTTGAACCCCATTGCCACAATGTTCAAGATGTGCTTCAGCTATGGACCCCACACTTACATTTTGGTCACTGTGATGATGGGGGTTTAGACCCCATTGCCACAATGTTCAAAATGTGCTTCAGCTATGGACCCCACACTTACATTTTGGTCACTGTGATGATGGGGTTTTGGACCCCATTGCCACAATGGTCATGGCCTGCTTGCATTGTGGGGGCCACACACATATATGTGTGGCACATGTGATAGGGGGTCACATTGTATGTTCAAAGTCATGTTCAGTGTTGTAGGCATTTGACACAGTCTACACACGCTTGTCATGGTGTTGGGGGGATGTCTTTATGTTGCATTCTTTATGTTGGTGTGTGCTTGTTGTGACATGTATTAGCCATCCTGTGAGTGGGGGTGTTGTTGGTGGTGGGCATCCAGCCCCCCATGGGTAGAGGTGGTAGTAGTGACAGGCATCCAGCCCCCCATGGGTAGAGATGGTAGTAGTGGTAGGCATCCAGCCCCCCATGGGTAGGGGTGGTAGTAGTGACAGGCATCCAGCCCCACATGGGTAGAGGTGGTAGTAGTGGTAGGCATCCAGCCCCCCATGGGTAGAGGTGGTAGTAGTGGTAGGCATCCAGCCCCCATGGGTAGAGGTGGTAGTAGTGACAGGCATCCAGCCCCCCATGGGTAGAGGTGGTAGTAGTGGTAGGCATCTGGCACCCCCTGGGTAGGGGTGGTAGTAGTGATAGGCATCTGGCACCCCCTGGGTAGGGGTGGTAGTAGTGGTAGGCATCTGGCACCCCATGGGTAGAGGTGGTAGTAGTGGTAGGCATCTGGCACCCCCTGGGTAGGGGTGGTAGTAGTGGTAGGCATCTGGCATCCCATGGGTAGAGGTGGTAGTAGTGGTAGGCATCCAGCCCCCCATGGGTAGGGGTGGTAGTAGTGGTAGGCATCTGGCACCCCATGGGTAGAGGTGGTAGTAGTGGTAGGCATCTGGCACCCCCTGGGTAAGGGTGGTAGTAGTGGTAGGCATCTGGCACCCCATGGGTAGAGGTGGTAGTAGTGACAGGCATCCAGCCCCCCATGGGTAGAGGTGGTAGTAGTGGTAGGCATCTGGCACCCCATGGGTAGAGGTGGTAGTAGTGACAGGCATCCAGCCCCCCATGGGTAGAGGTGGTAGTAGTGGTAAGCATCTGGCACCCCCTGGGGAAGGGTGGTAGTGGTGGTGGGCTTCCAGGCCCCTATGTGTATATGTGGCATTGGTGATGGCCATCCCGCCCCTATGGTGCTGCTGTTTCTGGTGTAAGTAATTTCTGCATCCCTGTGTGTGTGTGTGATATGTCGGGTACGTGTAGTTTGTTTTTGTGGTTGGTGTCTGACTTACCTTCTGCGCCGTACGCGTCCGTGCCTGTTCCGTAGTAGATGTAGAATATTGGTAGGATCGGCACGATGGGATTCATGGTTGGTTCGTCTCGTTCGTCTTTCTCTTTGCTTCGCCTTGTTCTCGTCGCTGGCGTGTTCGTCTCGTAGCCGTGGATCGTGTTGTGGCGCGAATCGGAGCTTATGTGCGCCTCTCCCGGATGCTCTGACGTGCCGTGCGTAGCGACGGGTTCGGCGCGTACGGAGTGCGCATCGTACTAGTCCGGCTGGACGGGGCTGCATTTTGGCTTCCGTGCGACTCGATTTTGCGTTTCCGGAGCCGCCTCGGTCGGGAAACAGGACCTGGATTGGGTGAGTACGACTGGGTCGGAATCTATGCTGTTGTGCGCATCGTACTTGCTCGTTCGGAATAATGTGCGGATCGGTCGGGAAACAGGCATTCGCCTGGCTTTTTTCCCGGCCGAATGGTGTTAGGTGCGCCTCCGACCGAGATCGGAATCGGCCCCTAAGTCTTTGGGAATGTACACCTTACCCGCTGGCACTGGCTGTGCGCTGCCACCATTCGAACTGGACTCCACCTATTTAGCCTTAATGTCCAGTTCCCTCATGCTTAACTCATGTGCTTAGAGAATCTTTTTCTCTTCCAAGGCGAGAGCGTTCTTGCTCTCCTCTGCTCGCTTTTCACTTTCAATGAGCAGCTTTTTCTCCTCTGCTTGAGCCTTAAGTTTTAAAACCTCCAACTCATGCTCTCTGACCCTTTGGTTTTCCTCCAGCTCCTCTGGGGAAAAGCTCCTCCCTGAATGGTTACTACCAGCCCCTGTGGCTGTTCCTTCCACCGGCAAATCCTGTGGACCAAATCCATTCCCTGGGTCATCCTCATCCACCTCATCATCACCTGTCTCCTGAGCCTCTTTGGCTTCCCACCAGGCCCTCAAGGCCGTTTGCAGCTCCTCCTTCTTGGCGCTACTTTTCATGGGACATCCCAAAGCTCTGCAGAATTGCCTCAATTGATCAACTTTGTAGGTAAGCAATGCCTCAATGTCGAATTCCAATTCTGCAGCCTCACTGGCTACTTGACTCCTTTGAGACATGATGTGTGGCTTAAAGGTCGCTCAAAAATAGAACCAAAAATCAAAACACAATGTGTGGTTGCATCGTGGTCTGCACTAAACTAGTGATGTACACCAATCACTGTGAGTCAGTTGCAAATACACGTTCAAATCCCCAACCGCTGACCACCAATGTTAGAACTGGGGGTCTCTAGTTGGCTGAGGTATGTACCTTAGTCCAAATAGGGACCCTTGCTTCTAGTCAGGGTAAGGAGGGGCACACCCTTAGATAACCCCTGCTCACCCCCTGGTAGCTTGGCACGAGCAGCCAGGCTTATCTCCAAGGCAATGTGTAAGGTATTTGCAACCACACTCCCAGTAACACAGTGATAACACCACAAATGGACACCACACTGGTTTCATAAAAATAGCAGTATCTTTATAAAAAGGAATACGTTGAGACCAAACGATAGAAAACCAACATATGCGTATTCGTAATAATTCACTTGGCGGGTTATTAGGCCAGCAATCACTTGTAGGTTCTTGCGGTATTAATGAGCAATTTACGATCTCTAATGCAGTCCTAATGCAATGCTATGCAGTTCATAATGTAATAATAGGACAGTCCTTAATGCAAGAATCAGGCAGTTCGTAATGCAATAATAATGCGGTTCATAATGCAAGAATCAGGCAGTTCGTAATGCAATAATAATGCGGTTCGTGATGCAAGAATCAGGCAGTTCGTAATGCAATAATAATGCGGTTCGTAATGCAAGAATCAGGCAGTTCGTAATGCAATAATAATGCGGTTCGTAATGCAAGAATCAGGCAGTTTGTAATGCAACAATAATGCGGTTCGTGATGCAATCTGCACAGTCAACTCGGGCACCACCAGGCCCCAACAGCAGAGGCAACGGTCATAGGCTTACAGGGGCGGCCCCGGTTCTGCTGGACAGGTCCGGGCCGCTCGGGGACTCAGCGCGTCTAACGCAGTGCAGCGGGAGAGAGCTCGGAGCACTCCTGTACTCCTCCTGCACGCCTCCCCAGGCCACACACGCTTGCGGCTCCCGACCGGAGTCCAAGCCTTACCTGGGGGGCTGCGCTGCCTCGCTCTCTCTCTCACCCCGCTCGTCGGACGTCCTGCTGGGCGATCCCAATCACGTTGCGGCTCTGTTGCTAGGCGATGCTGTAGCCGGACAGGTTACGGCGCGGCCTTCTCTGTCGTTGATGATCTTGGGCAGATTCCTTTCGACGAACAACGATCACCTTGTAGCTTCCTTAGCTTCAAGAAATCCTTTAGCACGTTGTGGCTCGGGCCGGCAGCGGTGATCCTCACTCACAGCCTCAGTTACGATGACGGCTCGGGCCACAAACAGCAATACAGCAGCGTGGATGATGTTTCACGCTGCGGGGGCAATGCGATCACGGGGCACCTCGTAAACAGTACCACGGACCACACAGCAATCTCAGGCATGCAAGAGCACCACGCACACAGCGTCGCTGAGACACAGTCCTCAGTTTCAAGTGCCCCGTTAGCATGTTGCGGATCGGGCCGGCGGCGGCGATCTGTACTCACAGCCTCAGTTACGATGACGGCTCGGGCCACAAACAGCAATACAGCAGCGTGGACGACGTTTCACGCTGCGGGGGCAATGCGATCACGGGGCACCTCATAAACAGTACCACGGACCACACGGCAGTCTCAGGCGTGCAAGAGCACCACGCACACAGCGTCGCTGAGACATGGTTGGAAACTTTTGTGTTCCTGAGTTTCCACAACAGGGGATCAGCTCTCCTCGGGCCCTTGGAGACACGCTACTTCAGGACACAGCACACAGCAAAGTCCTCACAAGCAGGGGGATACAGCACACAGGAAAGTCCCTTGTCCTCTCCTTAGTCAAACCAGCAAACTGCAGGCCAGCCCCAGAACACACAGCAAGGGCAGTCCTTCTCTTCAGTCTCTTCAGCTGTTCTTCTTTGGCAGAGGTTCCTCTTGATCACGAAGTAGGTTCAATCCTTTTTCAATATGGATTTCAGTCTTGAGTTCAGGGGTTTCAGCTCTTACATTTATACTCCTAAATGCCTTTGAAGTATTTGGGTCCAAACCAGACCTGGGTGTCTTCCTGCCAGTGCACACCCTCCTCCTTTGATAGTCAGGGTCTGGGGCCCAGACGGTCAGCAGGAGGTGGAGCCATCCTTTTGTGGCAGCAACACAGCCCTCTTCACATCCAGGGGGCTACTCACCCCCCCCACATCAAATGCAGGCCAGCCTGTTGCTGTCTCACCTTCTCCTCCCTGGGGTCAGGACACTTCCCAGACCCTGTCACGTCTAAACCCAGGCAGGCAATATCCAACCAGGCAGAGGCACACAGGATGGTTTAAGACAAGAAACCAGCTACTTCTGAAAGCGTGGTTTCTAAACACACAATTCAAAAACCATCTTCACAAAAAGATGTGTTATTAAATTCTGAGTTCAGGCACACTAAACTCCATCTCTCCAACTTATGCCTATGGGAAGATATGCTGGAAACATGGGACACAGCATTCCCCATTCTGTCCTATGGGAAAGATGGCCTTGCAACAGTGAAAAACGAATTTGGCAGTATTTCACTGTCAGGACATGGTACACACCTCAGTACATGTCCTACCTTTCACATATACTGCACCCTGCCCAGGGGGGTACCTTGGGCCAACTATAGGGGTGTCTGATGTGCATAAAAAGGGAAGGTAAGGCCTGGCAAGTGGGTGCACTTGTCAGGACAACAAGGCAGTTAACAAACTGCGCGCAGGCACTGCAGTGGCAGGCCTGAGATCTCTTCTTAGGGCTACTTGTGTGGGTGGCACAATTAGTGCTGCAGGCCCACTAGTAGCATTTTCATTACCAGCCCTGGCACACATAGTGCACTTTACTAGGGACTTCACTAGTAAGGCAAACATACCAATTATGGATAACCAATTACCATAACACTTTATACAGGGAGCACTTGCACTTTGACACTGATCAGCAGTGGCAAAGTGCCCAAAGCATCTAAGCCAGTAAAACAAAATCCATCACAGCATCAAAAATAGAGGAGGTAGAGGCAAAAAGTCAGGGGTAACCACGCCAAGAAATGCCAGGTCTAACAGAGAGTAAGGTACTATTTACTTTACCCTCTGCCTACCTTTGGGGATCTACTGGACTCTGTGCACACTATACCTCACTTTGGTATAATATATACAGAGCCAGCTTCCTACAGAAAACACTTACTAATTGTCTAGCTAGACAATACACTTTGCACGTCTCCTCTCTCCAATAAGCTTGCTTTGTATGCATTCCCAGTTCACACAAAGGTATCCCAAAAAGAGTATATGTTACACACAAACTCCTTTTTTATAGATATAGGGCCAGTTTTGCAAACTGCACTTTGTGGTACATAAAGCAGTACTACAGTAGTATCACAGTTCTCAAAAAGCTGTCTTCCAATCCTGAAAATCTCGCTAATTATAGACCTATCTCGCTACTACCTTTGCTCACTAAAATTCTAGATATCCATATTAACAAACATCTTATCTAGATGAACATCGGGTCTTAGACCCTTCACAATCAGGTTTTAGAGCACAACACAGTACAGAGACAGCATTGGTGGCAGTTACCAACAATATATGACTCTCTCTTGATGTAGGAACCCCAATCATGCTGGTTCTATTAGACCTTTCTGCAACATTTGACACGGTATCCCATTCCATTCTCATCCACAGATTACATGAAGTAGACATCCATGGTATGGCATTACCTTGGCTCAGGGACTTCCTTGACAATCATACCCATCACGTTTGTCTGGGTTCGTTTAAATCAATAAAGATACTTTCTAATAGCCCTCAAGGCTCGTGCCTGAGCCCAAATTTATTTAACACCTTGTTACACCTCTGGCAGATGTTGTGAGATCCTGCGGTGTGGAGATTGTGTCATACGTGGATGACACTCAACTCCTTATTTCTTTTGGTCCTGACCCATATATGGTGGAAAAACAATCTGCGCACTGCATGAGGGAGACCACTGACGATAACTCTCTCCAACTAAATAGCAAAAAATCTGTTGTTTGGCAAAGGGCACAAGCTCTGGTCAGCTGACTGGTAGCCTTCGGATTTTGGACCGGCTCCCACTCCCAAACAAGTGGTGAGAAATTTAGGAATGAAACTTCATTGGACACTATCCTTAAGAGACCAGGTTAACGCCACATGTGGCACTTGTTATGCCATGATGAGGCTATTGAAAAAGGTCTTTCCCTGGCTACCTTCTACCTCTAGGAAAACCATGGTCCAGGCACTTATAATTAGTCACCTAGACTATGGGAATGCATTTTTAGTTGCAGCAAATGACACCTTGCTGGGTAAACTACAGGTCGTTCAGAACACTGCTGCCCGGTTGATTTGTAATTTGCCTGCTCGGTCATATTCGGCACTTACATTAAAAAAATTACATTGACTGCCCATAAAGAAAGGGCAATCTTCAAGCTCTGTGGCTTGACTCATAAGACCCTTTATCAGGGAAACATCCTTTTTAACGAAGTCTTTAATACGAGAGGCCTTAACAACGAAACCGGCACCACGACAGAGTCATTACTACGCACGTCTTTACTACGAATGACATTACCACCCATGCCATTACAACGAAAATAAAACTAACGCTGCACCGGCATGGTGAAGTGAAACGATTTGGTGCAGCGTTAAGGGGCGGTGCTGTTTGTTGTCCGGTCGAGTTAGGGTGAAAGAGCTGCAGTGGCCCGACAGATTCTCGGCGTGCATAACAATTAATTTGTTTTTATTTGACAACAGGTTTTAACATGGCAGGCAGACACAGCAAACATTGCGGCATGATGCCCCGTCAGTTACATATTTGGAGAAATGTCCAACCTACGCTGAATAACACTGCTGCTTGAGGGTGTGGAGGGGTGGAAAATGCACATGGTGTGGGTCTTTGGTCATAGAGCAGGGGAAGGGGCGGTTTGAGACTTGAAGGACATATAACCATGAGACTTGAAGGACATACAACCAAACGTTTATCAGAAATAGGCGCACATAAAAGAAATTAATGACAAACAAATTAAAATGGTACTCACGAACCGAGAAAACGGACATCATTTTAAAAGTTGATAAGGATCACATTTTCGATTAGCGGCTCCGTCCGCACTGAATGTACAGGAAGTTAGAGGAAAACTGGAGCAGAGAACGAGGCAAAACTTAGAAATGAGCTGATTCGTTGAATCACACGTCCAATCAGCTAACTGGAATTCCTAAAACCACCAATCCAATTAGCACAAAATAGACGGACTCACAGCTCAATTTCTTAGGGTTTGAGATTATTTAAAAACACTAATTTGCATTTGGCGTTAAAACGGAAAAAGATTAAAAGGTATGCTTTACAATTCCGTTCGTTGTTATGGTGCTTTGAATGATTCACTACGTGACGGCGTGATAATGATATTCGATGTAGAAACTATCGTAGTAAAGGCAGTTTCGTGATTATGGATTCGTGGTAAAAGCCTTCGTTGTAAAGGCTTTCGTTGTTGCGTCGTACATCCCCTTTATCAGTCTCAGCCCATGTATCTCCATTCAAAACTGAGTTATTACTTGCCTTCCAAACAGTTAAGATCGTCTGATAAAGCCTTTCTGCAGGTTCCATGTATCCTTACTGCCAGATTTGGTTGTAGAGCTTTCTCATATCTGGCTCCTCATCATTGGAACAATCTTCCTCTCTATATTCGCACCTGCCCCAATTTTATTTCAGATGCTCAAAACATGGTTGTTCTAGACAGTGTTTACCTGCCTGCTCAGTGCAAGTGCCGAAATACTTCTTCGGGAGTGGGTGGTGCGTGATATCAAGTGCACATAACATATCGTAACATAACATAACATAACATAACACATAACAGTAAGACCTTTGCTATGCACAAACAGCATCTCTAAAATAGCCCATGCCCTAAACGTGACAAAACAGTGAATGATGTACACCAGCCTAGCCTTGGAGGAAGTCCAGCATTACACAAGGCCACTCACAGGTACTGCAACACACTACCTTATAAAAATATTAGTGGCATGGACTTAATACAACACACCCTGGCAAATAATGTTAACATAATTTCATTTTTTCTACCTTTAAATTATGTGTTTAGTCTTACAAATTATGCAAAATTAATAATTAAATATGTTATTAGATTAAATATTATTAGTTAACTTATCAAAAATATAATAAAATGTTAACATTTTGTTAAAAATTAAAATGTAATTCATACTAATTAAGCAAAGCTTTCAATTACATTCAGTAAAGAGTATTTTTTTAAAAATACTACAGGAGATTTTTTTATTTTGCCTTGTTTAAACATGAATATTCATATAATAAATGAATACATTTAAATTATTAAATTATTTAGTAAACCTATTTTGAAGATGTTATGTGCTCTAACATATTATGTTATTAGTTCTAGGCTAAAACATATAATTTTAATTAATTTTACATTTATTTATTGTTCAATTTTAATAATTTTCCCTATTCTTTGCTTTAGGGAGATCTCCACTGTGCTGGTAGAAATTTCCGCCATGGTAGCAGAGATCTCCACCACAGAGACAGATCTCCAGCAAGGTGGCAGAGATATCCGCCTATTTGTGAAAAGTTTTGAGAAGTAATTTTACACTTGTAAATTTGGCTCCACTGCCTGGGTCTAGTGGGTAGGGACGTGTAAGTCTATGCAATTTAACTATTTAACTATGTAACTCTTATGCTTTGGAGCAAATTTACACTCGGAAATGGTCAATAACTAAAAGTAGTAACTTTACTCTAAAGTGTAATATTACATTCACACATATATATATTTACTCACATGTAAATGTATCTTTGTGACTATGCCTCCCTCTTTTCACCCTTTGCCAAATTTAAGTCTATTTCACTTATCCGATTTGAAACTAGCAGCAGTCCCTTCACTAGCACATGTATCAACTACTCTGAGGTTTGAACATTTAATTGTGACAAATCAAACAACTGATGTCGATTTCTTATTTACACCCTCTCTCTTTAGTAACAAGGCTTTGCCAAAGAAAACCATTCATCCTTCATCTTTCACAGTGAACCTTACCTCAGCTCGGCCAGAAACTCTAAAATCATGATTACTTTGAACCAAATAACCACGCACAATCACTGAATAGCATTCTGAGGTACACTAGCTCTTGTATCAATGAGCACAGAATGCGCCCAGCACACTGCCTATTTGCACACTACTACATCTCTACTGGACATGAGCAATAACTTGATGACAGAGTGAAATGTTCCAATGGCCACTAGGAGACGCAATGGAACAGAAAACTTGGGGTCATTCAAGCACGACCACCATGCCAAATGTCTCATGCTCATAGATGCAAGGCAGCACATGAATGGTTTAAGCAACCAGAATGCCAGGGCCTTAGTGACAGCTTGCTATGCCCATAAGTATATAAGCTGTAAGGAGATCCTTCACCTTTCCTTGCCCTTTCAAATTATGCATGGCCCCATCAATTTTACATGTGCAATTACAGTATATAAGCTTAACAGACGAGAACAGTGAAGCATGGTACTCAACATTGCAACCCCTGCACCCTCACAGATCAGCCACCCAGCAGCAAATTGCACACACCTCAGGAAGATCTGTTTTCCTAGAATAGCTCCCCTTTATTTGATGTCCTCATTGGCCTGCAGACTCACATTGTAGGCTCTTTTTCACACATGTTATTTGCTATTTGTCTCATGAAACAAGAGCACTTTCAAGGGTAGCAGGGTATGCATACACCTGCCCAGCAGCTTTACTCCTTCCTAGCATCTCATTTCCCCCCTCTTGTATTCATTGTCTCCTGGTGTCTCACATTGTCAAAGGACACTGGTAGAACTTCTTTCTTCTCTTTGGAGTTACTTCTTGCCTGTACATGTCCTCTCTGTCAATATAAAGACTACTAACCAGACTTGAAAGGCGCATTTAAGCAAGTTTATTGATTATACAAGTGCATGTCTTTTTCATTTTTTTTCTACACCCACACCCCACCAGGAGCTTATGCTATTCCTAGATCAGCCCACTTGCTACTAAGTCCACCAGCTGCCTCCTCCTGAAATCCACTCACTCTAGAAAACTCATAAATCATACATTTCCTCACTCAGCCAATTAGTTTAAACATATTGACTGTGGGTAGAATTCACAGCACTCCCATGGCATACTCAGATACCACAAGTAGTTAATACCACAGGTTTTTCATACCATAAGTTACTGTTTTAGTTTTGAATTCGGATTTCATGTGGATCTCACTAATGGTTTTAGAAGAAATGCAGTTTATCACTTTGGGACACACCACCTGAGAGGCAAATACATGTATGTAAATCATTTGGCAATAGTAGTCATTCTCCTCCTTACACCTCAACAATGGACAGGGCCGTATTGAACAAGATCATTCTTAGGGATTCTAAAAGCTCTAATATTTACAGTAAAAGCATGACCAAAAGCCTTGAGGTAGGCTGTCAACTACTGTCCCCGCCATAACATTTTTTGTTGATTTACCCACCAGCCATGAGTAGTGCAGGCCCCACGGTGCATTTAAAATCACTGACCCATAGAGAGAGGCTCTTGAATATCTACTTATGCTGAATTTGAGGTCAAGATGACCGGTTTCTTGAATGTGTGACTTATTCAGACCATAACCTTTTAGCAAGATTGCTACCTGTTTTCTTTCCTGAGGAAGACCCTGTCCAAATAATTTTTTGAGGTCAAAACATTACCATCCTTTCAATCTGAACCACTCATTCATTGCTGGACTACATACAATGTGAAACTAGTACATGACTGAGTTTTGATGTAATCATATCCTAGTGGTTAGGATTACATTCATATATCGTCTATGTACTGTATTATTTGCTTACCATTATCGCTTGCACTGCACAGTCACCAGGTGCACCTTTACACTTTTGAACTGTCTTTGCAACAGTTTATGTGATTTATTAGCAATATACTTTACATTCCATGAATGTTTGTGGTGCATTCATTGATTTAATGTAACAGGGAGAACACGTCTTTTGACGCCCCGTTGAATTGTGTGTTTACAGATATTACCTACTGGTGGTCGCCAGTAGGTAGTTATAGTTAGGACCTTGTTTCTATTCAAAAAGCGTTTTTTCTTTTGCCAATATCTTTGGCGCCGTTTGACAAATCTTCACGAAAGTTTCAAGACTACTGGCCCACTTGCTTTAGCTGCTTTCTTGAAACATTTGGGGTGATCTGTCATGCGGGGGCCAAGAAAAAGGGGGGTTCCCAAAACACTTTTTCTCAATGTTAATTTCCATAGGAAACTGTTGACCCAGCTACAGCCCAAAATGCTGAACAGAATTACACCAAATTTGGCAAAAGGGTAGCTCATGGTCCAAAGTGCACACTTTTTGTTAAATGCTGTAAATCCCTTTAGTAGTTCCTGAGAATTAAAAAAAATTCTCAGATATACAAATATGGCCGCGGAGGATCCGTGAACTCTCCCGATCTTGTGCCTGAGATTTGATTGGTTGCCAACACTTAAAACCAAGAAGTGTTAGCAGCCATCTTGTGACTCGGTTGCACCGAGTCACAAGGAAAAAGGTAAACAAACATTTCAAATTAGGAAAAGGGGGCAGGGTAGAAACACCCTGGCCCCCTAGGGCTGCTCAGGGGTCCCTCAGGGACCCCCATGGCCAAAAAATGATTTTTTTAAAAACAATTGGGCAGGATTTGCGTTGGACCCGTGAATCCGGATGAATTTTTTTTTTTTAAATGAAGTGGTGCTCTGGCTTCGTTTCCTTGAAGCCCTCGGGTGGGCCAGGTCCTGGGGGTAATTTAAAAATGAGATGCAGGGGCCAACGCGGACCCCCGCAGCCCCGGGGACCGCTATCTCCCCAGGGCTATTTATCTTAAATGCAGGGGCAATGCAACCCCCAGCACCCTGGGGACCGCCACCTCCCCAGGGCTCAATTTAAAAAGATGTGTGAGGCGCTCCAGCCCCCCTTACAGCCCCAGGGACCGCCACCTCCCCGGGGCTATTTTTAAAAATAAAGTGTGGGGGGCTCGAGCCCCACCCCATGCAGCCCCGAGGACCACCACCTCCCCATGGCTATTTCCAAGATGGGAGGGGGGACATGGCCCCCCTCCTGTAGCCGTAAATGGCCCTGGGGACCACCACCCCCCAGGGCCGGCTCCAACAATGTCCTGGGGTTCCCACCCCCATGACATTGCAGTTTGCTATGGCATGGCGGGAGCACAGCTCCCCCATGCCATAGCAAACTCTGCTTCGCTTCATGGAAGCGAGAGCAAGAAAAATGCTCTTGCTTCCATGGAGCGAAGCAGAATTACTTTTGTGCAGAGGGAGCTGCATGTTAGCAGCTCCTTTTGCCCAAAAGCAATGCCGGCTCTCACAGGAGGCAGGGAGCCGGCAGGGACCGCGGGGGCCTTGACGCTCCCGCCACGGTGCCCAAGGGATGTGGTCCTCGGGGCCAAAAATGGCCCAGCTACCCATTTTTATTTTTATTAAAAAAATGAAGGATGCGGCCATGCCCCGGGGGATGGGGTCCCTGGGAAAATATTGGCCTTAGGAGGGGGGCCACGTGGCTCCCCTCCAAAAAAAAAAAATAGTGGACAGGCCCCGGGGGATTGGGTCCCCAGGGTAGATATCGGCCTTGGGAGGGGGGCCTCTTGGCCCCCCTCCCATTTTATTACAACACAAAAAATGGGTCAGGCCCCGGGGGATGGGGTCCCCGGGGCCCAAAAGCATCAAGGAAAGAGGGGCCACACAGCCCCCCTTCCTAGAATTAAAAAACAAAACGGAAGCCGGGAACTCACCAAGGCCCCGCCCCCTTTCTCCACTACTCTGAAAACGCGCCTCCTGGCGTGCTCTTGGTTGGGGGATGAAGCCCCCTGTGTTGCTGAGGGTCCCTAGGGGCCAACTAGCCCACCTGTTACCTTCAGTAAGCCCCACACAGCTGGATTGCAAGAGGTGGTCGGAGGCCACGCCCCTTTTCCCACCAATCTGCAAATGCGCCTCTCGGCGCATTGCTGGTGGGGTGATGAGGTCCCCTTGCATCCTGAGGGCCTCAGGGATAAAGTAGACTTCATCCGCCAAGCAGCAGTGTGCCAGGAGGCAAGTTTGCACAGTAGTGGAGTAAGGGGGCGTGGCCTCTGATCCCCTCTCAGCAATCCAGCTGTGTGGGGCTTACTAGAAGTAACAGTAGGGCTAGTTGGACCCCAGGGACCGTCAAAAGCCAAGGGGACTTCATCCCCCAACCGAGAGCGCGCAGGAGGTGCATTTGCAGAGTAGTGGAGAAAGGGGGCATTGCCTGCGACCACCTCTTAGCAATCTCACTGTTTGAGGCTTACTGGAGGTAACAGGTAGGCTAGTTGGCCCCGAAGGACCCCTAGCAGTGAAGGGGACTTTATCCCCCAACCAAGAGTGCACCAGGAGGCGCGTTTGTAGACTGGTGGAGAATGGGGGTGTGGCCTGCTATCAGAACTCAGCGATCCTGCTGTGCAGGACTTACTGGAGGTAACAGGAGGGGTAGTTGGCCCACAAGGACGTCCTTGGGGCCAACTACCCCTCTAGTTACCTCCAATAAGTCCCACACAGCAGGATTGCTGAGAGGACTTTGAAAGCCACACCCCCTTTCTCCACCACTCTGCAAACATGCCTCCTGGCACACTACTGATTGGGGGATGAAGTCCACTTTACCTCTGAGGGACTTTGGGGCCAAGAAGCCCTCCTGGTTCCTCCTGTAAGACCTATGCAATGGAATTCCTGAGAGCTGGTCAGAGGCCCAGCTCCCTTTCTTCACCACTCTGCAAATGCGACTACTACTTAAAAAAACTAAGAAATTCACAGAAAAAAACAAAGGTTACAGGGACGTTATAGTTAGGAATTAGCATTTAAAAAACCTTAGAAATTCACTGAAAAAAACACAGGTTTCAGGGACGTTATAGTTAGATATTAGCATTTAAAAAACCCTAGAAATTCACGGAAAAAACAAAGATTACAGGGACGTTATAGTTAGGCTGACATTTCACTCACACAAAACCAGAGAAATTCAGCCGTTATAGTTAGCTGAGCTAACTATAACTCGCGTCCCCGCAATGCACTGCTTATGACCTCACCTATTACATCACTCATGACATGGTCGGTGACATCACTGATGACATCTCAAATGACATCATCCACAGCATCTCTGATGCACCCACTCACACCCCTATAGAATGTTTTATATATCCACTGCCACTCCCACACAACCATTCACAAATCCATTCACAGAGCCATACCAGTATTTACACACCCACTCACTGATTAATTGATCTACACACACATCCACTCGCTCACCCATACTGCCACTCATAGACCCACTTACTCACTAATACAGCCATTGACATATCCACTCATACAGCCATACAGGCGCTCACACACTGAGTGAATCACCCATAGAACTACTCACACACCTAGACACTCATCCATACAGTCAATCATACAGCCACTTACTCACCCGAACAGCTACACAACCACCCACTTACTTACTCATACAAATAGTAACACATTCTCACTCAGCTATACAGTCGCTGACAGAAGCATGCACTCATCCATATAGGCACTCTCACATTCACTCACTCATGCATACAGTCACTCATATACCCCGTCACTCATGTACACTGCCTTTCACATACTCAGTTGCTCACCCATACTGACACGTGCACTCAATCACTGACACAGTCATACAGACACTCACTCACCCGTACAACTTCTCACACATGCAACAGTACCCCATACAGCCACTGACTCACCCACTCACTCATCCATACAGGCAGTCACACACCTCCTCCCCCACAAACACAGACACCCAGACAAGCATAGATGTAGTCAGACAACTAATCAATCACCCATATAGCCATTCACGTACCCACTAACACACTCATACACCCACTTAGACATCAACTGACAGACAGATACACACATTCACACAGCCAGTCACTCAACCATACATTCACTGAGACACCTAATCACTCACGTATACAGTCAGTCACACACCCACTGAGTCATCCATACAGTCACTCATACATCCACTGATTCAACAATACACCTTGGTATATATATTTAACACTCATAAACTTTTAAAAAACACTCACAGTCACTGGATGATGTCATCAGTGATGTCATTTGAGATGTCATCAGTGATGTCATCAGTGATGTCACTGACCATGTCATGATTGATGTAATATGTGAGGTCATAAGCAGTGCATTGCAGGGGCGCGAGTTATAGTTAGCTCAGCTAACTATAACGGCTGAATTTCTCTGGTTTTGAACGAGTGAAATGTCAGCCTAACTATAAAGTCCCTGTAACCTTTGTTTTTGTCCGTGAATATATATATATATATATATGTATATATCCACCAACCAGCAAAACCAAAGGGGATGATGGACGGAGTGTTGAACATTGCAAGCACTCACCCCCAGTCAACTGATATGGGTTTAATCCATCATCATTCTTTAGCTCACTCCGCCACCCCAGTTCAGACATGGCCATATGCAAATCAGTCTGACCCTGTGCCTCATGGGAACAGTCCAGCCCGAACTGCCAAGCCATGTCTTCCCTGGACCGGAAACAAGCATCCTGGGACCGGGCTGGACTGTTCCCATGAGGCACAGGGTCAGACTGATTTGCATATGGCCATGTCTGAACTGGGGTGGCAGAGTGAGCTAAATAATGATGATGGATTAAACCCAGATCAGTTGACTGGGGGTGAGTGCTTGCAATGTTCAACACTCCGTCCATCATCCCCTTTGGTTTTGCATATATCCACCAACCAGCCATATCTTTCTACTCTGCCCCATACCTATGTGCTGTATAGACATTAATTCACCAGAATGTCAAGGAGAGCTGTGACCACATTATGCACTCTTTTCCAACCCTTAGCCTCTCAGCAACCTCATTTTTGCTGTTAAGAGACTAGAGAAAGGGCAATGATTCATTTTTAATTTCTTTTCTACCTTTAATTTTGTTGCTCTGAGAGCATGGCTAAAATGTGATTGGACCGAGGGTGTGTCAGGATTAGCAGGTGCTACACCTTGCTACCCTTGCTTGATGCCTGTGATGTACTGTCTTCTGCTCTCATGGCAGAAGAACTTTCTCTGTACTTACTGATCAAAAGGCTAAGAATGAGTACATGCTATTGTTAAGAAAGCTGGATTAGCAGTGATTCTCTGTAAAAGTGTTTTTTTTTCAAAGGACTACAGCCTTTCTCTGCCCTGAGAAAGCAGCCATCGCCGGGTTTTGGATGTTTTATGTTTTCTTCCATCGTCTTGATTTGTCAAAAGCGGTGTTGTACTGCGTGCACCTCGCTGTTGTTTCTCGTTGACGGGTTAGATTATCACTAGAATGCATCTGACCTTTCTCTTAATATTTCATTACCTTTGTGTCAAACTGCACAGAGAAAATTACATCTCACTAGAAGGCATCTGACAGGTCGGGCAATGTTTGTGCGCTCCATCATTAATTTGTGATATATCTCGTGATTACTGGTTGATCTCACTGAATCATTTATAAAAAGCAGCCGCCTGCGAATATTCTGTCTGCTGATTGATAAATATGCATTTTTATCTTCATGAAAGTAAATCAATTGTCATCTAAATGTTCGGTTGTCATTTCAAATTATGAGGCACGGCGTGTATTGTTTTTTCTGCTTCTGCGTTTTTGAGTGCTGGAGTGCAAGTGGAAGAGAAATCACATGGCCAGAAGTCTATGATAATAAGAAAAATTCAGTGGTTCATCAGCAACTCATAATAAAGTGATTCTATGGATGTTTAAGCATGACTGTGTCCCAACCATAGTCTAGGTATGAAGAAAGGTGAAATAAACAAACATTGACAAAGGCAGGGAGTCCGGCTATTTTGTGGTGAACGTGATCTAACATTGATTCCCGAGTTTGAAGTGTGGTTAGCTGAATGGGTGAGTGAGAGAAAGTAATAGTGGGTCAGTAGTTAGATGGATGAGTGAGTGCATGAATGGATCAATGGGTGATTGAATGCATGGCTAAATATAGGATGACAGAGTTCATAGACTAATGAATGGGTGATTGTGTGAGTGTATTGATGGATTAATTAATTAGTCAGTACATGGATGGATGATGATATGTGCATGTATGGTTCCAGACAAGTTACCCCCAATCATACAGGTAGAAGTCTCAGACAGCAGTGTAATAATGTTATAAAAAATGTGAGGAATTACTAATGTTATGCCAGAACAAACACTGTGCAAGTGCTGGGCAATATCCTGCTAAAGATTTTCAATATATTAATATTTAATGACCAGCATCATGCCAGAATAGCCATTACTCCTATGATATGCACCATTTCTCCAAGAGTACCTACAGTATGTCAAGAATAACCCCCATTGTGCCAATGGAAGGATTACATATTTGTAGTCCCTGTTGTACCAAAAAAGCCCACCATTTAATGATAACACGTGTTATAGCTCTAAATACAACACTGCTGCCAGTCCTAAGAGCTGTAAATAAAATATATTATTATTACTCAATTGACCATAATCAACTTATGCACAACAGAATTATGGAAATGTGAGTCTGTCTTGCTGATAAATTAAAATTATGGCCACCAGGACACTGCTTTGTGTCGGGGGGAAAGTCGAGCTCACAGAGCTATTGTCCCATTATATGTAAGAATTACCACCACTACACATGTTCACTTTTGCCACATCACTCAGTAATTCTTAGTATATGTTTAGTTTATGCCATCACTTATTATTCATAAATACTCGTTTAAGTTTGCCCAATATTCAGTAATCATTAGTGCATGTTTAAATATCGCCCTTCACTTAGTCATTCTTAGTGCACTTTCAGACATGCACTATTAGTCATTGATCTTGAATGCTTGCATTGAGAAATCCTGAGGTTCAGGCCTGATTTGCACCATCATGGAGAAGATGGAGCTACCTAGCACATTTGCACCACCACTCAGCAATCAGTAGTGTATGTTAAAATATTCTCCATCACTCACTACAAATCATCTTCACATACTTACATTTACAGCGTCAGTCAGCAGTTCTTCCACATTGCCTTTACACACATATCAACAAAACACCACATTGCTAATTTCACAGTAAGGGATTTTCATATATAAATGACCTCTTGTTCATGATAACCACTCACCATTCTTCTCAAGATTATCTTTATCTGCTCCTTCCGCCTTAAGCTGCCATTTGCCCATGATTGCAGTACTACAAGGCGTTTTTAAAAGTCACTCTGATGTCAGCAGAAAGAGTGCAGTACCTCAGGTCGTTCCTAGAGCTCCTTCTGAAATTCAGCAGAAACGGTGCAGTACGTCTGACATTACTAGATGCCTGCCTGAAGACACGTGAAAGGATGCAATACTTCTAGCTGTTACCAGAGTTCCCTCTGAAGCCAGAAGAAAGGTTGCAGTAGTGTGGGTCATCTTCTGACATCTGCAGAAAGGATGCAGTACCATTGGTCATTACTAGATGCCCATCTGAAGACAGGCTAAAGGGTGCAACACCTCTGGCTGTTACTAAAGTTCCCTCTGAAGTTGGACGCAAGGTTTCAGTAGTTCAGATCATCTTCTGACGTCAGCAGAAAGGATGCTGTACATCAGATGCTATTACTAGATGCCCATCTAGCATCACTAGAATGGATAATCGCATGCCTTGGTCATCCCAGCTCAGGAATTAATTATATGCATGCCCAGTGTGTGGAAAAAACAATGCCCCTAAATGTTATTACCAAATGCATCAGAAAAGGCAAATAACACACTTTTTGTTTGTATAGTATTAGTTACAGTCAGAAATCTTTATGACAAGATTACCGAGAATGATTCAAAACACGCTTGAGCACATATATTATTCATTTGGCTTCTGAATAAAGACAACACTGGAAGGGAAAGTTTATAAAAACTACACAAAACAAAAGGAAAAATGCCTCTAAATTTGCCACTAGGTCAATACAACAGATTCTTGAACTCCTCATAGGTCTGCTGATGAGGTCCTATAGAGCAGTAAGGCTTCTTAATGCACCATCATGAAAGAGAAAACTGGAAGATGATGACTGCAGCAGAATGGAACTGGGAAAGCACACATCTCAACAAGGAAGGAAGCCCACTTTGCCAAAGCTAATAAGTTATAGCGAAAAGTGATTTCTGTCTCGTGTGGATCTTTGCTGATTGGGTTGCTGGTTTTAAGTAAGGCATTGGCTGCACGCAGGGTGCCAGAGGAGTGGGTTGGCTGGTCTGCTCTGAGAGCAAAGGGAATTTTTACACACATAACCGAGAGCGAAAGAGGGTGGTAGTCCATTCTACCATTCAGTATCTCAGCAGCCTCTGCTATGGAATGCAGCCCTTAAATGGGTGGACATTAACTGAGAAACAGAGGCCGCTGACCACTGAATACTAAATAAGTGAAATCATGGGAAAAAATACTTCTTGTTTTGTACTCACTACTCCTCACAATGATGGTTAACACACCTTCTCACCTACTATGTGGAAAGGCAGTCAGCCTGAGTGGTAAGAGGTGTGGTGCTCTGAGTGCTATTGTGTGTGACCCTAATGCTAGTTGAAGTATGTGCAAAGATGTATCTTCCCCAGCTCCATGCCACTAAGCTGCTGAATGGATATGCCACTCTGAAACCACTCATGACAGCACATGAGCCTTGGTAGATAGCTAAAAATGTCCTACAAAGATTTCTGTTGAAACTCTCCCTATTTCAATTCACCCCTCATATAACCTGCACACATTTACTTATGCACTTACCAGGAGAAATACTGGAAGAAGTCTTTTAAAACAGAGGAGTATTCAAAGCAGAGAAACCTAAAACAAATTTACAAAAATGCATATGGCAACTACAGGTGATGAAAAGAGGAATACAATTTTTGTATCTAAAACATATAAAATAGCCTCATAGCCCACGGGCTATACTGGCCATTAAAGGCACTCTCCAGCACTTCGGCTAGGGCCTATAACAAGAGAGCAGGACTTTAATGGCCGCTTTACTATAAGGCTATTGGAACTTTACATCCTATGAAGATGGAATGACCTAGCTGCAAAAAAAGCAACCTCAAAAGCTTCAATTCCTTTCACAGCTCTGTGTGTGTCTGGTTGTTTGTGTGTGTGCGTGTGTGTGTGTCTTTGAGTATGTGTGTTAGCCTCCTTGCACACTGCAGGAGCTGTGAAAAGTGACCAGCAGCCAGCCCCTGATTACCCTTGGCCTCTGCCAAACTGTTTCTTTTTGTGTAGCAGAGTCGAGGGAGAAAGGACCGCGGCAGATGTCCCCACTTCCAGATTTCCCCACTTCCTCCTTCCAAGGCTACAGTGACAATGAGAGCGACAGAGGACATGGGGGGAGGCTCGCTGTTTGCTCTCCTCTACAGCCTCTGGCTCTCTCATTCCCATGTACAATCCATATAGCCTGTAGAGAGGCAGGGTAGGGGGAGTGTCTTAGGGTGTGGATTAGGACATTGCAAAATTGACAGCAGTGGGGCTCTGCCACTGCTACTCCATTGCCTTCAATGAAGCTGTCAACATTGCAGTGTTATAATACAAAAATACCGTAAAGTAGAACTATCCACAACAATTTTAACAAAGCATAATTCTAATTTTTTTTTACTTACTTGAGAGCTTCTCAGCTAAGTAAGTATTAAAAGCATTGGTTTTGTTGATTCTCAATCAATTGTTAAAACAATAAATGGTTGATTGTTTGATAACTGATCATTTTGAAAAATGTATATATGACTTGAAAATGGATGTTTATATTTACTAGACCCCTTGAATTAGAAAATAGTTGCAGCATTGAACATCACTCTCCTATGTTAACCAATCAGACCTTGTCTTGGAATTGGCCCTTTCTGCAGGGTCACACCCAATCTTCCTCCTATACTTTTTGCTGAATTCGTGGTTAGCCTTAGGGCTCTGTGCACTGTACCACTGCTAACCAATGCTAAAGTGCTTGTGCTCTCGCCATTAAACATGGTGGAGTTGGTTTATACCGAATTGGTACATGTAATTTACTTGTTACTCCCCAGTAAAAAGGCACTAAATATTCCAAGGGCCTGTAAATTAAATGTACTAGTTGGTTTACAGCACTGATTGTGCCACCCACTTATGTAGCCCTGTAAATATGTCTCAGGCCTGCCATTGCAGAGCCTGTGTGTGAAATTTAAACTGCCATGTCGGCCTGGCAAGATAAACCTTTTGCCAGGTCCGAACCTTCCTTTTTAATACTTATGAGACACCCCTAAGGTAGGTCCTGGACAGGCCAAAGGGCAGGGTGCAGTGTATTTAAAAAGTAGGACATGTACTGTTAAGTTTTACATTTCCCGGTAGCAAAAAACTCTTAAATTTGTTTTTCACTACTACAAGGCCTATCTCTCCCATAGGATAGCATTGGAGTTGCTTTATTACATCTTATAAGTGTAATTTCCAAATGGGAGGATATAATTGATTCAGGTTTGTTGTCTCTGGAATCCTAATTTAAAATCTCAATTTATGTGAAGTCTGATTTTAAATTACGATTCTGACAATGCCACTTTTAGAAAGTCTGCAGCACTGCAGGCTTTAGCCATTTGGTGCCTGCAGCCTGTCTCTGGTCACATGACTTGGTGTAATGGCAGTTGGGCTTTGTGTATTTCTCCTAGATAGCCACACAAAATGGGAGCTTAAGTGTGACTTGTTGGGCCATCCAGGGCAGAATGACGGAGGCAGGAGCTGGCCTCGGCCTCACTTACACTTGAATAGACTGTTTCCTGTTTCCACACAATAGGCTTAACAACCCTGCTTTGTCACTTCAACCAGCTTGGAGGCAGGGCATCTGTGCACTTCAAAGGCATGCCTCTAGAAGCTTCTCCCCACTTCAAAGGCACATCTGTATATAAAAGAAAGACCTCAGACACCACCACTTCAGTACACTTCTTGACCTGTGAATACTCTGCCAGGAAAGACTGTTGTGCTGCTGAAAGGACTGCCACTCTGCTGGACTGCTACTCTCCCTGACTACTGCTTTGCTGTGCTGACCTGCTGCCTGCTGCCCTCTTGTCTGGGTGAGAAGAACTGGACCTGCATCTCTTAAACCAGAAGCCAGAGTGACCCCATGGGCTAGTTGGCTGGCCTCCTGATCTGAAGTCTCAGGGACATAACAGACTTCTAACCACCCTGTACCTGCACCTGGACTCATCTGTGCGTCTATCCTGCGAAGTGGTGCCACCCCAGTCCTGGACCCTTGAAAGTGGGACTATGGTGCTTACCAGCAGAACTGATGCATCTTCTCTGCTGAGCAGCACATCCCTGAGCAGAACTGGCGCATCTCCTCGGCTGATCGGCACCTCCTTGGGCAGAACAACGCATCACAGCTGCTGCGTGGATTGGACCAGTCGCAAAAGGCCCACTTCGCCCTAGCAGTCCTCAGAACCGACGCATTGCTGAAGGCACAGCCCATCTCCGACTGAGGTACTCACATTTCTCGTCAACTGCAGCGTCAACGACAACGCTGGACTCCACAATAACAGCCTCGCAGCTCCTCGGAACCCTCGCATCGCCAGCTGTGCACCGCATTCCCGACTCTGGACTTCGAATCGCAAGCCCTGTCAATAGGATCCTTTCACCATTGAGCGCGAGGCAAGCTAACATGCAGGGTTGCAGGGATAGATGAAGGTCATGCCATGGACGCGATCCCCTGACAAAGTAAGTGCCTTAAACTCTTGACCCTAGACGATTAGCAGGACCATTTGACAGAGTTCACTGCAAAGCAAACTATTTTTTGCCCTCTTTCTAGTGTTTGACGACAGGGACTGTCCCTCCTGCAAAACCCTATGAGGCCTTATTAATAGCTACGGCATGTAGATAAAATTACACTATTACCACTCTGTGTGTGCATGCTGTACACTGTCATTTTTAAGTTTGATTTTAATTTTATTTTGCATCTGTCTACTGTGCCTTCTATTTGTATATATCTGTGACTTTGAGGAATTAGATTTGACACATTGAAGGGTGAATCACAAATGTTGGCATGCTTTACCGCACTCTAAAGGGATATTGTGCCTTAGCGATATGACATCCAACATGGAATGTCTTATAGGTTCATGATTGGAGCTTATTCTCTCTTTTCAGTTATGACCATATCAGGGAAAGGGTCCTAAGTATGGTCTGTATTTTTGCGTGCATGCTTCTTTAAATTGTTATGAATGCATTGAAATAGGTTGGAAAGCTCAACCATACCATGCAGGGATTTAACATAGTAAAAACTTGGTCCTGAAGAAAGCCGATTGATCACTAGGGGCAGTTGCACGGCTAAAACATGTCGACTTTTTGATGTCCAGGACCATTGAAACCTTATGACATCTCACTGTTTTTAATATTGCCAAGGCCTTACTCATTAAATTATAGTTTTAGGATCTATGAAGCAATTTTAACTCACTCATAAAATCCTTTGCCTTTAATTTTTTAAGTGCTTCACTTACAAACGCGTAGAGCCCACCCACTCACACTAGGTGATGTGGGTGTGGATCCAATGATGAAGCAAGCCAAAGGTGGTACCTGTGGGTGAGGACTCAACAAATATATCCAAGAAATGTGGCGAGAGCACTAATTTACCTGGGTGCCCATCGCTCACTCACTTGAGATATTTGTGAGGTCACACATATAGCCGAGTACAAGACGGGATTTAAGAGAGTTGAGTGTATATTCTGTAAATGTGGGAGGGCCTGGAGGGAGTGGGTGGGGAAAAAGGGCATACTTACTACAAAAGGGGATAGGATTAGAGAGGAGTAAGAGGGGTTTTGGAGGGTCAGCAAGAGGTTTAGGGAGGGACGTCACCAACCCACACAACAGTAATCCAGTTACATTACTCTGGGGTGGAGATATGTAACTTTTACTTTTGTAGTAAGGTTACACTCAGAGTTTGATAATACCAAAAGTAACAAACTTACTACAAAGTGTAAACATACTCAAAACTGTAGTTTACCTTTGTGAATCAAGGGCAAGCTGCGAAGCAGTCATGGATTCTTCATCCAGACTCCTAAGGGAGTGACAGTTAATTGCCATGTCCGTATGCAGTATTTGCATTGGCCCCTTGTACAAAGCTTCAAACGTTCATTTTATTTGAAGTTTCAAAAACTCACATCACTTTAAAAAAAGAAAAAAGCACAGAACGCTTTATGCATTTCTAAATGTTTTAACAAATGCAATGAAGAAGCAAAAATGCGACAAAATTCCAAGTTCTAATGCTTTTTTTAACCTTGCAATCCTGCATAGAATTCGACGTATTGCCTGTTTCGTACTCGTCCAAGAATAGTAGACAAAACATCCTTACCATCATATGTCCAACACTGACACAGTGTACATATTCTTTTCTCAAAAGGCTTTTTTTCCAGTGACCCAAGATCTCTTGCAGGTGGAAGCCACCAGTGCATAGGTTTATTACAAATAACGACGCACAGAATGCATCAAAGCAGTTCCTACGTACAAAGTGGAAGATTAGTTACTTTAATTAATGAAGAGGCTGAAAATGACATGTACTAGAGCAGACATCCAAATCTCTTTTATGTTTAATTATTTTTATATTAGAAAAAATCATCGGTAGCAAGAAATAAAGGCAAAATGTAACGCAACCGGGACTCATCCAACTGATTGATCATTGACCTCATAAATAAACCTCCACTTTAGAAGTTTGTTCAACACAAACAACAAAATTGTAAGATTCACGTGGTCAAAGGAATCTCTCAATCACAGAAGCCCAATTTTCTTTTACCATTGAAGATACGATTTAGGTTGTAAAAATGGTCTAAAGGGAGTCTCGAGGTTGTGATCTCCGTGCTGCATATCTTGTAGACAAGCATTATTAAGCAGGTTTGCTTTGTCAAACAAACACGGTGCTTAAAGTTTGAAATGTAAATGTAACTCCCATTAATATTCTGATGGTCTATGAGTCTGTAACCTGGTCACATAATCACTAATCTCATTATTGCAGATTAACGAATCAGACTAATCTCTGATTGCCAGGGGCGTACCTTGGAAGGAGGGGGCTTCTTGGGGGAGGGGGAGGGTTTGAGGGTGCTAAACCCCCCTAATGAATTTATTTTCTGATAAATAGTTGGGTGCAGGAGTTTTCAATCGGATATAGTGAGGTGGCAGTCGGATTTCACCAAGATTTTTACATGCACAGACAAAAACGCACACACACTCCCTCTGTTTTGGAAATCCAAAAAGGTTAGTTATTTTACAAATATTCACAGGAAGTTTCAAATGCTCACTTGAACTTAATTAACTTGGTTCTGAAATAGCCTGGCTAAAAAAATAAGAAGCAATGACTATCAAGGAATGCATGAAAGTATTATAGATGGGGTCAAGAACAATGAAATTAATGATCAGGAGAGTGATAAAAATAATGTAAAATGTAAAGCAAAAAGAATGAAAAAGACAGAAACAGAGAGAAAATGTGGATCAGAAAAGTAACAGGACAAAGAAAAAGAAAACATCATAAAAGAGTCATAGATAGAAAAAAGCCTGAAAAAATGTATAGGATTATATAAACAAGTTCTGAAAATAACAATATATGGAAAACTTACAAATATTCAAATAAAAGAGAATTGTGATACAGATCAATGGGAGTAAATTTAACAAATCAAAGAATGAGCACCAGAAAGCGCTTAAAACACGCAACTAACAAACTCAATACACAAAGACAAATATTGGAAATAAAACATAGAGGAACATGATCAAAAAAGACACACGTATGAGTAACCAAAGAGCAAGCATCTCAATGACATATTATTGAGAGACAACAATGAAATTGTAGGGCACCACATTAATTACTGTGAATTATTTATTGATGGTATGTTTCCCGTAGAGGCATCTAGGGCAATATGTTTGTTAGAATCTAAATCCCCTGAAAAATAGTTTAAAAAACATGAAGGTTATCAAATGGGTTTAATATTTCAATAGTGTACAGGTAACCAGAACAGCTATTTAACTGACCTTCAAAAGCATGGAGTAATGTAAATAAAGTGCTGCAGAGCTGTGAGTTACACAAGCAATGGAATTTGAGAACTAAAAAACCTTGAACAAAATAAGTGTGAGTTACCAGAAGTGAGTGAACATGTGATAGCTCTTAATGAACTATGCAGCTGTCAAGGGCATAGTGAAGTACTGCTATACCAGTTTGAGCGGGGGTGTCAGTGAACAGATTCAAACGTTTTTTATGGCTCCTAACTTAGACCTTTCTCAGGGCTGCCACTGCAGGGCCTGTGTGTGTAGTTTACTGTCACTTCAACTTGGCATATAAAACCCTTTGCTAAGCCTTAAACTTAAACTCCCCTTCTACTACACATAAGTTGCCCTTAAGATAGGTTCTAGGGTATCCTTAGAGCAGGGTTCTGTGTAAGTAAAAGGTAGGACATGTACTTTTAAGATTTGCATGTCCTGGTAGTGACAAACACCTAAATTTGTTTTTCACTACTGTGAGGCCAACTCCTTTCATAGGTTAACATTGGGAATTCCTTGATACACTTTTAAGCTGTAATTGCTGATTACAAAGGAGTAGCTGTCTCATGTTTCATATCTTTGGAATGGTAATGATAAATCCTTGTTACTGGTAAAGTTGGATTTAACATTACTGTTTTAGAAATGCCACTTTTAAGAAGATGGGCCTTTCTCTGCTTTTACTGCTCTGTGTGCCTGCAACCTGTCTCCAATATACATCTGTGGGTGACAGTTTCACTTTGTACATTCCCTCTAGAAAGCCACAAACACAGGAAGGTTAGGTGTGTCTAAGCACTCATCTGCATTCTGGTGACTCTTCCTGGGCATGAAGGAAGCATGAGGAGCTGACAGTTTCACCTGAATAGGTAGTGTCCTTTCCCCGCACAAAGGGCTAATTACCCCCTACTAATGGTCTGGAGCTAGGGCTGGGAAGAAAGGATGTTTGTGCACTTCAAAGACCCTTCTTTGAAGTCACCCCCACTTTAAAGGCACAACTGGGTATAAGGAGTGGGCCTCTGACCCTACCAAGACAGTACAGTACTGGACCTGTGAAGAACTCTGCCAGGAAGAAGGGCTGCTGTGCTGCTACAAGGACTGCCACACTATGTGACTGCTGCTCTGGAAGTACTACTTTTCTGTTTTGCTGTGCTGCCTGTTGCCTGCTGCTGCTGCCCTCTGCTCTGCTGAAGAAACAGACTGGACCCATCTCACTTGAACCCAGAGTGACTCCAAGGGCTTTCTGGCTTGCCCCCGTTCTGAAGTCTCAGGACCATCTAAGACTTCCTACAACTTTGCCATATTAGTCCTGCCTTGCCAAGTGGTATCAATGCAGTCCTGGGCCCTTGGAAGTGTTTGTTTCTGTGCTTACCCAGCAGAATCCATGCATAGATGAGTTTGCGCCAATCAGAACCAACGTATTGCCCTTTTGACGCCAATGCAGCTGCTGCCCGATGCTATTGCTTCAACAGATGGGGTGGCTCGACGACAACAGACTGTGCAGCCCAATGATGACGCATTGCCTGCATCGCAAAGGGGTTCATCGAGGCTTCACTGACTGCGCAGATCGGAACCCAAGCATTGCCTACATGCACGGGATAGAAGACAGCGCATCGAGAAAGAGGAACGATAAAAATCGCAATAAAAATGTAAGTGAGAGGCAAATGGAGTATAGAACGAAGGAAGGGAGGAAAGAAAAATACAAAGAAGGAAAGAAAGATGGAATGAAAAAAGTAAGCAGAAGGGAAAGAAGTTTGTCAGGGCCAAAAGAAAAAGGGAAAAACAATGGAAAGCAGAAAAGGGAATGAAAGGGAAACGGAAGGAGGGAAATTTTTAATGGTGAAACAATTGCTGGGGACCTTCCTCTAAGGATCAGAACCAGACTCTTCATTTATTCAGTGGCAGACATATAGTTTGAAGTGGTGGTATTTTATTTTTCTGTCTACATTTTGGCAATTTTTGATGTTTTGGAACACCTGTTGGAAATATAAAAAGTAACCCTTTGGGAAACTTGAATTTCTATTTAGTTTGGAATCTGAGGTTAGAATTATTCCTGTCAATATAAGATGAGCATTGACTAAACATTGCTAGCCCTCCAAAATCAATAAAATAATTTATTGGGCTATTGCACCTCATGAGCAGCTCAATCAATCAATCAATGTTGGCAAAGCGCAACTACTCACCTCAAGGCGCTGGGGGGTGCGACTCTGTTCAGTGCTGGGGTCATCCGAAGAGCCAGGTCTTGAGGTCCTTCCTGAACTGGAGCAATGTGGGAGTTTCCCGGAGGTGGAGGGGAAGGGGATCCAGGCTATGGCTGCTGGGTAGGAGAAGGACTTTCCTCCCATTCTGGTCTTGTTAATACGTGGGACAGTGGCCAGAGACAGCTGGGCTGATCGGAGGTGTATTTTGGGTGCGTGGAAGGAGAGGTGGTTGTTCAGGTATGCGGGTGCGGTGTTGTGAAGGGCCTTCTATGCGTGGGTGAGTAGTTTGAAGGTTATTCTTCTTTCGACTGGAAGCCAGTGGAGATCGCAGAGGTGTTGAGTGATGTGACTGCGAAGGGGGATGTCGAGGATCAGTCTGGCTGCGGCATTCTGAACAGTCTGGAGTTTGCGAAGGAGTTTCTTGTTGATTACGACGTAGAGAGCATTGCCGACAGTTTTTCTGGATTCGGTTGGGATCCATCTGAAAGTCTTTCGAAGCATGTAGAGGGTGTTGAAGCAGGTCGAGGATATGGCGTTGATCTGGCAGTTAATTCTGAGAGATGAGTCTAGTATGATGCCGGGGTTTCATGCGTGGTCCATCGGGGTAGGGAAATTTCCAAGGGTGGAGGTCCACCACGAGTCGTTCCTTGCAGAAGGGGTGGAGCCAAGAATTAGGACTTCTGGCTTTTCTGAGTTGAGTTTCAGGCAGCTGTTCTTCATCCAGGTGGCGACGGCTTTCATCCCGTCTTGGAAGTTGTGTTTGGTGATGTTGGGTTCGTTGGTGAGTGGGAGGATCAGCTGGGTGTCGTCTGCGTAAGAGACAATGTTGAGCCTGTGGTTCCTGATGATGGTTTCGAGGGTGGCCATGTAGACGTTGAAGAGTGTGGGGCTGAGGGAGGAGCCCTGGGGCACTCCACAGTTGTTCTCTGTCGGTTCCGAGAGGTATGGAGGGGGTCTGACCCGCTGAGTTCTGCTGGTGAGGAACGAGCGTATCCAGTCGAGGCCCCGGATGCCAGCGTCGTGGAGTCTGGTGGCTAGAGTGCACTGAGAGACGGTGTTGAATGCAGCTGAGAGGTCCAGGAGGATGAGGTCTGCCATTTCGCCCTGGTTGAGGAGGGAGCAGATGTCATCGGTGGCGGCGAGTAGGGCGGTCTCGGTGCTGTGGTTGCTTCGGAACCCGGATTGGAAGATGTCCAGAACATTGTTAGCTTCGATGACGTTTGCTAGCTGGGTGTTGACGGCCTTTTCGATGACCTTGGCTGCGAATGGAAGCAGGGAGATGGGCCTGAAGTTCTTGAGGTCCGTCGGTCCGTGGACGGTTTCTTAAGGAGGAGGTTGACTTCGGTGTGTTTTCAGTCATCAGGGAAGGTAGCGGTCTTCAAGGTGCAGTTGATCGTTTGACGTAGTTCGGGTGCGATGGCAGAGGCGGCTATGTGGAAGATGTGGTATGGGCAGGGGTCTGAGGGTGCTCTGGAGTGGATGCTTTTCATGGGCTTCAAGGTGTTTTCTGTTGTGAGCGGAATCCATTTGAGCAGGGTCTGTTGGGTGGCGTTGGTTGAGGGGAGAGCTGGGGCGGTAAAGTGGTCTTGGTTGCCGAAGTTGTTGTAGATCATCTTAATCTTGTGGTGGAAGAAGATGCTGAGTCTGTTGCAGAGGTCTTTGGAGGGTGGGATGTCTGTTGTTTCGCTGCAGGGTTTGGCGAATTCTTTGATGATGGAAAAGAGCTCTTTGGTGTTGTGTGCATTACTGAGGTTTCTGTCGTGGAGGGATTTCTTCCTTCTGGATTTGATGAGTTGGTGGTGTGCAGTGGTGGCTGCTTTGTAGGCAGCGTGTGTTTACGGGGTTTTGTTGTTCCTCCATGTCTTTTCGAGTCGTCTGCAGGAGCGTCTGGATTCTTGGAGTGCAGGGGTGAATCAGCTTGCTTTCTTGATGTGTCTTCCGGTGGCTTTCTTGAGGGGGGCGAGTGTGTCTGTGCAGTTTGTGATCCAGCGGGCGAGGTTGCATGCTGCGAAGTTTGCGTCAGACATAGTCATTGGTGGGGTGCTGACAAGGGCGGAGGTGAGCTGGTCTTCAGTGACTTTGTTCCAGCTGCTGCGGGGGAGGCGGTGGGCGTGCGAGTGCACAGTGTTTTTTTTTAAGAAGTTGATGCAGTGGTAATCTGTCCGGAGGAGTCCCGTGGTGTGGCTGTAGGAGACGCTTTTTCCTCTGGTGAAGACGAGGTTGAGTGTGTGTCCGGCTGTGTGCATGGGGGCAGTGACTAGTTGTTTCAGTCCTATGTTGGCGAGGTTCTCTAGGAGGGAGGCAGTGTTTGAGTTGTCGTGGTTATCCAGGTGGAAGTTTAAGTCTCAGAGCAGGATGAAGTCTGTGGATGCGAGGGCATGGGGTGCGATGAGGTAGGTGATGGCATCGGTAGAGGAAGAACGGGCCGGGCAGTGTGTTGATGAGGGTTCTGCGGAGAGTCATTTTGGGGTTGTTCTGGATCTGGAAGCCGAGGTGCTCCATGAGGGTCGTTGTGTTGTCCGGGAGGGTGGTCATGTGGAGGGTGCTCTTCCTGGATGGATGATGCAGTCCTTGCTCAAGCTCTTGTATCCGTCGGGAATGGTGATGGCGATGTCAGGTGCAGACTTGGCGTTGGTCCAGGCTTTTGTAAGGAAGGCGATGTCGGGCGAGTAGGTGTTGAGGAGGGCCCGGATTTCTATGGCGTGCTTGTGTAGGGAACGTACGTTGAGAAGGAAGCAGTTGAGGGGTTTGTGAGCATTGATGTCTGGTAGGCAGGGAGGTGCTGCTGGGGTATGGAGGTGGGTGAAGGTGCGGCAGCAGTGTAGACAGGATAGAGGGCATTCGGTGTTGGTCGGGGTCAAGAGCTGGCAGTTGTTGTTGCGTCCAAGGTTGAGATCATGAAGGGTGCTGGAGTTGTTGCAGAGGCGGGTCAGAGGACCAGGTCCCTGGTGCTGTTTGTGGACAGGCGCAGATGCGCTTGCCTTTGGCGCACCCGCGGTGCGGCCGCTCAGCGGTCCCCATTAAGTAGGGATTGGGGAGGGTGGGTCAGCTTTGTGGCGGGAAGGACACACTGGAAGGGGGAGGAGCTGCGGGAGCAGCAGCAGCAGGAGAAAATGAAGGAAAGAGTGAAAAGTGAAAACGAAGGAAAGAGTGAGAAGTGAAAATGAGAAAAGTGACAGAAGGGCAGAACGAAGAAAAGAGGAAAAGGGGCACAAAAGGAAAGAGGTAAGAGAGGCAGAGACAAAGCAGCAGAAGAGCAGAGTGCTCTCTCACTGGACCACCAGGGATGAGGCACAGGCAAGAGCCTGCAGGTGGAGGAGGGCATTGAACACCCTGCAACGGAGCTCAGGAGGCTCAGAGGACAGCACTTAGTGGTGGAGCTGTCCGTGGGAGAGCAGTCACACTTACCAGGTCAGTGGTCTTGCTCTTCCTGCAGCACAGAGGCCGCCATTATTTAGGGATCGGGGGGAGGACAGGTCAGATAGGAGGCGAGAGCTGGAAGGATATACTGATTGGGGTAGGGGCTGCGGGGGTGCAGCAGCGGCAGGGGAAAACGAAGGAAAGAGTGAGAAGTGAAACGTGAAAACGAAGAAAAGAGTGAGAAGTGAAAAGGAGAAAAGTGACAGAAGGGAAGAACAAAGGAAAGAGGAAAAGGGACACAAAAGGAAGATGCAAGAGAGGCAGAGCAGCAGAAGAGCAGAGTGCTCTCCCACTGGACCACCAGGAATGAGGCGCAGGCAGGATCCTGCGGGTGGAGAGGGGCCTCGAACACCCTGCAACAGAGCTCAGGGGGCAGCACTTAGTGGTGGAGCTGTGTGGGGGAGATCAGTCACACTCACCAGCTCTAGTGCAATCTTCAGGTCACAGGTTTACATACTGTTGGGTTGATAGTGTTTCATTTTAGGCATTAGTTTGTATAGTGCTGCCAAGTTGTGTTTACCACTACATTATTGGTTGTAATTGGGTTTTAAATATATTCTTTGCATTTTCTGCATGCCCAAGGGCAGTGTTCTTCAAACGTTTTAGAACCATAAACAACATTCTTTTGTGACCCACCTATCTTTAATGACCTCTGACAGGCGATTTTTGAATGTAAGTGAAACTTTGTGTGGTAGCACATTGTCATTTTGACAGCATATTTTCCATTGAACTTTTCACAGTTTCAGTTTTACTGGAAAAACTGCATGACACACAAATGATAATGTGTGAAATTGTGTTTCTGTGAATATTTATCATTTAGCACTGGCTACCAATCAGGGAGAGAAATTAGTTCAAAGTCTTATGTTCAGCACATAAGGCCCTGCACCTGGTTGATCCACTCTTTTCCCAAAAATCTTTAAATAGTACATACCTACATGCACCCTGCAGTCCTGCACAGAGAGACAGGTAAACACTCCCAGAATCAAAAAAGTGCACTGGAGAGGAAGAAGCACTGTACCTGCAAATGGTGGTACTCCATGCCTGACTATCTCAGAGCACAGCCTAATCATCTGAATTTTAGGAAACAACTAAAAACTTGGCTCTTCTGCTCCTCCGTTTAATTTCCTTCTCAGCTTTGTCCAGTGACAATCAGGTCTGACACTAGCACCACGACGCAAATTTGGTATTCGCGTTCTTTACAAAAATTATTAACATAGCATAACATAACATTTGTGCATGACTAAGTAAAGTGTCTTGTTTTGTTTTGATCCTATTAAAATCTGTGTTTCCAGCACACTTCAGAATTACAAACAAAATGGGCATCGTTTTTGCTTTCCTAACTGCTGAACGTATACAGTTCATATATAGGTATTTATATTTTGTGTGTTACAGAAAAAGACATCCTATAGCCTCTCCTTTCACACTCCCCATACTCCAGCAAAATTATCACATAATTTCACTTTAAAAACTCCTCTCACTTTGCAGTCAGACAAAGAAATGAAAACACCAATCCCAATGTTAAAATAAACAGCAATTTGTCAGAAGACATAGCCTGCATTTTACCTCTGTCTTTAAAGAACCAGCAATATGACAACATAAACACAGAATTTAAAGGCATCTTTAATTATTGCTTGGACTTTCCCGACCAACCAAAAAGCAGCTCACAACCGACAGCTTGGGAAACGCTGCCCTTTGGAATTACGGGTCCACCATACATGTATTTGTAAGTGGCCTCTTGCTGGATTTTTAGTAGTCTGCTATCTGCAAATTGATAGTGTGGTCCGGTTTTCCTACATAGCAAAATATTTGCTGAAAAAGGACCAGTCAGTTGCAAGGCGTAACTGATATTTTTCCACTCTTTCACAGAGGTCGAAGGAAAGCTTTTGGCTTTTCTGAAGTGACTCTGTCATAGGCAATGTTTCAAATGTGAAGAAACAGGTATCCCAAAAAGGAAGCCACCATCAAGAGTAAAAGGCCTGATGTCAGATGAAATACACTGAAGGAAGAGAGTGGCTGACTGCACCCGCCTGCAGGGGGATATCTCTGAGGTTCATGGGATCGTCTTTCCCCCATCCAGACAGCTGCCTTTCAGGGTTAGTGTCTCTTCTGCCAGCCTCTTTGCCTCTGCGCCAGCATCCATAATATGGTGTGGATGCAGATGCAACTTATTTCCTTCATTTGCATCGGATGCGCCCCATGCAAATGAGGGAATGCCCTCTTAAAAAAGCACTCTATGGACACCGGCACTATCTGTATTACAGAAGGTGCCACCCAAGTGCCCCCTTCTATAATACTACCATGCCCCTAAGGTGCAAAAAACAGGCACACATGCCTATTTCACTCGCTGGGCACTGTCTGTAAATTGGCCCATGGTGTACTGGCACTCTGCTTTAATAAATAGGATTCAATAGGCTCTGCTCTGCACCAGCTGCACCATTGATAGCTATGCCTCTGACTCACTCCCACTTATACTCTCCCTCTCACCTACACATTCTAACTCACTCACACTCCTTCACTCACTCCCTCACGCTCACTTTCATTTATTCATTCTCTCGTTGAGTCCCACTCACTTTCACCTCACTCTCAAATACTCTAAACTAATATACACCTTCTCACTCAGTCTCATTCACTCACAAACATGCACTCACTCACACAAGCACAGAGATACACTGGATTTGTGTTTTACTTACCTTGCTTCCTTTGCAGGCAACTCCCAGGTTCCATTGCAGCAGCAGGGCAGGAATCTGGGGCCAGATGTACGACCGTTTTTTGTAGTTGCAAACAGAAAATCGGCCCTTTTGTGACCTCAAAATCGGTCTGCCATATGTACAAATCCTATTTTGTGAGTTGGTAACCTATTACTGACTCGCAAAATATGGTTTTAGGAAGGGGTGTGCCAAGGGCGTCCCTTCCTAATGGCGAGTCCCAATAGTATGTACCATTGCTTTGCGACCGCAATTTTGGTCACAAAAGACTCGCAGTTTTCCACTGATTTCAAATCGGTAGTAAGCTACTCACAAATGGGAAGTGGGACCCCTTCCTCTTTGTGACTGGAAGCGAAAATATTTTTTAACAGCAGACAGTGGTCCCACGGACCACTGCCTACTCTTAAAAAATGAAACAGAAACGTTTCATTTTTCTTTTGTAAATGCATCCCATTTTCCTTTAAGGAAAACGGGCTGCATTTGAAAAAAAACTGCTTTATTTAAAAAAGCAGTCATAGACATGGTGGTCTGCTGACCCCAGCAGTCCACCATCCCTGGGAGTGCTAGCCATTCCCAATGGGTCGCAAATTGCAACCTGCCTCATGAATATTAATGAGGCAGGCAATTTGCAACGTCATTAAGAATCGCAAACAGTGTCTAAGACACTGTTGTACATTCCATTTTGCGAGTTGCAAATTGCAAGTCGCAAATCGACGCAATTTGCGACTCGCAAATTGGAAGAGTCGTACATTGGAACTATCATGGCCTGATTCCCAACAAAGAGCCAGAGAGGTCAGCAGTGCCTGGATTAAAAAGGGGACAGCCCACCTCAACCCCTTCTTCCAGCTTTTTGATAGGACTGGAAATGCAGCCCTATCAGAAGCTGAGATAGTGCTTGGAATCCTACCCCTGCTGCCCTGTGTGGCTCCTCACTGGCCTGAGGGATGCACTGATGTGCACCCTGACAGCTTAACAGATATTTGGTGCTGCCTGAGGCATGCCTAGTATCTCTGCTAAATTAAATAGAATGTGACTATGTCGAAGAGTGTAGTTGAATTTCCACCCTCATATGTGCAATCCAAACATCCACCCACAGAGTGCAGTATTTTTAAAAGACACTCTGGAGCTGGATGATCATTCACCCTCCTTTGCTCTCTCCTCCTTCTCTTCCTGTCATCAGGAGCCTAATGGAGAGTCCAAGAAGGCTAACCTGTGCACTGGCAGTGTTCATGAAAACACACAAGTTGTGTTCATGAACACTGCTAAATTTATTAATTAATACATGGCAGAGACTCAGGCATTAGGTGGCAGCTCTCATGTGGCAGGGCTGCACCCTGAAGCCCTATTTGAGAAGCCATCACTGTAAAGAGATGTGACAAAAATGTGTATTTAACTTGACATATTTCAACTTCAGTTGTTTCAGAATGCTTTAGCATCAGTGTTATAAATTTAAAAGCTTTGTTGAGGCAAACTTCCCTTAAGAATGCAGTGTTAATCCTTATCATGTCAGTGTGTTTTGGAAATTCGTTTCAAGCAATCTATTACATCTACGGTAGCAGTTGTGGTCTCAAGCTAACGAGAAAGGGATGTAATATTTGTCTGAGAATTATTTGTTTAAGATTATTTTCGTGTGTGAATGAAAGCATGCAAAGATGGCAAAAGAAATCTTTTCACTGCTGTTAAAAATTTACATTCTTAAATTAATGCCATTGGTTGGGTGTTAGAAAAAACAAGGATCTGTGTCAAGATCAAGTGTCCTAGTGCTCACAGAGAGGAAAATTGAGCTGTGTGCTACTTTTTTCATGAAATCGCTATCACAGCAGTGCATGTGCTAATGTGCCAACTACTTGAGTTAACATATGTTGTGCTGACAGTCCAGTTTATAAAGATCGACTGGCATCTACCAATCCATATTTCTGAGCTGTGCTTTGTGCAACCCATGCACTAACATGGCAAGCTATGGTATGCATTGCCGGTGGATCGATTTCTCAATTCTGCATCTGTGTACATTATTGCACATGACTAGATATTAGGGTCATCTTAATGATTTTTGGGGCCCTAGGAAAGACTTTTTTCGGAGCCCCTGTTTGGAAAAAACTTAGATTTTTCTTTACCCATTTTCAGATAATTCAAGGCATCTTGATACCAAACAGTATTGAATTATACGTCCAGCTTACCGGAATACGGTCTGCACAAAAGCCGAATGCTCTACCTGCCCAGCATCTACCACCCAAACAGTACCTTAGGAGACTTTCAATATGCATTCTTTTAGCCAATTCCTTCTTTAGGTCTGGCCCAGAATGCCCCTCTTAGGCTTTTCACCATTTTATCAGTGCCATTTGATTTTCTCTTTAATTCGCATTGCCAACCTTGTCACTTTTCTCCTCTTTCCATGTGTAAAGCTCACTGGAAAATGGTGACCCCCAACTCTACTAAGAGAAATAGATGGGACCGGATCCAGGAGAAATAGAAAGAGGTTAAGCAAACAATATGGTGAGAAGGATGAAGTGGAAAGGAGAAGGGATGTAGAGCTATAAATAAGGTAGATGTGTTGGTGAGACAGGGAGAGATTTAAGAAGGGAATGATGAGGCAACCTGAAAGAATTATATAGATATGGTATTACAGTGAGTTTGAGAGGAGGAGAATGACATGTAGAGAGAGGGGTAGTGTCAAAGAGCATGTTATGGGCTAAGTGAGTAGTTTCTCAGGCCCTCCCCGTCCAAAGGCACCCGGGTAAAGTGATGGGGCATACAGAAATACCAACTGTGATTACAGTATACATAAAAAATACTTCTCTTTTAACCTCACAGCTGGCCATGCTTTGCAAAAAATCTAGTGTGTATTCCTGGCCTGAACAGTCTTAAACCCTATGCTCTCAGGTAGTTGATGGCAATTAAATTAAAAAATCTTTCTATCTGATTTCTCTTTCCTTACTTCACCTCACCTATTCTATCTCTCTCTCCCTTCCTCTCACTCTATATGTATGTTATGTTATGTTATGTTAACAAATATTTCTAAAGCGCACGTACACCCAGAGGTTTCATGGCGCTGAACCTGATCAGAGTCACGGCAGAGCGGATTAAGCATGAGCCTGCTCAAACAACCATGTCTTGAGCATTTTTCTAAAGCCCAATAAGTTATTGCAAGACCTAATTGTTAGTGGGAGAGAATTCCAAAATCTAGGAGCCAGATAAGAAAACCTGCACCCTCCCTGACGTTTGAGCTTATAGGCAGGGGTAGTTAGCAACTGGAGGTGAGCCGATCGCAAATTACGATTGGGAACATATTTTGATATCATACATTTGATGAATTTAGGGCTCCTACAATGAAGGGCTTTGAAAATTAAGCACCCTGTCTTAAAGGCTGCCCGCTGGATGATAGGGAGCCAGTGAAGTTTTACAAGTAAGGGGCTTGCAGATTGCCATTTAGGACATTTGTAAATAAGTCTTGCGGCTTGGTTTTGTACCAACTGGAGGCGTTTTAATAGGAACAGGGGAAGACCAAGGTAAGTAGAATTGGAAAAATCAAGACGGGAGAGAACCAAGGCAGTGACGACCTGTATAAGAGCAGCATGGGTGAGTAAATGGGCAATCTTCCTAATTTTACGTAGTTGGAAAAAGCAAGAGGAGACCACTACCCCTACTTGACCTCTAGATGAGAGATCAGCGTTTATGGTGACTCCAAGGCTTTTACAGAGATGGACGGGGTAGGAGAAGGTCCCAAATCAGTAGGCCAATAGTGTGGGCCCCAATGAGTCTGGCCTTTTCCAACGAGGACCAATTCAGTCTTGCCCGGATTAAGCTTGAGATGGTTATTGTCCATCCAACTCTGGATATGAAGCATGGTGTCTTGAAATTCCTGAATTGAATCAGGGAATTGTCAATGATAAAAACAAGCTGAAGATCATCAGCATAGTTGAAAGTGATTGACCTCCTTTTCCTTAAAGAACGAATCAAGGGCAGGAGGTAAAGATTAAACAGAAGGGGGACAATGATGAACCCTGTGGTACCCCACACGTGATTGCGGTCTCGGGGGCAATAAAAGGGGCAAGGCGTACTGCTTGGGTACGACCCTCGAGAAATGACTTGATCCAGTTAAAAGCTGATCCATGAATGCCAGCCTGTCTGACGCGGTCCAGCAAGATTTGGTGGTCGACCGTGTCAAACGCGGCCGACAAGTCCAGCAGCACCAAGGCCTGAGGGGTACCCTTATCCGCATGTAGCTCGCAAGGTGTCTAGGACTGCCAAGATGACGGTCTCAGTAGAGTGAGCTGGCCGAAAGCCCGCTTGATGGGGATCCAGATGTTCAGAGTGTTCGATGAAATTCGATAGACATTTGGCGACATGCGCCTCCAATATCTTTGCTAAGAAGGGAAGCAGAGAGATGGGGCGGTAGTTTGAGAGGGTTAACAGGGTCGGCGTCCGGTTTCTTTAGGAGAGGGACCACAACAGCATTCTTGAAGGCATTCGGGACCCTCCCCTGCCCGAGGGACTCATTCAAAAAGGGGAGTACTGTTTGTGGTAGAGCCGAAAAAATATCCTTTAGGATATAAGGGGGCAACAATCTCTAGGAGAGCCTGATTTGACTCGGACCAATAGGTCAGAGAAGGTCTCTTGACTGATAGCAGGAAATGTTCCATGATAGTTGTATTAATTATCAGGCTATCAGGAAGCTCCACGAATCCAGAGGGGGAATGCTGGCTTTAATGGTAGCGATTTTATCCACAAAGAAGTCATTCAGAGAGTTACATAGATCTTGAGTAGGAGTTTGTTTAGGAATAATTCGCTCTGTGCTGCAGAGATCGTTAACTATCACAAAGATTTCCTTTGATCTATTTTGGGAGCTTAGGATTCGGGCTGAAAAATGGGCGACCTTGGCTGCCATGATTGCATTTTTATATTCATTCCGAGCTTTAACGTACTGAATTTTACCTTCTGAAGAATAACCGGCTCTCCATCTCCTTTCTTTTTGGCGGAGATCTAATTTCTTTATTTTTAGCTCAGCAGAGAACCATTTCTGAGCCTCGGTTGGACGTCTACAGTTAAGTTTGATGAGTGGGGCATGAGTGTTACTTGCAGCGAGTAACCAAGAGGAAATGTTTTTTCCATAGAATTAATATCAGAGTCCAGGGCAGGAGGGAACTGGCCAAGGAGGCAATAAAGTCTTGTTTAATCAAGGACCTCCACTTCCTGATCATGCCACCCTCAACCTTAGGGGTCTTAATATTAAGGGAATCATTACCATGAATGTTATTAAGTAGTGGTCGGACCATATACAAGGTGAGATAATAGGTACCGACAAGGTCAAATTGGTAGACCAAAGCTGGTCCAGTGTATGTCCTTTAATATGAGTAGGTGAAGATATAAGCTGAGTAAAATTAAGATTGGAAAGTAAGTCAGATAATTCGATGGCCAGCGGTCCCCCACCGATGTCATTGAACCAATAGTTCATATCGCCTATAAGTAAGATGTTAGAATAATTACGTGGCCAAATTAGCCATCTGTTCACTCAAGGAGAAAGGGAATGAAGGCATATGCTGTGGGGGCCTATAAACGATAACGCAAATAAGGGGGCCAGCATGGGAGTCCAGTTTAATAACTAAATTCTCTGTCAATGGGAGGCTGAGAGGGGTGATAGTGGTGAATTTATGATCTTTGTGAATAATGGCGGCTACTCCGCCGCCTGTTTTGCCTGGAGACCGGTTTGCCTGAATTATGTAATAGTCCTGGGGAAGTGCGGCTAATATATCTGGTGTGGACTCAGCATTGAGCCAAGTCTCAGTGACCAAGAAAACATCAGGTTTTTCGGACACGAGCAGCAAAAAAATGTCCAACTGGTGTTTAACCAGTGAACGAGTGTTCAGATAGAAAATACGCAAATTAGTGTGTTCTATCTTGTATATATCCACATCTCTATGCAGTGACAATGCAACATCATAGGGACCCCTGCAGTATGTGATGAGGGGCCACTAAATCTCCCATATCTCACAGATATTCCTTGTTCTTGGGCTTGGTGGGGGGAACCCTGAAGGGTTGCCCCCCCCTAAAGGGTAGGGCCCCCTCTGAGCCTCAGGGACCTGTGTTACGCCCCTGCTTCTATGTACCTATCCTTCTATCGTTATCTCAACTCTCTACTTCACCTACATGTTCCACACCTCTCTTTCTCTCAATACACATCTCTCTCCCCACCGCTCCCTCTCTGACGACCTAACTTCTCTTAACCACAGTTTGTGCCTACCTCCACATCTTTATCCCCTCTCAGCACCTCTGCTGTTAGCTACCTCACCTCTCTCACCACAACCATTCTATTTTCAACACACCTCCATCTCTCTTTCTCATCCTTCACCTTTCTCTCAACCTCATCTTTCCTTTTAATTCAACTCTCTCCATGTCTTTCTATAACTCACCCCTCTCTCTCAGCCCTCTTTCTACCCCAGCACTCGATCTTACATTCCTTTTTACTCCACCTCCCTCTATATCCCACATTTCTCTTACCCTGCCTCCCTCTTACACACCCTTTTCTCAAATCCACCGCTGTCTCGCTCTCTCACTAACTGCTAACTCTAACTAACACAAACACCACATTCTTACCAACTCCTCCAAAACTGAAATGTTAAATTCTACGTCCTAGAGATTCAAGCATGCAAAGTTTTGTCATTGATAAACCGAAGGCAGAAGATATTATACATAACATGGGGACACTTAGAAGCAATGACAATTTAATTTTAACTTGGAGCAGAGGACAATGCACAACAGAAGCTAAACATCTAGTCCAGAGGTTTCACCGATCGTGCCATTGCTGTATTTTGATTCTGATTATTTATGCATAGATCCTTCAATGTAACTGACTATAATCAAATTCATTAAGGGGCACATGCAACAAGCATTTTACCGGTCACAAACGGGGCGATTCTCAGAATCGGCCCGTTTGCGACCGGTAAAATGCTATTTCCGATGCATCAAGCCCAAAGGCATTCGCAATTAAGAAAATCGCAATTTTTGTGATTTTCTTAATTGCGAATGCAGTTAGGGAATCGCAAATTGCGATTCCCTAAATGCGATGCATCATGCATTCGCACATTGCGTTTTCGCAATTAAGAATCGCAGATTACTGTCATTTGAAAGGTGATGGTAATTTGCCATTTCTTCGAAAAATGCCCCAGAGTGCATTTTTCAAAGTCCCATGTTACACACACACATGCCCTTGGGGCATGTGTGTGCGCAACATGTGGCAAAATTGTAATTTCATTTCAGGGGTGCAACAGGGTGTCCTTTTGGCACCCTTGCACCCTTGGAATTGCATGCACAGTTTGCGAGTACCAATTGGTACTCGCAAATTGCGCATGCAATTTCCCATTCATTCCTATGGGCCTGTAGGCCCATAGGAATGAATGAGAAGCCATTCCTTAATTGCGACTCGCAATTTGCGACTCGCAATTAAGGAATGTTTAGGAATTGCTATTTTTATAGCAATTCCTACATGCATAAGCTTTGCAGAGTCCTTAATTGCGATTGCTTAATAATCGCAATTAAGGACTCGCAAAATCATACCTTGATGCATGTGCCCCTAAATGTCTTAAGTCTTACAAGACAATTCGCAATGAAATGTAATAATACATGTACCATCACTTCTAAAGAAGTGAGCTCTAACGGATAATAAATGACACACCCCATTCATTCCTAAAACTGTCTGAACCTGATTTGCAAAGAATTTATTTGAATTTACAACTGGGTAACTAAATTAACTTGCACATAAGTTACACCCTATTTGCAAACATTCACAAACTTTACTAAGCCGGTTAAGTAAGCATCAGTTGTGGAATTTTCCAGAGTTGTGTCAAGGAACTGGTGTAGGAGAATCGCAACAAATGATGCGCACACTCACCCAGGTGTAATATATTTAGGATTTACATTACTCAGATGTATCAACACACTGGAAGGTGCATGCATATCAGCTTGCAAAGAATGAGCAGCAGCTATTCAAAGGGCGATTTGTAGGTCTGTCTGTCATTGTCAGGGAGTCTCTATTGCCGCTCCACCTGTTTTAAGTGACGCGTGGTAAGGCATAGGGCCTTGGTGTCCCAACATGCTTGAGGTCTGGTCCAAGGGGCGATAGTGATTTTGAGTGGGGCCAAGTTATCCACACAGGAAAGTTGTTGACATTTTTGATGGATCGGGAGAGGTCACATTGATATTTTGGGAGGTGGGTTGCGAGTTCGTGTCCAAGTTTCCTCTTAAACTGTGTTCCAATTGCATCAGGTGGTTTTGGTGGTAGCGGCTCTTCTTTGGTGGGTTAGGTGTAGGTCGAAACGAACATGGGAGTAGTTGGTTCAGGTGAAGGTGGTGGGCTTTTCCACTGTAATATCAGAGAAGTTTGTGAAGATAGGGTGTAGGAGATGTTCGGATATCTGGGTTGGGTTCTTCACTCGTTGGGTGAGTCTAAGTGTGTTCAGGTTTTCAGTAGGTTGACAGTGTTTGGTCAGTGTGGTCCCCCAGGTGGGAATTGTGGTCGCCGAGGAAGATTCGAAGAGCTGAAGTTGAGCACGAGGGTGGGAGATGATGGCTGCGATGTTGTTTTCAAAGTTGTCTCTTGGTCCTGGCCGCTGGTAGAGTAGGGCTTCTCACATAGTGTTGTTGCTTGAAGCCCGGAGATTCGAGTTGGTCACAGGAGTTGGGTGAGGTGAGGGAGCAATGGATATTTTCCTTACTGATGACTGTGATTCCTCCTCTGGGTTTGCTGGTTCTATCCTGTCTTGTAGCCGGGTGGGATGGCTGATGCGATGTCCGGGCGGATGCAGGTTTGAGTCAGATCTGGGTGATCTAGGTCCAGGGAGAGGTCATGCAGAGGTCCCAGACTTCGATGCTATGTTTGAAGAGTGAGCGTGCTTTGAGGAGGCCACAAGTTGGAGTCGGTGAGTGTTTGTGAGCCAGAGGTGTGTGTATGTGTGGCGCGGTGGGCTTTGGGAGAGTGCTGAAAGAGGTGCCTGTGAAGGGGCACACGGCGCAGCCAAACTCACCTTCAGTGTAGGAGAGGTGTCTGGAGTTCAGGGCGTGGAGGGCTGTGGCAGAGTAGCATCTTGGTCTGTAGTGGGTGGGTGGAGAACTAGGGGTCCTAGCAATGTCAAAGATGTATGAAAAAGAACAGCAAAATCACCCTTACAACTAATTTAGTTGCCAACCACTAGCAGAAAAACTTTCATATTCGACAGCTGAATCATAAGTTTCATGAATGATTAATTAATGGATTTAATATGGACATTTGTGTCTTCTAATAACATTGTCTGACTCCAGGACATTGTGAAGTATTATATTAGTCATATTATCAATATCAAAGAATCATGACTAAGTTAAAAATGTTGGAAATTTCAAATATATGAGTTACAGAGTACATATAATGAGCACCTATTTAGTTGTTGTTTGCATTGTATAAATACACAGTAAGACAAATACAGTTTTAACTCCAGTATAAAATGAGAAAAAAGATAATGAAAAATAAAATTAGAAATATGTTGTGTCCATATAGGAGAATCCTGAATTGAAAGACCTATAACAACAAATATTGAATGATGATCAAAGCACTATGAATTTTGTGTCAAGATAAGCTCACACCTCATAATCCAGTAAGGGATGCTGGAACATAAATAAATATAAAGGGTTAAAATGTCTCTTGCACCAGAGTGGAGTATCAATATGAAATAGAAAAGCAGAAAGAGGTAGTTGGCACAATAACCCCACTATTCCACTCCCTTACCAATCATAAAGATGATTTCAAAATATAGACAGGAAAAGAACATTGGCAACAAATGAACATGTTATAATCGCAATAACCAACATATTATAACCAAGCATAAGAGAAAATAAACCTATAATGTTAAAAACATTCTAATAAAATAGGAATTCATCCTTTTAAGTATACTTGACTAAACAAGCAATTGGAAAACCAATTGTCATTATTATTCACCAGCCAAAATACTTTCTGCAAATGTTCCTTTTATGTTACCACACCTTTATTTGAATTAACTCCTTCACTTTCTCAGCGTCCATCTTAGGTAAATATGCCTGCAAAGTAAATCATTTTAAGAAGACAAAAGGCCCAACAATATCTGATATTTCATGTTTAACATACATTTAAGTTTAAAAATATTTCCCTAAGGAACTCGAATGTTTACAGTAACAAGTGATGAAAAGATTGTGTCATGACCAGATCACCTTGCTATTTTCTCTGGCTGTTTGAATACTCTGCAACAGCTCAGTATACTTCAATCAATCAATCAATCACAGAATTTGTAAAGCGCACTACTTACCCGCGAGGGTCTCAAGGCGCTAGGGAAAAAAAGGGGGGGGTGCTGCTACTGGTCGAACAACCAGGTCTTGAGTAGCCTCCTGAAGGTCAGCAGGTCTTGGGTCTGTCGTAGGCTTAGTGGAAGGGTGTTCCAGGTCTTGGCGGCGAGGTGGGAGAAGGATCTGCCGCCGGTGGTAGTTCTTCGAATGCGAGGGACGGTGGCGAGGGAGAGGTCGGCGGAGCGGAGTTGGCGGTTGGGGACGTAGAAGAGGAGTCGTCTGTTGAGGTAGGCTGGGCCAGTCTTGTGGAGTGCCTTGTGTGCGTGGATGAGGAGTTTGAAGGAGATTCTCCTGTCGACGGGGAGCCAGTGCAGGTTCTTCAGGTGGGGGGTGATGTGGCTGTGGCGTGGTACATCGAGGAAATAACCACTATAACTCACAGATGAGAATGTGTCCTTCTAAAGAATCATCCCATGCTATGACAAAAACCTATTTAGGGACTCAGTTTTTGTACATCAGTCATTTCCAACACCTTTGCTCAAAAGATAACAAGATATTTGAGATGTCCTTGACTTTCCACACACTCTGGGAGATCATGTAACTTTATGTTATTTCTCTGGGTTCTGTTATTCAGATTGACAGTCTATTGCTTTAAGCTACCAACTTAATCTTCTAAATTAGAAGCTCGATCACCGATCTCTTGTACACCATTGATCAACTTCTCACTCTCTTGTTATATTTGCAGCTTTCATTACATGGCTTTAGGGTCTGTGTTAGACCTAGGCATCCTTGGCATGGTTTTCCCCTGGCTTTTTGCCTCTACCTTCTGTATTTTTGCTGTGTGATGGATTTAGTTTTTGCTGGTCTAGATGCTTTGGACACTTTGCCACTGCTGACCAGTGCCAAAGTAGAAGTGCTCCCTATGTAAACTATGTTTATGGATTGGTGTTTCTATGATCAGCTTTTTTGACTTACTACTAAGTCCCTAGTATAGGCCACTGTGTGTGCCAGGGCCCTTACGTCAAATGCTGCTAGTGGGCCTGCAGCACTGATTGTGCCTCCCACACAAGCAGCCTTTCAAAGGGGTCTCAGACCTGCAACTGCAGTGTCTGCATCACTCTGCACACAGTTTCCACTGCCATGTCAACCTGGAAAGTGCACCCACTTGCCAAGCCCTAACCTTCCATTTTCTTACATGTGAGTCACCCCTAACCTAGGCCCAAGGTACCCCCATGGGCAGGGTGAAGTGTATGTGAAAGGTAGGACATGTACTGGTGTGTGTGACATGTCCTGATAGTGAAATACTGCCAATTTCGTTTTTCACTATTGAAAGGCTATCTGTCCCATAGGATAGAATGGGGAATACTTTGTAACATCTTACAAGTATAACTTCCCATGGGGACAAGATCGAAAGATGGTGTTTAGTATGCCTAAACTCAGAATATAAAAATGCATCTTTTATGGAGGATGATTTTTATATCGTGTGTTTGAAAATACCACTTTTTTAGAAAGTGGCTATTTTCTTTCTTAGCCATCCTGTGTGCCTCTGCTGGGGTGTAGAGCCTGCCTCCTGTTCTGAAGTCTCAGGGGCACAAAGACTTCATTTCCTTTGTCCTCCTGCACCTAGAACTCAGGGGTGGCTTATCTATAAGAGTGCAAAAGGCATTGACCCACTACGTGAGATGCGAGCCATCATATAAATATTCTTTATTGTAGTCCGTCCATTACTTTCTGACCTTGCCTGATGGTGTCAATGTGGGCTGGTCCAAGCTTGAAGATTGGCAGCAACCCTACTCATAGCAGTCAAATCAAGTGTGCATGTCAGTCTGGCCGTTTTGTTTGCTACAGCCAATTTGACATGCGTACTTCAGCTCTTCAAAACCTGCGCTGTGCAAGTGAGCAGGGGGAATACAGACGCAGCCTCCTGGTCTGTGTTGGAGCGCTGCCTGCTCCAATCAATCCAGGTGCTGCTGTCATTCTGTTCGCTAACGCAAACAACATGAAAGCAGCATCTGGTTTAGCTGAGATTGATGACGGCTACTCGGATATCCATCCCCCAGAGGCCTCTCAAATGTGTGACCCTATGAAGCTTTGATTGCATGTGCGTCGTGAGTCAGGGGCAGCTGTTCGTCATCCAGACCGGGGACTCCATGTGGTAGCTTACTCTCCGACAAAGGAGGCCCCGGCACGTCTTGTGGTGAGCAATTACAGCACCTTACAAACATAACCATATGTAGCCAGTGCTTAGCGCAGCCCGGCTGGCAGCTGTGAGGGAACGTAGCTTATAGCATGCGCAGACAGAAAGAAGTTACTTCCAGGCCACGGAAAAGTAAAGCATACAGCAAGGGCAGCTGGTCTCTGGATTACATATAAGATGCAGAACATGATTTGTAGGAGCTAGAACATCTCGATGTAATTTACTGTCATTAATGACACTTAACAGTGTGTCGTTCAATCAGACTCTCTCGTCTTGTGTGAAACTCATCTGCACCTTCCAGGCTAGTGTTTCGACCTCTTTAATTGGCCTCTTGCACTGTGAAGCCAGGCTCGAGAGAACCAACGGTTTAGAATGATCATTTAGCATCACAAAAACGCTACTCAGGCTGGTGTTGTAGGTCTCATATCGAACAGGACCCGAGAAGCTGGAAGAGTCACGACTCCATGCTGGAGCAGAATACGAGCAGCTAACTTCCCCTAACCTATGTACAACATCTTTGTTGGCTAGAACAATGTGCTTGTGTCCTAATCATAAGTTCTTTTATGTGACGCTGTGGTTAAAACTTAAGCAGCTCTAAAGTACGTTTATTTGGTGAAGGAGGTATAATTATGTGTGAATCATGCTTACCGACAGGTATAAAACCTAGGTCTAGGTCTTAACAGGTTGCACAAAATATCTGTGTGCTCCTTTTCTAATTTTTATTACCTATGGTTTAGCAGCCGCCCGGCTGATGAAGGGATGGTTCCACCTTACCATGACAAAACTGTTGAGAAATGAGGCGTTGGCACAATTATCGCTAACTCAGAGAACCAAGACTACTATTCCCACAATGCATTATTAAGTTTAAAGGACTCTCTGTACAGTAAACATAGAGTACCTGGAACATGTTGAAATTCATTCTCCCAAAACTGACTACTGCTCATCTGCATTCGTAGAAAGTCCTAGATGCAGCCCATTATCCATACAGAAACACCAACACCTTGAAAGGGCACTCACATTATCACTAGTCTAGGCTGACCCTGCTGTGTCCACCTGCTCCACCCCATATTTTACCTGCAGCGCCTAAATGCGGTGCGTAAGACGCTATCTCTTTAAAAGCTCACTATCAGAAGTGTGTGCCCATTAAGGAACAATGAATATGCCTCATCTGGGACGAATAGGGGTTCTGTGGAACTCGTAGGGATCAGATGGAATTGGTAATTTATTTAAAAAGAGGTGGATTTGGGCTTGTGAGTTCATTTGTTTGGCGAGTTCTTGTTTGGTGGTGAGAGAGAATGTTTTATGTATGTTTCTCAGTGTTGTTAGGGCATTGTGTGCGCTCTGCTTGCTTTGCTTTGTGGAGCTCTTTTTCCACTGCTTTTGTGTTTAATGTTTGCTTAACCCTTTCTCTCTTTTATGGTACATTGTTCCTGATTTTAGTCTGCTTGTACCTAGCTAAATTGGTGTTTAAACTTCGAATGGCTATTAATATCAGGTTTACTGACGTGCCCCATCGCTCTGTGGAACTTGTCATCAAGATTAACGCCCCACCACTTTCAAAAGTCACCAGCCTCCACTGCTGGAACTACTGTTTCAACTGCCACAGAGGTAGATTGCAACACTGACGGCAGCGAGTGACACCGCGACCTGCCACAAAACCGTGGGCACTGCTTGTGAAGTGCATGACGCACCGCCCCGACTTGCAAGTAGCCCTGACACCTGCCGACGCTGCACCGTTCCGACTCTGATGCTGTCACCGAGGCCAATGCCTGCACTGGAGCCGAGGGCACCGCTCACGTCTCACCGGCCCGACTAGCACCGCAGCCCCAACCTCACCGAAGTCGGTGCTTCATTAACGCAAAGACGATACCTGACATGGGTGACCTCCCAATTCCATTGACCGCCTCAACGCCATCGCGAGGTCACCATCCTGACAACAGTAAGGAACCAACACCTCACCTCCCCTCCATCGCAGTAAAGAACCGATGCCTCACCTCCTCTGTGGTTGTGAGGAAGCAACGACGCCCGGTGCCAATGAAGCCTCACCTGCCCGACGCTGTGCACCGTCTTTGTTTTCATCATTTACCAGGTGCTGTTCTTTGGGGTCCATGTGACTCTGGGCCCAACGCCGCACAGCTTGCGGTCGGCGCCATACTTTGGGATTTTTATCTGTCACAACGTCCTAATAGCCCCAGGTGGAGCTATTTGCTGCTACAAGCTTTATTTTTGTGAATAACCTATTTTTGGTGATATCTTGAGATATGTATGGTGGGTTTTTGTTGTTTGGTCTTGTTTTGTTTAGATAAAGATTTACAAATTTTCTAAACTGGTGTGGTGTCCATTTGTAGTGTTTTCACCGTGTTACTGTATGTGTGCACAAATGCTTTACACACTGCCTCTGAGATGAGCCTCTCTGCTCGTGCAAAGCTACCAAGGGCATGAGCAGGGGTTGTCTAAGGGCGTAACCCCCTTACCCTGACTAGAAGCAAGAGTCCCTATTTGGACAAAGGTGCAAACCACTGCAAATGAGAGACCTCCATTTCTAACAGTCCTTTTTTATCAAAAAATCTTCCTAATCATTGAAGGAGGCACACATTTTACTTGTTGGATGGCCCATCTTTACATGTTAGGTAAAAATTGTGCTGCATCCATTAATTTGTTCTTGTTCACATAAGGCATTGCCAGTGATTAATACACTGTCTTTGGGATATATGCAGCACATGTGTGGGATTAGGTGACATGGTGCATGCAGTAAACAGTTTTAATCTTGCTTTTCTAATAAACAATCTCATTTGATGTATAAATACATTTATGGTTGGTTTTGAAACAGGTAATATCAAAGAGAAGAGACACATGATGTGTACTTAAAACGTACAGGTGGGAAAAATATTATTAATTGCCTAGAGGACCAATCAGATCCTACACTATAAACATGTCTTGAGCACAACTAGCTACACTGCAATACGTAAACTAGTGGTTCGAAACCATGAGCAAATTCATTTAGCCACCTATTAGAGAATTACAAACTTTGAGATATAAAATGATATTTGAAAGTTGATATGGACTGGTGGGAGGCACTGTAGTCACAGTTGTCTAAAACAAATATCAAATGAGAAATCAGTCAATATTGCCTCAATACCGTCAAAGGTCCTTGTGCTATTTGATGCTGAGAAAAAAGTCAATCATTATCAATGGGAAAGCATCACAGAATTCAGCCGGAAAATATTAGCAGTATTTGTGATCATATTAAAGAAACCCAATTTCCAACAGTTATTCATTACATTTTTTAGAGGTTTTAGAAATTAAAACTTCTCGAGACTTCATGCTTATATTTTGTATATTTGGCTTGGTGCTAAGATGGGTGGAAGAAAGCTATGAATAAAGCATTCAAATGTGCCACATTTACATTAGTAAATATAATGCAGATCATTTTCAAATAAGGATATTACCAAATGAAATCCATGTTTGCAAATATTAATCCTGCTGCTCTGAGTTTTAGATTCCTTTAAATCATTTTTTAAACGATTAATGAGTTAAACTGCATTTACTGCTATGTTTTGGTGTTTGAGTGCAGCAACAGCAACTGATAAGTTAATTACTCTGAGCATCTGCATACATTTGCCAGCAGAAAAATTCTTAGCTTACCACTGCCACTTTTTGTTTTGTCGAGGTGAAAGCAATGAAAGTAAAGCAGCGGCCATCACCAAAGAGGCCCTAAGCGAAAGCAGACAAGTCCTAGGGCTGAACTCCAGAGCCCACAAAGTACATACACATATAAGTATATGCTAAAGTATATACAAGAGGTCTCGAATGATCAACCTAAAAACTGAGGGAGCCATTCCAAGTATCAGCACTAGGGAATGCTAGCCACCCACAACAAAATACTGGAGTTTTCATTTGATGAGTCCATTGAATATGTAGAAATGTATCCTCTAAGTTAACGTACCTTCCTCTATCCTCAAAGTCAACGCGCCTTGCTGAAGAAAAGGGAAGATGATATGTATGGTTGTCAGTTCAAAGGACGACATAGTATAAGCCTGTATATTGCTTCAATTCCAAACTCATGGGGTCTTACACATTGAGAATAGAATGTTGTGCATTCCTCTCTCCTCCTTCCCAGCTGAAAGACTGCCTTTCCTATGAGTTTAGTATTTAACCCCTCCATCAAGACCTACATTTTCAGCAGTGAGAAAGAGAAGTCAACCAAAACTGGTTTAACCAGAAGCAGCACTCAAAACTTTATGCCATTTCTCTAAATGAATTATTTGAGTGCCCAGTGATCCAACACAGATAGCTACCAATACTAGATGAATTTGTGAAGGAAGCTAGCAACTTACTGGAGGTTTAATGGCAGAGTTGTGTCAAACTTTGGTGGAGTAAAGTGGCAGGGCCGTGTTGGACAGGGGCACAGGATCTGTCAGTAAAAAAGTCACCAAGACCTCCAGCCCACAATTTAAAGTGCTGTCTGAGTTAAATGACAAATCCTGAATGCACACCCCTTTTAGGATAAGAAGTTTCTCTCACTTGAATTGGGTTGGCAATAGTGAAACACAATCTTATCCTCAACAGATGTTCATTTCATTTACTGCCAACCGGTATCGACTGAGAAATGGAATAAGCATTAAAAGTCTCTTCTGGGAATCCTTCATGATCCACAACTTTAATCAATTAGGGTGACTTGCTGAAACAGCAACCCATGGTGCCACCTCTGCATCTAAAACATCATCAAATGTATTGTTTGAAAGGAAATACACCCACTGTTTCACAATTCCCGACAACGTTCCAGGGTATTCTCCCCTCTGCTTGAAAATGAAAGAAAAAGGTCTGTAAATATTTGAACAAGGACTGTGCCACAAATGTAAACTATGCCCCAGGCCTCAGAAATGATGGTATGGTGCAAAGCAATGTTTTACTGTGAATTCAGCTTTCCAATCTACTAAATGAAGTGGGCCTCAGTGATGAACGGTAAGCCAACAAGGAGTTGACTTGTGCAGTGACCCAAAATTCAGCTTCAAGCATGTCTAGTGTACAGCACATGAAAACAAATCTTGGAAAGATCAATTTCTCACCATGCTTCCAGTCCTTTCTCTTGATGCTATGAGATATCTGTCGGAGAGGTATCAATTTCAGTGTAGGTGCTCAACATCTTAAGGACAAGCTAAAAAGTACAAGTACTGCACTTCTTGAGAGAACTTGTCTTTTATCGTCCTCTGAGTTCTACTTCCTTCAAATAGTCAGTATCCTAAACATGTGCGTCTATTCTGTCTCTGGAAGGAATACAGCCTCTTGGTGAACCCCCGAGGTCGAAGCTATCTCTCTGATATATACTTCTAGCAGAAGTTCAAAGGAATCCCCAGTAAACAGAAATCATCCTTTTCCTTAACCATTTGCCTCCTTTGCTAAATGTTCTTTCATGTTTATTTCAGGGGTCTATATAAGACTTGCGTGGTTAGAAGGAGCATCACAAGTGAAATCATTGGCACTTGGTTAGGGTAGAAAAAATATGAAACACAACCTCATGTGCGTCCTTTGGAGAAATGTGATGGCAACAGTAAAGAGGAAGCCAGAGATAGAAGATAACTTAAGGCGGAACATACTGAAATATCTCTGAAAAGGAACATATGTCTCACGTATTTTTTGTAGATTGAAAAAGAAGTATTCTAAGGGATTGGCGGTGGAATAGAGTCACAAATCTAAATGCTTTTACCCTAAATTTCAGTACCAGCAGGTTGCTGCATCATGCGCAAAAACGTTTGAGTGAGGCTAAAATGTTGGCATCTCAAAATTTGTTAATTGCACATTTCTTCTAGCATAATGTACATTCTAATGAATAATGTATCTAAGTATATATCTTAATAAAGTCATATGAAGATGGCCCCATAGGTTAACTACAATATATATTCCCTCGCAATGTAGTAGGTATTGCTTTTAATTAACAGCTACTATCCAGTCTTTGTAAGGCACAATTGGCGTCTGTAGTGTTTTTTAATCATGAGTGTCGGGCTGCTTCAGCGCATATAAAGGGCATTTTAAGTCTCACTTCTGAACTATTTTAACTTTAGCCAATAGCTGAACGATGATTAATAGGATGCTGCCCGAGACCATGCGCAGGCTGTTCAGCTGTGGTTTCCATGGCGACAGCTTAGCACTGTTAGGTGTAAGAAAACATGTTCCTTGACATATTGTATTGTATCTGGCTCACCATAATTAAGCAGAAAAGCCCCATTCTGCCTGAATTTTAAATTAATGCAGTAAACAAATGGCATTCAATGACGATATCAGCATGCAGGGCTCCATCGATAAAGAGCTAGTTCTGTTTACCTGAAAGGCTAACAGTGCTTTTTGTGTGCTTCGGGCTGTGCACTATGTCTTGCGAGATGAAACTTTGTTTGACTGATTTTACAATAACTTAATTTTCGTATAGCGCAGTCATCGCAGATGTTGTTTTTACTCAACTCAAAGTTACTCATTTTATCAAAGAGGATGAAAGGTGAGTCGTGCCCAGCTGGGCGCGAACCAGTGGCCCTCAGTAAACAAACTACAATTTAAATTATGCACATTACTCGACTGAGTTTCCCCGCCCGGTTTTCACAAATTTTACATATGTCACCAAACCTAAACATTAGACTTTCTCCAGATTATCTGATGGATTTTCAGTTTTCTTACTGTAAAAATCATGGCAACATTCTCTTCCACTTCATGGTATTTGTGTATGTATTTATTTATTTACGTATTTATTTGCAGCTTTTCAAATGGACATTTCAAAACTAATGCAATTGTTTTTTTTTAACAATCAATCTTGACAAAGGCATTCAAGTGTTTTGAATACAAATGGCCAGCCCAGTGCTGGAAAGTGAAGTCCGCAGCTCCCTGGTCGTTCGAATCACTTTAAGTTGGTAATATTGTTAGAAAATGAAGGTAGTTTTCAAATATTAATTTTTAAATATGCCCTTTCGTAATGCTTGGGAAAATATGCCCAGCAGGTGTATAGTGAAGAGCAAACATCAACTTAGCTCCTTCATTGGTATGATGACATTGATGCATTCAGATACAATTGATGCAGTCACTATGCATAAGGGGCCCTAGAGGTGTGTGCACTATATTCACCAAGCGCACAAGGAGGCTTAAGGAAGAGTGTGCTCAATCAGTACAAGGTATGCCAGGGGATTTGGGCAGCACTACCTTCAGGTGAGCTATCGAATGACCATAGTTGCGCCCATTACACAAATCTCAGCGGTGTTTCCCACTTACAGGAAGTTCATCCCACAGGAATCACAGATCCTCACAATCAACAGATTTTTGGGTGGCTGGACCTGATTGGCACTGTGATACGCCCATTGCAAATGAAGTTCAACCCCCTTTGTAAACCGTCTCTAGATGCAATACTAATATGAAGGACCTGGTGGGCGCAGGACAGAAAGTAGTCAGTAGAAGACTTTTTTTGCTGGACTTTTCCTGGCAGATTCTATGGGGAACACCAATGAATTCACCAAGAGTTTTCAATGTCTGAGGGCCAATTGAACACACTCTCCCACTGAGCTGAGGGGTACAGGAGCCATCTCCCCTTGGTCAACTTCACGAGCTGATCTAATTTCCCTTGGTTGTCAACTGGACCACCAAGCAGAAAAGGACAGGTGGGGAGGATGGCGGTCGGAAGCATATCAACTCATGATGCCATCATTGCAGAGAGAAATTACTTCACACCATCCCTCTCTCCCTGAACATTAATGTGCAGTGAGCACATTCACTGCATCTCAGCAGATGATAAATCTACAGTGAGCACTAACGTCCTGGAGTCCTCGAGCTTACAATGATTTTCATAAGATTCAATAAAAATGCAAATATTCCTACTTCTAGAATGAGATTAGACACAAGCAGGATAAAGAAAACACTTCCATAAACAGATCCTTTTGCAGTAAAAAAAAAAAAATGTTCTTTTCCTACAGTGTATTCAGCTTTCAAAAGTTTTGGTTTCCCATCTATGCTTACTGATACCTCAAATATCTTTTTCATCTTCTCCCTTACTGTCAAGTACTTAGAAAGTGTTTATATTGTTCGAGCTTTTCTTCGGAGTTCTCTGGTCTATCATCTTCTAGTCCTTTCCCTCTTGCCATCCTTTAAATAAAGCACTTAAGACAAAACTGCTCAACGAAACGTAAGATCCAAACACTGATTCTGCTAACCTCCTCCCTTTTCCAGATTAGCGTTCCTTAAGCCCCGTCATGTCTAGCTTGAAGGTAGGCTCATTAACTATGCTGCTGTGCCGACCTTCAGCCTGATGATTTGCTTCTGTTGCACCCAATTCGTTCCTAAACTACAGACTGTCTTAAGCATGACATTGGCACATTACAAATCAGATAAGTAAATGGAGAATAGTGTAGTATAAATGAAAATGTTTCCTTTTGCCTGGGTACCCCAGCAACATAAAAAAGTAAAACTAATGAAAGAAGCCACCGTGTGTGTTTCAACCAGGATATAGATAATATCCGCCTAATTCCTCAAAGTTTTGCCAGTCATGTCCCATTTGAAGCCATAACTTCTGACCTATGTGCAGCTCCTGAGCCTTCTTCCCTTGTTATCTTATGTTTTTCGTCATTCATTTTTTTACCTCTGCTCTTCCCATAATATTTTTGACTTTTTTCAGGTGCAATATCATGTAGAAGAACACATACAGGTTAATTTAGATCTTGCCTCAGTAGGAGGACTGCCATAAACTGACGGTGCCAATGCCCCACCAAACTCGTAGTTGCCCTAAACTATTTAGAGTTGGGGAAGCTCTGACTCCACCCGCAGAAACATCTGTCATGGCAACTTGTATCGTCCACAGCACCATCAGGTCATAGAGACAGAGAGAAAGTTCGTTGCTCATTGGGGTCATTAATATTTTGTCTTACAAGAATAAACTCTGGCTGTGGGAGTTCATTCTTGAAAAACCAAAAACTTGCTGCTGCAAGCGCATCAAACGTGCCACCTGCTCAGCAAAGCTTCATTGCTTTTAATGGAGCCATCATAGGAGTGGCTTAAATAAAGGCAGAGATATCCATGCCTGCCTGGCATGGAGCTCTTAGTATGGTGAGCTGTCTTCCAATGAGATTGGCTCTGCCCACCTGGTAACCTCGCAGACCACTCGCCATACTGTAAGTGGATCTCCCTTGACATTTACCATAATAGAAAATGAAACTTATTTTCCTTCAGAAAAATACACAGTCTATTCAATTCATGTTGGAAATGTGCATGTGCAGGTTGCACACACTCTTCAATTTGTTCACGTTACTCCTTCTGTGAAAACAAGATTTGTTTGCCTCATTCAGTTTTAACACTTCACTACCATGTCCCATGACAGGACCAGGACACAAATGTTTATCTCAGAATAAGTAGCCTAAGAATGAACAATGGCTTGCTTGCCTGAGTTCACTCCATAAAATCAATCAGTCAGGATCTTGTACAGCGTGGCTACTCACCTGTGAGGGTCTCAAGGTGCTGGAGTGGGGGTTGCTGGTCCTTCTGGGTATGGAATCATTCGAAGAGCCAGGTCTTGAGGTCCTTCCTGAATTGGGTCAGCGACATGGATTGCCTAAGGTGGAGGGGCAGGGTGTTCCAGGTCTTGGCAGCGCGGTAGGAGAAGGATCTTCCTCTGGTTCTGGTCTTGTGGATCCTGGGGACGGAGGCTAGGGCAAGCTGGGAGGAACAGAGTTGTCTGGCCGGTGCGTGGAATGCGAGGTGGTGGTTCAGGTATGCTGGTCCTTTGTCGTGGAGAGCTTTGTAGGCATGTGTGAGGAGCGTGAAGGTGATTCTCTGGTTGACTGATAGCCAGTGGAGTTGTCAGAAGTATTGCGTGACATGGTTGCAGCGGGGAATGTCGAGGACCAGTCTGGCTGTGGCGTTCTGGATGTTCTGTAGTTTCTTGAGCTGTTTCTGGGTGACGCCGGTGTAGAGTGCATTGCCGTAGTTGAGTCTGCTGGTGCACTGCGCAGCTGATCTCTGTAGTTTCTGAGAGGAACGGGGGTAGTCTGACCCGCTGAGTCCAGCCGGTGAGGAAGGAGTGGATCAAGTCCAGTGCCTCATCACGGATGCCGGCATCGTGGAGTCGCTCGATTAGGGTGTGGTGGGAGATGGTGTCGAAGGTGGCTGAGGGGTCCAGTAGGATGAGGGCTGCGGTCTTGAGGTGGGAGAGGTGGTCGTCAGTGGCAGCGAGGAATGCGGTCTCCATTCTGTGGTTGCTTCAGAAGCCAGATTGGGAGGTGCCCAGGACATGGTTTACTTCTAGGAACGCGGAGAGTTGGGCGTTGATGGCCTTATCAATGACCTTGGTTGGGAAGGGGAGGAGGGAGATGGGTCAGAAGTTCTTGAGGTCAGTCGGGTCCGAGGACGGCTTCTTCAGCACAGGTTTGATCTTGGCGTGTTCCAGTCGTCGGGGAAGTTGGCGGTTTCGACGGAGCAGTTGATGGCGTGGCGAAGCCTGGGGGTGATGGCGGTGGCTGCTCTGTGGAAGATATGCGGGTAAGGATCGGACGAGGCTCTTGAGTGGATGCTCTTCATGGTCTTGAACGTGTCCTCTGTTGTTAGCGGAGTCCTGCAGAGCACGGTCTGTTGGGGTGCGGCGTGGTTGCGTGCGGTGGTGGCGGGCGACTCTTTTCACTCTTTTCCTAATTCAGAAGCTGAATTTGTGCATTGGGAATGTGAACATTGTATTGACTGTTAAGATGGGACCCGATGTACTAAGAGTCTATTCACAAAAAGTGGATGCAAATTGTACTTTGACTTTTTGCGAATGGACTCTGATTTTGGGAACCGACTTATTTACTATCAAGTCGGTTTGCAAAATCACTATTCACAGGGAGTCACAGATTGACCTGTCTAATGAATATTATTTGGAAAGGTCGCAATTTGCAATCCCCTAGGATTGTCTACAAACAAAGAGATGCAAGAAATAGCAGACCACCATCTGTGTTTGTTTTTATACCAAACAGGTCCATTTTTTCTATAGGAGCCCGATTTCCTTAAAGGAACTGATGCGGTTTTAAAAATTTTAACGTTTCTGGTTTGGAAAAACATCAGGGAGAGGAGGCAGAGGTCCTCTGGGCCTCTGCCTACTCCCCCTGAGGCTGCGGACATGATTCTCAAAGAGTAAGGGGTCCCCAGGGGAACCTTTCTCATTTACAAAATAATTACCACCTCTTTTGAGGAGTTGGTATCTGGTCAGTGATTTGTGAGCAGAATTGCAGTTTTAAAACACTGACACAAACCATGTTTCAAAGGCATGTCCATTTCACACTCCCTCTAAATCATAATTGAGTATGAGCCTCAAACCCCATTTTAGGAGTCTTAAAATGGGTTTTGAACACTAACAGAAGGCATTCTGTGGTCCCAAATGCAGTGATTTTACGAATCACAAGGTTTGTAAACACAATATACCTTTGTACATCTGGTCCATAGCTCAGTGGGTTGTGCTTTCATGCAGTGACCACCAGGTTGCGCATTTGAGTTGAGACAGGGCCGATTCATTCTTCTGAGATTATTAACCTGAGTATCATTCTCTTTGATACCTATAACGCTTATTTTTCAGTGCCTAAAATCAATTGAGCATGTGGTATGATGTAAATATGATAATTATCACCTCATATCATTGATCTCCACTACTTACCAGCGACATTCTATGACTAGTTTAAGTAGGTCATTTCAGTCTTTCAAGAACTGCTAGAACTTGGTGATGGTTATGTTTAGTGGTGGTTTTAATTACACTACTATTGGTTATATGTTATTGAACTGAATTTTGTGGGTAAGTTGTTTCTAGTAATGATGTCCAATCCCGGTTGTATGACGTATTCACGCATGCTTTTACAACGCATGCCTTTACAATGCGGGCAATGCAACAAACGCGTCGTTACCACGCGTTCCATTACAACACAAGTCGTTACAATGACTTGCCATAGAGAAGCGCTGGAGTTTGGAATAGTATATTTTACTATTCCAACTCCAGTATGTGCAACAGTAGGAAAGGTGTTGGATTTAAAATCCAACAATGAGTTCCCTAAAGCAAGTCGTTGTAATGACTTGCGTTGTAATGGAACGCGTTCATTGTAGTGCCTGCGTTGTGATGGCACTGCGTAGTTCTGTCTGTGTTGTAAACTCTGTTTCCCTCCAATCCCATCCAATCATCAGTGAATTAATGTGTCTTTTCTTTTACATAACTCTTTAGGGTTACATCTGCCCCATTTATAACAGGCCACAAAAAAGATTGAATAGGTAGGCCAATGTGTGTTGTGAGCCACTGAGAGCAGACAGATTCCATTTACAAGGAAAGGACGGGTTGGTTGTAGCCTGGTCCAGTCGTGAGACATTGACCAACGAGGAGCTAAATAGAGAAGTGTGCTTCTTTACTTCTAATTGGGGGGCCATCAAGATGCATTTTGAACGATTCAAAGATAAAACGTGTTACAGAAGGCAGCCCGCAAAAGTCACAGTCAGTTTGTAACCCTTATGAATAAGGTGTTAGCAGTAACTTCAGACCAACAGTACGTTGAGGGTATAATGCCTGAATATAAAGGTTAAATGGTGTGCTACCAAAATATAATGGACATGCTATGGACTACCAAAATATTGTGAAGGGAACTATAGATGTACTAAACTCAACATATATGTATCTTGATGATATATATCTTCAAGGTATGTGGATATGGAGTTAAGAAAAATAATTATACATTTGCCTATTTATACTTATCATCATAATATTTTGGTAATCCATATTTAAGCTACAAGATCTTGGTAGGACAATGTTTTTCTGTTCAATAATCCGGCATACAACCACTTTGGGGGCTAGCAGACGAGGATTTGAACGTAGGCCAAAGCCTGAAATAGGCTTGTCTCTGTAGAGGTTAAGCCACAGGGACACCTGGAGACCTGATCAGATTTCACAGTTGTCACTCATTTGTGCTGGACAACTGCCATAATAATGACATAGTTATGCAAAAATTGGGATTTTTTTATTACTGCCATAGATTTCTAATTCATTGAAAACTAGCCTACAATCAGTATTACTGGCACATAAGTGGATGCTGTAGTACTAGCAGTATGCTTTGCACACTATAAAGTTCTCTTTTCCCCTTCTATATTCTGAACTTACATATTTCCTATTAAAATAAAATATAACCCACTCTTCAGCAGGACCTAAGTTGCAAAGAAAAAATAAGTGATTAGGCTCCTTTTTTAGGTTGAGCCTAGCGGCAGTGCGCATGCACTGCTCGCTCTGCAAGGCATGCTGTAATAGAGTATGCTGTAGAAGTGCTGTGGAAACCCCGCCCACTCTCCTTCCATATTTGTAATTGGCTTGTGTCATTGTCCTTGGTAAATGCTGGCTTCCGATTCATTATGAGGCTTGTTAGTCCCGCCTTGGTACCGCCCTGTCTCCATTTGTTACCACCCTGTCTCCATTTGTTAACCGCCCATAAGGACTGGACCTTTTACTTCGCTCGTGCCACGGCATGCTTTATCTAGTAGGTGAGCACTATTTAGTTTCATGGCATGAAAGTTGAAAATGCTCTCCCTTCTCCCTGAACGTTTGGAGAGGGCGGGTGCACCTGCACTCGTCGTGTTTCACAATCGGTCACTGGGGTTTGCCTCGAACTGGCTGGGGCTGCCCAGAGCTCTGCACTTCAGTTCAATAAACTTTATTCAGTCATAATAAATATGAACCATAAAAGTGTAAAGATCTGCGCTTTAAAACGTGGACTTTGACTAAAAATCAAAGTAGATTTTGTTGCAGTGCGGGGAGGTGAGCGAGGTTAAGCGCCGTGACGCCTCCTAGGGAAAGAGTGAATTGTAGCGCCTCTACGAGGAAGGGAGAGAGCTGGGAGGCCCATCAGAGATGCATGTCTGGTGCAGATTTGGGCTGGGAGGTGAGCGGCATCCATGAGTGTGAAGCACTACTGTGATCATAAGTGTGGTTTCACGAAAGTGAGTGAGGCTGACGGGCGAGGGTACGTTCATACTAAAGATCGAGTGTTAGAGTTGGGCCTGGGGGGTACGCATGGGGTGCGACTGGGAGACCCCCAAGTGTAGGACTTGGAGACCTCCCAGTGAGAGTGATGGAGTGTAGGCAGGTGAGTGAGATCCGCTGAGGTGTACGCAAGACCCCCCCCTCCCGTGTAGGGCTTGGAGGCCTTCTAACGAACGTGAGTATAGGCAAGTAATTGAGACTAGCTGAGAGATGAGGGAGACCCCAGGCATAGGGTTCGGAGCCCTCCCAGAGAGTGAGTATTGGCAGGTGAGTGAGATCAGATGAGCGGTGAACCCAGTGAGTGAGATCAGCTGAGAGGTGAGGCGTGCCTCTGTGTTCCTAACAGGCCTGCCCAGGGATGAGGAATGAAGGCGAAGCCTTAACACAAAGTAAACCTTGCCCCCTTTTAACGAGTTTATTGCTGGTGAGTGAAAGTTTAACTCTAAACCGGTGAATTAATAACACTCTGCATTTTCACTCACTTGGCACAAGCACTTCAGAGTTGATCTCACATTAACTAAGTAATCCTTGACAAAGTGCTTAAGAGTGGGTTTGTGTCTTGGCGCTTATACTCTCATTACCAATGTCCTTTGATCTGATTTATTTGAACTCGTAAGGATGACCATCCGAGTTGGCCCCGTCGTGACTCAAACATCAAGCGTGGGGGGCACTTGCCATTAACGATGTGAAATGTGTCAATGCTGCTCAGAGGGCGCGTGCTCTACCCACCCAGTTATCCCAATCCGGCTCCTAGCTAATGAATCCTAGAAAAATCAGATGCAAACAGTACGATGTTGCCACTTTAAGAGTTTTTCCTTCCTCCAACTTTGATGATAACTTGTCGGAAACAGTTCCTACCGCTTCCCGGTTTAGCTTGTGGTGGGCGCTGCTGTTAAAAGGCTGCAGGAGGCCCGTTCCAGCTGTGTTGTGCACACAGGTGCACGTGCGCAGGCACACCCACTGTGGGAGGGGGGGATTGAGGTGAGGCGAGGCCGTCCATCTCAGGGCACTCTGCTGGGGCAGGAGCAGAGTCCGGTGCACCTTACTTCGCCTTTCAACTCCCTGAAGTGGAGAGGCTATTCATAACATACGGAACAAGGACCGTGTGTCTGAGAGGATAGAAGAGCTGGGACAGAGTCACTGCCTGTCAGGCACGCCTTACTCTGCAGGTCGATAGAAAGAACGCCACGGAGTGGATAAAACAAGCATTGGAAAAGCTAACCGTTCTCCAATTTGAGTCCTTACTAAAACATTTAAACACGTTTGCTAGAGTGGAAAAACAAACACAAAAATGTTACGCTTCTATTAGATAAATAAGTTAATGTGTTACGGTTCAAAGTACTTTTGGGGTGCGAATAGTCCCTCTTAAATTGCAGTAGCAAGCACTGGCTAGAGGGCAGAATTTTGCACCCAGGGCACAAGTGCTAAAAAAAGAAGTGGGGGGACTAACCTAGTTAATCAGTATGCAAGTGGCATCACAGCCCGTGGCAAGCCAGCGCGTGACATCGCGGCGCGTGACATCGCGGCGCGTGACATCACAGCGTGTGACATCACAGCGCGTGAAATCACAAGAAGTGACATCAGATCTTAAGCCCTCACATATATGTTTAGCAGGTGTATCATGAGTACATTTGAGCACATTTCGAGCATACTTGCAAACCCTCCTGATTTAGGCAGAAGATTCACACTTTTGTACGCTACACATAAAACAATCTTACCTTTTATCAGCGTAAAGTTTTCTCTAGCCATAGTGGTTTAAAAGAAATAGTGATATTTAATTTATTACAACGCCTCCTCAGGGGTAGTAAGCGCTATATAAATGCTATTTGTTTTGTGCAAATGCGGGGAAACATCAACACATCTGCAGTTTTTACAGTGCATGCATATCTCCTAAACAGAGCCTGAACAAAGTTAAAAGCTGCCTCTCTTCAGTATGTGTGAAGTGCTAACAAGGTGTGAGCCTTTGTTTCCCCTCTGCTGCATTTGCATCAGGTGTGAGGCTCCTGACTGCTCCCATCCAGGAGACTCCAACAAAAGGAGGCCTGATGACCCCTCAGATCCGGCCTTTGTTATGGGCCCAGCAGGAGTCTGAAATAAGAGAGCCCTCCCCCGCCTGCACGTTGTTGCGGATCGAAAGCAGACAACGTGCAGACGCTGAATGTGTCCCGGTGTTTGTAAATTACACTGGGACGAATTCAGCATATTTTACAGTGGGGCCACACTTCTTGGCAGGGTGGACGGTGTCCACCCTGTGAAAAAAGTGGGGGGACGCCATCCACCCGCGTGTACCCCCGACTCATGCCCTGGTTGTACCAAACAGCCGATAGCATGAGGTGAGCGTGAAATGCTTCTCTTGGCTCAGCCAAAACAAAGTGTGTCAAGAATTGATAGCAATAGGTCTCCGTGACGGCTCCTCTCTTACGTGACGGCTCCTCTCGTACGGCAGACCCAATAAAATATAGGCGATTTCTTTTCAGGCTAGTGCCTTTGAAAAGTATCCAGAGCCCGGGCAGTTCCTGAAAGGCTGGTAGGGCTGGGAAAGCACCATTTCCAACATGGCTGTGACAGTGGGACATTTTATGGTCGGTGCTTGCGGTGTTTCTTGTAAAGGGCTCCTGGGGGCGGAAGATGGAATAATGCTGCACTAAGGCCGAGAAGTACCCTGTTTTGTAAACCGATACCGCTTCCTCAACAACTCCTGTTTTCATCATTTTTTTCATTTAAATCCAATATTGACAGTACTCCTAACTGTACGGTAAATAAATAAGTTTTGTGTTGGGCGAGAAGTCAACTAATGTCAGTAGGAGACCATATGGCAGGGACTTCTCAGGCTGTGGTTATATTCCCAGGCCAGGGCTCCCTCGGAAAGGGTTTATAACATTCCTATGCCAGGGCTCCCTCGGCGAGGGTTTGTAACATTCCCATGCCAGGGCTCCCTCGGAAAGTGTTTGTAACATTCCCATGTCAGGGCTCCCTCAGGACACCTTTTATAATACTCCCATGCCAAGGCTCCCTCGGGACACGTTTGTAATATTCCCATGCCAGGGCTCCCCAGGATACGTTTATAACATTCCCACGCCAGGGCTCCCTCGGAGGGGTTTATAACATTCCCACACCATGGCTCCCTCGGGAGGGGTTTATAACATTCCTATGCCAGGGCTGCCTTGGGATTCATTTATAATATTCCCTGGCAAGGGTTTTCTCAAGATGAATTTACCATGCCAGTGCCATTTTACGGTGAGTTTTAAATATTTGCATTCCAGGCGCTCTCTTGATGCATTCACAACCCCCTGCCAAGGTTTTCTCAAAATGAGTTTATAATATTCCCAAGCCAGCATTCCATTGTGATGTGTTTACAGTCGTCCTATCAGGGCTCCCCAGGATGCATTTATAACATTTCCATGCCAGGCACTCCATCATGAGGGGTTCATTGCATTCCTGCGCCAGGGCCCCGTCAGGATGCAGTATAATGTTCCTGTGCCAGGGCTCCCTCGGTATACGTTCATAATCGTCTCATGCCAGGGCTCCCTCATGCTGTATTCGAGTACGGACTTGAAGCCCCGCCCACTCTCCGCCCATATTTCTCATTGGCTTGTGTCATTGTCCTTCGTAAGTGCTGGCTTCTGATTCGTTATTAGGCTTGTTAGTCCCTCCTTAGTACTGCCTTGTCTTCATTTGTAACTTCCCATGAGGCCTGGCCCTTTTACTTCGGTTGTTACACAGTATGTCTTATTTAGTCTGTAAGCACTATTTTCTTTAATGAGTTTCTCCTACTGCTGGCACGACATGCTTTCCTGCAACATTCAGCGACCATGCACGCTTTCACTTTCCAAGCAGCCCGGGACAATGGCGGATGCTTCTTTGAAATGCAATAGGTCTCGCATTTAAAGAGTTCGAGCTATTGGCATTGCAAATGACAATGCCTTTTATTTATGTTAATTATCCAAACAGATAAATAAAAGGCATTGTCATTTACAATGCCAATAGCTTAAACTCTCGCAAATGCGAGACCTATTGCATTGTAAATGCTTGTTTTCTTTTGAGCCAGCCACCAGTGCTGATGATTGCTCTTTCTTCCACCACCCTACACGTCCTGTGTCTTTATGTCACTCTTGCAGGTTCTTTTTCCTCCTGCTTTCTCTGCTGCCTCTGTTAACCTACCCTTCTCTGCCTCCTCCTCCTTTCTCCCTCTCAGCCTTTCCCTCTGTGCCCCTGGGCCAAAGTCTGATGAATAAAATAAGTGCTGTTTCCTTAAAAATGAGTGCCGGTGCCTACCACCTGCACAAATTAAGAACTGGTTCATTGTTTGAATGCATTTGGTATTCGTGGCATTCCAAAGGCTGATTTTTTCATCATGTTCAGCCTTCTGGTGCCAGCCCATCTTTTCTCATGCTCATATTTCTGCAAGAGCTGCTTTCTGCCTCATACATTCATAGATGAAAGAATGAGAACACAGGGTCTCAATTGGGCTGTTTTATTATCTCTACAACCTATCCCTCCTGCCGTGACAGGGGTAGTCCCTCTGAATTAAAGTATCATTTCTCCGAACAGCTGCCATACCAAGGGAGTGCTATTGGAAACACTTACAAACTGCTTTCCTCATCAAACTCCCAAGGCTTTCTCGCTTGCATAAGAGGTGTGCTGTGATATAAGCCCTGAGACAAGCACAGGTGGAAGCGATAACTGCTCCTTCGTCTGCTGTGTGCTTCTGTTTCTTCAGGTGGTGTGAGGCATGCATTACAGGGCTGGTGTTTTTACAGAGCTGATTACTATACTTTGTCCATGTAAAGTGGTTATCTTTAGTGTGTAATATCCAATGTAACTGCATTGTCCGTTTTGTGCTGTCAGCCGGATGTCTGCAGTGCAGGTGAATTCGTTTTCATGCACTTGCTCAACTTACATCACCATATGCAAACTTTACAAGTGGATGGGCAGGAAGAAACATTTGCTGGATCTACACGAGTTATACAATGTATACATCTTGGTTTGCAATGCATTTGTCATACTATGACGATAAAATTGAAAGTTATCCATGAGATTTTTAAATAAGTGAATATGATAAATACAAAGTTTAATAATACCACCTTGAGCATGACATGCAGGAAACGTCAAACAGTTCATTTAGTTCTAATGCTTTGCGTTGGAGCGTGCAGCCCATGGAAAAGGGCAGTATTCTGGGGCTTAGGTGTGGTGCTGTTGGGCGTTGCGTACAGGGGTGCTGCTGGCCACGCTTGAAGATTCCCCTGGAACTGGTGTCATCCGTTCTGAGTTCAGATGGGTGGTGGAGGAGTCACTGATGACGCAATGGTCCCTTACAATGCAACACTACCCCCAACTCTGAAGGCAATGTACACACTCAATTCTTGTGAAAGGCATTGTGCTGCCAAATTGTCCAATGGTTGTCTCTGGAAAGGAAACACTAATAATGCATGTTCAATTTGTTTTTTAACCACCTGTTCACACAGCCAACATATTATCTTGATTCTGACATGTTCCAAGCTGACAAAGATGTATTACTTTTACCATTTCCTGCCATGCATTATCTTACATTACCTAACTTTAAAGAGTTGTGTTCAAATCATTTTCCAAACAAAACTATGCCTGCCACTGATTGACCTTATACTGTCATGTCTCTTTGCCATTGACATAATGACTCGAAAGTCAAAGAATAACATGTCCTAAAGTCAAAGCCTTAAAAGTGTGGGTCCTAAATATTGATTATAGAATGTGGTTATATCCTAATACGATAGCCAAAATATCGAGGACCAAAATATCAACACGTAAATATATATACATTTTCTATACCTAAATCCACATATATGTATCATCTTCAAGGTACATACATGCGGAGTTAAGAATAGTAAATATGTATTTCCCGATATGCACTTGCCTTTCAGTATTTTGGTGCTTGATATTTTGGCTACGATATTAAGGTATCACAGATTTCTTAATCTAAATCCCTGATTACAACTAGCCCTAAATGATTCCAATCTTGATAAGAATTTATTTTCATTCCAAGGTGATTAGACTGTGAAAAATCATATTGTAGGTACACCAATAATTTGGAAGCATATGATTTTTATTACAGAATATGTTTGAATTAAATACAAACTGTTTTCTACCTTCATAAAGAGCAACTTTTCTGTCATAATTACTAGTGAAAGCAACACAAAATAACATGTATTTGAGAGCTATGATTCCTTTCATGAGCAAGCATGTGGAATAATATAAGTCTCTCCTTTCAACACCCCAAGCTGAACTATCCCTCTAGACTGTATAGAGCAGCTCAGAGAATCTCTGCTGTAGGTGTTGGGAACTGCCCTCTCTAAAATGCATGCCCCATGAAGAAAAAAACAAAATTACTATGTTGACTCTCATTAACCTGCAAAATCATTTACTTGCTGATGGAATACCTGAGTATCTTTAAGAGAGCAAAGTACAATGAAGAGAAAATACATCAGATTTAAATCCATGGCCAGCTGTTTGTTGGCTAAAGAGCTTGAGTTGTCACTATGTGAAATGTCTGTGTAGCAAACTTCATGTAGTCTTTCACCAAATAACTTTCTTTAAAAAGTAGTACAGGAAAATCTACTGGCAAGTAAATCCTTGGAAGACCAACCAGAAAAGCAACATCAGGCCCACCAAAGGTCACAGCTCAGCTGTGATGTTAAGCACCACGCCGCAGGGCAAAGATATGAGGAGTGAACCTTCATAGCTTTTGTCCTGAAAATCCTTCAGCCATGTAGTGTCCCAGAGTTTTCTCAGTAGCCAAACACTATGTGGCTAGTGTGATTAATTTACGTCCCTGTACAGCCTCATTTTTGTATAAAGAGAGAGAACATTAAGGAAGGCCCACATACTTAGATATTCAACTTGTACTCCATCATTAGATTCAGAATCTGGCACCACACAGCAAACATCCTCTGTTAAGGCTTGCTCTCAGAACATCCACTATTGGCCCGTCTGTCCATAATCTCCAACCTATGCTCTAATTATGCCTCAAGACAAATATCCCTAATAGCATAAACCCTCACAAATGCTCGCTTTTTCATGAGATAACAGGACTTTTTGTGCTCACTGGGAAAGAACGCCAGCTAATATCCCTTCAAATGAATTGAGAACCACAGATTTCATCTCAAGATCCTAGCAAGTAAATCTTAGCCAAAATGTCCCACCAAATATACTTGGACTGCAGCAATACAATGGAGACACTGTTTACCCTGCTTGGCTTCAAATGAGAAAAATAAACCACACAGTTGTACTAACGAATCAGAAGGAAAGGTTAATTGTGTAGTTCTGTTCACAAAAATATCGTAATTTCCAAAAAAGACTAAATCAGTTCCCTGACTAGACCGAAGACTAATATCCAGGCTCTGAAGTGATAAATATTGAGGTGAACTCAGAGGGATGAGGGAAAAATAGATGCAGATCAATATTGCCTCTGAATCTTTTCCTGTTGGGGAGTTTCCAACTTCGAGGTGCAAGAATTAGACATTTTTCCTTAACCAGAGCCACTGGGGAAAGCTAATATGAACTAATTTCTTACCACTACTATTTCGTGGATTAATCCTGCTATGTTTCAATTGAGCATTTAGTGGCATCCTCCTCTTCTGTTTTCAGTTACAATAACTCCTATGTAATAGAAGCCTAAAAAACGTTTCCATTTTCTTTCTAAATTGACTCACCAGCATGGGCCACAAACGTATTCACAAAGTGAAGCAACTACATTGCTGAGTCAGGCTTCAGCACAGGTTTAACTAAGGTTGTGTGCATTCAATATTGGACCGCTTATGCACTTTTTTGAAAATAGAAATGGTAATACCTAATTTAACTCAAATAAATAGAATAGATTATTATTTTATTTTTTTCGAGAAAAAGTTTTCACTGAAAGAACTACTGATTTTCAGTTAAATAATGAAATGGTCAAATAATTTGCAATTGTTTTTAGATGATCAGATTTAAATTTCTGGTTATTGTGTCATGTTTACATCATGGTTGTACTTCTAGAAAATAGAGATCAAATGGTAATTCCTATTGATTTGTATTGCGGTGGTTCTGCTAACTAAAGAACAACCCTACAGCTCAGTTTCAGCTTGCACTTTTTAGGTCTTACTTAGATATGTTTTAGTTGCCTCCCAAGTCTCATGTTTTTGTAAGTAATCATAATAAAATACATACATAAAGGGGCTTTTGGTAAGTCTTCTTTTCCCATTGGTCAGTTTAAGTATCATTCACATTTTGTTTCCACCTACCATAACATAGAGCATGGGCCAATAGGTAAGCCCACTTCATCCATTTTCTGACTTACACTGGGAACGACAACATTTTGCATGGACAAACATGTAGAGCCACCTTAAAAGGAGAGCACATCAGTGTCGTGGGTGTGTGTCCAGGCTGCTGGAACACTCCATTATTATTGCCAATTTTTGCATATTTGCACAGCCTTGTCAAAGTCAGAAATATTGGCTTTGCCAATGCTTGTTTAAACTTTCCTATGAATATGTTCTGTAGTTCTTTTGTAGTTTTTGAAAAAAAATATTTGTATATGTCTGTAGACGATATGATTGAAGTCCAAAAGTTGCATATTCCATTGAAATTCTTCAGTACAATTACTGATAAGCTAAAAGTAAAAAATCATTGAGTGCAATATCCTTATGGTACTTGTGACAGGTGAAAGCCACATTCCAATCCCTCTAGCCCATGCTCAGCGGAGGTAGGAACTGGGCACAAGGCATGAACTGAAGACCATCCCTTGTGCCTAGTATCTTCCAGCGTTGCAAAGGCCAGAGGGTGTTGGAGCCAGGTAAAGACTGGTAAAAGACTGGTATTTAGTTTCTGTTTTATTTTTTATTTCTGTTCTATCTTCTTAGCTAGAAGCATAACACTGTGGATTTGCTTGGAAGGAGGATGTACGTGGAATGTGGAAATTCAAAGGTGGTGCACGTTTTTCAACAAGTATTCGTCATGTATGACTAGATTTTTTAAACAGCTCTGTAGGAATTTGTAAGAATCTGATACTGAAAAATGCACTATTTGCCATCATTTACCAAAGTTTACTCAGTGCAAGTGATCTACCAGTGGCCCTGGAGATGATAAGGCTGGGTTGGCATACCATGAATGTATGGAACATTGACACCGCTCCCCTCCACCCAACCTGTCAATGCAAGGCAACGATTTAGAGTCCTGTTAAGGGAGTATTTACTAAACAAATTCAGGTTGCTTTAATCTCATCTCGGGACTGGCCATTTTTCATTGGGCTGACAATGCTTGAGAGCACTATCTTTAGCAAAAGCAGAAAACCTGACATCCTGAAAAATGTGAGATTTATCAAAAATATATCAAAAATATCTTGAAAAGGTGAAGAAAAGGGTACATAAATCATATTTCTATATCCATCACATGCAGAGAACACTTATGGATCACTGATTCCTTAAGCCAATTACTGCCCCTCCAAAATCAGGGGTCCAGGCATACAGTACAGCAGAATGGAGTGAAGGGGCATGATTACGAGTGGCGGTCCATCGGACCATTGAACCTGTGCTGGAGGTGCGGTGGTGGTCAGGGACTGCCGCACCAGTGGTCCGACCATCGTATTACAATTACAGTAGTCGTATCTCCATGACACCGCCGCTGGGATCCTGGCGGTGGTGCAGCAGTGTGAGGCAGCAATATGCCGCTGTGGACCCACCAAGCATATTACGAGTTTCCTCACTGTCAGTGGTCTCATGGCGGTGTTCACATCATGAAACTGCTGATGCTGAGGAAGCTACCATACAGGGCCCCCTGATGCCTCAGGCACATGGTGTGCCCCCCTGTCTGCATGAACGCCCAGTTACCGAATGCAGGAACTTGCTTTGGCCTTCCCATTGCAGTGCCTTTTTCAAAGCCACCGCCGTAGGAACACCAAAAAACTGCCTGCCAGACAACAAGGAAACTCGTAATCTGGCAGGAGGCCGGCGGTCTCCTTAAACCACTGTGTAATACACCAATTCTCCTAAAATGACAACAAAAACATTGGTTGATGTAAGTGTCTGAGAGTGTCAGATTTAATCAAGAAAAAGTGCAGCAAATAAACCACTGCAATTTTGAGATTGGCAGCCAGTAAGTAAAATCAAATAGTAGCCAAAGCACAAAAATAAATGCCGCCATTCAGCTTACAGCCAAGGGGTAGACGAGATGAAATCATAACCCCCTGAAGACAACTTGTATTTACTTCCTCAGGGACGTTCTGGGAAAATTGTCACTTCTAAATTTATGGCAGCACTAATTACATGTAGTTAAATGCTTGATTGCACATAACCTTAAAATTACAGCTCAATCCGCCGTTAATTGATCATTAAAACGCATCAGCAGTAACTCAGAACACTCTTGCGGTTCCCATTAGGAATGACAGTAAATATTCTCAAATAAAGATCACGCATAGTTTATACATTACAGATATTGTAATTAAAGCCAGAGTATTTCAATGGATCGTTGACTTACATGGATGCTGTGAGGAGAATGAAGACATGCAGGTAAACTAATTATAATAAAACATGCTGCAGTAAACGTGAAGAATGATCCAGATCTTCAGAACAATAGCAGGGTATACCTCACTATTTCACAAGAATTATACCCATCCCCCCACCTCGACCTAACCACTGCAGTCAAAGCAAATATAGGTAAGTACAATAGATTAAGCAAATAATAATAATATACTAAAAAATAAAAATATTAATAATAAACTGCAATCCAACAATTTAACCAAAGCAACATAAAAAGATACAAGTACCTACTGATCATATAATTGCACCTGGGGAATCCAATAGCTAATTGGCTTAGTCAGGCAATGTGTAGCAATAATATACTTACTATGGCGATGTAGTAGTAGGTGATGTACTAGATGCATTATAATTGTAGGTCGATATGATTGGCCTTGATAGAGTGTCCTACAACCATAAGCATAAACGTGGCCAGTGTTGTTTTAAGTGACATCATTTTTTTTAGTTTGTCTATGCTGCATGCTCTTAGAAAATAGTACAGAAGAAGCTTTGATATGTGGCATCTATTCCAGTGTTAGAAACAGTGGCAGTAGGTGAATTTTGAAAGTGTTGCGGTGCAAGTAGCTATACCTCAATTGCACGGAGGAAGAGGGACAAACAGTTCATGTTATATTACAATTTCTACAAAAATAATGGCAATACAATAACGTGATTGGGAAGGAGCTTCATAGTGTGCCAGCCTGCCCAGCGGCGATGGCCCTTCACATCCATAGAAAACTTTGTAAATTGGTGGCAAGCTTCATCTTTCAAGTCACGTTCCCTAATACTTTACTACAGAACCATGTAGATGATACAGGCAGTTCAAACATCTTGGTATGCAACTTCACAAGGCCTATAATATAAAAATAATATATGCACGCTACATCTTAATTTCTACACTGCACTTCCATAAATTGTTGAAACCTATGCCTTCCAAGTTAATTCACAGCCATATGTTTGACCGAGAACCTACTGGATGGGTCAGAGTTGAAAAATCAAAAGTTACATAATTCTCCTAATCACAGCAGAGGTAGATCACTATTAGGCTAGTGCTGCTGCAATGGAAGGGTTCGCTACAGGTATGTCAAGATTTATCCCAAGTGTGATGTGAATAAAGGTAACCAAGAGGCCAGCACCACCGTTAGGGCAGGCATAACCAGCAGTAGTCCCAAATATGTCAAAGGTGTGTAACATTATGACTGTGCCTTCATTATGGCAGGGATAACAGGAGCAGCTCGTGTCAGAGAAAAGAGGAGGGGCTGGGGGCCACGGGGGGGTGGATGTTGGACGACGGAGACAAATAAAAAAGAACTTACCTGCTGCCCTCCAGCATCGCGCTCTTTTGCTCCTCTCCTCTCCACTGCAGGCAGACACAGGCTACCAGACTGCCCTGCAGCCAATCCTGAAGCTGTTCTCTTGCATGAGAGCAGCTTCTGGATTGGCCTGAGTGCTGTGAATTTGCACTCCCAGACAGACTGGGAGCCGGTGCTTGCTCTCTCCAACCCCGCAATGCAGCTGGGGTTGGAAAGAGCTTCAGTGAACATGATGGTTTGGCCAGCCTGAGATGGCTGGCTCAACCGTCATGCGCACTGACAACAGTCCCACTCCCCCTCCAGTACTGTCCCCCCCTGGGCCCGCCCCCAAGACTCCGCACAAGAAAAATTAAACGCTAATAAAATGGGGTTTAAACCCGTTTTATTATTGTTTTATTTTTCACTTTTTTGATGGTGCTGGCCAGGGGAGGAGGGGGGGATGCTCCTCTGCCATAGCGGAGATGCCGTCACCGCTAACTACAGTTATGTAGAGATAGCCCTCAATTTCTGGAGAATGGTCACCATTTGGCCAGGGCCACTTTCTTGCCAAGAAAAACCATACATATGTGAAGTGTCCCTGGGAACATGACAAGGAGGAAATCATTGTGCATGTATTACCATTATGAGAGGGATAGTCAAAGATTTCCCAAGCATGCCTGCAATGTGCTATGCATGGGATGTTTATGCTAGTATCAATACTGTGGAAGAAATAGCCATATTCATAGATAGGCTGCCCCCAACATGACAGGTGTAGTCACCATTAGGCAATGGCACGGTTATGACGGGGATATGTATAAATATGTCAAGTGTGCCCACAGTATGTCAAGAAAGAAACCATTATGCAAGAGTTACTGTTGATGGCAAAGGTAGGATGTGCACCTTATCCCAATGCTACCATAATGTGAGCGAATATTTCCCCTGGACACAGCCATTTATCAACAGAGAAACTCCTACAGACACAAGTGTGGACCCAATCATGTTCATGCACATATGCATCCTCAGAAATACAGTCATGTCCACCATTTACCCCTACAAGCCAATTATTTTCAAGCATGGTGGACAGTAGGCAGGTCTCTGGTTCTTCTGCTGATCTTCTTCTTCTCTGCTTTACTCCTACAATCAGATTCAGTGTGGGAGCAAAAACAAGTAGAAGTTGCAATGATTAACAATTTCTTTCTGTGCCTCCTCTGCCCAGCAGTTGGTATGTAACACACTTCACAAAGAAAAATTTGCAGGGTTATATTTTTGTAACAGGCACACTACTTGTGGAAAGAGAGCGACGGCTCAATCCCCCTCCATAGACATACAGCGCACATGTACTAAGGCGTATTTAGCTAAGATGATTACCCAAGTTGAAGCTGTAAGTTTGACTAAAGAGCAGACTAGTGGCAGCTGGAAAGGAGTGGGGTTCTATGTCCCCATGGCCTAATGGGAAAGGCATGGCTGGTTAGAAACTCGCTGTTTAAGCATTTACCCATGAAGCTAGGAAGGGTCCTTATTTGAGATGTTTGTATTGGTCCCTCTAAATGTTAAACTTGTCATTAGTTTTGTGAAGGTAAGATAACTGTATATATTGTTGTTGATGTTTTTATAGACAACATTTTCACCATTGTTATTTTTTCCATAATATAACTCATTTTGTGTGTGGTACTTATGCATTGTCTACTTGAATTGCAAAACATTGAAAGACTACTTAGCAGAAAGGAGATGTAATACTTACTGGAAATGGTAATAAGGCAATTACTCTATGACGGTATATTGGTATCCTAGAGGAGCTTGGTGTCTGGAGAATGTAAGGAGAGACGATATGAGTTTTAGATGAATCTTGGCTGATGTCTTGATGTCTTGTTGCATGACCTGATTGCTTATTGGCATTCCTCGTTACACTAAGCCCTACTCTTCTTCATCCTACTACTTAGCATAGACATAAGGGTAGGCTACTGTAATTAGAGCTTCCAAATTCTAAAAAAAAGGCCTTGCCTATCCCATCTGGGTGATAAAAGGGAGACAGCCTTCTATGAATTCTCGTGGTAAAATCACTAGCCAACTGACACCCACATGCTCCTCGAGAGAGGACAGGTTACAAAAAGAGTTGGACTAGAAGTCATACGCATTATCAGTAAATATTCAAGGCAGTAAGTTCACGTCGCACTTCCTCTTCACAGTTTTAGGGTTATATATAAGCAGGGCCACTGGAATTGTTCAATTCTGAAGCCGTGGCATTTTCTGCATAATCATGGATTCGTCGCTTTTGCCACATAATCCATCATCTACTTCATAATCTTCAGATTTTAACAAAAAAAATTGTTTCTAGCTCAAGCGTATCAGAGGTTACTAAAATTGTGGCAACACGTGTTGATGCACAATGAAAAACCCTATGCAGCCATTCACTGGTCACTTTTCAGTTGCTTATTCCTCTATTTGGGTGTCACACAGGTACAGTGAGGTGAACCTTTGCCCAGACAGTGTTAACTCTTCTTCATCCTACTACTTAGCATAGACATAAGGGTAGGCTACTGTAATTTAGAGCTTCCAAACTCTAAAAAAAAGGCCTTGCCTATCCCATCTGGGTGATAATAGGGAGACAGCCTTCTATGAATTCTCGTGGTAAAATCACTAGCCAACTGACACCCACATGCTCCTCGAGAGAGGACAGGTTACAAAAAGAGTTGGACTAGAAGTCATACGCATTATCAGTAAATATTCAAGGCAGTAAGTTCACGTCGCACTTCCTCTTCACAGTTTTAGGGTTATATATAAGCAGGGCCACTGGAATTGTTCAATTCTGAAGCCATGGCATTTTCTGCATAATCATGGATTCAGTCGCTTTTGCCACATAATCCATCATCTACTTCATAATCTTCAGATTTTAACAAAAAAAATTGTTTCTAGCTCAAGCGTATCAGAGGTTACTAAAATTGTGGCAACACGTGTTGATGCAGCCATTCACTGGTCACTTTTCAGTTGCTTATTCCTCTATTTGGGTGTCACACAGGTACAGTGAGGTGAACCTTTGCCCAGACAGTGTTAACATGTGTACAAATCATAGCGGAAACACATACCATGGTTTTGTGACTTTCATCCGCATGCTTATGACTTGCTTATGTGATGCTATATTGAAAATCAATTAAAAATTGGTTAAAAAATGTGTACAAATGACCTATTTATGAAATAATACAATCACAAATTGGGCTGCATTACATCACATAATTTGCCTTTTCTTGCCACATAATGTAGTCAATCCTGTCACATAATTTGGTCCTCCCCTGTCACATAATTCCAGTGGGCCTACATATAAGGTGCCATCTGTGAAGGCAAAATGAATCCCAATGGCCCAAAGGCCAAAAGTTGTAGAAACCCAGGTGAACCTCAATTTACTAAACCCAGACATTACTTTGCTGTAGCTGAAATAACATGAATGCCAAACTAAGAAACACTCACACTCTCAATTTAAATGTTGAAAAACAGTGCCCTTCTAATATCCAAAAGTAGTCAACAATTGTGGGAAAACAGAAAAGTGCACAGTATAAGTAAGTCAAAAGTTTATGACCTGTAGACATAGAGTATAAAATTTGTATAACAATATGTTTGTTAAGAGATGTTAGACCTGACAGCCTTAGGGTGGTCTTCCCCAAAAGTTTTGCCTGTTTGCCTCACCTTTTTGCTCATTTCTTTTTGTTGGCCTTAGGACTCTGAGCACTTTACCACTGCCAACCAGTGCTAAAGTGCATTTGTTTCTCTGTAAAACATTGGTTGATTGAATATCCACAATTGGAATATTTAATTTATCTATAAGTCCCTAGTAGAGTGCAACTACATGTACCCAGGGCCTGTAAATTAAATGCTACTGAGAGCCCTGCAGCACTGATTGTGCCACCCACACCAGTAGCACTTTAAACAAGTCTCAGGCCTGCTCGAAGAGCAGATAACCCACCAAAAGCACAGTTTCTAGGCGAAGACTAATTGAGAAATCTGTCCTTAAATACAGCGCTGGATATTCTGACTGGAAGGGACACCTGAAAAATATCTTGCTGTAGTCTGATCCCCATTGCCTATGCTGGGAACCTCCATTATCTTGTAACAGGTAGGACACCAACACTTATGGGCACAACTCCCCAATATCTATCTCCATTGGTTCGACATGCAGCATGTTGCCCTTTGGTTTCTGACTTTCCTGTGAATCCATAACCTTCTAGACCTATCCTCAAGTAAATCATAACAGTGATCTTCAACTTACTCAAAAAATAGTCTGCAAGGTCCAGGGAGGCCGTGAGCATGGGATCACTCCATGCCCCACTGCCCGCTCCTGGTCTCTGTTTAATTTGATACAATGAGGTGTGAAAAAGCAACGGAGGCTGGTTCCAGCAGGGGAGGAGCCTTCCATTCTCCACCAGTACCACAGGGTGGTCTCAGGCAGAGGCTGGTAGAATAGGGCCCAGTTTTTTCTGCACCTGGTAAATCCAAGACCGGAAACACGGAACCTCTCGTGATTGGGCTGAGTGATATCCTGCCTGGGGATACTGCTCTATGCAAATTAAAATTAGGCCTTTAGAGTTATTTCATTGTGTATAATACCAAAACTCAGCAACACACAATCATGTTCTCAATGTAGATTGATATATACTCAGTTTTTCACACATCAAGCTAACTGACTAAACAGACATGAGGAGTGTTTCATGGAGTGAACCAATGCTCACTTTCTCACAACCTCCTTGGAACTTGCAGACTCTTGCTAAGTTTTGAGGACTCTTATTAAAGGACGCTGAAAAATAATTGGCTAAGCAGGTATTATATGTTATAATGCTCATGCACTGATGGTAGAACTATACTGATATCACCTTCTATCAGCTGTGAAAATATCACATTACAAATGGGACATCTGGCTCTTTCTCACTCTTACTGTCTCATTCTTTATCTCTCTCTTTTTTCTATCTAATGCTCTCATTTCTGAGAAATTATGGGTTAAAAATAGCCTGAAAAAATGGTTGAGACATAAAATGTGCAGGTCTCTGTAGACCAAAGAAGAACTTTGCCATTTCTAGTGTTAACACCTAAAACAACCTACAATTTAGCAATGGTTTCAGTAACTGAAGAGCAGCCTTATGCAAAGATGTAGAACTACATAATGGATTCACAAGCAGACCTTTCAGTGGAATTTGCACAAGCCTCAATCCATATTTAGCTGCCACCCCAAAGAAGCCCTCTTGATCCAAAGATTCAATAAAGACACCACCTAATGGCCTACCGACAAAGAGCGAGGAAACAAAATTCCAGAATACTAGCCATTTGGGTTTTTATGCCATTCTACAGTGGAAATGGTTTGCTAAACCTTGATAAATTTCTTCCACCAAACATGTCTGACAAGATTAGGAGGGAAACCAAGCACAATCTTCAAAAAATGCATCATAAATTTTCTACTCAAAGAAAAAGAGGTCACTTTTTTTTTTACTGATTCCATAAAGTCCTTGATAGCTTGCTCCAAGATGGTGTGAAGCTCATCTGAAACAAATAAATACAAAATCAAATTAATATGATGATACAAAAGCCCACAGGGCAGTAAGTACAGTACTTGACAATTTGGAGCCTAAAATATCCAAAAATCATGCAGAAGTAAAACTTGACAATCTTGTGGACAGCAACACAAAGACGCCAGATAGACTGCCAGATGCCACATCTGACTTTGGGGGTCCTTAGTCAAGCAGTAGTGTTGCTAAAAGAAGAAGGGGATTCAGTTAATGTTTATGAGGGATTTTGATATATACTTGTATATTAGGATCATGCACTACACAAACAAGCAAGTAAAATGCCTCAAGGATGATTTCTGACCAATCCAACGTTCTGACTTTCAGTTACAGAGACACATCCGCTTATGGTACTGTTACCAAGTAGAATGTTATACACAATCACTGAATCAGGTGAATTGTTTTGTGTGTCACTGCTAAATTACAGAATGAAATATTTACCAATTGGAGAAGCCTGCAAGGATCCCCAAAATAAAGTTACTAACAGTCAAGAATTCTTTTAAGCATGATTTGAGTTGTGTTGTATTCACCAAAGAGATGGCAAGCATAAACAAATCACCCGTTTAGGAATCACCAAATACGCCCTCTACGCTGGAATCAACAAATCCCTATTACGCAAACTCCAGACCATCCAGAACACCGCGACCAGACTCGTCCTCGGCATCCCACAACATGAGCACATCACCCAACACCTGCGAGACCTCCACTGGCTCCATGTCGAGAAGAGAGTAGCCTTCAAGCTACTCACCCAAGCTTACAAATCCCTCCACAACACCGGACCCAAATACCTCAACGATAGAGTCTCCTTCCACGTACCCAAAAGAAACCTCCCCCCCCCAGCGCCTTGAGACCCTCACGGGTGAGTAGAGCGCTTCAAAATTCCCTGATTGATTGATTGAAAGTCCAGAAAGAGAAATACTGTAGAACTATGCTGAGGTTCCCATAGAGGAAGACAACGTGAAATGGAAGTACTCACAAAGAGGTTAGAAACCCATATTTCATGATAATAAAATATCACATATTGAGTCATACAGGACAATTCAGGCTATGTTTCAGGATATTCATTTCCTATATGGACAAATTAAAGCCAAAGGTTTTGGAGTCTCAAATCATTCCAAAAGATGTTGATTGTAATGGTGAGAGCACCAAAGTGTATAGAAATGAGAAACAGGCAAGTGAGTATGTGACACATTCAGAATCTGCAAATGAAAGCCACTGATTAATATGATAAAGTGATAGTAGAAACTGTGGATTATGGGAGGAGAGTGCAATGTATCTGTTTCATGTGGACAAAAGCAATTGGAGATGATCAAGGGTCCCTTAATACCAACACACAGAGGGAGATGGGAGGATTGCTTTAAAATAGTCTAACCGCTGGCAATTATATGGGGTAGCATCCCTACCCAACATTTCCTATATAACTATGCATTTAAGTTTTCCTGGTCTCTCTGAATAGAGTGAATGCTCCTGTATGTGTCATGCAGAAGATGTTGGTGTGGCTGAGTTGACATGAGTTGCTTGGTGGATATTCAGCCAGGGAAATAAAACAGAACGCTGATCAATATTTGATGATTGACAAAAGAGGCTACTTAAATTGTTAGAAAAGCAAACAACCCCAAAACAACGAGCAGCGTCTTAAAGAAAGTGAACATTCCAGAACATGTACAAAACCCTGCAACAACTAGACATCATTTTCTTTTGTTGCTGATCCTTGCAAGCTCTTTTCCCATGCTGTGCGGTGTATATGGCCAAGGGGTTTAATTTTCGATGTTGTTGTAGAAGATCATCTTAGAGGATTTATAGCAGTTATTTTAGGAAGAAGTAATTATGGCATATGGTATGTCTGGTAAAGATTGAGTTGTGTATATTTAACAAGAAAATTAACAGAAGCTTTAGGTAGGAGGTGAGGAGAGGTTGGATAAGGTATATGAATTCTGTTTGAACCTGTAACGCTTGTATGATGGTGAGGTATTTCAAAATAATCTGGAGGTCTACAGAGGCAGTTAAGATTAGCTCGAGCAGTAAAACATGTTTCCAGAGTCTGTTACTCGTGTGATGCACACACTTCTTCAGTTCTTCTTTAGGGGCTTCAGAGCATGAAGGATGTGAGCGAGGGGCTAACTTTCCTCATTAGACATTTTCTCATGGAGAGGTTGGCATTGTACCTAAACTATATCACAAGGTAAAGAATTGGCTTGCAAAGCTTGCTGTATGCAGTGATGCATCACCGCTGGTAAGGCAGCCCTTTTAGATGTTTGTAAAAGATGCTTCAAGGATTTATGCTTTCCAGCTGACATGTCTTGGAGAAAAAGATTTATAGGCCTTAACATGGTAATTTATTGAGTGGCTTTGTATCAAGACTATCATGGAGAAGAGTGAAGGAGAATGTTTTATAAACAATATTTGGTGTCCGTGTGTTGAAAAGAAAAAAATAGTCACCGTAAATAATGGCAGATCAGGTCCAAGAGCAGAGCATAGAAAGGAAGATAGAGGAATGTGTAAAAAAGACTATGGAAAGGATGGAAAATACATTAAGTATTTTGATGGAGGAGTATTTGAAAAGATTTATTTCTTCACTGGGTTTAATGTCTGGTAGATCAAGTGGAACAACAGAGATGTAAATGACAAAGGTTGATGTTGGTCTGGGAAGAAAGTGACAGTGAAGTGGAAGCATGGTGCCGTGTATGAGAAAAGGTCTCTGCAGCAGAAGACAGGGCATGACAGTTCTGAGTCTCAAAGAGAGGCTTGTGAGAAAATGCAGAGTACACTTTAAGCAAGAAAAAGGTTCAGCAAAGTGAAATAAGAGAAAGGTTACTAAAAGGAATAAAGGAAGAAGCCACTCCAAGATTTCCTGTGACATGCCTTGAGGGTGCCAGGAAGTCATTTTGAGTTGATCTTCAGAGTCAGTGACAGAAGAGGTGAAACTCGGAAGTAAGAGGAGAAAATGCAGGAAATGGAAAAAGGAAAGGAATTAGACAGTTTGGTTATTTTTAGGAGGACAGCATGCTTGACCCGTGTATGGTTCAGCATACAGTGTCTTCCCACTGGAGGCCTGCTCAGCATGTGGTATAGTATGTTGAATATGTGATCAGAGGAGAGATCCGTAACAAATTGAGATCAAAATTGAGATTGGAATGTCTTCAAGCTTCTTTGTCGAGCAAAGTGGTTTCAAATCCGGAATTGGATGTCAAAGTTATGGTCTTTTTGAACAAAGGCAGGAAGGTCCCAAGTTATTATTGGATAAAGTTTGGAAAACTCTGATGTCAGGCTGTTTGATGTTTTGGGATGTGGCAAAGAATGAGTACAGATGTCAGTTTGCCCTGTCAGTAATACGAATTATGCATTAAATAAGTGAAGAAGGAAAGGTATTTTGTTAAAAATGTGCCCATTCTGAAGGATGTAATTCTCCTCAGGGAACGTTATGTGCAGAAGAGTTATAAAGGAAGTCCCTCAATATGTAGCAGCTATCAATTCAGATGGTGCAAAGACATAAAAGAATGTGGTGAAAATGCTTTTGTTGGTGCTGACAGAATATGAGATTGGTTCACTGATTGAGGATGAGGGATTACTCATTCTTATGAGCTACAGATTTCATGGCTTTCATCAGAGAATAACATCATTCTTTCTGCAAAAAAGAAGACTGACAGAGAGAAAGCTCAACAACGGGTTCAGAACTTTCAAAAGGTAGGTTTAGAATTAGACCATTTGTGCTGCCCTACTAAGAATGGGTAGCTTAAATTCAGTTTTTGTAACAATGGCAAAAGATAACTCTAGATTTTTGGGTTTCGCAGATGGCATAGGGGAATTAGATAGAGTTTGTGGGGTTATGGATTTGATTGATAAAGCCAAGAAAGTTAGTGTAAGGTGTTTGAGAAAATCACACGTTGGATCAGAAAGTGATGGAGCTTATAAAGAAGGGAACAATCGGAGAGATTCAGGAAGGATTTATAAGCTGTATTTTTCCTGTAGAGAAGACAGACATGGGATTTGAAGTGAACAAGAAAAATTGAGTCTAGTTACAGTGCAAGAAATTCAATGTTTACTTTTACGATCAAAGATGCAGTCTCGTAGGTTACAAAAGATGTCGGTTTATTAGGTTTGGATCAGGTTACAGGTAAATCAGGTAAAGCCCCACCAGGAGCAGCATCCTGCTGCTCAGCCCTTCTCAATCCAACTGTCCACTCATCCAAGCACAAACACTCTCAACATCCCAACCATCCAATGACCTCACTTACTGGCTGAGCAGCATGGATCAAGACTGTGGGGAGAATGCATAAGATAGCAAGCGGCCTCAACATTTACGTTGTTGAAGATGCACTGCCCATTTTTACATGTGGTGTGATGGAGGAGGCAGAAGCGGGGACATTTAGCAGTGCTAAAACTTAATTGCTAAACAAACAATACAAAGATAAAAAATGAAAATAAATCAACAAACTTTACTGAATAAGTAAAGTGGGATTGAAAAAATATCTCTGCAGACCTTGAGAGTTTACTTATAATTCATGAGGTATTTTGGATGAACCAATACCCTATGACTGTGTCTAATGGTGTTCGTCCCCTGCCCCTTCGTCTTCAAGACTGGATGTACTAGAAACATCCAAAATTAAGCAAGATTTCTATTCTGCTAAACAAGATCAACAAACTCTCTTGACTTCCTTAAGAAGCACTATAGGAATTTCCATGACTTCTTTATAATTTGCCACTACAAGAAAATCTTCCTGAACTGGTTGTACAAAGTACAAACAAATTACATCTATCTTCACTACTCTATTTATATGCCATTATTTGCAATCCTTATATAATAGAAGAATAAGGCATTTCCACAACCTATAATGGATCAGAAAAGGTGGATTCACCCTTTTCAAACCAACAAGTGATCACCAACCTTTATTTTGCTTTCTATAACATTCTTCTTGTCATAGCATAATTTCACTTCTTCCTTTTTGGCCTTCGATTTTTAGAAACCTAAATTTTCTCAGCCAATTGCACAGTATCCTCTAAATGAGGAATGCGATTCCTTAACATCTCATAAGGTGAGAAACACATGGTTGAATGAGGTGACTGATGATAGGCTCAACATTTCTCCTTTATCAGTTCTTTTACTTCTTTTCCAAAAGCCAAAGCAGGCTGCACCCATTTGGCAAACGGTATATTACCTATGTGTGCCAACCCATTGCTACTCGTAAAATATAACATGATGCATATGTGGACTAGACTACTTTTCTGTAAAAATGCTCTCAGTTTGTAAGGCATGAATTGTCAGAGGACATTGATACAGGTATACCTTCCCTGCAAATCCAATCCTTCAAATATTTGGAACGACATGTGTTAAGGGCTATCTTATAAACCTCCATTCAACCCAGTTTGAGAAGTAATCAACCATAAAGATAACATCTCGTGTTGTTTTTCAAATGATAATATGGGCCAAGAAAATCTATAGCTATAAGTTGCCATTGGTCTGCAGATAACAGTACCAGGATTAAAGGAACGATGCACTTATTCAAAAGTTGAGAATGCCTTCCCTGTTTTAACAATCTTATCAGATTTATGTGGCTCCAAATACATAGCAGTCACCAATTTTTGTGGCAATTTCACCTGAATGCTCTTTATGAGCAAACGTAACAAACAGTGTGTACCCTACCACCTTCAGGAGGTAAAAACTTGTCATTTCTAAGATAACTCCAATTACTTTTCAAAATACATGTACCTCCGGGAATAAGGTTTCTTGCTTACCCCAATCCATTTTTTTAAATATCACTGGGCCTCAGTCACAATAGTATGCAACCTCATAGCCAAAAGCCAATCACTTTCATTAGTGCCCTTCTGAACCAAATTTAAGGTGTCATTCACTGATGTAAGAACACTATCTTCAATTCTAAACTGTGCTTGTCAACTAGAACTAGTTCATCAAAAACTGGTAGTCTGGTTTAGCAATCTGCTCAACAATTTTGTTTGCCAAAAAATAAACTCATAGTTTTGACAAAACCCTTACTAATCTGGGAGTAGCTCTACCAGTTATATTGCAAGTCAATATAGACATCAAATGCTTACGATCAGTCTTGTTAACAAACTACTGCCCATACAGAAAGACTTGAAAAAGTTCTAGATGCATCCTAGAGCCGCTCATTCTATATTAGAGTATCTTTATTCAGCAAGTGTGAATACTCTTGAGGCAAATACAGCTGTACTTCCATTATTTTTACATTACATAATTTTACATTATTATCCTTTGAAGTAAATAAGTACAGCCTCTAAACCAACCCCGCTGACAATGATAGTAACAATACATTCATTTTCCTAAGAAACAGAGTTAACATAGGAGCTTGTATCATGTCTCCTATGTGTTATGTTGTTATTTTATGTTAGTTTTATTTATAAAACACAGTGTATGGGAAAGCTTCTTGGTGCAATCAGGGATTTAACACATGAAAAACTAAAAACTACTCTTATATGGTTCACCAGGATCCTGTAGCAATTGTGCTGGTTGATTGCAACTATTCATGTCAAATTCCTCACCCAACTGAGCTAAAAGTAAAAACAGCAAGAATAAAAATAAAACAAGAACAAAATACCGTGCTGCAATAAAGTACACGTACTTCACAAGCTAGCTGTACTACATCTAAAACTACAGTGCTGACTACAACATTTACCTAATTTAGTTGAAGCATGCCAAGAATAAGAAGTTGACTGCTGAGGCAAGAAACTTCTTCTGAGACATATGGGTTGTTTCAACTTTGGATTCTGGTTGCCAGGCAGCACTGAGCTGAAACATGCCTCAGCCCTGAAGGCATAGGGACTTCTGAAGCAGAAAACGTGATGAACTGCCAATACGTGTAGTTTCCAGGCAACGCTTAAGAGACAGGCAATGCTGATCAGGTCACAACATGAACTTGAGTACATGAGCGCCAGACTTGTGCTGATCATCATGAAGGAGAGAAGGCCTCAATAACATCAGCACAGCCAGTGGGTGCACATAATCCATTGCCCACTGCAAGAAAAGGGGGTGGGGGGGCATGGCTTAGCCACTGAAGATGGCAGCCATGTTTTTCTAGCCTCCCGTCGGCAACCTTAAACATTTCTTGCACCTGTTCAGAATCCACTACTTAATCCACTCCTCAATGTGCCACCCAATGTCCAACCTGTAACCCAACCATATCTGGCAGGATTTGGAGACCCAAGAGGAATGGAGGCCGTGGGTGCTGACCTATGTTGGAGGGCGGATTTTGCTGACATCCTGTGAAGCCAACTGCTGAGGCCCTCGATGAGCATGCGGCCCGGCTGCCACCCGCACCTGAGTGGAGGGGTGTGGTGCAGACCCTGGTTCTTCATATTGGCAGGAGACTTCCATGGCACCCAAACACAGGTGCCCCTGAAGTGACTTCTGACCCTCAACCACGGCATTAATAGTGCTTGTGGCAGCCATTATAGAGCTGCTTGTGTCCCTTAGACTGGTCTCAGTTCAGGATGGCTCTATTGACTTCCAGTTCCCTCCCGGCTTAACACAGGCCACTTTAGGACTCGAGACAGGCGGTCCTGTGGTTCCAGTTTCTACTTTGACATCTCAGAGGGACCTTGGCTGGGGTTCCCTCACTGAGCAAGGTCATGGTGAAGGCTAAAGCAGGTTTATTGGGTGGGTAGGACACTAGGGACAAATTCGCAAGACCCTCCACCCCTCTTGAAACACCATTGGCTCTCTCAGGGCAGGTGGACCCACCATATGATGCATCCTACAAGCTATTGGACACCCACACCTTCCTAGAGACCAAAATCAGTGAAGTTAGTACTGACTTTAGCCTTCTTAGACAAGACCTCTGTAATGCTGCGACCAGAGTGACTCATATGGAGGAGAGGATCTTGGAAACAGAATACACTAAAAAGACACTCCAGCAACAAGTCTCGCAACAACTCAAAACTACTAGGTAATTGAAAGATCATGCTGAAGGTGCGGAGGGCTGCTCCCAGAATAACAACATCAGCAAAGTTGGAGTACCATACGGAACAGAAGGGGAGAACCAAACTCAAATTATAACCACATGGCTTACTGTCCTGAATACTGAAAGAAGGCTTCTCCCAGTGCTTCTTGATGGAGAGTGTGCATCACTCCCTTGCGGCCAAGCCCCTGCCTGGTGCACCACCTCGACCTTTGATTTTACGACCTCTGCACTATAGAGACAGGGATGTTATTCTTTAAATGGCTAGAGCAAACGGAGTCCCATTCTTTGAGTCAAGCCCCACTATGGTATTCCCGGATTACACTAGTAAAGTTCATCAGTGGCATTGGTCTTTTATGGAAGCCAAGTGGAAATTTAAAGCCATGAAGTTAATTTATGTGCTGCTGTTCCCGGCCTGTCTTAAGGTCGTACACAAAGATAAAGCCCATTTCTCCAACAACCCAAAAGTCATTTGGTATTGACTGGAGATGCACCAAAATGTTGTGACCCCCCCCTTCTCTGGAACAGGAACAGAGTCATCTCTGGTACCTGGTTACAGGTGGTGGTTGGGAGGAAGAAAAGGAGCACGCCATGGGTGGAGGGACACCGGATCCGAGGAGCATATCATGGCGTTGCGTAGAGGGGGGGAACCCTCAGTTAAATTCCTATGACAACATAGTCGAGGATGTGCCAGAGAGGCAGTATTCCTGCTTTTGATGCTGGACCGATGACCTGGGAATCTCGAGTGCATCTAGCCTTAGAGGGTAAATGTCCTTTTATACCTCAGATGGGTGGGTTGTCACTGTGACGCCATATGGTGATTTACATATTGTTCTCTGGGGCCTCTTTTACCATCACTTTCAGTAGTGTTTACTCTTGGACAAGAGGTGGCATTTTCACATATTAGATTCTGGCTATAGGTCAATGGCCTAGCCTCTACAACCCTTTTTTGCCACCCTGACCCAGTTTACATCATGAATCACTGGAAGCGGGCAGACTTTCTGATAGACTTGACATCCTTGGCATGGTTTTCCCCAAACATTTTGCCTTCTATCCTCCTGTTTTTGCTGACTTCGTTTTTGCTGGCCTTAAGCTTCTACGCACCTCACCACTGCTAACCAGTGCTAAAGTGCTTGTGCTCTCCCCCTTAAACATGGTAAAATTGTTTTTCACTCAATTAGCACATGTAATTTACATCTAAGACCCTAGTAAAGTGGTACTACATGTACCTAGGGCCCATAAATTAAATGCTACTACTGGGTACATAAGTGAGTGGCAGAATCAGTGCTACAGCACTGATTCTGCCACCCACTTATGTACCTTTTTAAAACATATCTCAGCCTTTGTGTGCAGTTTTAAACTACCATTTGCACCGGGCAAAATAAATCTTCTATACCTCAAGTGTCACTGATCACATGTGAGCTCGCTGTACAGCTGGTGAATTTATCAACAAATCTTCCTCACAAACAATAATAACATGACCAATTTTACTCTTCATTACAATCTTTGTTTTTGAACAATTTATCAAGTTACTGACTTTTGTTCACTAATTTTAGATTACACATCAACATGTCTGTGTTTTTTGTACATTTGCTAAGAACTCAAAAAGGAGCCTATTTGACAAATAAAAGATTTATGTCCAGTCACGTCTCTGTTGCCCAATGCATTTCGGGATCACTCCCTTCTTCAGGGGCCACTATAAAAAACATAAACACAGCAAAAGGGGAAGAAATGTCCCAAAATCATTATGTTGCACTGTTCATGTCTACTTAATTGTTGACTGGGTGAATAGGGGACTAAGGAAGACCATTGTGACTCTGATAGTCAATAGAAACATGCGTGCTCAGAAATATCAAGGTGTACTTACATGACCCAAAGAATAAAGTAAGCGTGAAAGGACACAATGCCTTTTGTGTAGAAACAATCCACCAACAAGGGATTACCCTGATTCAAAACCTACATCTCCAACACAGATAGTGCTCAACCGATAAGTGACTGTAACCGTCTGAATGACTACCATAATCAAATAAGTAAATAAGTGACCGACTATAGTGATAAATACTCACAGCACAGAATTGTTATGAAACCTAACTCCTTGTCTATAAATGCCGTGATCGAACTCACGTCAATGCAAACTCTAAAAATATTAAGTTACAGTAAGAAAGAAATCGAAAAAAGCCCTTGCTTCAGCTAAGACAAAAATGGTGTACTTGTCATTGTCTACATACTTGCGGTCAAAACTATGTGGAATGCAATGATCAAGAGTACGAAAATCGTGCTTCAAATTGAATTCTAGGGTTTACTGTGAATAAAAAATACAAGACCCATTTTTATGCAATTCCTGTATAGAACCTCAAAATTACTACTTAGATGATAAGGATGTCCGAATCCGAAAGTACACATACCCTAGCTCTGCAGAGCCTGCATGTTCTCTGTCCATTCAGCTGGAAATGCCCAAACGCGCAATCTTTCTCATTGCCATGACTTCCTTCAAAACACTGAATGTGGTTAGCATCTTTCGTAATAGAACTGAAAATAGGACTGGCGTGCTCCAAGTTCTTATTAAGTGAATGTGGCTGCCATCATATCCCTATGTCTACTTCATAGATAAAACGGACGTAATACAAAAAAATTATGTAAAAAACTCAAACCCCGGACTGTTCATGCTTTTATATTCTGATCATATTTGGCATCAAAATCAGATCACTATACCCTGGTCTGTCAACCTTCCATTAGTTCTGAAAGTCATTAGCGAGGCTAGAACACATTAATCTGAGTATCCGCTTCACTCACTTCTGTTATACTCTTATACAGTGTTCTAGTAGAAAAAATTAAATACGAAAAATATAGGGATGTGAGGTGGAAAGTAATCACCAATAGACCCACATCAGTATGTGAACTCGGAGGTACGTGTGTTCAATATGATATATGCTAATAAGCACTGTGTTCTTCGTGGCAGTCAACCATTAAAAGTACATGAATCACTTAAACAACACAATTACAATCCCATTGAAAACAATCCACATGTGCCAAGTTACTTGACACAAAGTCAACTGTTGCCAAGCTTTGGCATGAATTTTTTTTTTTAAGTTCAAGAAAATTTTATTGAGAAATATAAAGGTGTCTATGAGAAAAACATAACAATAATCTCACATCTGTACATTCAGAATAAGCGTATTGAGAATAAACAAATCGGACTTATAAATGACAACATATGAGAACTAATAATACAAATAGAATCTGAGTATCAATAAGTTATAGAAGATATTAGGAACGATTAGGAGATCAGGGGGGTTTAAGAACTTCCTGTTGTGATGGTTGTAGTTGAGGGAAACTTTTGGCACTTGCATCCAGAAATATTGTAATAGGTGACCACAAATCCAAACGTTTCATTGCCAAGTTTATAGGGTACACAAAAGTAGTATCTAATCTGTGGTTGTGACAAACAGCGTAACACCAGGCTCTATAAGAAATTTTTGTGAAATCTTTCCAATTAACAGTAATTTGTTGAAAAGCAACTGCTAATAATAAATCAATAATTTTGACATTAAGCATCACATCTTCCCAAACCGGTGAAAGGCTACCTAAGAAAACATTCGCAAAGGAAAAGGGAAACTCAGTGCCAAAAATTAGGTTGATTTGAGCCCAAACTTGTTTCCAGAAGCTACAAACAAAAACACATGAGAACAACACATGGAACAAATCGGCAATTGGAGATGAACATGTCCAGCAAGCATCTGACACAGTTGAAAAACTTTTACTTAAAGCATGTGGTGATAATAAAAGTCTGTTGTATACAAAAAATAATGTTTGCGTTGTGTTTGCTGCTCTGGAGGACTTACGTAACTTAATCCATAAGTTCTTCCATAAAGAAATTGGCCAAGAAGTTTGAAAATCATGTTCCCACGCCTCCTCTATTTTGGATTTCTGCCTAATAATGTCATTACACTGTAAAAAACTGTATATAGTGGAAGCTTTAGATGTACTTTTTAACAGAGCATGCAGCTGTGAGAGGGAGTCTGAATTGTTAGAAATGATAGGCATATTGGATAATTGGGTATATGTAGTCATCACGGCGTCCTTTAAAAGATTATATTTGCTAATGTATGAGGTAGGCAGGTTAAACAGCTGGCTAAGCGAGGGAAAAGATTAAAAAACTGATTGGGAGAATAACTGATGAACCCAAAGTAATCCTTTCTGTCTCCAAATTTTCCAATAGAAGGGTTTATTATGAATAAGCAAACTTTTATTGTGCCAGATGGTTGAATTAAGGAAGGAGTCTGTAGTGTTATGTGTGGGGGGAGATGATGACTGAAGAAGTTTAGAGGTCCATTTAATTATGGGGGTAGAAAGGGTCTGCGGTTTGCGTGAGAAGGAAAGATATTCGTGAAAAGAAAAGGGAGATAAAAAAAGACGCTCAATTGAGGTCCATAAAGGGCAGTCATCTGTGGGTTCAAGTAGCCAGAAAGATGCCTGACGTAGAAGGAATGCCTTCTGATACGCCCGAAAATCAGGAAAATTGACTCCACCTTCTGTTTTGGGACAAGATAACCTTGTAAGAGACATTCTGGGTTTTTTGTTGTTCCATAAGAAGGAAGATAAGATGGTGTTGATCTTCTTAAATGATTTAACAGGAATTGTAATTGGTATGTTGGAGATAGTGTATAAAACTATGGGCGATAGCATCATCTTTATGGTGTCTAAGCATCCCCACCAAGATAAGTAAAGGGGATGCCACTTAGCGGTTAGGTCGGAAAGCTTTTGAATACATTTGTTCATGCATAATGCTACTGTATCTGAAATATAAGGTGTGATGTGTAGCCCTAGGTACTTAATATGACTGGGGCTCCATGTAAAGTTAGAAGCACTAAATTCTGGTTTAAAAGTGTATTTGGTTAAGGGTAAAATTTCGCACTTATCGTTTAGCTTATATCCAGAAATAAGGGAGTATGCTTGAACTTCAGCTAGAAATGCAGGGATTGATTCACTTGGATTTGACATAAAAAGCAAGCTATCATCAGCATAAGCTGCAAGTGTAATATGGTAATTTAACAATTGGAGACCATGTAAATTTGGGTTTTGGCATAATTTGGAGAGAAAAGGTTCCAGAGCCAAATTAAACAAGAAGGGAGGTAAGGGACATCCTTGGCGAACTCCTCTACCCAAATCAAAGAATGAGGAAATCAAACCATTAACGCAAACTGCAGCACGAGGATTAGAATAGAGAAGAGAAACCAAGGATGTAAATTTAGGACCAAAGCCAAACCATTTAAGAGTGTAAAACAAATAAGTCCACTCAACCCTATCAAACGCTTTTTCCGCGTCTAACTCAATTGCAGCTAAGGATTTTTGTAGGCGAGAAGATTTGGACAAAACGTTAAAAAGAAGTTGTGTATTGTCTGTGATAAATCGTCCCTTAACAAAGCCAGACTGCTCCTTTCCCAGCAAATTTGGTAGATAGGAATCTAATCTGATAGCTAATGCTTTAGAAAATATTTTATAATCGATGTTAACCAGGGAGATGGGCCTATAGTTTTTGCAAAATCTGGGGTCTTTGCCTTCCTTGGGGATGAGACATATATGTGCTTCTGAAAATGATCCAGAAGAGTTGTTAAAAGAATGAAAAAAATTCATTAAGGAGTGCACTTTGGGTAAAAGGAGTTTGGAAAAGTGGAGATAAAATTCAACGGTAAAACCATCCGGACCCGGTGCCTTATCTTTTTAAGATGTTGAAGTGCATTAAAGAGCTCTTGCTGTGTAATATCTGACTCCAAGGAGGATAGATCTAAAGAGGAAAGTTTGGGCTTTGATATGTTGGAAAAGAAATGTGATAGGGATTGATCAGTGGGTTGCGTTTCAGATGAGTATAGAGATTTGTAAAAAGGGAGAATTCGCTTAGAATTTCAGCATCTTTAAATTTTAAATTTGAATTTGTGTCGTGTATCGATTCTATATTTAATTTGTTCTGCCTGACTTTTAAATAATTAGCCAATATTTTGCCAGCTTTATTTTTACCTCCATAAAACTTTGCACTGGACTTCAACAGGTATAGTGAAGCATCATCCGTCGACTTCTTATTACTGCAATTTAGCGTTTATAAGGGCTGCTAGGCAATCTTTCGATTGGGACGTGTAATAAGAATGTTCTAACTTCTTGATATCATGGAGAAGATTTTTAGTTTGTATACGTGCAATTCTGCGTTTCTTGGCAACAAAACCAATAATGAAATCTCTTGCCGAGGCTTTATAAGCATCCCATATAGTTGAAAACGGCATGTGCTCAGTTTGATTGAATTCGAAATATTCATTAAACAAGCATTGGCATAGCCAATAGGTCTCGCCTTTGGGACCTTATAAGTGTTTAGCCATGCAACAGTTGATGTTGTTGCACCAAGGATATTGTGCTGCATAACTAAATACTTATAAGGTCCCAAAAGCGAGACCTATTGGCTATGCCAATGCTTTTTTTTTAACTCATTAAGGTGTGGTGAATAGTTGTGAATGGTTTGAAGTGAATCTCTAGATTTGTAGGTTAACATGCCAGTCTTTTGAGTATAATGATGTTTTTTATTAGAAGTTGTATTGTGCACATTCTGCTATTGGTAGGGCCTTGCCGCCCGTTGGCCAGTGCGATAACTTTACACATTTACAGTGTTACCGTCACTTCTAGGAGTCAGATACATATAATAATGTGGCTACACCATTCTTTCCTGCTCATATTCCCGGTTTGGTCGCTATGCCTTATTTATGTTCATTCAGCTCAGGTGTAGGATGTAGAGGTTGTAGAGTAAAACACCAGAAGGCTTTGCCAGTTTCCTCCTCTTGTAAATTGGCCCAGTGGGTGATGGTGCAGTTATGCTGCTACTTCGTCACGTGGGGTCTTGGCTACTGTGATTGACGGGTACAACCCGTGTTGGATTGCTGTTGGATAGCTGACTGCTGAGTCCAGATGGTTGGCAATTTTCAGAGGACAGTCAGGAGAGCGGGCCAGAGGTAATCTTGGTGAGAGTCTCATTCCGGGGAATGCTGCAATGTTGCTTCCCCAACGCTGCCTGCTTTCCCAATGTTTAGTGCTGCCAGCTTGGCCATTCTGCACTTTTATCGAACAGTGTTTTGCTATTTGGAACATGTACTTAACCCGATTTTTAAAATGAACATTGTCTCTCAAATCTAGGATTTGCAAGTGCTGTTAGTTTAAAAGCAGACTCACTGGGAATGGTCATGTGTGACCATGTGCTGACTTAACCAGCCTTGCAGACTTTCAGAGGCATGTACCTGATAGGCGACCTAACATGCAATGAAATGCAAATATTTGTTTTTTTAAAGACAAATATTCTCTGTCCGCATTTTAAGGCGATCTATAAACTACAAATTGGGCATTGTATTTCCTGAGTGTTTTGTGCCACAGATTGCATTCCAATTTCCTGTTAGTTATAGTGAAGCAAATATTTTAAAATGACGCGTTGTTCGAGGGGTCATTGTTAGGCAAGGGGCCCATGCTATCTCGTGGTAGCCAGTGTTATTAGCCCATTCCTCCCTCTAGAACTTAGAAGGTGTGTGTGCGCGCGAAGAGGCCAGCTGTTCGGTGGGGCGCCGCGCTTTACAGCACAGAAAGCGCCTGCAAAGCTCACAGAAGCCCTACCCACTTGTGGGGGCAGGCGATGCAGCACGCATAGCCTATCCCGTGGCTAAGGCAAAGTCGAAACCTCCTCTCAGGAAGCACTGAAGGCATCGAGTGGGTTAGTCACCGCCTGTGTGAATGTGGAAAGGGGGGCGCGCGCACCTCGGAGGCCTCGAGTGGGGCTGGTGCACTGCTCTGGTCAGAGAGAACCGCGCTGCCCAAAACCCACCCGCACCGCGCGACCCGCACCACCCACACCCCCGCGCTCCCCTATACCGCGCTGCGCACACCCTCTCCTCTATACCGCGCTGCCCACACCCGCTCCCCTATACCACGCTGCCCATGGAATTGTCTTGAGTTGTAGGACTTATGTAGCGTTTCATAGACCTGCCGTCCCGGTGCCTTAGTTCACTGATTCACTTCGGTTCCTGGTGCGCATTCAGAGTGCATGGGGGAAGGGGGGGGGGCGGCGATCTGTTGGGTGAGGTACCTAATGCTCAGAGATGCGCTCCAGACATGGCGCAGCACGTGGTGCACATAGCGTACACAGCTACCAAGTTTCACAGGTCCATGCCTGGGGTGCAGAGCCTGTCCAGGGCTGTTTTATAAATTCTGGAAGTGATGGTCCTTATTTATTTTTCTTCTATAATGCCATATACCTGACTACAAGTACCAGAATCAACCTGCCCCCCCACCCCCTTAAACAAGGACAACAATGGAGGAGCGGGGGCGAGCGAGCGCGGCAGCCTGCTCAGCTGACCAGACGCTCGTGCGTCATGGCCTTTTGCCGGCATGTGTTTACAATTATCGCGCACGATAATTGGAAACACGTCTGCCGCGCGTACCCATCCGAAAAAGGCCAGCCACGACGCACGAGCGTTTGGACTGCTTCTGAAACCCCCTTACTTTAAGTCTTCGCCAGAAGTAGCGCTTGCGCGCTACTCTAGGCTCGACCTAAAAAGGTAGTGAGGGAGGCAGTGAACTCTGGGTTTAACAGGAGAGTATTGTTAAAACGCCATCGTCTAGGGGTCAAAGATTTAGGTAAAATGTCGATGCCAACTGAAACAGGAGCATGATCTGAAAGTAGAATAGGACCAATTTCTGCATGTGTAAGTGTTTGTGAGATATTGTGGGAGACAAAAATATAATCAATTCTTGATTGGGTATGGTGGGAGGGGGAGTAGAAAGTATATTCTCTGGTAGTCGGATTACATAGTCGACAGGCATCTAGGAGTTTGTGTTGAGTAATAGTATGAACAAAGGATTTGTGCGGTTTATTAGGAACAAAGGGAGATCTAGAGTTTCTGTCAACAAATGGGTCAAAAACCTGATTACAGTCACCAGCTAATATAAAATTATCTGACATGGAATGTGTAATTTGCTTGGCCAATGTGGACCAAAAAGAGGGTTCACCACATGTGGGGGCATAAACATTGAGAAGAGAAACTGGAACATCCTTTAACAACAATGTAACATTCAGCCATCTGCCATTTTTATCAGATTCCTGCGACAGGAATGATATAGGAAGTGACTTACGACAAAGTATCGTTACTCCGTTACGTTTCCCATCTCCTGGGGACGAGAAAACAGCCCCCACCCAACCTCTTTTTAATTTGAATGATTCAGCGTCTGTAAGGTGAGTCTCTTGTAAAAACACTATATCCACATTCAGTTTAGCTAAATGAGTGAGGTCTCTCTGTCTTTTGATGGGTGAATTTAGGCCCCTAACGTTCCACGAAATGAGTTTTAATGACATAAATAATCGAAATTTAAATAAATCATAACTATGGGACAAAAGTCCAACTCTTTATAACAGCATCGTATATTAATAAAAGAGAGTATAAAGAAATGGAGAGATGATAAGAACTCAGATAAGAGAGAAATACAATATTTAGAAAGCATAAACCTTGAGTGAGAGACCAAATTGGCAAAAAAGGGAGAGATAGAATTAATGATTAGATAAAGAGGGGATAGGGAACTAGGAAGAGTGAGTATTAGAGTATCAAGTAATATAATGCAAAAGAGAGAATAAGACTGAGTATGAGTATAAAAGACACCAAAGTCGAAAGAAGAGAGAAAATGTAAGACAAAACAAAAAACGAAAGACAAAACAAACGACATACCTACAATAAGGGAACAAGAATGTGGGGGAAGGTGGAACCACACGGAGCAGACGAGACGTCCAGTAAAGACTGGACCGGACCAGGAAGGGAACACGCCATAACATAGACATACCTGTGGAAGCAAAAAGAAGAAATGCAATGATGAAAATAGCTCTAACTTATATACTAAAATAAAACATAAAAGAAGCAAAATCTTGTAAGATTAATTAGCATTGTCAAAGATAAGACTAAAATATAGGACTAATAAAAATGTATAACAGCGTAAATCCTGCAAACGACAAGAGAGTGACAACTCGAAAAAGAGGCAAAAGTAAGTCAAGTTCCATGTGAGGAGGATGGTCTTCAGGAATCCATGGAATCTGTCGTGTGAGCATTAATGAAACTTTGCAGGCATACTGGATCTTCGTAAGAAGTGGTTTTGTTGTTATAAGTGACTTTGAACAAACATGGGTGGAACAAACCATATCTGGCACCCATGGAGCGAAGGACTGGTCTCATGTCTAGGAAAGCTTTACGTCGTGACGCAGTAGCTTTGGAATAATCTTGTGCAAAAAATAATGTAGTGCCAGACCAAGTAATTTTTTGAAGGACCCTAGCAGCAGCCAAAACTTTCATTAGATCTGTGTATTCTAGAAAGTACAAGATGACTCCTCTCGGCCTCTGTGAAGATGAAGTATTAGTCGCAACACGACCTAATCTGTGGGCACGTTGAATATTCAAAGTGGTGTCTTCTGGCAAATGAAGAATCTTGGGAAGAAAGGATTTAAAGAAAGCAATAGGATCCGCACCTTCAACCCCCTCTGCCAAATTATAAATGCGCATGTTGTTTCTCCTATTTCGATTTTCAAGGTCCTCAACCTGTTTTTGTAGTGTTGATACTTGAGAGCTTAAGGAGGTAACTTGGTGGTCTCCTGATATGAAGAAACATTCTGCTCCACTGTTGTGAGTCTAGCGTCCAGCTGCGACCAGTTATCAGATAGGACTTGTAATTTGGTATTTGTTTCCTCCATGAAAGGTCTGAGGGCTCTTATTTCCTGGAGTAATAATTCCATTGAGACTGGGGAAACTGGTTTGGGTGGTGAGGGGGGATCCTTTTTTAAGCGTTTCACATTAGACTTTCCTGTTGTTGATGGCGTAGGCTCCATGTCTGTATTGCACTTGTCTAAATCAAGAAGCCCCAAACTGTCCAAATTAGAGAGTTCTGAAAAAATTCTTGAGTTTTTGATGAAGACACGTTTTGGTTTCGGGGTAGCAGAAAGGATGCCTTTTGTTCTGCCCATCAAACTGTAATATCAAGAATCCAGAAGGCAGACAGAGACTTCGAAAATGGGGAAATTGGCAAAGAGGAGAAAGGTCTGGTTGAGGGAGTGAACAGTTTAACGGAACGACGTCTTGGAAATGGATGCTGAAGAAAACAACAGTCCAAAAAGTATTAGGAGCCTGTGTAGAGCAAAAGTCTGTTAAATCACCACCACAGAATAAGGAGCTAGGTTACTTAGCAATCACCGTGGCTCTTCTAAATCGTAACCATATCCATAAGGCAGAGAAATATCACATATGAGAGGAACGCTTCATACAGAGCCTCACAACGTTGTAAGAAGACAGCTAGTGTGCCTCTTAATAATGCTGAAAAGATATCAGGATGAAGTTAGAAGTGAGAGACAAACAAAATGGCGGCTATAACTCCATTGCCTCATCATCTGTAGAGAGGTAGTATGAGCCTAGGCTGTTGTACCGCCATAAACCTCTACTGATAAGGAAGATGACATTTCTAGAGCACAAGGGTATCAAAGTGCGCGAAATTGGAGGAACAGAATCGCCACTTCTGTATTAAACAAAGCGCTCGCGTTGCCTCAAAGAAAAAACAAAATGGCGGCCGTCATAACGCGACCTCTTGAATGCGCGAGCAACTTCCAATAAGTCCGTGAAAATTACCAGAAAAGCGGCTTGGGTAACTACATCCCCGCGAGCAACACTTCACCCGCAAGGTCCTCCAGGAAGCTTCTCGGTTGTGGCTCTCCAAGCGCGATTTACCTGCGCCGGTCCGGGAGCTTCACCGCAACGCCGCCATGTCTGCCGGGCTCCAAGCCACGCCCCTTGGCATTAATTTAAAAGTGGTATATTTATATAAAACTACTCATATCGAGTCATTCCTGACGAGCTCATTGTATTGAATCTTTTGATCCAATAGGTTTCTCTCTGTGATAATAAATTAGAATTATCTTTGTCAGGACTAGCTATTAAAGTCTCCAAAATTAAAATCTTAATTGAGCAATATTGTGTCTGCATTCTAGCCAATGAACAACTAAATTAGTGTTGGTGTTTTTGTTGCGGATCATGCTTTTATGTTCAGTAATTCTAGTCTTGATCTTTCTTTCTGTTTTGCCAATGTGCATCAGCCCGCATGGACAGTTAATGCAATAAATGGCATTGGCTGAATTACAATCTGCTGAATGTCTGAGTTTGACTTGCTCTCCTGTTCTGGGGTGTGTGATAGTTTTTATCAGTGATTATATTATTGCAATGTATGGAATTATGACATTTTGTGGTTCCTTCTTGTTTTTGACTGATTGCCTTAGGTGTAGTTAGTATTTCCTTGATGTTCTTTGTCCTTGTATAAGCAAAAAGAGGTTTGTGTCTGAATAATCCTTTGAACTCCAGTTCATTCTGTAAAAATTTCCATCACTTGATGACTGATTCAGTTGAAAACTTAGAAACAAAAACAAGCTGGCCCTGTGAAGCTTTGGATATTTTTTATCAATAAATCTTTTCAATTGACTGTTTCCACTCTTTTTTCTGTGGCCTCCAGTCATTTTAATGGATACCCTCTTTCTATAATATTCTGTTTTTGTTCCTTGAGTGATGCTGGAAATGCTTCTATGGTGAAAGATATTACTTTTATTCTGAGCATCTGAGAGTACGGTAGATTGGTAATGAGTTTAGGTGGGTGAAAGCTTTGGGGTAGTAAAATGTTGTTCCGGTCCGTGTTTTTTTGTGTACGCTCATGTTAATCTTCAGTGTTGACTTATCCACCCAAACATCTAGAAATGCTAAACTAGTGTCACCGATATTGAAAGTTAATTGTCTTCTCATATTTTTAGTGTTTAAATCAAGTATCTTGTTCAAGAGTTTTGTGTGGGTGTTTTTCCAAATCAAAAATATGTTGTCAATGAAACGATAATAGAAGATAAGGCCTTCTTTCCACTCTGGATCTGAAAAGATATGGTCATTTTCAAATTTGGCCATAAATGTATTTGCATATGCAGGAGCCCCTGCAAATCCCACCGATGTGCCGCTTAATTGGAGATACGACAGCCCATCCCAATTGACTGTTGTAGGAAAAATTGAAAAATTTCAAGCACAAACACGTTGTTGGCTTAAACTTTGGGCTGTTGGAGTATTGTCCATTCTGCTTCCTCTATACCCTCTTGTAAAGGAATGGAGGTGTAGAGAGATGTCATGTCAATTGTGCACAGCAGAAACCACTGATTGCTTTCTTCACCAGGAAGATTCTCAAGGTGTTTTAAGAAATCTGTAGTGTCGTGGATATGTGATGTCCATGTTTGCATGAATGGTTGCAGAAAATGATCAACATACTTCCCGAGTGGTTCAAACAATGAGTCACACCCTGATACAATAGGTTGGAATGGTAGATCACAGATGCTTTTTTGAATTGTAGGAAGCATATATAGACGAGGTCGTTGTGGTTGTTTAGTTGTTAGAAAAGACCATGTTGTGGAAGTTATCCACTCCGTTTCCAATGCTTTATCAAAAACATTTGATAACATGTCTAGTGTCTCAAAGGTGGGATCTTTGTTAAGGAGCATGTATGTTGATCCATCCATTACATGTTCTTGTACTTTCATGTTATAATAACGTTTGTCCATGATAACCAAGGCACTGCCTTTGTCTGCTGGCTCAAATACTAGCTGAGTGTTGTGAGACAAGGTTTTCAAGGTTCTCTGTTCTGCTTTTGTAAAATTGGAATGTTTGTTGGAATGAAGTTAAGGGAGGAAAAATCCTTTTTTTGTCAAGACCTCAAAGGTGTCCACAATTTTGTGGGAAACTAGCGATATGAACTGGCTCTGTCTTGTATCCGGACCACTGCCTAAAAAAAGGCGAGGTGGAGATTGTCGGTTCTGTAACATCCGTTGTGCGCTAATTGTTCTATCTGCACTTGGTGCTCCTCGGTTGAGCGGTATTCGGTTCGGCTCCATATCTTCGTGTGAGACTGCGCTTTCTTCAGACAATGTTGTTGTTTTATGCATTGGTTTTCTCTGGGCATATACCTCCGCCCAAGTATAAACTTAATTAAGTTTGTAATCCACTGTATCTTGTTGGAATTCTCTTAATTTACATTCTTGCAATTCTTTGCCATAGTTAAGTAAGTAAATTCTTTATTGCGTGATTAATAAAAACCATTGTAATCAAAACATCTTCACAATCACATAATATATAAAAACATAAAACTCTGTACTGCAAATATTATTAACAATTTTACCAATAAATTCATAAATATATCATAAAATCAAACATGGACCAGATCATGCAATAAATAGTAATTCCATTGAAGAAACAAAGTTTTGTTTTTTTTTAAACGTCAATAATTACTATAGCAAGATATTGCACATATAGCGAGTTAAAGTACCATAATTAGTAATTCCATAGTACAAGGGCAATAATAAAGTGCATCAATTATATCTATCCCTAGATAGTTTCAGTAAGTTAATTGCTTAATTAGTACCCTAATAGCATATACACTTTGTTCTACTGGGTATCAAACTGTGCAAAGGATCTCTTAAATTCAAGTGATACAAATTTAATACATTTCAAGCTGGCGATACCAAACATTTTTCTACTGCATGTAAAAAAAAATTCAGCTGGCATAACAGCCGAATTGACTCACCAGATAGGGACCTAATAAGAGCCTGGCGTGCTGATCTAACCCCAAACTTCAAAAATAGGGGTTTTAAAAAAATGCGTCGAATGGTAATCAATTTAGGACACACACATACTATATGAACTAATGATTCTTGTGGTCATCCGCATAATCTGCAATTAGTATCCGCCCACTGCTCAATCCAGGGCTGCATACACTCTTTTGTCGGATTTATTCCCATTCGTAGATTTAGAAAGCTATTTTTTATTTTAGCCGAGAAATATGCCATCAGATAGGGCTGAATACGTAACGACTGTTAAGAGTTAATCACATACCATGCATGCTTTTTTCCTGCTAATGCGGTTTGATCCAACTTAAGGGATTCAACGTTAATTAGTTTTTCTAAGATCAACTTATAATTGTGCATAATCAATTCCTGAAGTGCTATTTGCATACCAATATCCCTTAGGCATGTTGAATTTGAGATCTCCATTTAACAGTATAAGCAGACTTATTTATCTCAATCCAGCAATAGTTGCCTAGGGAGGCAGGGGCAGAAGAAAACATAGAGAACATGCATTTCAAAAAAGCTTCTGCTGACACCATGCTCTGCTTTTGGAGACCAAACTCTAGTCTTATTCCTGCTAGCCCTACTGATCTGGGGATCCCAAAAGTTGATTTAAAAGCCTTGACCACCAGTAAATCTAGAAGATGTGCATCTTTCCACCTGGTAATGGGAGAGCCGTATAAAAGAGTTGGCTCTAACTTGGCTTTCATAACTTTAAGGATATAATCATAAGATTGACAATTCAACAATTTTTTTAAACTTTTAAAAGCATGAAGTAGAACCACCGTTTTTGCCCTTAGGTCTTTAAAATGAAATTTAAAAGAGACTCTGTTATCAAACACCACCCCTAAATATCTGTATGTTTTAACAACTTCAATTGGTCCTGCTCTGGCTCTCCATATATTAAACTTCTGTTTAGTAGGTCCAATTTTAATGATTTTAGTCTTTTTAACATTCAATTCTAAGCCATTTGTTTGAATATAATCATCAAAAGCATTTATAAGTCGATGGAGACAAATAGGTGTGTGGTTCAGAAGAATAGTAACATCAGCATATTGGAGGTAACTAGTTTGCACTTTCCCCAACCTTGGCAGTCTAAATGCTGGGCAAGATCTGATAAAAATAGGTTAAAAGGGCAGGGGGCAAGAACACATCCTTGCTTTAGGCCATTATATGTACTAATTTTCCTTGATAAAGAACTACCGTCACCCAGCCTGACTTGGACCCAGGTATCCGTATACAGAAGAATAATAGCCCTCAGCAGTTTCCCTGGGATACCCCAGCCAAGTAATTTTTTCCATAACATATTCCGAGGCACTGAATCAAAAGCTGCCTGAAGATCAATAAAGGCAATAAACAAATTTCGTTTTTTTGAGACAGCCTGTTCTGCAAGTAAAGTTAGTGCCAACAGGTTGGTAGTGGTAGATTGGCCCTACCGAGAGCCAGTTTGGTTAAACGGAATGATGTTTTCCTCTCCAGCCCATTTTTCCAATTCGCTCAATAGACTTGAGGCAAAAACCTTAGCATCAAGAGTGGAGAGGTGTGGTGCAGTCAGAGGCAGCTGACTTCGGAGCACATGGCTCACGGTTCGATCCCCGGCTCCGGTGGCAGTTCAGCTCAGCACCATGTGACTCTGGGCAATAGCTCACTTAATTTCCACGATGGCCCCCAGCGCCTTGAGACCCGTAAGGGTGAGTAGTTCACGCTTTACAAATACGGATTTACATTTACATCAACATCCGTTAACGAGATTAAACAATAGCGGGATTGTCAACCGAACCACTTTTATAAATAGGCTGCAATATACTACCTTGCCATGATGCTGGCATAATTTCCAATGTCAGTACTTCATTAAACAATTTGTATAGAATATCAGCCCACATGTCAGCATTGGCATGAAACAAGGCATTAGGCCTTAGTTGTCCAATTTGATGTTGAGATCCCCCAAAGTTGTCTTCCATTTGACTGTTTTTAATCTTGTTGACAGATCAGTCATCAAAGTGTCAATGTCTTCTTCCAATTCCCTGGTGGTCCTTGATAATTCTTCTATGAGTAGAAGTATAAGGTCTAATGAGCATTTGTTTAGTTTTGCATACCACTTGTCCATGAATGCCTTATTGAATTGAAATCTAAATGACATCGGTTTAATTTTAACCGTAGTCCACGTGGGATTCTTTTAACTTTGTGGTATTGGATCAAAGTTGATGCATGCAGACGTTGATTCAGTTCTCTTTTAGAATGAATTCAAGCTGTTTCAATTGTTGAGTGATAGATCCCCCCTGTACATTAAATGATTTGGTTTCCTTGATTAATGAATATATATCCGAGGCTTGTTCTGATGTATATGCTCTGATTTCTACATAGTTATCAATGATGTTAGATATTGCTTCAAAAGACATATTTATTTGTGGGTGTTACAATTATTTCTAAGGCAGAAAGGTACTGTAATATGAATATATGTGTATTGCGCACACTGTTTACTGTGCGAAACTCAAAAACATAAATCTTCTGCCAGGCTTAAGCCCTCCTTTTCAATAGCGATGAGTCACCCCTACAGTGAGCTCTAAACAGTCCATAGGGGTGCAGTGTATTTAAAAAGTTGGACTTGTACTTTTAACTTTTACATGTCCTGGTAGTGAAAAACTCTTAAATCTGTTTTTCACTACTGCAGGGCCTGCCTCTCCCACAGGTTACCATTGTGTTATCTTATTACATTTAATAAGTGATAACTTTCAATTGGGAGCAGGTAAGCAGGTCGAGTTTGGTCTCTACAGAATTGTGATTTGAAAGTCTCAATTCTGAAATGCCAATTTTAATTGGCATTTTCTTGTCCTAATTATTTGGTGCCTGCAGTCTGTAGCCTGGGTCATATGACTAGGTGTAGCTGACAGTTAGTCTTTGTGTATTACTCCCAGACAGTGAGACAAAGGGGGAATAGGTATTGGCAGGATGGGCCATCTCTGACTTGATAGGAGGGTGGAGCTGTCACCTACCACACTTGCACATCACGAAGACTTTTAACACTATTTTTATTTAAATCTTTAAAATTGCATATCTCTGGTTCTACTAATTGTTTTTTCTCATTTTGGTGTCAAATCATTTATTACATTTTATTCTGTTTTTTGAAATTAGTGTGTTTTTTTCTTCTTGTGTTGTGTTTTCACTTTATTACTGTTTTGAAGTGCTGCATAAATACTTTACACATTGCCTCTAACTTAAGCCTGACTGCTTTTGTGCAAAGCTACCAAAGGATTAGGCACAGGTTAACTTGAGGGTTGCCAGAGTTTTACCCTGACAATTTCCTACACTTTTCTAATGTTCCCTTTTTCTTTCTGCGGTGTGCTTTTTCTTTTCCTTAAGGTTTATAAGCATGGCCAACAGATATATCTGGGTGGAAGTGTAGGGTTGGAGGTTTGTGGAATATTGTTTTTTGTTAGAGTTGAATGTTTTGATGATGCACCGCATATGAGATTAATCCGTGATATTTTAACAGTACAACCTGATGGCTCGAAAGGAAGATAATCAAGAAATCTTCAGCAGACTCCAAAATGCACACAATAAGGATCCACCTGCTTTCCTTCAACCTCTTGGAAATCTCAATACAAATTCCATCATTAACACCTTCATTGCAAGGCCTTTTCTCCCCCTTTTTGGCTATTTGGGGGAGTTTGCGCTTAGGCCCCCATAACTTTTTGTCCTCATAAGGTATCCACGCCAAATTGGCGTCCTTTTCTTCCAGCATGCTGCGGACTCTAAGGGTACCCAGGGCTTGCGGATTCCCCTGGAGGGGTTTGAGAAATTAGGCAAAATACAACAAAGTTTTGGGTTTTGGGGGAAAAATGGGACGGAAGTGCTGCAGAAGAAAGCATCTGTTTTTTTTCCCTGCGAATGGTTTCAAAGAAGGGCTTGTAGTGCTAAAATCACCATCCTCCCAGTTTTCAGGAAAAGGTAGACTTTTGTCAGAAAGCCAACATTTTCTATACAGTTTTGGCATTTTACTGGGACATCGCCTATTTTTACTATTTTTTGTGCTTTCAACCGCCTTCCAGTTATTGGTAGAAATGGTTTTGAAATCAATAGTGGACCCTGGATAGCTATACATTTCTGACAAGTAGATAACATTATGAATTCATCAAGGGGTCATTTGTGTAGATCCTTCAAGGTTTTCCTATAGAAAGTAAGAGTTGAATTAAAAGAATATTGAAATTTAGTTGAAAAAACAGCCATTTGTGCCTCCATTTTCACTTGTAGCTTCTTCTAACTGTGGTACATTTTTTAAAGCTATATACTGTTACGTCCTTGAGACTCTTCTGGTTGCGGCAATATAAGAAGCTTGTAGGTTCACCAAGATCCTGAGGTACCCAGAGCCAATAACTGAGTTTCACCTTGAAATGGTTTTTCATTGTGTAACGGGTATACAGTAATTCATTTGGTAAAATATAAAGAGTGAAAAATAGATATCAAGGAAACCTATGTATATCTCAAATGGGAACAAGATATGGAGTTTAGAAGCAGTGCTTTTTTGTGCATCTCTGAATTGGTGGGCACCCATATAAGCATGTGAATTAGAGGGTATTGTTTGAAATGACTTCTTTTTTACACACTGTCTTACCTTTGGAAGGCAGAAATGCACAGAAAGACAAACGGTAATAACACTTGTTCTACTATTCTTAAGTCTCCCAATAAAAATGATACCTCACTTGTGTGGTTAGGCCTAGTGTCTGCGACATTAAATGGCCCAAAACGCAACATGGACACATCACATTTTTCCAGTGAAAACTGACCTTTTTTCGCAATACACCTAGCTGTAGATTTTGAGCCCTAGCTCAGCCGGCACCTAGGGAAACCTAGCAAACCTGTACATTTTCGAAAACCAGACACCCAGGGGAATCCAGGATGGGGTGACTTGTGTGGCTCTTACCAGGCTCTGTTATCCAACATCCCTGGCAAACCTCAAACTTTATTAGAAAAAACACATTTTCCTCACATTCAATTGATGGAAAGTTCTGGAATCTGCGGGGAGCCACAAATTTCAAACCACTCAGCATTCCCCCAAATCTGCTGATTAAAATGGTACCTCACTTGTGTGGGTAGGGTTAGTGCCCACAACAGGAAACGGCCCAAAACGCAACGTGGACACATCACATTTTTCCAGTGAAAGCTAACCATTTTTTTGCAATGTGCCTAGCTGTGGATTTTGAACCCTAGCTCAGCTGGCACCTAGGGAAACCTAGCAAACCTGTAAATTTTTCAAAACTGGACACCCAGGGGAATCCAGAATGAGGTGACTTGTGTGGCTCTTACCAGGTTCTGTTACCCAGAATCCCTTGCAAAGCTCAAACTTTGACAAAAAAGTGATTTTGTTAGCTAAATTCGAGGTTTGCAGGTGATTCTGGGTAAGAAAACGGTGGGGGATCCACGCAAACCATACCTCCCTGGACTCCTCGGGGTGTCTAGTTTTCAGAAATGTTTGGGTTTGATAGGTTTCCCTAGATGGCCGCTGAGCCCAGGACCAAAAACGCAGGTGCCTCCTGTACAAAAACAGTGGGGGGCACCTGCGTTTTTAGTCTGGGGCTTGGCGGTGGCAACATTTCTGTGTGGTTAGGTTGTGAGATCACTGCACCGGCACAATTTTCCCAACACCCAGCATTCCCCTCAGTCTGCCAATAAAAATGATACCTCACTTGTGTGGGTGCCCAAGGCAGTGTCAGCCTAAAAAAAGAAGTTTTTAGGTTCTCTGCTTTGGGCACCCACACAAGTAAAGTATCATTTTTTTCAGGAGACTGAGGGAAACGCTGGGTGGTGGGAAATTTGTGCCAGTGCAGTGATCCAACAAATTTTCCACACAGAAATGTGAGGAAAGTGTGAATTGTTCGCTACATTTTCATTTTACAGGGGATTCTGGGTAATAAAAAGCTGGAGGATCCACGCAAGCCACACCGCCAGCCAAGCACCATCCACGCACACCACCAGCTAAGCACCATCCATGCACACCGCCAGCCAAGCACTATCCAAGCACATCGTCAGCCAAGCTACAGTCCACGCACATCCCCAGCCAAGTTACAGTCCACGGACACCGCCAGACATGTGCCATCCACACAGACCACTAGCCAAGCAACAGTCCATGCACACTGCCAGCCAAACGCTAGTCCACACACACTGCCAGCTAAGCACAAGTCCACACATACTGCCAGCAAAATGCAGGTTCACACACAGCCAGCCAAACGCCAGTAAACACAGACCGTCAGCCGAACTTGAGTTCACACACACACACTGAAACATTTGCTAGTGTCTAGTGGTTTTCTGCCCCAGTTAGGAGCAGATGTGCCTAAAAATATCCCTGATCTGCAGCAGCCAACATATGTTCACAAAAAAAGAGGAGCAACCCTTGCCTAAGGGGCCGCTCCCTGACATGCCCATAAACATATCTTGGGTGCCTAGTGGGCTTTATGCCCCCCAGGGGGGCATATCTGGGCTATAGACTGTGGCTATTTTTTGGGGGGGTGGGGACATTGGCATCACCCATTATGGGTAGCACCCACCCCTCTTTTATAAAAAAAAAAGATCCTGGTGTCTAGTGGGCTTTCTGCCCCCAGGGGCAGATTGGGGGTAATAACCCCCATCTGCCCTCCTTGGCGGGCAGAAAGCTTTGCCTTTTTAGGTCTCGCCTAGCATTGCAGCGCGCATGCGTTGCTCGCTCTGCGAGGCATATTGTATTAGAGGAGATTTCAGAAGTGGAGTTGAAGCCCCGCCCATCTTTTTTTTTGGCTGGCGTCATCGTTTATGGTAAACGCTGGCTTCCAATTGAAAATGAGGCTTTTTAGTCCCTCCTTGTTACTGCCCTGTCTCCTTTTGGGACGGCCCATCAGGACTGGATCGTTTACTTGCGGCGTTATCCTGTCTCCTTCAATTAGTCGGTGAGCACTTTTTTTTACATTTGCGCAATGGCGATAGCTTGTTTTTTAAATGACCAGCGTTCACCTCCCCTTTTTTCTGGACACGCACAGCCCTGCTGCACTGGACCCGTTCTGTCTTTACTCACTTTTTAGTTAATATTTGTCGGGGCCCTTTAAAGCCGTGTGCGGCCGCTATTAAAGAGAAAGCGCGGAATGGGGCGCTTTAAATAAAAAAAACATTTGTTTGTAAACTTGAGAAACGAATGCTTTTTTTTCTTTTAAGCGTCCAATGCCGTGCTTTTACTTTAATGGCGGCCGCGCCCCTCTAACATCACCCCTTCCCCAGCCCGTGCCGCCCACAACAGCCATAGATAGCTGCACATTTTGGATTAACAGTAAGAAAAGAAGGCCCGACTCCAGGAGAGACGCCATATCTGCCAGTTACTGTATGCATCGCTTAAACAGCGGCCATTAAAGATGACACCGGGTGAGCACCATGTGGTGGGGGGTGCTGCGGGGCAAAGACGGCGTTACTACCTGTACACTGCACACTTCATGTAGGTTATAGCCAGTGCATGAACATCGAGAACGAGGGGGATTAGGGAGTGTTGAAGTAATATACGTCGTCTTAAGAGGGCTTGCTTGATAAGCGCTCGGTAGAGTGCAGTAACGCTTTTTATCTGACCGAGTAGATACGGGTGGAGCACTCCAAGGAAGGAAACTGTGGTACACCTTATGGAATGTGTGTGTGCACGTGGTGTGGATTGCTTCATAATCAGCATGTCTTCACATCTTTTTTCACAAAAGAAACACTCGCTGGGTCTCTCTGTCCAGTCTCCGTCATGTCTGTAGCCTTGGGATAAAGCCAATATGAGCAACCTATACACGAGACTCTCTCTTAAATGCATATATTTAAACACACACATGCATACTTACGTTTCAGTGTGGCTGTTTGTAGTAATAAACGCAGGTGGCGCTCTTTAGCCACATCCTGAGTAAAATGAGGCACATTCTAGTATTTAATACGGTTCTTGCTTGAACTTTAAAGAAAGCGGCACACCCTCCTTCCTACCTATCCTGTCTCCACTTATGTGTATTTTCGCAGCATAATATTGTGCTGTCCGTTTCCGTTCTTGGTAGACTCGGTCATAGAAAAACTGTATTATAATAATCACACCGATTTTTGAGACTTAAAATTTGAGTCAGGTGTTTATGTGGCGCTCTGTGTTCAGTTTGAAGAACTCTAAACCGTTTAACATAAGCAAAAATAATCAAGGGGCGGAGATATGGGGGGAGGAAGGGGAGGTGGAGGGTAAAGAGCTTTGCTCAGAAATGTAGACTTTGGGCCGGTATTAAACCCAGGTCTCCTCTGTCTGCTTGTGTCATTACCTTACCCTATTTATCTCTTCCTTCACCCTGCAGCGGTCCACATCCATCATTCCATAAACATTTAAAAACATGCACCGACACTTCTCTGCCCACCCATCACTGAAGATACAGCTCAGTGTATCCGGGCACCACAACCCTAGTTGGTCCCGCCTCCCCTTTCATGCACTCTACAGCTTATGCAATGCTGATTCCCGCACTGTACCCCCTCTTCGGCACTACTGATGGTTCTTTACAGCTGGTCTTTATGCAATCATTAGGTGTTTACTGGGGTATGCTACGGATGACGAAATGGGAGTTCCCTCCGTATTCCGCTTGCTGCAGGTGTAGTGACTGCTGCCGGGCCAGGGGGCCAGTGTCTGCTGCCTCCAGGCGTGGTTTCTATTGTTTGCTTCAAATATTCTCTTTCCCCGCCCTAAACTGGCATGGCTGCTGCACAAGGCCTCAGTCCCCTATTTCCAGACTCATTTTCTCTTGCACGATTCAGTTCCTGCCGTAAATGTCTTCTCTGCCGACTGCAGTCAAAACTCTTACAACCAGTGCAACCCTGCTGCAGGTCTCTGGTGCAGGCTGGCACCAGGCTCCAATTCCCTATGTCCAGGCTCAGTTTCGACTGTGCCCTTCGTTTATTACACTATATAACCCCAACCCACCCTTTCGGATCCCAAGTAGAGAGCAAGCAAAAACAGAGGCTCGGTGTTCTGCTTTGCTGAGTAACCGCCCAGTAACAGAGATGTCAAAATGGCCAGGCCAGGACACATTTCACAAGGGCTTGGTACTCATAAAGCACCTTTACCAATGGCCACAGCTGCCGCAGCAGATGCCTTTGGTTTTCTCCTCTAGGAACAAACGTTTCCAAGGAAATAACTAGCATTTGCAATGCAACAACAGTCCTCGCATTTACGAGCGTTTGAGCTTTCGCATTATAAATGACAATGCCTTTTATTTATGTGTTCTTTTTTAAAACAGATAAATAAAAGGCATTGTTATTTACGAAGCCAATAGCTTAAACTATCATAAATGCGAGACGCATTGCAAATGCTTGTTTGTTTGGTTGGGTGTGGCATTGACATTCCCATTTTGGGCAGCCCCCGCCCTTACATATTCAAAACAAAAAAATCCCTGGTGTCTAGTGGGCTTTGTGCCCCTCAAGGGGGCAGATCAGGGGTGGGGCCATTGGCATGCCCATTGTGGGCAGGCCACCCCTCTTTTATATAAAAAAACAACCATCCCTGCTGCATAGCGGGCTTTCTGCCCCCGTAGAGCAGATCAGGGGCTATTGCCCCTATCTGCACCCTGGGGGGAGCAGGAAGACTTTTGAAATTTTTGGTAGGGGAGGGGGCACATTTAGGGCAGCTCCCACTCCTAAGTACTAAAAAAAAAATTAGCCCTGGTGTCTAGTGGGCTTTCTGCCCCCCCTGGGGGGAAGATCGAGGGTAATAACCCCATCTGCCTCCCGAGGGGGCAGAAAGACTTTCCCTTTTGTGTTGGGGGTGGGGGCATTGGCATGCCCATTGTGGGCAGCCCCCACCCCTCTTTTATAAAAAAAAAAAAACAATCATCCCTGGTGCCTAGTGGGCTTTCTGCCCCCTCGGGGGCCAAATCGGGGGCAATTGCTCCCATCTGCACCCCGGGGGAATGGAAAGACTGTGGCAATTTTTTGGGAGGGGTGGGGGCATTATAGTGCCCATTTGGGGGCAGCCCCCACGCCTAAGTACTAAATAAAAAAGAATCCCTGGTGTCTAGTGTGCTTTCTGCCCCCGGGGGGTCAGATTGGGTGATACTGCCCCCATCTGCCTCCCGGGGGGGCCTGAAAGACTGAATATGCCCAAATTAATATGGAGGGAGTAAAGGCCTTGCCCAAGGGGCCGCTCCCCCCTCCCTGGTGTCTAGTGGTGTATCCCTGCTTGGGGATTGCCCTCCTGTGGCAATCCCCAGGCAGGGATCCACTAGGTATGAGTTTCATTGGAAAGGGGAGGTTCTCCCCTTTCAAAACAATACCTCTCCCATGTTTTCCAGTGCTTGGGGGGCTGAGATAGCCCCACGAGCACCAAAGCAGTGAAACTGAAATGATCCATTTCAGTTTCAATGTAATGATATCAGCGCGTCATGCACGGGTTCGTCATTACATTGAAAAAAAATATACCTGAGGAGGTTGGGGAAGCTCTTCCCCACCTCCTGAGGCTAAAAAAAGGCAGAGGGATTAGGCGGTGATGTGCCGAGGACATAACGGTTACGTCCTTGGCACACCAGCGCCACAGCCGAGGACGTAACCGTTACGTCCTCGGCACTGAAGAGGTTAAAAGCCTCCAATATGCCAGATAAGACCACACAGTCTCAAAGGGAAACAGAGGAGTGAACAGGGGCATCAAGCTGGTGCTCTGCACTTGCCACCAATCATGTAGAAAACACTCAAACCGCTGTCTTGAAGTAATAACTTTATTTCCAATATCCCTGGCCTGAAAGTTCGTGACCATCAGAAAAACTCAACCAGGTACATTATTACAAAACAGGGCAATCATTATATGTTCCACATGCCACTCGATGGAGCGGGCATGAGAGGGGCATTAAGCAATACTGAAACTTAACAACTGCTGCAGTTTTGTGATTCAAATGAGGAAGCATCTATTGAGATTGCCCAGAGAGAGATTGATAAAAATTGCTGAGAAATCAAAATAGTTTTGATCATAAAAAAGGTTTTGCAAAGAAGTTTAAGAAGTATTTTAGGTATTTTTGTCTTCATCAATCTAAGCCATGTTTTTAATTCCATTACACTACGCATTGTAGGTTGGAAGGATTCACAAGATATGCAGTTTAGTTAAGAGGCACAGAAAGAACAGGTATAGTGTTTGGAGAATGTAGAGGCATGGAAAATTAGGGGTGCACAATGTGGGCAAGTAACCACATATGGATAGTGGTCAGACTTGAAAAGACATTTCACGTAAACTGTATGGAGCTCTAAGCAAGGTCCATTTTAATAAAGAGTTTAGTAGGGAACCTTGTGAGGTGTTGAATAATGCTGAGGACAGACAGTGTGTCCGTGGTGAAGCATGTAAGCAAGTTGGGATCCCTTGGTAGAAGGGTCTGGAAGTGCAATATATTCCAGGACTGAAGAATGCAATTCCAGATTAGAATTCTAGAAATGTTTGGGATTCAAACAATTTGAGCAGGGGAGTAATTATGAGGATTCTGGGCATGTGAGGTCTTTTTGTGATGGATATATTTGTAAGCGGGTTGAATGCACACACATACCTTGGTTTCTCAGTTAGCATCCCGATACAAAGGCAATAAAAATTGAAGTTTTTTCAAAGAAGTAGAAGGGTTTTAAACCTTACACTTTTCCACCATTTTCAATCTTGTTTGATTCTGGAGGAACTAGGAAGAGCTTGCAATGGTGATGGAAATGTCTGTGGAGATACAAACTTGTTGCCTTTGTATTCGGAGTTATTGATGAATCCATAGGGGAAAGCCAGGGACTTGTGTTGGAGGGTCAATTACAGTTGAAGGTTTAAAAGATCTGAAGAGTTTGGCAAGTGCTGGGATTTTTGAGGGAGACTCAGGACATCATTGGAAAATAATGGGCCCCAAGGCATTAGCATGTAAGAGATGGGTCAGTTGGTGTTTGGGTTTTTTATCAGTTTTCGTATTGACGTTTATGAATTATTTAACAGCTTTATTTTGGAAGACGTTGTGCTCTAGCTCAATTAATTTGTGAAGGTCAGCAATCTTGGCAGATTATGAGTTGGTGGATCCTGTATTAGTAGAATATTTTTATGTTAAGATGTTGATAAAGGGTGCAGCATTAGTTATTCCACCATCTGCTAAGTGACATTCTCTAGAGTCAGATAATGTGTTATCGGTTATTATTTGAGAACTAAGGTTATGGTAGCAATAATGTTTTGTCTTTGTTTTGGACATCATGAAAGACTGTGGTAAAATGCCTGCAGGAGTATGACAAAAAGGACTTAAAATGCGAGACGTGTGAGTCTGTCATGACTGTTGATATCTTTCAGAAGTCGACATAGCGCAGTTTCTTCTCCCTTTATGGATATGTGGCTGAGTGCACTTACATCAAAAGCCAGAATTGATGTAACAATTTTTGGTGCATATTCATTAAATGGTTGCAATGGCATCTAAGGAATGCATGGTGGCAAGAGGATTACAGGATATTTTAAAATCTGCAGATCTGACAAGTGATCCAAACTTTAAGAGGTTTTATTTTCAGGTGATTGAAAGTGCTATGGGAAAGGCTATAGCAATGCTTTGTACATTCATAATATGGGCCTCAATGCCTTGCTAAAAAATGTACATATTCCATAGTAGGGTGAGTAGAAAGGTCTTGAGTTTTTGGTTTTTCTTGCAGCAAAGGAAAGAATAAAAATGGCTGTTGGTTTTGGAATTTTATGTATGCTCTGGACAGTACATGTTGAAGGATGATCTTTTAAGTGTTACTGCTGTATGGATGCAAGAACATAGAGATAACGTAGAGATAAGGCCATATTTTGTGGTGTATAAACTACAACTATGACTTTTAAAGTTACATTTTGCCTGTGGACTGCAGCACTTATTGTGCTGTCCACTGGTGTGAGACAGTTAAACATGGGTTCATACCTACACTTGTAGCCTGACTGCTGTAATTTAAACCTGCAGCATGCCAAAGGAAAAACCTGAATGTCACCCCTGTGTAGACCTTGTAGCTCACACGGTAGTGTGCATGGTATTTGAAAGTGGGAACGTGACAAATGTTATTTGTCCCTACAGTGGGAAGCCCCCAAAAGCTATTTTTACTGTGGAAGGTTCTGGCTGTCCTACAAGGGAAACTAGAGTACAGATTAAAGTATTGATTCTGCTAGCTCAGTGTTGGGGTCAGCCATAAATATAGTTCAACCACTATATTAATATTTATTAAAAGGCCAATTCAATGGTGAATCTGGAATTTTAATACATATTGTGGAAGGGTAACTTTTTAAAAGTGTTCTTGTCCCAACCTGATGCTCCTGGGGGTTAATTTCCATTAGATCTTTAGCAACTGCCCAGCCATTGCTTGAGGTTAATAAGGTGTGAACATGGCTCCCAGAGCAGGAACAATGTCCTGGATTTGGGAGGTCTTTTTCTTCCCCTTGCAATAAGAACAGTTAGGGTTAACCCAGGACCTTCAATAATTTGTAACCCAGTGGGAGGGTAGCTATACCCAGAACCAGTTTTCAGTGATCACAGAGATCACGGACACACCACTGGGAAGGCACACAGGCTCAGCAGGCTCAGCACCAGGGAGGAAGGGTTTCTCCAGCCTGAATTTTAGGAGTAAGGTGCACTGTTGTATTATTTACAGTAAGGCAAACAGGAACTGTTGCAAACATGTGGAGGGTTGCCCCTGGGAACTTTTACCTCATTCATTGGGGAGGAGCCAGGAGTCTCCTTCACCCAATAGTTAGTACCATCCATAAATGTGACACCCCAAAAGCACAATCCACAGAACACTCCCTGCCCCTGTGGAAGAACAGAACAACTGTACCTGCTGTTTGAGAGCTGTGAGGAGACCTGAAAGGCTGGACCTTCTCCCTCTTGTACCCAGTACAAAAAAGTGGACTCCAAGAGTCAGTTGGTTGACCTCCTTTATGGTTACATGGGCACAACAAGCTGCAAGAGGCCTTTTCATCAAAGTGCCCAACTGATCAGTAGCAACTGGACATAGACTGAACCCTGCTGGTGGCCTCTGCTTGAGTGAGTCTTGACTACCAAATACTGTTTCTGGGGTTCTGGGAGACTTGGTTGTGTCTAACTGGACTTCTCCTAACAACTATGAAAAGTTGTACTTGCAGACCTCTGGGTGGCCGGAACCAACCATCCAAGCCAATCCACCCAAGTTGCAACTTCACTGGCCTGAATTAACAGGTCTCTTCTGCTTGGAGCTTCTCCTCCGCAGCAAATCCATTTCAGTAGGTCCCCAGCGAGAAGGTATCCAGCCTCATGGAACTCCACATCAGATACTGCATGCAGGCTTCTCCCACTGAGGGATTCTAAGCTAAAAAAAAAGGCAGTGGGCAAGATTTAGATTTTGGCGGACTGGATACTCCGTCACAAACATGGCGCATATCCCGCCCCCGTATTACAAATTTATAATATGTACTTGTAAAACAACAGACGGGATATCTGTCTCATTTGTGGTGAAATATCCTATCCACTAAATTGGGCCCTAAGTTTGAATGCAGAAATCTTGACCGGGCAAAGGTGCCCAAAGTATCCAGCCGATGTGAGGGCTTCTCTAGGTGCGAAATTTGAATGTTCCCAGAAAGAGCTTTTTCTCTCCAAAACCAATGGCTTCAGCAGGACAACATCCCAATGGCTATCTGACTTCAAGAGGACTTGCTCAGATACAGCCTGCAACCTTCACCCACTGGAGGATTTCCACTTCGATTTCGTTGTATTTGTCACCCCGAGTGGTACGGATATGCCCAGACGTGGGTCCCGTGCTCTCCATGCCACTAAAGTCAAGCTAGCCTGGCTGAAGAGGGGTGAAACCCCGAAACCGGTCCTAGGATGCTTGTTTTCAGTCCAGGGAGGACCTGGCTTGGCATTTCTGGCTGGCCTGTTGCCATGGGGAACAGGGTCAAGACTGATATGAATATGGCTGGGTCTAAACTGGAATAGCATGGAGAGCAAAAAAAAGATGGATTTAGGGCCAGGTCTCTGTACTGGGGTGAATGTATGACATTGTTCAGCATTCTGTCCACCAATTGTTCTGTTTGCATTGACACTGAGAAATCCCAGCATTTGGCAGCTCCAGCTGCAGGCTTAGAATAAAAACGTTGGATACCTGCACTTATTTATTTAACAAATTAAGTAATGGAATAGGATATGATCTGTGAATAAGTTGCTGACTTGGAGCCTACATTCCTGTGATCTAATAGCTACTCCCTAAACATGACACCATATATATGTCCAATATAAAAATGGTGCTGTTTAATATACTGTCTAGTAGGATTGCAATTATATGCCCCCCAACCCGATTTAACCCTGGTTTCTATAATGTCATTTAAACTAGGCTCCATTTGCCATACTGTTCTATGTTGCCCACCTCACATTCGAGATGCTTCTATTACTAATACAAAACGCGTTGGAAAGTGTTCTGCTTCTTGTTGGATCTAGGACTGCTCTACATGAAATATTTAAAGTATATAATATTTTTCTGTGTTTTATGTGTCTTGATAAGTACTCTGCAATGAGTGTGCAATGAGTGTGCATAACCTGCTTTAAAAGTTGTGTTGTACTTGATGGGAATGGTTGAATGGTGCCATTGGGATGTGAATCGATCAAAGACAAGATACTAAACCTTTATGCCCTGTCACTGTCTGTCACTGCCTGTGATGCTGTGAAGGCAATATTGAGAGTCAGTACTACAAAGACTCTTGAAATACTTGTCTGTTAGTTTCACATTAAAAAGGTATGTTTGATGTTCGACTGTATCAAGGGAACAGCTTGCAACTTGCCATGAGAACTATTGTTAATCATCTTACCCCTAGGAAAAGCCTGAAACATGGTTATCATAGGCTAAGTGTGCGTCTACCCTGTAAAGTTACAATTTCAGTCTTTCTTTTCAGCTCCAGGAGACCTTATGATGACAGAGTGCTTTACAAGAAACCAAATCAAATCAGAAGGCATTACAGGAACTCACATCAAATCAAATCATACACGAGTAATATTACATCAGACTAGAAATGATGGTAGGACTGGTGGTCCATGAAAAGAAACGAGAATATTGTATTTCTCACGCACGCCGTCACCATAGTCCTGTATGCCATGCTGGTATATTTTATTCCATTAACACGTAATTTAGTCAGCACTGATGCACACATTTTTGGCTGTGCACAACAATATCAAGAATAGAAATATCGCCATGTAAAAATATTCACTCCTGATTATTGGCTACCACTTTATTGTCAAGATACGTATGTACAGGTAAACATCATGGCTTTGCTATTCTTAACTCCACGTCTACACAGTGGAGTGTACAGGCATAGAGTGTAGTAGAGTGATATATAGTGGGATGCAGTGTAGTAGAGTGTTGTACAGTGGACATGTATAGAGTAAAGTACTGCAATGTAGAGTGGAATGCAGGAAAGTGGAGTGTCGTACAGTGGAGTAGAGTGGTGTAAAGTGTCATACAGTGGAGTGGAGTAGCATAGTGTGGAGTAAAGTGTCATAGAGGGGAGTGGCATGTCATACATTACAGTGCCATAGAGTGAAGTACAGTGTAGGGGTATAGCATAGACTTGAGTAAAGTGTTAAAGAGTGGAGTAGCATGTCATAAAGTGGAGTAGTATGCAGTGTCGTAGAGTGTGGGAAATGGTCACAGAGTGGAGAAGTGTGGAGTACAGTGTTATAGAGTGAAGTAAGGTAGACTAGAGTAGAGTGTGCTAGAGTGTAGTACAATCAAGTGGCATTGAGTATTGTTGAGTTAAGTGCCATACATTGTGGTTGAGTGAAGTGGCGTAGAGTCGCGTAGTGGAGTACAGTGGGGTAGAGTGGACTACTGTGTTATAGAGTTGAGTTGGGTAAATTGTCGTGGAGTGGCATAGAGGGAGATGCGTAGAGTCTCGTAGAGTGTGGTGGAGTGGGATAGAGTGAAGTACAGTGTTGATCAGTGACATATACTGGAGTACAGTATTGTACAGTGGATTAGCATACAGTGAAGTAGAGTTTGATAGAGTGGAGGGGCATAGAGTGGAGTAGAGTAAGGTAGAGGGCCGTAGAGCAGAGTAGACTGGAGTGGCATAGACAGGAGTGGCTTAGAGTGCAGTGTTGTACAATGTTGTACCATAGAGTATTGTGGCATAGAGTGTCATGACATAGAGTGTTGTGACGTATAGTGTTGTGGCATACAGTGGAGTGATGTAGAGAGGCGTGGCGGACAGTAAAATAGCATTGAGTGGAGTGACGTACAGTGGAGTGGCGCACACTGGAATAGCGTATGGTTGAGTAGCGTACAGTGGAGCCACAAAAAAGTGCCACTTCACTCTACCTATTCCACTCTATGACCCTCCACTCTACACTATTACACTGTATGCCACTACAGTCTACCCCAATACACTCTACCTCGCTCCACTCTATGGTATTTCAGTCTTCCACTCTACACCACTCCACTGTATGGTACTCCACTGGATGCCACTCCATAATATGCTGTTCCACTATACACCACTACACTGTACCTCACTCCCATCTACACCACTCCACTGTACACCACTCCACTCTATGCCACTCCATGCTATTCCACTCTATGCCATAGAGTGCAGTAGAGTGAACCCAACCCAATTTATAACCACATGGTTACTGGCCTGGATATTGAAAGAAGGCTTCTCCCGGTGCTTCTTTGTCAAGAGTGTGCATCGCTCCCTGCCTGGTGCCCCCCGTGACCTTTCATTTTATGACTCCTGAACTATAGAAACAGAGATGCCATTCTACAAATGGCTAGTGCAAATGGAGTCCCATCCTTTGAGGCAAGCTCCACTATGGTCTTCCCAAATTACACTATTAAAGTTCAGCAGCATCTTTAGTTTTTGTTGTATGGAAGACAAGTGGGAGCTTAAAGCCATGAAGTTAACTTAAATGCTGCTATTCCTGGCCTGTCTTAAGGTCATACATGATGGTAAAGCCCATGTCTTCGTCAACTCAAAGGGTGTGTTAATTAGGCTGGAGATGCACCAAAATGTTGTAACCCCTCTTCTCCGGAGGAGGAACAGAGTTCGTCTCCGGTGTCTGGTAACAGGCGGTGGTTGGGAGGAAGCAAAAAAGCCCACCATGGGACGGGGATACCGGGTCTAAGGATGTGTGAGAGAGGCTGAAATCCTACTATTTGATATTGGACTGCCCGTTTTTGTGCTAGAGGGAGGGGCAGGACCACAAGCCCCGGCACTTTCTGCGGCCGTCGCTGCCACCACACACCTGCTGCCTGCGCCCAGAGGCGCTTATAATTACCGGCTGGGCCCCTGCAGCACGGAAGCCCGTTTTTGTGCTAGAGGGAGGGGCAGGACCACAAGCCCCGGCACTCTCTGCGGCCTTTGTCGCCACCACACGCCTGCTGCCTGCGCCTGGAGGCGCTTATAATTACCGGCTGGGCCCCCGCAGCGCAGGAGCCAGTTTTTGTGCTAGAGGGAGGGGCAGGACCACAAGCCCCGGCACTCTCTGTGGCCGTCGCCTCCACCACACACCTGCTACCTGCGCCCGAAGGTCACTTATAATTACCAGCTGGGCCCCCGCAGCGCGGGACATGCGCGGGTTGTGCCTGGGCACGTGCCCGGGCGAAGACCGGGCCAAGAGCGGGCCCGTCTGCGCACGTCGGAGCCAGGAAGAGGCAGGGCTGGGCCACCCCTCTAAGGCCTGCATTCTGAGGATTCTTTCAAGGTACTGTTTTGTCAAGTTCTTATAGTACGGTTATTGAAAGACAATGGGGAAAAGGAAGCAAACAATGAGCACGACTGGTGGAGGGGGCACAGTAACCACTCTTGACACGTTTCTGGCCAGGGCGGCAAATGTTTTGTCAAACGAAATTGCCCTGACCAAAAGGAGACTTTCGTTGGAGATAATCAACCATCCACATGGTGCCCCTTTGTCTACAGAGGTGCAAAGCGAGATGGCATCCACTTTGTTAACCGCCACTGATTTACCAGAGGAAGCGGACGGAGATCAAGCGGAAGGTACTCTTATGCCCGAACCGCCGGTCAAAAAGAAAAGAGGAGGGGGGAAAAAAGCTGCGCAGGCTCTTAAAAAGCCTGCGGTATCGGTCGTTCTAGATCCAGTTCATGTGAACTCGAGTCAGATTTCGCCAAACATGCTAGCAAAGATGGAAGATATGCTAAAGTTACTCTTAGGGCCCATTAACTCACGGCTGGCAAAGATTGAAGACTTGCTGCGTCAGTCTAATGAGCTTCACTCTCGATACCTATCTAGTACCAGGGAAACAGAGCTTGTGGAGATGACTGGGGGAGCAGGGCACACGCTGCAGGATAGATCAGTACTCATAGCTTCCTTAACCAGCAATGGTCAGCAATTAGACCAGAGGGGAAGTCTGCAGCAAGAGCCAGGGCGTAAAAGACACCCATTTGGAGGTGTATGTTCAGAAGGGAGCCAAAGAACATCTAAAAACAATAAGGAGGTGGGGGTGGTATTGCTTTAGCTACGCAAAGGTCATTAGCTGCCAATAAGATAAACCCCCGGGATAACCTTGGGACTGATCTACAGGGCCCTAGCTCCTGCAGTCTCCCTCTAAAGACGGATGAAAGAACAGACATCCTAAACCTGCCCCCCGAGTCAGCTCCCTTAGTGGCCGTTTTGACTGGAGTTCCACCAGTCAAACGGGTTTCGCAGGAGTCTACGGTAGATCTGTTACACAAACTGACCCACCGGCAGGATAGATCACTAATAAATGGATGCCACATAGCATCCCATGTTATCATGGCTAGAAGAGTGGGCTGGGTAGAGAGTGTTATAAAAAAAGATAGGGGGGTGACTGTATTGTGGTCAATTTAACACACCTGACGCACACAAGAGCCATGATTCAGAGCCAGTATAGACAGGAATCATACACTGAAATCCAGTTTACCCCGCTTCACTTTTTCTATCCTGCCGGGGTCCAATGTCTAAGGTTCCAGAGGAAACATTTTAGTTTTCTTCAGGAAAGGACGTCACAACGTCCAATTGTGTGTCCAAACGTGAGTACAGCTATTCCCCTCAAAAATAGATTTGCCCCTCTGAGGGATTTAGACAGCATTGATTGACTACCAAGTCCAAGTAAGGTCAAGGATACTACAGGGTGCTCCCCGTTAGCAGGGGAGGTAATTGATATTCGCCCACAATTAGCTCCTTCCCAACCAGGTCCTTTAATTTGTAAATTTATGTCCTGGAATATTGCAGAACTAAGGGCAAAAAAGGACGACGAGCAGTGGTTGAACATAATAAGGTCTAGTCATATAGTCTAACTTCTAGAAACCTAGGATCTGTCTGACTCGTTTGTTATGCATGGTTTTGCGTCTTTTTATAAAGCTGCTTCCCCTTCCTCTATAGGACGTGCTAAGGGCGGCCTGCTCACCTTGATATCACTCACATCGGCTTGTACAATGAAGAGCCTGCCTAGTTCATCCCCTCATTTGTTAGCAGTAGAACTAACTTTTCCTAAGCATCCCACCTTGGTGGTAATCAATTATTATAATTCCTTTTTTAGGAAACACAATACTGAGCACCTAGCCGCATGGGGAAATTTTTTAGAGCAGGTTAGAGAGGATAGTTGCTCCTATTTTGAATTTATCCTAATGGGGGATTTAATGTACATCCCTGCTCCCCGAACTGCACATTAGGTAGGGGTTTTTCGGATAGTTTGGTCCCGCCAGCCCATTTTGAACACTCGGCCCAAGGCCACCTGCTAGAGAGCTTACTTGCTATTAACAACCTACATTGTCTTGAGCACTCGAATGAGATAGATTTTGTACCTTCCTTTATTGGTAGGGGGGTGGCTCAACCATAGATTATATTGTGGTTTCTGCCCCTCTGCTCTTAAATATACTAAAGGTAAGCTCATTTTGGAGCGGTTATAGTGATCATAACCCAGTGACTCTAGAAATAATGGGGGTGATGGTCGTGCGTGGAGTTGAGACAAAGAGCCTCTCGAATAGGGATTTTAATCCAATAGATCAGGCACATAAAATTAGGAGGGGAAAGATAATTCTGGAGGTTTTTCTAAACCAGCTATACACGGAGGGTGAAGAAGACATCAAGCAGTGCCTTGACAATAACACTGAGCCTGGTGTGGTAATAGAGGCCTTTGACAAGCTGGCAAAGCGAATCGCAAAAAATCTCACAGGACGAGGAAGATCTTGTGCTATCAAGGGGGGAAAATGGTTTGATGTAGATTGTTCTAAAACCCACAAGGCTCTCTTAGTTGCATTAAAACACAAACCCAGGGAGGCGGAAATGATTAAAGCATGCAGAAAAGCATATAAATTTCCATTAAATAAAAGGAAAGATAAGATACAGGAACAGGTATGGGAGGATTTAAGCTAGGCTTGTGTTCTGGCCAATAGCACAAAATTTTGGAAAATAGTAAATAGTCCCTTTTTCCTAGACAATAACTCTTCGAGAATAGATTGTGTTATCCACGCCGATAGATGGGTCTACCGTTTTGAGCAGATCTACAAAGGCGTGGACTTTGGAAAAAATTTTACCCCTTGGAAATCCAGTTTTGAGTCGTCCTCTTTATGTTTCGGGGTAGATGCAGTCCAGAAAGCGAACATGGCCACTTCAGCTCGAAAAGCCCCGGGACCTGATGTTGTGCCTGCGGATCTTTATAAGGCTGATCCAGGGACATGGGCAAAGATCCTAGTGAGGGTTTTCAATGCCGCAACAACGGTTGGCCCACCCCCATCATGGTTAACGGTGGTGATCTCACCTATTTTTAAATAGGGCACTAGGGACGATCCTGCTTGTTATCGCCCGATCTTTTAGTGGATTCGGCAGCTAAAATTATGGGGAAGGTAATCTTAGATCGCCTAAGCACTTGGCTAGACTCTACCAATGTGATATCAGATCTGCAATATGGTTTTAGAAAAGGCATGGGGACAGTGGACCAGTGTATGAACCTACTCATGATGATTAGCAAATATTCACTAGCTAAAAAGGGACGTATGTACATGGCATTCATGAACTTAACGTCCGCCTTTGATAGAGTAAATAGATCAAAATTATGGCCTATGTTGTTAGAAATGGGCATGGATGTAGACCTGGTGGCCTTCTTGCACTGGTCCCACCTTAAGCTGACTGCCTCTGCCAGATATAATGAAAATGTCTCCCTTAATAAGCTGTGGGAGGTTAAGCGGGGGTGAGGCAGGGATGCATTTTGGCCCGGTCCTATTTACCCTATACATTAATAACCTGGGGGCTGCACTGTCTGTTGCCAGCAAGGACACTCCTAGAGTAGGCTCTAAACCCATCCCTGCTCTTTTATATGATGTTGATGCAGTTTTACTTGCTAGGACACCTTTAGGGTTGAAACGTCTTGTAAATGCTTTTATTTATTTTATGGTTTCTCTCGACCTTTCTATTAATTTCTCGAAATCCCATATAATGTCTTCTGGTAATATAAAACGTGATAAGAGTATGCTTATATGTAAAGGCGGGGAACTGACCAATGTCGCAACATTTCCTTATCTGGGTATCCTATTCTATGAAAAGGGGTCATGGGTGGCACAGCGAACACTTAAGAAAAATACCCTATCTAGAGCAGCAGGAGCAACAATGGATTTTGCCAGGAGACTGGGGAGCAAACCATTACGACCATTATTGAAGGTCTGTAACGAGAAATGCGTCCCAATGGCAACGTATGGCAGTGAGGTCTGGGGCGATGATCTGCAAGGGGCGGAAAATAAATATCTACGGAAACTCTTAGCTGTACCACCCAGTACCCCCTCCTTTATGGTGCATGAAGAATTAGGGCAGGGTTATATTTCTGATTGTATAGCTGTGGCACCCATAATGTGGTGGTTAAAAACCTGGTCTAGCCCCACATCCTGTTTAAATCAAATTATTTGAGAAGATTGTATGAGGCTAGATAGGGCCGCAGATATTCCCTGGTTAGGTTATATTTCTCAGCAGTTAGTGAATTTAGGGCGCCCCGAGCTTTTTAGGCATCCCAGACAGTTGCATTGCGGAGAGCTGAAGGTCATTAAAAGTCAATTTATAACTAGGAGGAGGATGGAAAGGGAAAACAGCGAACTTACTAAACCCACGATCAGACAATATATGATATTAAGCCCTGGGAATTTAGATCAACCCTTCTGTTTTTTTATTAAAAACCTGCATCATCATTTTCTTTTAACTAGATGCAGGTTCAATTATTGTCATTGGTGTCTCTCGGTCCCCAAGGGTTTTTCTAAGTCAGGGACCTAAAGCCTTTCTCTTGTGATGATTTCTCAGATCAAGACTTATTGCATTTTATGTTTTTCTGTGGTTTTTATAATGATCTCCGGACAAAATATATCCTACCACTTTTTAAAAACTGCCATTTTGAGACCTGCTTTGATACATCTGAAAATCCTGTCCTCTCCCTTGATATGTTATGGGGTTGCGAGTTTTTTAGCAGGGCCGTACGCCGAAGGAAAAACTTTGAGTAGTCACCGAATTGGGATGAAAAATGAAATTTTGTTGGAAGTATTGTTTTTAATTTCGTGTTGGTACTGTATAAAATGCACTTTATGAAGGTCTATGCCGGTACTTTTATAAACTACTATTTTTACACAACCAAGACCTGCTTTGATATATCTGTGAATGCTGTCCTCACACTTGATGTGCTATGGAGTTGTGAGTTTCTTAGCAGGGGCCTCGTGCCGAAGGAAAACTTTGATTAGCCACCATACTTGGACTAGTAATGTAATCTTTTAGGAAGTACTGTTTTTAATTTTGTGTTGATATTGTACAAAATGTATTTTATCTAGGATTTTGCTGGTACTGTAGTCTTGCCACGATAAACCAAATACATTTAAGGGCAAAGAAATTGTTTTATAGCACCTGTACATGAAATATCGGATTTGCCCTTTAGTATCATATATTACATTGTTTTTGTTGTTTTTCTGTTATGTGTAATTGTGCTTTTATGGCCATAATATGGCCGAATAAAGTTTTATTGACTTGACTTAATATTGGACTGATGACCTGGGAGTCTTGAGTGCATCTAGCCGTTGGGGGGAAATGTCCTTCTATACCTCAGATGGGTGGGGGGGGGGTCATCACTGTGATGCCATACAGAGATTCACATGTTCTCAGGGCCTCTTTTAACATTACTTTCAGTAGTGTATATCTTAGACAAGAGGAAGCATGTTCACATATTATTATGACATGAATCTGGCTGTAGGTCAAATGCCTAGCCTCTACCAACTTTGCTATCCTGACCCAGTTTACATAACAAGTCACTGGAAGCAGACAGGCTTTCTATTAGACCTGACATCCTTGGCATGGTTTTCCCAAACATTTTGCCTTACATCCTCCTGTTTTTGCTGACCTTGTTTTTGCTGGCCTTAGGCCTGTATGCACTTTACCACTGCTAACCAGTGCTAAAGTGCTTGTGCTCGCCCCCTTAAACTTGGTAACATTAACTTCCACCCAATTGGCGCTTAGTAAATATATTCTTCTATTGGACCTGCAGTACCCGATTGTGCCACCCACTTAAGTAGCTTTTTAACGCATGTCTCAGCTTGTATGTGCAGTTTTAAACTACCATTTCCACCGGACAAAATAAATCTTTTGCCAGGCTTAAACCCTCCTTTTTTAAAACTGATAAGTCACCCCTATGATAGGCTCTAAACTGTCCATAGGGGTGCAGTGTATTTAAAAAGTTCGACTTGTACTTTACTAACTTTTACATGTCCCGGTAGTGAAAAACTCTTTAATTTGTGTTTCTCTACTGCAGAGCCAGCCTTTTCCATACGATATCACTGGGTTACTTTATTACATTTATTAAGTGATAACTTTCAATTGGAAGCAGTTAGGAAGGTCAAGTTTGGTCTCTAAAGAATTGCAATTTAAAACCCTCTTTAATGGTAAAGTTGTATTTTAATTCCCAAATCTGAAAATGCCACTTGTAGATAGTTGCAAAAGAAACAATTGATGGACGGAATGCTGAGCAATGCAAACATTCACGCCCAGTCACAAGGATCTTGGTTTAATCCATCATTCTTTTGCTCACCACACCACCCCAGTTTGGGCCCAGCCATATGCAAAACAGTCTTGACCCTGTTCCTTATGGGAACAGTCCAGCCCGAACGTCCAAGCTAGGTCCTCACAGGACCGGAAACAAGCATCCTGGGACTGGTTTCGGGGCATCACCCCTCATCAGCCAGGCTAGCTTGAATCCAGTGGTGCAGTGAGCACTGGACCCACGTCTGGGCATACCCTTCCCACTTAGGGCGACAAATGCAAAAGAAACAATTGATGGACGGAATGCTGGACAATGTAAACATTCACCCCTAGTCACAAGGATCTGGGTTTAATCCCATTCTTTTGCTCACCACACCACCCCAGTTTGGATCGAGCCATATGCAAATCAGTCTTGACCCTGTTCCTTAAGGGAATAGTCCAGCCCGAACTGCCAAGTCAGGTCCTCCCTGGACCGGAAACAAGCAAAAGAATGATGGATTAAACCCAGATCCTTGTGACTGGGTGTGAATGTTTGCATTGCTCAGCATTCTGTGCGTCAATTGTTTCTTTTGCATTTGTCGCCCTAAGTGGGAAGGGTATACCCAGACGTGTGCCCTGTGCTCACTGCGCCACTGGATTCAAGCTAGGAGGCTCAGGAAGAACAGGTATAGTGGATTAAGAATGTCTAGGCATGGAAAGTAAGAGGTGCAAGATGTGGGCACCTAACCATGTGGTCAGACATGAAAAGAGATTTCACATGAACTGTATGGAGCTCTAAGCATTGTAGTAAAGTGTTTAGTAGGGAACCATGTGAGATGTTTAATTATGCTGAGGACAGACTGTGGTGAAGTGTGTAAGCTAGTTGGAATCTCTTGGTAGAACGGTCTGGCATCCAAGGGATTTTGACTTTATCATTTGGACATGAATATAATGTTGCATCTGCAATATATTCCAGGACTGAAGAATGCAATTCCAGATTGGAATTCTAGAAATGTTTAAGATTCAAACAATTATATTTTGAGCAGGGAGTAATTATAAAGATTTCCAACATGTGAGGTCTATTTGGGGTGGATCAATTTGTAGGCAGGTTGAATGCACACATTTCAGTTGCCACCCAGTTCCAGATGCAATTAAAGTGGAAGTTTTTTCAAAGGACTAGAAGGGTTTGAAACCTCATGCTTTTCCACCATTTCCAAACTTGTTTGGTTCTGAAGGAACACGGAAGAGCTGGTAATGGTGACGGTAATATCTTTAGAGATGCAAACTTATTACCTTTGTATTCGGAGTTATTGATGAATCCATAGGGGAGTGCCAAGGGACTGAGTCGTAAGGCCATTTACAGTTGAAGGTTTAAAAGATCTGAAGAGAGTTTGGCAGGTGCTGGGATTTTTGAGGGAGGCTTTGGACCTCATTTTAGGTTAATGGGCCCCAAGGCCGCACAAACATATAGATTAGCATGGAAGAGACGGGTTAGTTGGTGTTTGGGTTTTTTATCAGTTTTTATATTGATCTTTATGAATTATTTAACAGCTTTATTTTGGAAGACTTTGTCCTCTAGCTCAATTAATTTGTTACGGCAATCTTGGTTGATCATGAGTTGGTGGATTCAGCACCAGTAGAATATTTGTATGTTAAGACGTTGATAAATGGTGCAGCACTAGTTATTCCACCATCTGCTAAGTATAATTCTCTAGACACTGATGAGGTGCTACCTTGGTTATTATTTTGTTACTAAGGTTATGCTAACAATAATTTTTTGTCTTTGGTTTGGACATCATGAAAGACTGTGGTAAAATGTCCGAAGGAGTATGACAAAAAGGACTTAAAATACAAGAAGTGTGAGTCTGTCATGACTGTTGATATCCATCAGAAGTTCACGTAGCCCGGTTTCTTCTCCGTTATGGATAGGGGCCTGAGTGCATTTATATCAAAAGCCAGAATTGATGTTACAATTTTTGGTGCACATTCATTAAGCGGTTGCAATGGCATCTAAGGCTTGTATGGTGGTAAAGGATTACATGATATTTTAAAATCTGCAGATTTGACAGATGATGCAACCTTTAAGAGGTATAATTTTAAGCTATTGGAAATGCTGTAGAAATGTTTTTCAATTCATAATATGGGCCCCAATATCTTGGAATAAAATTTAGATTTTCAATAGTAGGAAGGGTCGAAAACCTTGATTTCATTAAAGACACAGAGGCCACTTTTATTCCTACCTTGGATGAATCCTGAATTTTAATAGAAATTTGTGGATTTTTTTTAGGAAAACATTGGAGTAAGAGCTGTGTTTGTGTTATGTTATGTTATGCCGTTTTATATAGCGCACAGCTGCCCCAGCAAAGGGGCGTCCCAGCGCTGAATATATATATTTTTTGTTCTGTTTGCATTTTTTAATTTTTGCTTGGAATGTGTTGCTGTGCACATTTAATAATTAACAAAGGTACAGAGTAGGAGTATCACCAAGACAGTACAGTATATCATGATGCAATTATTCTATGTTGCTTGTCCAAGTTACCGTGTTTTTTCGCAGCAAAGAAGGAAAATGGCTATTGGTTTTGGAGTTTTATGTATGTTCTGGACAGTACATGTTGAAGTATGTCCTTTTAAGAGTTACTGTTGCATGGGGGCGATAACATTTAGATAACGTAGAGATAATTCCATAGTTTATGCTGTAGAAACTACAACTATGACATGGAAAGTTAATTGTTGCCTGTAACTGCAGCACTTATTGTGATATTCACTGGTGTGAGATGGTAAACATGGCTTCATGCCTACCATTCTAGCCTGACTGCTGTAGTTTAAACGTGCAGCCCACCCAAGGAAAAACCTTACTTTTTTTTAAAATGAATATCACCCCTATGTAGGCCTTGTAGCTCACAAGGTAGAGTGCATGGTATTTTAAAGTGGGAAAGGGAGAAATGTAATGTTACTTTGTCCCTACAGTGGTAAGCCCCCAAAAGCTATTTTTACTGCGAAAGGTTCTGGCTGTCCTGTCAAGGAAAACTATAGCATAGGTTAATATAGATTAAATATTAGTTCTGCTAGCTGAAGCTGTTCGGGTCAGCTAGAAAAATAGTTTAACCACTATTTGGTGAATTTGGATTTTTGATAAATATTTAGGAAGGGTAAGGGATACTTTTAGAAAGATATATTTTCCCAACTTGAAGCTCCTGGAGGCTAATTTGCATTAGGCATCCGTCAGCTGCCCAGCTAGTGCTTGACCTTAATGAGGTGTGAAAACCAGAGAACAAACAATGGCCTGGATTTGGGAGGTCTTTTCTTCTCCTTGCAGGAATACCTGTTAGGGTGGACCCAGGAACTTCAAAATTTGTAAAGGGGCCTGCCCTTTCACCAAACCCAATGAGGGGGCAGCTATACCCAGAACCAGTTTTCGGTGATCACAGAGAAGGAGCGTACTCATTTCTATGGCCACACCTGTGGGTGGGCACACAGGTTCGGCACCAGGGAGAAAGGGTTGCTCAAGCTTGAATTTTAGGTAGTGAGGTGCACTATGGCATTGTTTGCAGTATAACAAACAGGAACTGCCTTAAATGTGTAGAATTTGTTAGGAAGGAGCCAGGAGTCTTCTCCCTACCCTTTTGGAAGGACGGAAGAAAACTGTACCTGCTGTTTGAGAGCTGAAAGGCTGGACTTTCTCCCTCTTGTACCAAGGAAAAAATGTGAACTCCAAGAGTCAGTTGGTTGACCTCCTTTGTGACTCCATGGACACAACAGCCTGCAAGAGGCCTTTTCCTCTACGTGCCCAACTGATCAGTAGCAAATGGACATTGCTGTCGGCCAAGGTATGCCAAAACAGCAGATGAGCTCTAGATTTCACAGCGTTGAACAGGAGTTCCCATTTCTCTACCTCATACTCGCAATTAGCCTTACCTAATGAGGCTTTATAAGAGGCCCATGCCTCTCTAACTAAATTCCTCTTGCCACTTATTGGTATCATCCCGACGCCCGGCTCCAGTATTTAAGGCCAGAACAATCCCAGATATACCCTAATCTTTTGTCACAAGGCCTGCCTCGATGCCCCACCGAAATTCAGACATTGCCAACCGCGTGCTGGGCATGGTGAAAATTACGACGATATTTGCAGGCAGGGTTCCTGTACTCTGCGCATATACCACTGGTTGATAACCCCTGGCTACCCCCCACAACAGAAACTCTCACTAAGCATACACTGTCCAGTCTCAGGTTGCGGGAGGTGGGAGATTTCTTTAAGTACTCACGACTGCGCACTACAGAGGAGCTCATTCCTCGTGGTGATGCCTCCTATATGGACAAATTCCTCATACATAGGATCTGCTGCTCCCTGATTGGGGCGCTCCCGGATGCGTTGACGGAGCTGGCTGACTTTCCCCCACTTACACTTGTCGTAACTTCACCAGACAGAACACACTTGGCTTCCCGATTATATCACTTATCTCTGACTCTCCGCCCTGCGGTCGGAGTCAAGGCGCGTACGGCCTGGGAGCAGGATTTAGATATACCATTGACTGACAAGCTATGGTACTATTGCTGCACACAAACACGATATATATCAAATAACCACCGCCATAAACTCCTACACTCTAAGTATTTACACTGAGCATACATAACCCCATGTCTGTTGGCCAAGATGGATCCAAGCGGCTCACACGTGTGTGTCAAGTGTACCGCTGCTAACGCTGATTTCTCACATCTTGCCTGGAACTGCGGGCCCATTCTGGCATACTGGTGGGGGGGGGTTTCCGGCACTTATCCCTAATGGTCGAGCATACCTTACACCCTGCACCATTGATAGCACTGCTGGGGTATGTCCCGACTTTGAAGAAAAGTATAAGACGATTTACAGCAATCACCCTATTGATTGTGAAGCGTCAGGTTTCCCTACACTGGGGCAGAGCACAAACACTGACAGTGAAGGCCTGGCTTCGAGACCTGGTTCATTGCGACACAATGAGCGATATATGCCACGTTACAGCCGCCATCCTCGCGTCCACGAGACATTTGGCTACCACTGAAAAGTTATTTACAGACATACCCCCTGGAAGGGGACGGATAATCTTGCGGGGCTCATGGGGGACATGCCTTTACTTGTGTGCTGGATAGGAGGGTTGAACTATGGTCCGGAGACTGCTCTTTATTAATAACTTTTAGACTAAATGCATACTCCAAATACAAAGAGATCTGGGATATTGACTATGCTGGATAAGTCATCTTGTAGAAGAGAATGTCATTATCTTGATAAGAAACACTCTGTACCTTGTTTTATTGTTGGGTTACGTTATTTAATATCAACGATCAACTCCGACGGATTTGAAAATATGTATCTTAAATGTCGACATGTATTGTTATACATTACAAATCTCAATAAAGAAAATTTATTTAAAAAAAAATCCTCTTGCCACTTCTAATAGCATCTGAACGCGTTTTCCGGGCCACTCTGCAAGTTTTGGTATACCAAGAAGCTGCCTTGTATTTCTAGGGAGGGACCTAGATTCCACCATAAAAAGGTCTTAAAATGTATGGAACATAAAATTATGAATTGTATCAAGGTCACCCCATGTGGCCGCTGTCAGAGAATTACCCCCCAACAATAAGACTGCTTCCAGGGCCTCAGCAAGAGCCTCATAAATCCGCTTTTGGCTAGACCCAGTTGTGGCGATGTCACTCCACCTTAGCCTTCGGCAGTTACTTGATGGTACCAGCCTCCTGTCAAATGGTTCATTGGCACAAGAGTATGCGTTAAGCCCCAATGAGCCAAGAGTAAGGTCTAGGGCATTGTGATCACTGTCAAACTGCTGCACCACTTCCATATCAACAACTATGGGCCATAGCCTAATACCCAATAGGATGTAATCAATTCGACTCAAGGCACACTGCCGATTAAACGAGTCCCTCTTTGTCCGAGGGGGTTCTCCCATTGCATGATCTAAAACCATTGCTAAGAACAAATGCGTTCATCTTTATAACAGTCTCTGACCACCTCCTTACAGGTGGTAGAGTAAGAGCAGGTATCAACCATAATTCATCCTCTTCTCCACTAATAAGGCCAGACCCTGCATCAAAAGGTTCAAAGCAATAATTAAAATCCCCCATCACTATTTTAAGTGCATCAGATGGAAGAGAAACAAGGTGGCCGCTAACTAGATTGACAACTGTCAGGTCAGCCATATGATTTTCATCCCTGCAATACACATTGAACACCCTTAGAGAAACACCCTTGGCATATTTTAAGTTCACACATAAAACATCAGGGGAACCTAAATCAATCACTCTAGAGAAACATGCAAGTGTGGCACTGATCCAAATTGCCAAGCCCCCTGACGGTCAACCTCTCCTGCCTGCAAGGGCGGGCTGTTCAAAGCAGATAAACCCAGTTTGAATGATGCCCAGGTCTCCTGGAAAGCACAGATTTCAAATTGATCCACAAAATGTGCCCATTCTGGGCAACCCAACTTGTTAATCAAACCTGCAATACTCCAGGATAAGAATTTATTGCCCCCTGGGCCAGTGCAGAATGTATTAGACTGCCAGGCACTGGTGCCATCGTGGGCAGGTGAATTTGCCTACAGCGGGATCAATCATTCTTCCCCCTACTTGGGGGGAACAGTCTTCCTTGGGGGCTGCATTTACGATTGCAGCAGTCTTGTCCCCTGCATCTGTCACATTGTTCTTTGGGCTACCCATTGCCCACTCCATTGGTGCAAGTCAGTCATTGGCATCCAATCCTGATAATAGCGCAAACCGATTGCTGGATGTGATGGGGTAGGCTCCCCAGATGATCTCTCTTGATGGCTCTCCCTGTAGCTGGGGACTCCTACCACTGGGCTGGGTAGGTCTATAAAAAAAAGACAAAGGTAAAATGCCTACGGCTGGACATTTTGCCCAATGTCTCTGACCTGATTGAATCAGTTGCTGTGCCATACTTGGTTGCCTACAGTTAATGACCACACAATCCCCTTTTAGATGTTTGGGCAGGCGACCTATCCAACCAACCCTCCGCACCAACAATATGTTGTTGATTTTGTGCAAGGAAAAATCCGCATTGCGGACAAGCCAGTGGCAGACTTTATCCTTAAGCTCTGTATGGTTCTCTAATTTGTTGTTTGCTATGGGAGGTACTCCTACTAAAACTGCCACATAGGGATGACAGTCAGGTGGCAAGGACAGACAGGATTGAGAGCTCCTTCTAATTGGCTGTAAATTTTGTTTCTGTAGATGCAGCTTACCCCAGCCCAAGCCCCTTGTCCCAGATGGGACCTTCTTCTCTAAGCTGTCAATAATTAGCTGGGGACCATATTCTCACACCTAGGGCCAGGATTGGGGGAGTGACATCACTGGCACAGGGTTCCACTGGTAGTGCTGGTAGCACTGGCAGTACCTGGCTCGGCTTGGTAAGATCAATAGATGTAGTGCTGCAAAGTCTAACTCCTCCAGATACTAGGCTTTGTATTGGGGCTGAGGACAAGGGGGCCAAAGGATCTACAATGTTACTGTTAAGGAAGTTAGGGCTCTACAAGACTCTTCTAAACCACTGATTTTATCTACTAGTGGTAAAATCGCAGCTTTCACTATCCATTCAACTTCAACAAGGACCTCACCGCAACCCACATTAGCAGCCATGTCACCACGGGAGATTGATGCTACCGCTGGCTCTACCACCGCCATGACCTGGTTTGCCTTTCTACTGGATCGGGTGTTCTTACGTTTTTTGGCCTGCTCATTAGTCGTTTTCTTTGCCTCCACTTCACCAGAGCTGGTAGACAAATTCTGGACAATATCTATCTGTGATGACCTATTTGGGTCTGGCATAGAGTCTAACCTTATAGGATCAAAGCTCGATGGTATAACAGATCCCCCTGGGTTTAAACTTGGGCATTGGCTTGGGCTAGTCTCCTCACAAGGTTTTGTTGGCAGTAGAGGAGGATTCTGCCCAAATTCCATATCCAATGATAGGTGCCTCTCTACTAAGTCTATCTCTCATGTGACGACATTCACAGCTCGCACCAGGAAAGCATTCAAAGTGGTAATGTTCCTGGTGTTACTCCTGAGGTTAATACTGGATGGGGCACGTACGCTGTCCTGTTCACAGTCTGTTTTATCCAATTTGCACTTCCCCATGCTCATATACCCATAAGGGGGTGTAGATAGACTAAACAATAAATGGTCACTCTAGACACCTCCGTGTGGCTTAAGATTTGTAAGGTATAAAAACAATCAAGGTCACTGCCAGGGAGCAATAGCAGATGCACAACAACGCACCAAAAGATGCTCTTAATGATGATCCACTTACCTCCCACTGGTCAAACAGTAGCCTCCGCCTCCAACCACACGATAGAAGACAGTAGTAGTGCACTGGCATAGAAAAGCAGACAGTCAAAGATAGCTGATAGCTAATAGCTGGATTGAGCCAGATTGAGTTTTTTGCCAGATTTTGTCAGAAAAAGAATTGATTGCCAGAATCTGCCAGAAACCGTTACCTGTATGATAGAATCAATTTCAGCACGAAATGCTGAAAACACTTGAGGGCACTTCTGAGCTCTCGCCACTCTGTGCATTGAGGACTGTGCACTCTGATACCACTGCCCTGCAGCTCCACCACCCATGTCCGTCCACGAGTGGACTGGATGCAGTGACGGGGCAAGCGGGTTGGCAAGAACAAGTATGGGACAAAGTGAGAGGGCGGCCAACTACGGCGTCAGCAAGGGCATGGTGTAGGACAAAACAGGCCAAATAACAACCAACTGCCTATGTCTATGCCCTGGCCCTTGTTTTCTGAGTGCAGATGATAATGCCTCCTTGCCCTGTGGTCCCTTGAACTCCTGGGTGCCTGGATTCCTTTCACTCTCCAACTTCCAGCTCAGTTCCCGTCTCCATCAAAGTGAGTGGGCAGGCACAAGCATGGTGTGGCTTCAGGGAGACTTAGATATCAACAAACGAACAAACCTAAGAATATAAACAGACTTTTGGACAGTTAACTGGCCCACTGGATCCTTTGTCCTGCAGAAGCTATATGATCTCATCTTCTTAGTGTGAAGTCAGTCTAATGGCATGCTTTGAGCTTTCTCAAGCTTGTTAATGGTACTTCCAGAGGGAGCAAAGTAAGTAGCATTGAGCTATGACAGGCAAGATGTGTGAATCATCTGTTCTGTATATTTTTTTACCTGAACTCATATGAGGCACGACATGACCCTAATGGTTTCGGTTGAATATCCTATGTGAAATAATATTTTTCGTTTTTAAATTTAATAGGCATTTCATTTCATAGACAAGTAAAAGATCTTGTGACAGCAGTGAGTGAGTGTTTCGTGTTTGGTGATGCTATTGTCTATAGTACATATGTAATATTTGGTACTCTTTGTCCAACAAGACATAAAAAGTAGAAATATTATAGAGAAATGTTACTTTTAGTAGTATGATTCTACCATAAAATTCTACCCTAATACTGCTTAATGGAGCAGCACTTTTGCCATTGCACAACTGCATTGGATATTGCTAGCTCTGTAACCTGTCAAATAATTTCCTACAGATAGTTCTGGAAGTAGCAGGTGAAGTATACAAAATTTATGAATGGAATGCTTGAATTAATCTCAGCTACTGGTAATTACTCTGGTTCGCATCTCAATCCATCATTATTTCGGACATCATCCGCCCTCAGTTTGGACCTACCCATATGCAAATCAGTCTTGACCCTGTTCCAATAGGAACAGTCCAGCCCAAACTGACAGGGCAGGTCCTCCCTGAACCGGATTCATTCAAGCATTCTATCAATCACCATGCTTTTCATGCTCTAAGTGTGACAGGTACTCTCAGACATATGTACCTGGGCTCACTGTAACCAAGATATACCTTGCTGATGAGTCATAATAAGGGTCCAAATAAGGGCAAAACTGATCCTGGGTTGCTTGTGTTCTATTTGAGGGAGGACTGGCCTGGCTGTTCGGGCTGGACTGTTTCCATTGGAGCAGGGTCAAGACTGATTTGCCTATGATTGGTCTAAACTGAGGTGGCATGGTGGATGAAAAAAGATGGATTGGGATGCAGCCCGAATGATTGCCAGTGGCTGAGATTAATTCAAGCATTCCATCCATCACCTTGTTTTTCATGCCAGAAATAGCAGGTGGGTTGCACTTTCACACAAAATGAGGAACTTAAGCAGTTCATGAAGTGATTATACAACATATCACTAGATAAAATTGTCTTCCACAATCAATTTGTATTGTATAATATTTTGCATGTAAAATAATAATTGTTCTTCATTTACTACAAGTATGTAGTGGTATCTCAGTCTGTTGGTGTTGGAAACGTACCATCCCCATTGTCACAATGGAAGTAATCACCATATCGACAATTTGGAATTTGATATTCTACTTGAACATTTCCAGGTCGACAAACATGGTTCAAAGCTTAATTAATAGATGAGTAAAACATATTATTTGAATAGTTTAACATGTGACCCAGGGTGTAAGGATCTGCGGCAAGTTTAATTATTTATATATTATTATATATTAAGATCGTTTGAGCGTACAAAGTGGCCATTCAAATAATAAGACATTTTACCATTTTAAGGAGCCTTACAAGGACATTGATGGTTCTGGAGACATCAACCTTCCTAAAGGTAAATGAAAACATTTTCCGCCTATAAGAAGCAACATGAGGGTGGCTATGCTAATGTTGCTTCAAAATATTTTACAAATCCTAGGTGTTTGCAATTCATACCTTTATTGAGAGGCTGATTCTCAACTGTAATTTGAGAGTCGGTCATTTACATCTTTTGAGGTGGCCTTGACTAGACCTATTTTTTGGGAAGGATGGTTTTGATGTGGGATTAGGCTACTCCTTCCTTCAAAGCTCCTATGTTCTCTTGTCCATGTGTCCCTAAACATTATTCTTTACACTCCATATTCCCTTTAGAGTAGCATGGGGCCTTAAAGCAGTTGGGGCAGTGAAACCAAGAGCCAGAAGTTCACTTTTATTCTGTGGCCTCTTCATTATGCAGTAATAGGGTACTGAATCACTGGCTCGAAGTCAAGTTTGTTTTTTGCAATATAATGCATATTTTCCATGGTAGAGTGGGTTGAAAATCTTCCTTTTATCAATGAGGGAGTTATAACATATCTGTAAGAAAGTAAATTATTAATTGGGGGTGGATAGATGTCCATCACAAGTAATAAAGTCACTAACTTGTTAGGTCCCGTCAAAGGTTTCACTAATTTACCTGAGCTCAAACCCTAGGAGTGATGGCACAGAGAAGACATGCTTAACTTAAAGAAAATGTGCAAAGCATTTAGAAGCACCAAAAAAGTTCCAAAAGTTGAAAACAAAACACAATAAAAATCCCACTCCAATTTAAAAAAAGAGAGTAAACTTTCATAAGCAAAATGACACCAAAATGACAATAATCTAATTAGGGGAACTGCATGTATGACTTTTAGATGATTTAAGGAAAAATAGCTCAAAAGAATACTAGGGTGTCAATAATTGTCAATAGTTGCGGTAGACCAGGACCTAGGAGCAACATCAGGATAACCACGATAGACCACTGGTTGGATACACCATCCAGGTTCATTCCACTTGGAGATTTTACATTGGGACTGAGGGCCTGACTTAAATCTTGTTGGAGAGAAAACTCTGTCGCAACGGCAATGGTGTTCCCTCCCTGTCAAGACTATGGTCCTCCCACTCGATTTAAATGTGAGAGGACCATAGTTTGACAATGGCGGACGCTACTTTGTCTCCGCTGTGGTCAAACTCCTGCAATGACCCAACGGAGTAAGGGTCGTCGGAGAATTGGCTTTATGTCCGCCCAACTAATTTACATGGGCGGACATATAGCCATTTTTCAATGCCCTTACTGCCAGGAACAAACGGGCAGAAAGGGGCGAGGAAAAGTGCTCAATGCCCCCCTTGCCATGGGAGGAATCTCCCATGAAGAGGGGGACACTGTTATTTTTTATTTTCAAAAAGAAAATTCCACTCTGGGATTTTCATTTTGAAAGGAAACAAAAAAAATGTAACTTTGCCATACGGCTCCATCATAATTGATGAAGCTCTCCAGCAGCGTTGCAATCCATTGTCAGGAACTACTTTGATCGTGATTCCTGACAATGCTTTAAATGTCCGCCAGACTGATGGACATTTCAAAATTTGCAGTATTCGGTCGCCCTGGCAGAGGACGGGCCAACCACCCAGATATAAATCGGCCCCATAGTCTCTGAAATCAAAGTGGAAATCCTCTAGTGGGTCAAGGTTTCAGGGAGTCTTCTCGAAGTCGGATAGCCATCGGACGTGGTCCTGCTGAAGCCATTGGTTTTGGTGGGACAAGCTCTGTCTGGGAAAATTCAAATTTCACACGTAGGGAAGTCCTCACATCGGCTGGATACTTTTGGCACGTTTGGATTGTCAAGATTTCTACATTTGGACTTAGGGCCTGATTTAGTGTACAGGATACTCTGCCACAAATGTGATGGATATTTGGTCTGTTGTATAACAAGAGCCATAGGATATAATGCATCTGTACTATGACGCACGGGATATCCATCACGTTTGTGATGGAGTATCTTGTACTCCAAATTAGAAATCAGGCACAACGTCTCCTTTTGGAGCTAAGAATTTCTCAGTGGGACATGGGTGCGTGCTGCATCTGATGATGAGTTCCACGAGGCAGGATACCCTCTTGCTGAGGACCCGGTGAAAAGGATTTGCTGCTGTGCAGAAGCTCCAAGCTGAAGAGACCAGTTTCTTCAGCCCGGTGAAGTTGCAACTTGGGTAGATTGGCTTGGGTTGTTGGTCCCGGTCATCCGGAGGTCTGCAAGTACAAAAACTTTCCTAACTTTTCAGAGGTGTTAGTAAAAGTCCAGTTAGACACAACTAATGCTCTCAGGACTCCAGAAACAGCATTTGGTGGTCAGGACTCACTCCAGCAAAGTACACCAGAAGGGTCCAATTTGCTTATAGAACATTGCGATCCATTTGCACAGCCAGGGTGCTCTTTTATATATTCCAGAGAGCTTACCAGAGGAGGAAACAGATTTCAGTGTGGGGTCCAATAGTCTAAAAAAACTCAGAGCTATAACTGATTAATGTTTTAGTCCAAGCCCAGTTAAAATCAGAGCTGATGAGCACTTGGCGGAATGCTACTGAATAAAGAGAGCTTTAAAAACTGATGTTTAGGGTTTATATGTGAGATCTGGACTTAATTTACGCTGGTGGTTGCAGGTGGTGGGAACTGCTGCTCATTTTCAAGGAGCGTGACTCCTTTTTGTTACCAGACTTTGACTCAGAGACAAAAAGTCAGAAAAGGGAGAAAGAAGGCGGAAATGAAAGATAGGAAAACAGTGGCAATGGGAGAAAGTGGAGATGAAAAAGAAGCTGTAAGAGTGAGATAAAGAAGAAGTTGAAGGTAGCAGTAGAAAGAGGCATGAGTTGGAATCAAAACTAGACAGCCTTGACATTGAGCAATCCCAGCATTTGGCTGCTCCAGTTGCTGGCTTCTAAGAACACCTTTGGGTACCTGCACTTATTTATTTATGTATTTTACAAACTAAGCAGTGTGTGGGATAAGATATGCTCTGGTACATAAGTTGCTGACTTGTAGCCTACATGAATGCGATCTAATCGCGGCTCCCTAAACATGACACTATCAATAAATCCAATATAAAAATGGTGCTGTTCAATATACTGTCTAGTACTATTCTAGTCAGTTATATGCCCCCAACCTAATTTCAACCTGGTTTCTATAATGTCATTTGAACCAAGCTCCATTTGCCATACTGGTCTATGGTGGCCACCTCACATTTGAGATGCTTCTAGTCAGTGCTTCATATGTAAAAAGTAAGTGCCAGGGCCCTTCTCAGGAGGCCACTGCAGTCTGCACCACTCATTGTCCCTGCCAGCGCTGCCAATGACAGAACCAATACAAGTACTAACCATCGCACTGCTACAGTGTGACAATTCAAACTATCTCAGGCCACCCAAAGCTATAATAATGGTGTAAGCGACAGAACGTATTCATATTTAATGTGAATTAATTCATTTGTATTCATGATTGTTGGACTTGGCCCTTTTTGCAGGGTTATCCCCAAACTTTTTGCTTCTTCCTCCTATTTTTTCCTGACCTGTTGTTGTTTGTTTTAGGACGCTGGGCACTTTACCACTGCTAATCAGTGCTAAAGTGCATATGCTCTCTGTGTACATTGTGAACATGATTGGTTATCCATGATTGGCATATCTGATTTACTGGTAAGCCCCTAGTAAAGTGTACTGAGTGTGCCAGGGCCTATAAATCAAATGCTACTAGTGGGCCTGCAGCACTGATTGTGTCACCCACATGAGCAGCCCTGAAAAGGCATCTCAGACCTGCCACTGCAGTGTCTGTGCGCAGTTTGTTAACTGCCATGTCCACCTGGCAAGTGCACTCACTTGCCAGGCCCTAACCTTCCCTTTTCTTACATGTAAGGCACCCCTATGGTAGGCCCAAGGTATCCCCCTGGGCAGGTTGCAGTGTATGTGAAAGGTAGGACATGCACTGGTGTGTGTGAGATGTCCTGATAGTGAAATACTGGCAATTTCGTTTTTCACCATTGAAAGGCTATCTTGCCCCATAGGATAACATGGGAGTTAATTTGTAACATCTTATAAATATAACTTCCCATTGGGACAAGATGGGAAGATAAAGTTTAGTAGGCCTGAATTCAGAATATAAAGATGCATCTTTTAGTAAAGAACATTTTTATATTGTGTGTTTGAACATACCACTTTTAGAAAGTGGGTATTTTCTTGCTTAGCCATCCTGTGTGCCTCTGCTGGTTTGTGGATTGACTGGCTTTTGAATGACAGGGGCTGGGGATGTGCATTCTCTCCAACGGCCACTGGGGTGTGGGGGTTGATGTGTGTCCTGCCTTTCCTGGATGAGTCAGGGCTGGGCTGAATAGACCTGGGCTGCATTTAGAGTAGGGGGAGGAGATTTCTTTCACACCTGAATGGGCCTGGTCTGCCTTGGACAATGCTGTCTCCACCTCCTGCCAGGCAGCTGCACCAGAGAGGACAGAACTGGTTTTGGCTGGGCAAAGAGCTTCTCTGCCTCCAGAGAACAAAGGAATTTGTGCTATAAAACGTGGGGCCCAGACCCCCGAACTTTAGATTACTTCTGGAATCAAGAGGAACCTTTGCCAAGGAGAAGAACTGGAGAAAATGAGGAGAAGTACTGCCCCTTTGCTGTGTGCTGTCTGGGGTTGCCTGCAGTAGCTGTTTCTGCCAAGGAAAGGAGAAGGACTGTGTTGTGTGCTGTGTCCCCCTGCTTGAAGAAGATATCCAAGGGCTTGAGTAGAGTTTGCCTCCTGTTCTGAAGTCTCTGGGACACAAAGACTTCACCCTCAGCTCCCTTGAACTGCCTTGCTGGGAGTTCAGACCTGCCAAGTGGTGCCTGTGACTGTGTTGGGCCTCTGGGGGTTGTTCCTGCTGTTGGGACCTGGAAAAGCAACGCAACTACAAGAAAATTGACGTATCGCTCTTCTTGCGGCAGTTTTCCTGACGCAGCACCGCAGTGCGAGAAGAATCTCCATGCATCGCTGCTGCTAAAGCCGACACAGCGCCTATCGCCGCTGCAAGAACCGACACATCGAGGGGTCGCGGCTGAAGAAACTGACGCAGCGCCGCTCAACGCCACCGCATCGTTTGCCAACGCATCCCGGATTTCCACGCATCGTACCTGTGCTGCACGTTTTCCTGACGAATCACCCGCGGACCACAATCGTCTTGGAGTCGACGCACCACTTCCCGCTACAGACCGTACACAACGCATCACTCCTCCTGACTGCAGCAGAACTGTCGCATCGCCTCCCCATGGTCTCAGGAACTGACGCATCACTTTGTGTTCTCGACGCTTCCCATCTCTGCGGCTCTTTGGCCTTGTGAATTGTGTCGCAATTACAGGTACTTTGAGAGAAATCACACGCCCATAGTTTTCTATGGACCCAGTTGCTTAAAACCTTTTTAAAGTCATATTCTTAATACTTGTATGTTGGATTTTTGTCGTTCTGGTCTTGTTGAGTTTAGTTAAAGATACTTTATTTTTCTAAACTGGTGTGGTGTCCATTTGTGGTGCTATCACTGTATTACTGTGTGTTTTGAGTACAAATACTTTTTGCCTTTGGGATAGGCCTGTCTGCTCGTGCCAAGCTACCCAGGGGGTGAGCAGGGGTTATCTAAAGTGTGTATCCCCCTTACCCTGACTAGAAGCAAGGGTCCCTATTTGAACAAAGGTACCTACCTCTGCCAACTAGAGACCCCCATTTCTAACAATGCTCAATTACTTAAGCACATAAAGCAGCATACACAACATTTTCTGAATACAAAAGTAGAAGTTTAAACTCAGAGTTATTAAAACAATCAATGTTAAAAATACTTAAAAGATAAAATGGGTGGCCTCTCAAAGTGCAAAGTGTTGTTGGATCATCTTAGTGGGCAGCAGATTCCAAATTATCATTACACAAGTTCTTAAGAGTATAGAATGAAGACCCATTGCTAAAACGAACTAGTGTGGGGGTCTGGCAGGCTGGAGCCATTCAGGGACTTTGGGCCTAGAAAGGAGGTGCTTCATCAGGGGCTTTGCGTAGCATGGATAGAATCTGGTCTAGCAGCGTCCACGTGCATCGATTGGAGGGCAGAGCAGATAACATAGGTACATTTCCCCAGCATTGCTAGAATCATTGGGGTGTTGTTAGAGAAGCACAAGTCTGAGGCAATTCTGCAAGCTCTTATTCCATAGGCCAGAAATTAGGGAACTAACAGGCGATGAAGATAGCTGGCAAGTTTAGGGCCCCAGCACAATAGCTGAAGCCAGGATTCTTTGTGATAATTACACAGTCTGCATGTCCTTGCCTCCCCCTGCTTGCCCACGAGGGGTTGATATCCGTAATTGGTAGGGTGAGGAGCTGCATGTATAGAATTTTCCTGCGTGTATGGGCTGCTAGGGTTTGATGTAGGTACGGCTGTGCTTTCCTGGCCGTGTAAGATGCGTCGAGTGTCTTAGTGATAGAAGAGCGACAGAGGCTTTCTGTGTCCAGTCCTAGGAAGATGTTCTTGACCTGCAAGTTCACTGTCTTTTTCACGACTGGTAAAAGTATGTCAGGACGGTGAAGGTTGGTGGCTTCTATTTTTAGATTCTTAATTGCCTAAGTTATGTACTCATGCCATGGAATGCTCCCTGCCTTGAAGACTGCTGTAAGTAGTGCCTTGAGTGTGTTTTCGGGGGCCCACAGCATCCTTATATAGCATTTTAGTAGGTCCCCTTGACATTCAAGGTCCATTCTCCCAAGGGCTAGCACTAGGCTCAGCCTCGCTCTTCGGGCCAGCCGGAGTGCATGGAAGATTCTTTATATGCTGAGATTTGGATGTTGCTTAGTTGTGTTACCAATGCACCAGGAAAGGCTAGGTGGCCATAGTTCAGTGCTGGAATCAGTTTTGCTTTCATGACTTTCAGCATTGGCTCAGCGGTTGGGCTTTGCAGGCGACTGTTGAGACGTTTTAGACTGTGGATGACTCCCACTCCCTTGGGTTTGAGGTGCTTCATGTGGGCCATTGGTTTGGCCCCTTCTGTGTACCAGACGTCTAAGTAATTCTAGTTTGGGACTGTTGTTATTTGTACATCCCCGAGCCACCAGTGAGCTTGTTTCTTATGGGGATATTTTCCAAATATGATGATTTTGGTCACCTGCAGTTTGTTGGCCTTGTTTTACCTGTGGAGTGTGTCGATGGCTACCTGTAGGCCTGATTTAGTGTGGTCCATAATCACTGTCATCTGCATACTGAAAATTGGGAGTCGGGACAGACCTAGCCTAGGTGTAACTAAACTGGCTCCTTTTAATGCTTTGCTCGGATCAGCAGCATTACGGTTGAAAAGAAGAGGTGCCAGCATGCAGCCCTGTTTGAGGCTGTTGCTGGTCAGGACTTTGGCAATCACTGTGGTGGGGCCTGTTCTTATCCGGACCCAGGTCTACTGATATAAAGATGTTATTGCTTTAAGGAGCAAGGGGGAACCCCTCATACTATTAGTTTTTCCCACGGTGCGCCAAGGACCACCCTGTCAAAAGCTGCACTGTAGTTGACAAAGCAGCAGAACAACTGTGGCTGTTTTCTCCGTGTTGCATGATGTGACAGGTTGGCTAATGCTGTGATGTTGTCAACTGTGGAGCTTGCATACGCAATCCACTCCCTTTCTGACACACTATTGTCCTTCGTCTGGGTGAATTTGCTGAGGCTGTTTATGTGCTTCCAGAAGAGGAGATGATTTCTCTCTTGCAGAATGGTAAATATCTTGAGCCGTTCTTCCTCGACTTACTTGTTTTTTTGTTGCCAAGTGATCCGCCTCTGAGCCACTCTGTATGTGGTAACCACTTGTGCCGAGATGTTTTTCTCGCTCATCGGTTGGCCGCTAGGGCTCCTAGGAGATTATGCTTTCTTGTAACCAGTTCCTTAGAGGATGTTTGAGGGGCTGTGTAGTCGAGTAGGATAACTTTTTCCTGGGGTCCACCTCAGTCCTCCACCCAAGGCTCTGTGGAGGTCTGCCAGTAGTTCATACCATTTTCAATGTATATTTACTTGCGCTTATCTCAAAATTTAGCAGTCAGCACCATAATGTGGTGGACTGTCATTAGAGCCGGTGCCGCTGCTCCTAGTACTAATAAAAATGCTTTGGAAAGTTTTCTGCTTCTTGTTGGATTTAGGACTGCTCTACATTAAATATTTAAGGTATATAATAGTTTTCTGTGTTTTTTGTGTCTTAATATGTACTCTGCAATGAGTGTGCATTACCTGTTTTAGCAGTTGTGTTGTACTTGGTAGGACTTGTTGAATGGTACCACTGGCTCTGATTCCACCAAAAACAAAAAACTAAACCTTTATGCCTTGTCATTATCTGTCACTGCCTGTGATGGCTATATTGAATATAGACAGTCAATACTACTATGACTCTTGAAATACTTGTCTGTTAGTTTCACATTAAAAGCGTATGTTTGATATTTGACTGTATCAAGGGAACAGCTTGCCACTTGCCATGAGAACTATTGTTAGTCATCATAACCCTAGTGTAAGGAGGACGACGCCGGGGCGGACCGGAAGTGGAGAAAGGTTGCGACGCTTCCATGCGGACCGGAAGCCGGCAGCGGTCTAGCAGTGACTCCGGCGAGTGGGGAGGAGACCGTGACGAAGGCGGAAGAGGGCTGCACAAAAGACGCGGAGGAGCAGGAGACGGCGAGAGGTATTGGAGGAAGAGGGACGGAGAGCGTGAAGGATAGCAGTAAAGCGGAGGAAGGCGAGAGCGAGGAGGAGCAGACGAGACGAGGACAGAGGAGTATATTGTTAACCGCTAACAAACCTGGTGGGCCGGAGGAAGGAGAAGACGCCCCGGGTCCCGCTGCCACGGTCCCAGAGACGGGCCGTGGCCCAAGGCAAGTGGCCCTCCGGGGATCGTTCTGGTGGGGGAGGTGGGGAGGTATGGGGAGGTAGGGCACTGGAGTGGTGAGGGCCCCCTTTGATAGAAAAAACCCACACGAACCATCCCCGCACATACGACTTGGTGACGGTAGCACAAAGCCAACCCTACACAAGCACCATTATTGACCCCGACCTGTTTTGTGTTCTTTTCTTTCCCCGCCCTCCGAGTGAGTCCAAGCAAGGTGCAAGAAACCCAGGAGGATCCTGGCCCATCCAACCCCGACATCCCGGAACCAGAGACCAAAAAGAGAGACTGCCTCTAACCTTCTTTGTTTTGTGTTGTTTCTTTGGGTTGACCGATTCTTCCGAAACCCCCAAGCCCTTACCCACGTAACGCCTGAAGGAAAATAAATAAAGACCTCACGTACACCATAATACGGCATCCTGTGGTCCATCACACCCCGGCGACGCTAACACGCCTACAATTGGTGTCAGAAGTGGGATCTCCTCCCCGGGTGTCGAACCCTGACACATCCCGCGCCTGTAACCATGGAAAGCATTATCACTCAGCTTTGGGAGGGGCAACGGCACCTGCAACTGGTGTTCGAACAGCAGGCCCAAACTGCTCAGAAAGACCGGGAAGCACTACAGGACGCCCTAAGGGACCAAGTAGCTCTACTCACGTCAAACCAACAGGTACAAGACACAGCCATACTCCGGCTTACGGATGCCATTGTTAGTACCCGAGTGCGCCCAAACGTCCCTGGCTCAGTCCTGCAGAAGTTTCAGGAGGGGGATGACCCTGACTATTTCTTCATTAACTTTGAGAGGGTTGCAACTACAGCTGCCTGGCCCCAAGAAAGGTGGGGCCAATATATTGCCCCTCTCTTGTCAGGGGAATTACAAGCAGCCTATCAGGCCGCCAACCCCGCCGGTACAACACCCTATGAGGATGTGAAGAGGACCGTATTGGAACGATTGGCGTGTGATCAGGACTATTATAGAGCCAAATTCAGGAAAGAGAGGTGGACCACCGGGGACAACCCGCGTGCACTGTATTACAGGATTAAGGACCTGGGAAATCGTTAGCTGACACCCCAAACCTCCAGTATGGAAGAAGTGACAGAAAAAGTGTTCATGGAGCAGTTTCTGGATGCCCTACCGGCAACAACCCGTTCCTGGGTAAAACAACATCCCAACCTCACCTCTGCAACGGCTGTGGACTTGGCTTGTGCTTTTCATAGATCCCCAGAGTTCAAGGCTGGTGTATCACGGACCCCTTTATTTGCCCCAAGAACCACACACAGACCCGATACAAAACCCCAACCAGTACCCCGTGCAATCCCCAGACCTATACAACCCATCCCAGGTCCAGGCGGGCAAGGACCTCAGTGTTACCACTATGCTGAGTGGGGACACATAGCCCGGCAGTGTCCCCACCGAATCCCAGCACCAGAACCAATGGACGTGGGGTACTCTAGGGGGCGAATCTATGTGACCGGCAAGGGTCCCCAACAATACAGGAAGGAAGTGTTGCTAAATGGGAAAAAGCACCAGGCGCTTTTGGACACTGGGTGTCACGTGACAGTGGTAGACCGAGCCCTAGTGTCCCGACCCCAAATACGAGAGACAGAAAAGGTAAACGTCACCTGTGTCCACGGGTACACTAAATCCTACCCCGTAGCGGAGGTCCTGCTGGACGTATCAAACGACCCACAAGTGCGAAAGGTGGGGGTTATATCCTCACTTCCGGAGTCAGTCATTATTGGCACGGACCACCCCAGGTTTGAGCAGTATTTGGATGAGACAAAAGGGGAGGGCTTACCCTGGTTACATGAAGCCCCTTTCAGAGACAGCGACTTGGAGGACCCAGCAGGAAAGAATAGGAAGAGCAGGAGTGAAAGACAGAGGGAGAAACGGCTATATACGCAGACACAGACATCACGCCATGCTTTTCCTCTCTCCCTTACAGACCCGGTTGAGACAGCCCCGGTTAGTTTTCGATCAGCTCAGAGGGAAGACAACACCCTTGTCCATGCCTGGGAACAGGTGCAGGAACAGGAGCCAGACAAGGTAGGACCATACTTCTTCATAAAAAGGGGTTTGCTATATAGAGCCATAAAAGGGGGAGAAAACATCAACACACAGCTCATTGTACCCCTTCCTTTCTGTGACCACGTGTTGCAGCTAGCTCACAACCACACAGGGGGCGGGCACTATGGAAAAGAAAACACGCTGAAATACCTTTTGAACAAATTCTACTGGCCAGGGGTATACAGGGACGTGGCGAAGCATTGTGCGGCCTGTGTGAGGTGTCAATATACTAACCCCGAAGGGATAAGAAAGGCCCCTTTGTTCCCCTTGCCCATCATAGACATCCCATTCAAGCGTGTCGGTATGGACCTGGTGGGTCCCCTGCCTCTCTCAGCCAGAGGCCATCAGTACATCCTGGTCGTAGTAGACTACGCGAGTAGGTACCCGGAGGCTTTTCCTTTGTCGTCTATGACCACCCCTAATATAGCCAGGGCCATGGTTGCTTTGTTTTCCCGGGTGGGGTTCCCGTCAGAAGTACTCACTGACCAAGGGACCCCTTTTATGTCCCGTCTCATGGCACAGGTCTGTAAGATACTAGGTATCCGTCAGATCCGAACTTCCGTTTACCATCCCCAAACAGATGGCCTTGTGGAGCGTTACAACAAAACCATCAAGAACATGCTCCGCAAGGTCATCTCAGAGACCGGAAGGGACTGGGACCAGAAACTGCCCCTTATCCTCTTTGCTATACGAACTCATGAGCAGAGGTCAACAGGGTATTCTCCGTTCGAGTTATTGTTCGGGAGAAAACCCCGAACATTACTAGATATGGCAGTAGAACAGTGGGAAGAGGAAGAAGAGGAAGGACAACCCCTACCGAAGTATGCAGCTGACTTGAAGTCAGCGGTCTCTAGGATATGGGGCTTGGTACACAAGAACATGGAAAAAGCCCAAAATGTACAAAAACACTACTACGATCGAAACAGTCAGCTGAGAGAATTCACACCAGGGGAAAAGGTACTCCTCCTACTCCCGTCAACAGAGAACAAGCTTTTAATGCAATGGCAAGGTCCTTATGTCATTGAAAAGAGAATAACCCCAGTCACGTATATCGTTTTGCAACCCCTGCGGGTTGGTGGAAAACAGATATATCATGTCAATCTGTTGAAAAAATGGGAAGAACCGGCTGTGTCCACTGCTACAGGACAGTCGGCATTGTTTGTGAATACCGAGAGACCCCTGGAGATTTCTACAGCAGACACCCAGGGAGAACCGAATGAGAAAGCCCCAATCGGGGACATACTGTCCCCGGAACAACAGACCCAACTGATTGCCATGTTGGAACAATTCCCTAACCTCTTTTCCTCCATACCGGGGTTGACCACCATGGTCCAACATGATATCGTTTCCTTAGACCAGACTGTCATTAAGCAGAAACCCTATCGAATCCCGGCAGCCAGAAGGGAAGCGGTGGAGAAAGAAGTAACTGCTATGTTACAGGCACATATCATAGAACCCTCCTCGAGCAACTGGTGCTCCCCAATTGTGATTGTGCCAAAACCGGACGGAAGTCTGCGTTTTTGTATTGACTTCCGTCAGGTAAACAGCATCACCAAATTTGACTCATACCCAATGCCCCGCATCGACGAGCTGGTCGAACGGCTAGGAGATGCCAAATACCTGACCACCCTTGACCTTACTAAAGGTTATTGGCAAATCCCTCTAACTCCTCAGGCCAGAGAAAAGACCGCCTTCTCAACCCCCTCGGGGCTCTACCAATTCAGGGTACTCCCTTTCGGCCTCCATGGGGCACCGGCGACGTTTCAGCGCTTAATGGATCGCCTACTGAAACCACATGCGGCATATGCCGCCGCTTATTTAGACGACATAGTCTATTTTTAGCCCAACATGGGCAGAGCACATGAGACATTTGGCGGATGTGTTCAAAGCCATCCAAGAGGCCAGCCTCAAAATAAACCCTAGGAAATCCCTTCTGGTCACAGATTCCATCCAATATCTCGGTTACACAATTCAAGGGGGACTGCTTAGACCACAGATAAGCAAGATCAAAGCCATTAAAACCCTTCCCATTCCCAAGACCAAACGAGACATTCGGTCCTTCCTTGGATTTATCGGCTACTATAGGAGATTTATCCTGAATTTTTCTTCCTTGGCCAGTCCCCTAACTGACCTCCTAACCAAAACCTACCCATCCCGAATAGCAGTCTGGGGTAAGACACACGAGAATAGCTTCCAAGCCCTAAAAAACGCCATCTGTACAGCACCCGTGTTACATTGCCCCGACTTCCATAAACAATTCATACTCCAAACTGATGCTTCTGGTCTAGGGCTGGGTGCCGTATTATGTCAGCCTGACTCAAGGGGTGATATTAAGCCTATTCTATACATCAGCAGAAAACTGTTCCCCCGAGAGGTGCACTACTCAACCATAGAGAAGGAATGTCTCGCAATCAAATGGGCGGTCGAGGCACTTCAATATTATCTGTTGGGACGCCCTTTCACTGTTCTCACCGACCACGCTCCTCTCACTTGGCTCGTGAAACACAAAGACACTAACCAACGCATCCTCAGGTGGTTCTTAGCATTGCAACCTTTCTCCTTTCAGACTATGCACCTACCGGGTTCCAGGCAAATCTGTGCGGACTACCTGTCCAGGAACCCTTCCACTGAATGGCCCCACCGTCCATTCCTAAGGGGGGAGATCTGTAAGGAGGACGACGCCGGGGCGGACCGGAAGTGGAGAAAGGTTGCGACGCTTCCATGCGGACCGGAAGCCGGCAGCGGTCTAGCAGTGACTCCGGCGAGTGGGGAGGAGACCGTGACGAAGGCGGAAGAGGGCTGCACAAAAGACGCGGAGGAGCAGGAGACGGCGAGAGGTATCGGAGGAAGAGGGACGGAGAGCGTGAAAGATAGCAGTAAGCGGAGGAAGGCGAGAGCGAGGAGGAGCAGACGAGACGAGGACAGAGGAGTATATCGTATACCGCTAACAAACCCGGTGGGCCGGAGGAAGGAGAAGACGCCCCGGGTCCCGCTGCCACGGTCCCGGAGACGGGCCGTGGCCCAAGGCAAGTGGCCCTCCGGGGATTGTTCTGGTGGGGGAGGTGGGGAGGTATGGGGAGGTAGGGCACTGGAGTGGTGAGGGCCCCCTTTGATAGAAAAAACCCACACGAACCCTCCCCGCACATACGACTTGGTGACGGTAGCACAAAGCCAACCCTACACAAGCACAGTTATTGCCCCCGACCTGTTTTGTGTTCTTTTCTTTCCCCGCCCTCCGAGTGAGTCTAAGCAAGGTGCAAGAAACCCAGGAGGATCCCGGCCCATCCAACCCCGACATCCCGGAACCAGAGACCAAAAAGAGAGACTGCCTCTAACCTTCTTTGTTTTGTGTTGTTTCTTTGGGTTGACCGATTCTTCCGAAACCCCCAAGCCCTTACCCACGTAACGCCTGAAGGAAAATAAATAAAGACCTCACGTACACCATAATACGGCATCCTGTGGTCCATCACACCCCGGCGACACTAACACGCCTACACCTAGGAAAAGCCTGAAACATGGTTGTCATAGGCTAAGTGTGCATATGCCCTGTAAAATTGCAATTTCAGTCTTTCCTTTCAGCTCCAAGAGGCCTTATGGTGACAGAGTGCTTTACAAGAAACCAAATCAAATCTAATCTAATCAGAAGGCATTACTAGAACTTGCATCAAATCAAATCATACACGAGTAATACTACATCAGACTAGAAATGATGATAGGACTGGTGGACCATGAAAAAGAAACAAAAATATTGTATTTTTCATGCACACCATCACCAAATTCCTGCCTTGCATACTGGTATATCTTATTCCATTAACACACAATTTAGTGGGCACTGATATGCATATTTTTGGTTGTGCACAAGAATAGAAATATCGTCATGTAAAAATATTCACTCCTGATTATTGGCTACCACTCCATCATCAATACCTATGTACACATAAGCATAGACTTGCTATTTTTAAACCCACATCTATGTCACATATATATATATATATATATATTTATTTTTATATATATATATACTGCTCCAAAGGTTGTCCACCTGGTGAGTAGCACTCGATCAACAGCTTTGTTTATGATAGGCAGGGACGAGGATCCGCTTGTAGAAGCTGCTCCATAATGGAAATGCCTGACACGTTTCGAAGCTCCATATGCTTCTCTTCAGAGGCTTGAACGGAGACAGTGTGTGCAAACGCTGAACCCACTTCGCCATTTTCATATTGCACACCCACCAATGGGAAGCTCGAATGAGACTGTGCATTGTGGGAAATGTGGTCCGGATAGCACACAAATCTTGTCCTGTATGGACCCTGCAAGTCGGCTCGTCCTCAATCCTGTTTGCGGCTGCTGGCCCACATAGCCGACATGATAGTTACCATGTCGGGTGGCCCCCATAACATTACGGGGTGGGGCACACTCCGCGGCAGGACGGCTGCGTATTACATTCTGCTCCAAAGGTTGTCCACCTGGTGAGTAGCACTCAATCAACAGCTTTGTTTATGATAACCACCGCACCCTACGCACACGCCTCCACAACGCAGGGATCCGAGACAAGGCTCTGGAATGGACCACCTCCTTCCTCTCCGGCAGAACCCAGAGCGACCGCCTCCCCCCTTTCCGTTCCGAAGCCTCCAAGATCATCTGCGGCGTACCCCAAGGATCATCCCTCAGCCCGACATTGTTCAACATCTACATGGCCCCACTTGCCCATGTCGCCAGACTTCATGACCTCAACATCATCTCCTATGCTGACGACACACAGCTGATCCTCTCCCTCACCAAGGACCCCCTCACTGCCAAAACCAACCTCCACGAAGGAATGAAAGCCGTCGCAGAATGGATGAAGAACAGCCGTCTGAAGCTGAACTCGGACAAGACGGAGGTCCTCATCCTCGGCTCCGCCCCCTCAGCCTGGGACGACTCCTGGTGGCCGACCGCCCTGGGAGCAGCACCAACGCCCACCGACCACGCACGCAACCTGGGGTTCATCCTCGACTCAACGCTCTCCATGACCAAGCAAGTCAACGCCGTCTCATCCTCCTGCTTCAACACCCTCCGCATGCTCTGCAAGATCTACAGGTGGATCCCCACTGACACAAGAAGAACGGTCACCCAGGCCCTCGTCAGTAGCAGGCTGGACTACGGAAACGCCCTCTACGCGGGAGCCCCGGCCAAACTGCTGAAACGACTGCAACGCATACAGAACGCCTCTGCCCGCCTGATCCTCGACATCCCCCGACACAGCCACATCACACCCCACCTGAGAGACCTGCCCTGGCTGCCCGTCAACAAGAGGATCACCTTCAAGCTCCTCACCCACGCACACAAGGCACTCCACGACACCGGACCAGCATACCTCAACAGACGACTCACCTTCTACACCCCGAACCGCCAGCTCCGCTCCGCCGACCGCGCCCTCGCTACCATCCCCCGCATCCGAAGAACGACCTCCGGCGGCAGATCGTTCTCCTACCTCGCCGCCAAGACCTGGAACACCCTCCCCATCCTCCTACGGCAGACCCAAGACCTACTAACCTTCAGGAGGCTACTCAAGACCTGGCTATTCGAGCAGGAGCAGCACCCCCCCCTAGCGCCTTGAGACCCTCACGGGTGAGTAGTACGCTCTACAAATTCCTGATTGATTGATTGATTGATAGGCAGGGACGAGGATCCGCTTGTAGAAGCTGCTCCGTAATGGAAATGCCTGACGCGTTTCGAAGCTCCATATGCTTCTCTTCAGAGGCTTGAACGGAGACAGTGTGTGCAAACGCTGAACCCACTTCGCCATTTTCATATTGCACACCCACTAATTGGGGGCTACGTGGGTCAGCAGCCGCAAACAGGATTGAGGACGAGTCCGCTTGCAGGGTCCATACAGGACAAGATTTGTGAGCTATCCGGACCACATTTCCCACAATGCACAGTCTCATTCGAGCTTCCCATTGGTGGGTGTGCAATATGAAAATGGCGAAGTGGGTTCAGCGTTTGCACACACTGTCTCCGTTCAAGCCTCTGAAGAGAAGCATATGGAGCTTCGAAACGCGTCAGGCATTTCCATTACGGAGCAGCTTCTACAAGCGGATCCTCGTCCCTGCCTTTCATAAACAAAGCTGCTGATCGAGTGCTACTCACCTGGTGGACAACCTTTGGAGCAGAATGTAATACAGGGCCGTCCTGCCGTGGAGTGTGCACCACCCCGTAATGTCTTGGGGGCTACGTGGGTCAGCAGCCGCAAACAGGATTGAGGACGAGTCCACTTGCAGGGTCCATACAGGGCAAGATTTGTGTGCTATCCGGACCACATTTCCCACAATGCACAGTCTCATTCGAGCTTCCCATTGGTGGGTGTGCAATATGAAAATGGCGAAGTGGGTTCAGCGTTTGCACACACTGTCTCCGTTCAAGCCTCTGAAGAGAAGAATATGGAGCTTCGAAACGGGTCAGGCATTTCCATTACGGAGCAGCTTCTACAAGCGGATCCTCGTCCCTGCCTTTCATAAACAAAGCTGCTGATCGAGTGCTACTCACCTGGTGGACAACCTTTGGAGCAGAATATATATAAACGCGTCAGGAATTGCCATTGCTGTTCATTAAATGAAAGTTTCACCGTGAGGAGTGCGACTCATTTCTTTCTATGGAGAGAGTTTTTGGTCATGTTAAACGGCTTGGTCCCGCCGTGAGTCTCGCACCACCACTCAAAAGAGCGCCAGGACTGCCCGAAATTGGACCCAGTTTGTTTTGCCAGCGAAAGCTTTCAAGGGACAGCAGGCGCTGCCAAGGATTAACTTTGGAAAAGGACTCTGCAGCTTTGAAAATGAGCATGCAATGGGAGCCACGGTGAGGGAAAAACACAGCTAATTAAACGGCATCACCCACCGGAGGGGAATAATTGATGAACCAAAAACAAACAACAAGTACCAGCATGCTAAAAAAAATGGCAGCCTATCGAGGCGCCCACCAGGGGGCAAAACCTTCAAATGTGAGCAATTGCTTGTTTGGATTGTTTTTCAGTTCGTGGATGCCGTGGCTAGCCTTCGAGAAAAGTCAAATGTTGACTGAAACACGTCAGGAATTGCCATTGCTGTTCATTAAATGAAAGTTTCACCGTGAGGAGTGCGACTCATTTCTTTCTATGGAGAGAGTTTTGGTCACCCCAAGTGGGACGGGTATGCCCAGACGTGGGTCCAGTGCTCTCCATGCCACTGGAGTCAAGCTAGGCTGGCTGATGAGGGGTGAAACCCCGAACCCAGTCCTAGGATGCTTGTTTCCAGGCCAGGGAGGACCTGGCTTGGCAGTTCGGGCTGAACTCTTCCCATGGGGAACAGGGTCAAGACTGATTTGCATATGGCTGGGTCTAAACTGGAATGGCATGGTGAGCAAAAAAACTATGGATTTAGGCCCAGATCTCTGTACTGGAGTGAATGTATGACATTGTTCAGCATTCTGTCCATCAATTGTTCTTTTTGCATTTAACTTTTGTTAAGCCAATGTTTACCTAATCAGCTAATGACTTGTGATAACTATGTACCGTGGTACTATTGCAAAATACCCCCACATTTAGTGAAGATACCGCAATAACAACAATTACTAACTTTAAATAAATTACTTACATTACTTACCTGCACTACTCAAAATACACGTGTGCACCACAATATGTAATCCTGCCAAATTTAAACAAAATACGACTCCCAGTTTTCCCACAACGCAAAATTTAAAAGTGGATGTTAAATATATTTGCTTTAAGCAAGTTTTTGGACCCCCCATTTTTTCTTTACACACTCTTCACCCAACCCCACAAAACATTTACTCCTTCCAGAATTAAACCAGTGGAAAAGGTCTGCTAAAATGTGTGGACATTCCTCAAACGGGTGCAAAGTTATTAAAGTATACAATTTGTTTTAAATCCATAGGTCGATAATATATACAATTTTCAAAACAAGACCATTAACCTTTTACTACTTCATTAAAGTGGTAATAGGTTGTTAACAATAATAAAACGTAATAATTATCTATTTGTAACACCCTAGCGCACAAGTCAGCGAAATGCTGACCGTGCAATAATGCAAATTTGTCTTAAAAACAGCATGGCCAGTGCTAAGCTCATTGAACTGTGGTATACCATGAATTTTGGATGGCATATCATAGCACAATATATAACTACGTTTCATACAACTTATAAGTTTACAATTACTTACACTATGGTAACAGCCAGAAAATTAACATTTAGATAATAAAATTCATATTTTTCAGATATAACATTCACATGTTTTCACATAATTTTATGCCCTCTCTTTACACCACTGCAGTGTACAAGAGTTGACTTTATGCCACAGCACTACATGCTATTTACAGTATGCCACTCCACTATACGACACTCAAGTATATTCCATTTAATTCTACACTAATCCACTGTACGTTACTCAACTCTACTCCACCGAACTCCACTGTCTGCCACTCCAGTCTACACCACTATACTCTACGCTATTATACTGTTCACCACTATAATCTATTACACTTTTTTGTATGCCAGTTTACTGGTCAACCCTACACTGTTCTGCTCGCAACTGTACATTATTCCACTGTACACTACTCCACTTTACGCTATTCCACTATACGCTATCCCACTATGCCCCACTTTATGGTACACTGCTGGAGTGTACGCTATTCCAGTGTACGCTACTCCACTCTCCGGCAATCAGTTCTACTAAAATGTACTATACGGCACTGCAGTGTACCACAATGTACTGGTATACTATTAAATTTTACAAAACTACATTCTGTGCCACTACTAAATGGCACTTCAGTGTACGTCACTAGACTCTACGCTTCTATAATTAACCCTATTGAATTGTACGACACTCTACTGTATGCTGCTCAACTATAGGTCACTCCAATCTACGGCTCAAGACTTAATGCCAGTAAACTCTGCTTTTACAGTAAACACTACTTTATTGTATGCTACTCCACTGTACGACACTACACTTTAGGCTACTCCAGTATACAGCATTGCACTGTACCCTATAGCACTGTACACCACTGTAGTGTACGCTATTCCACTCTGCACCACAGCACTGTACGGCACTCCAATATACGCCACTCCACTTTACACAATTTTACTTTACAACACTACACTGTACGACACATGATTTTACATAAGCTAACTGTACACCATTCAACTGTATGCCGCTCCACTATATGGCACTCCACGGTGCCCCACTCCAGTGTAAGCTATTCCAGTTTACACCACTCCACTGTACCACTCTCCACTGTACATCACTCAACTGTACACTATTTTGGTATACAATATTCGAATATATGCCCCTACACTATACAACACTATAACCAATAAATCAAAGCCATTTGTAGAGCACTCGGCTACCCCCAATGAGGTGTCCCGGTGCTAAAAGCGAGACTGAAGAAAAGACAGGCCAACTAGACTACGCCTGACTAAAGAGCAAAGCGTTTAAGTCCTTCCTGAATCCCTGTTCTGTCTCTGCCAAGCGTAGATGGCTAGGCAGAGCATTCCAGAGTTTAGCCGTCCTTACCGAGAAGGACCTGCCACTTTGTTGCATTTTGGCATATCTTGGAATGCGGAGGAGTCGCAGATGATTAGGTCTCAGGGTACGCTCCTGTTGGTATAAGCTGAGCCTTTGTTTGAGGTAATGTGGCCCTGTTCCCCTTAAGGCTCTGAAGGCAAAAAGTCAGGGCCTTGAACTCTATCCTCTTGGCCCAGGGAGCCAGTGGAGCTGCCTTAGATGAGGGGAAATATGGTGGCGGAAAGGGACCCATCGAAATGATCCTCGCAGCCGCATTCTGAATTATCTGCAGTCTGTGAATCAGATAAGCTGGAAGCCCCAAAAATAGGCTGTTGGCATAGTCCAAATGCAAGGTTACCAGTGTGTGGACAATGATCTTGTGGCTTTCCTCCAGGAGAAAACGCAATAGCTTCCTGATAGATCTTAACTTTACGAAGCAGGATGAAGAGATCTGCCGGATTTGCGCTGTAAAGGAAAGATTGGTATCCAGCCTGATTCCCAGATTTCTGGCTAAGGCGTTCGGAGTTGGTGGCAGATCCAGCTCAGCAGGCCACCCAAGATTGGATGCGGGAGGCGACGCCTGACTGAAAAACAGAACCTCAGTTTTATCTGCGTTAAGTTTCAAGAAATTGTCATTCATCCAATTAGAAATAACTTTCAGGCACTCCTTGAAATTATGGAAGACTGCAATGGAGTGTTCTCTAAAAGAAAACACTAGTTGAGTATCATCAGCATAGGAAACCATCTTCACGCCCCAGGATTCAATAAGAGTGGCCAAAGGGGCTAGATATAGATTAAAGAGTAGCGGGCTCAGGGCCGAGCCCTGTGGCACTCCACATTACAGAGGTTTGGATGAGAATGAGAAAGGTCGAAGGAAGGCCCACTGAGAGCGGTCTTCTAAGAAGAACTGCAGCCAAGATAGCACCGTCCCCTGAAAATCCACTCTATAGCACACCACTGTACGCCACTACAATCGACGAGAATACACTCTACAATATTTACAGGATGTAACTCCACTTTAACACACTCCACTCAATGCTATCCCACTGTATACTACTGCACTTTAGGCCACTACACTCTTTGCCACTGCAATGTACACCACTCTACTGTATGCGACTTCAGTGTATGCCACTCCACTGTATGAAACTCCACTCTATACCACTCCACTGTATGCCATTCCAGTGTACGCCACTCCAGTACACCTAATTCCACTTTATTCCACTCCAGTATACCAAAATATACTGTACCACAGTACACTTTACAACACGGTCCTCCACTATATTCTGCCACACTCCACTTAATAACACTGCATTCCACACCACTAAACTGTACCAATATTACACATTTGTTACTAACATTACAAAAACGAATTAAATTTGTATAAAAAACAAAGGGGAAAAGATACGTTAAAGTTAGGAAAACCTTCCTCTTGTTTACCATACAAACCCAACTTAAACTACACAAACAGCAGAAATTCTACAGTTATAGTTATATCTTTATCATTTAAGCACCACTTACAAAGTTATATGTCATACTTATAACTCATATTTATACTTATGCACCACCTTAAAATTCAAATAACTCACGCACCTCTTTACATAGTCTTCTCACCTCACTCGGCACACTACATTAACTATAACTAACCCCTTCTCCAGGCACTACCTATACCCTTGCATATTGCAGAAGTTGGAGCATGTGAAATCACTCCATTCATAAAAATGCTTATGACATCTCAAATTACATAATTTGTCTGAAGACACCGAATGGTACAGTGGCAAGTTAGTTATTGTAGTGTGGCAAGTGAGGTGAGATGACTGTGTACGGAGGTGCATGAGTTATCTGAATTTTAGGCTGGTGCACAAGTATAAATATGAGTTATAAGTGTGACATATAACTTTGTAAGTGGGGCTTAAATGATAAATTAAAGATATAACTATAATTGTAGAACTATACAAACAGTAGAAATTCTAAAGTTATAGTTACAACTTAAATTTATAATTTACGCACCACCAGTTATAACTTAAATTTATAATTTACTCACAACCTTTAATTTATTATAAGTTGCGCACCTTCATACACAAGGTTGTCACCTTACTCACCACACTACATTAACTATAACACGTGCCGCCTCCATACACTGGTTATACCCTTACAAATTACATGAGTTATAGCATGTGAAATGATAGCATTCATAACAACATTATGGCATCTGAAATTACATAATTTCTGAGAAGACAGTGCATGGTAGAGTGGCGAGTTCTAGTTGATGTAGTGTGGCAAGTGAGGTGACAAAACTGTGTACAGAGATGCGAGACATTATAAATTCAAGTGGGGCATAAATTATAAATGTAAGTTATAGCTGGGGTTGCATAAATTATCAATTTAAGTTGGAATTATAACTTTAAAATTTCTAATGTTTGTAGAGTTGAAGTTGGGTTTGTATACAAAAAAGAAATAACGTTTTTCTAACTATAACTTATCCTTATCCTTTGGTTTAATTGATTTTCAATGTTTTTATTTGATTTTATTATTTATAAAGAATGCAAACCTACAAAGCCGTTTAGAGTAGCCTAATATCCTCAATACAGGGGAACAAAGGAGGTGCATTGAGCCAAGTTACATTCATAGCTTGCGTACATTCAAAAATGGTTATACATGGCTACGTGGAGTGACATCAAAACAATAGCAGCTGGCTTGATCACAGTTCCCATCATATAGAAGACAAAAGAGGAAGGCTATCGATATAAAAGATAATATATAACACTACAACAGGCCGGTCTGGGGGGGAGCATGTCAGGGAGATGAGAGAATAGTCGCATAGGCACACAGAGGAAGCGTTTCTCAAAGCTATAATTGCAAAACTAAAGGGTAATGAGAGGAATTGTGGCAAGCAAGGCGGTGCAGTTATAAGTAACATATGTCTGTGTTGCTCATAATGTTTCGCACATTATGATTTGTGGAGGGGGGGTAGACCCGCACCATTTGTGGATACAGATACTGGGGAGGCGGCAGTGGAACCATGCTGTAGGGTGAGCAGATATGTACGGTATATGTGCCAAATATCCTTAGGGTGGGAGGTGGGGAGCTGCAGAGTAGAGTAGATCTCAGTCTGCATATCACAATATGCCATGCTGCGCAGCCAGGCCTCTTTTGTGGGGCTTGCTGGGCCCCCAGTATATTGCAATTCCCCTTTTGGCTAACGGTAGTGCTATTGCTGTAAACCTGCGGTAGCAGGTAGTGACACCAGAGACAATTCCCAACAGGGCCATCTTGGGGGAAGGCACAAACGATGTGGAGGTGATGTTGGATAGCATCTGGAATACTGAGGTCCAGTAAGTGGATATGACTGGACAGTTCCAGGTCATATGCCCAAAATCAGCGTCGAATGAATGACATTTGGGGCATTGAGAAGATTTGGAGGAGTCGTATTTAGACAGTTCAATAGGTGTGATATAATATCTATGGACAAATTTAAAATGCAGTGGTTTGTGTCGGTGATTGGGAGAAACCCTCTTGATTTGCTTGAGGCTACAGGCCCATTTGTTATCAGTGAGTGGTTGTCCAAGGTCCTCCTCCTAGTGAAGCCGCGCCCCCTGTCCCGCACCTGTTTGAGTGCCATGCAGGCACGGTATAGTTTAGTGACCAGGTGTGATCTGTCGTGGACTGTGGTCAATAGCATGAGAGGTGTGAACTCGTCAGGGGGGATTGGGAAGGACGGGATTGTCGTGCGCAGGGCACCCAGCAGCCTATTTATAAGAAATCTGTCCATGTAGGTCAACTCAGCGTGCGCAGAAAGGTCGGTGAGTGTCGCATTGTGCCCACTCGGGAATAGATCTCCAAATGTGTGTAGCTTCAGTTTGCGTAGGGTGCGTTGGATTATTTTTTCGGACGTGGACGGAATCCATGGGTTTTGGGCTATTGGGAGTTTAGGTGAGTACAGAGTCCCAACTCCCAGAAATAAGCCTAGTCTCTGCCAGGCCCAACATGTAGTAGACAGCGTTTGTACGTCGTTAGGGTCTAGTCTTATACCCTGCGGGATGATAGCATTTAGTGGGGTAGGGTCGGACAAGTCTTGTTCGGGTTCGCATGCGTCGAGGTGGAACCAATGGCATGCATACTGGGCCTGTGCGACCAAGTAGTACAAGTTTAGGTCAGGGACCGCAAACACCCCGTGCTCATAGGGAAGTGTAAATGTATCCCAGGCCATTCTTGGCCTGCGGCCAGCCCAGATCAGACGTATCAATTCACCACGTAAATGCGAAAAAAGGCCTTAGTTACTGGAATAGGTATGTTTATGAATAAATATAAAAAACGAGGAAGAACATTCATTTTTATGAGGGCTATGCGGCCAGCCATGGACAGTGGCAGGCGTATCCAACGGTCTTCCTGCGTAACCAGCTTGTCCATCGCAGGCCCATAGCAAATTATTTGTTCTTTGTTTCTATGGAGCGTGATTCCTAAATATTTGGTCGTGTCCAAGGCCCATCGAAGTGGGAAGGAGCCGCCGGCGGCGATAGTTAATTCTGTACGGGGGAAAGGTACGGACTTGTCCCAATTGATGCGTATGCCCGACATGTCGCCAAAGCGGCCAATTTCGTCAATGAGGGGTTGCAGATTGTCAGCGAGGTTTCTGATAAAATGCAGTATGTCATCTGCATACATGGACTGGAGCAGGGGGCCAGGGTGGAACCGAAGTCCTCGATGCATATGTTTCTCCTGCAAATGTCTGACCAAAGGGTCCATAGCCACTATGAAGAGTAACGGCGACAGCGGGCAGCCCTGTCGAGTGCCCCACGAAATCTGAAAAGGGTCAGATAGAGACCCGTTTACTCGAAGCCTAGCTGTCGGAGAGAAATAGAGAAGGGAGATCAGTGTAATAAAATTGTTGGGCATGCCTAGTTTATGAAGCGTCGCGAAAAGGAATGGCCATTCCGAAGAGTCGAAGGCCTCCTCGGCATCGAGCAGCGCCATCGCTGCAGGTACGGTGGGGGAGATCATGTTTAATACCGAAAAGACGGTCCTGAGGTTAAGTGCGGTTGATCTATGCGGAATAAAAACGGATTGTACCGGAGAGAGAATTTGATCTAACAGGAGCGAAAGCCTGTTCGCAAGCATCTTGGCTAGGATTTTATTATCAAAGTTTATCAAAGAGAGTGGTCGGTAGGAGGTGCAAGCAGTGGGATCTTTATCGGGTTTCAGTAAGAGGGAGATAGCTGCCTCTCACATTGTAGGAGGAAGGGTGCCACTGTCGAGGGATTCAGTGAAAACCTCGAGCAGGTGAGGTGTCAAAGTCTGTTTAAACGCCTTATAGAAGGCCCCTGATAAGCCATCTAGGCTTGGCGCCTTAGAGCCATCGAGCGAGTCTATTGCTTAGCCAATCTCCTCAGGGGTGAAAGGCTCACTAAGAAACTGCGCCTGGCCGGTGGTGAGCCAAACCATAGCCACCTCCTCCAGGTATGCAATGTGATGAGAGAAGTTGGCCGGAAGTTTCGAAGTATATAAAGATTTATAGTACGCTATCAGTTCCGTCAATATACCCACATTGTCCATCACTACAGTGTTGTCGGTTCTTCGTATGGATGTGATATGTCCGGTTCCACGATGGGGGTGCACCAGGCTGGCAAGCGTCCTATGGGGGCGCTCTCCCTCTCCGTATCCACGCGCCGCTTGGTGTTTACCTAGGAACTTGACTTCCCTGTCAGCGCAGTCATTGAATTCCAGCAGGAGAGTTTCCCGTTTAAGAGAGGCATCTGGAGTGTCGGGCGTATTATCTAGTTGGGCCAAATCAGTCTCGAGTCGAGCAAGACTGCCACGAATCAACTGTAGCACCCCGGATTGTTTAGAAATGCAGATGCCCAAAATATACGCCTTAAAAGTGTCCCACAGTACTGCTTGATGCGTCACCGAGCCCGAGTTAATAGTAAAGTATTCAATGATCGGTTGTGTACCGCTGTCTTAAAAAGCTCATCTAGTAGAGCTGAGGCAGGGAAGGACCATCTGCGTTCCCAGCCAGTGGAGTAAGGGATTACAAGATGTAGTAGCACAGGTGCATGGTCGGATAGCATGCGGGATAGTGTTTCTACACAGCGTATCCATTGACATGTAGGGGCATCTACAAACCAGTAATCAAGACATGTCCATGTCGAGTGGGGTGCCAAATGGAATGTATACCCTGGGTCTTCAGGATGGTGTACACGCCATGTGTCGTGGAGAGCTAATGATGACAGGAGATCCTGGAAGGCCCGCAGTGCCTGGGGTTTAGAGCCCGGTCCAGTTCCGGATGAATCGCGGCTGGGATCCAGCCATAGGTTCAGGTCGCCACAAATGATTAATGTGTCTGGTTCATGTCGATCAAGTATTGTTAATAATAATTGGGGGCGTGGCCTGCAGCCGAGAAAATGGCCGCATACTGAGTGAGCTGCGGTAGCAGATAGTGCAAAACCACCCCAAATCCGTCATAATCCGGCCATAGGGTGACGCAGACAGCGGAGCTGACCGGCGGTGAGCCGCTCGCAGGTGCAATCGCGGCGGCAGCGAGGACGAGGGAGGCTTCCAGGCCGGTGGGGCGAAACTCGGGACTCAGCGCCCGTGCGCGAGAAAATGGCGCCGATGGCGTACGAGCGCTCGGCCTGAAGCAGAAGGTCCCGAGACGCGCGCAGGAGCCGGACGTGAGGGCGAGAGGTGCTCGGACTGTGGCGGAGCCCGGGAGTGGTGCGCACACAGCGGCTGAGAGGCGGCCTGAGGAGACCGGCGGTCGACGCGGAGGTGGGTGCGGAGGTGCCCTGGGAGCGTCGCTTGGCCAGCCTGGGGCTCGGTGGTGAGCTTGCAGTGCAGGCACATAGACGCTACGAGCGGACCCGCTGTCTCGGCGGAGGGCCGCGTTGGGCATGCTTGACAGACAGTGCGGAGCTCCGGAGGCCGGTGAAGCGGCGAAGAGAGCCTGGGATCCGGGGACTTGGCCGCATTGGTGGGGCCCGCGAGAGCGAGCAGGGCCTGCTGAGCGTTGCTGCCTCCCACCGGAGGGCCGAGATTGGATAAATCCGGGGTCTGTGGCCCGCGTACTCTGGGGCTAATCCATTGTGGTGGGAGGCCTGGACCAGTACTGAGTGGCCTGAGAGGTGCTGGGGGTGAGAACTCGTCTGCCTGCCCCTGGCTCCCCGCTGCAGCCGGAGCGAGGGATCGGATGCCTGCTGCGTGGCCGGTGGCAGTAGGGCCTGCTGAGCCGGTCGGCGTGTGACCCGAGCAAGGGTGAGCGGTGGTGTCCCCCACGGCTGGGGTGGCGGAAGACCGGGGGTGGACTGGACGGTTCCTCCGGCCTGCGGTTGGACGACTGCGACAAAGGCAGGGGGCCCGACGTGTGAGCCCTCCCACCACGGCCTCGTCTACGGCCATGGGTCGGCATAAGCTGCCCCTTCCGAACCAAGCCAACCAGATCGACAAGTACACGGTGGCCATGGGGAAGGGAGAGGGCCTCCGCGATGGGGGACAACAGGGTGACGACGCGGACGGAGGATCAGACCCGTCACTCAGAGACATTATGCAAGCCATCAAAGACATGCGTGGCACAATGGAGCCCAAACTTGACTCGGTCACTGAGGAGGTTAACCTCCTCCGGGCTGACTTTCGGAACATGTCGGGCAGGGTGGCCGAGACGGAGAGTGGCATTGGGAATCTGCAGGCCAGAACAAAGAAGCTTGAAGAGCAGGTCGCCACGCTGGTGAAGGCCCAGGGTGACGTCGTAGCCCGCCTGGAGGATCAGGAAGGCCGGGCGCGACGCAACAACGTCCGCATCGTAGGGGTGCCGGAGGGATTGGAAGGGCCGTCCATGGATTGTTTTGTTGAGGAACTGATACTGCAACACCTTAAGCCCAAGCGTCTCTCAAAATTTTTCTCTGTTGAAAGAGCCCATCGCGCAATGGGGAGGCCCAAGCCTGGGGCCCCTCCGCGCACCATCATTGCCCGATTCCTGAACTACCGGGACCGGGATGCCATCCTGCAGGCCTCACGTACCTCCGGGGACCTACGACTGGAGAACGCAACGATCCGTTTTTCCCGGACTTCACTTTACAGGTCCAGCGCCAGCGCAGATCCTTTGAGGGCGTCAAGCGAGCCCTTAGGGACCAGGGTGTGCGGTACATGATGCTTTTCCCAGCACGGCTCAAGATCCTGGATGGAGAAAAGGTGTATTTTTTCGATTCTCCGGCGGAGGCGAGCGACTGGATAGAGGGATGGCGGACCGTGGGCCGCCAGGGTGGAGCACGACGCCGGACCTCCAACGACACCTCTCGTGAGGCCGGGAAGGATATAGCACCAGCCCGAGGGAGTCAGGAGCGTGAACGCCCGCCACCGGAGGACTGATGGGGACATAGGCCGCATTGAGGGCTACACATGGGGGAGGCAGGCAAAGGCGCGCGCCTCTTGTGCCCTGGTAAGTTGGGGGCCACTAGTCATGCTGCACAAACATTTTGAACATCTCCGAGACTGTAAGTGACCGCGATGGCTGATGTGGACTGCTCGTCCAAAGGGTTCTAGGCGTTGGCCCGCTAGGGTTTGGGGGGAGGGGGTGTGCTAATTTTTTGCTTAAGGGGTGGAAATCCGACAGTCAGTTGTGCCAGTTTCTGCGAGTTGTGGGCTTACGTTCCCTCAGTTAGTTGAAATGGGATTATTTGGGCGACAGGCACTCTGCAAGTTTTTAAGGTGGGGGGTTGGGGGCCCACTTAGCAGGGAGGCAGGGAGGGGGGCAGACTGGGGGGGTGGGATGGGGTTGATGGGAAGTTTAAGTTTAGCTCATGTCAATATATTTATTTCAATGCTGTTGTATTGTGGGGGCACTACGCAGTGGCAGGGTGGAAATCCGTCGAGGTTGTGGATTCACAGTGGGGATGGGGGATCAGGCTAAGATAAAAATATGGACATGGAATGTCAATGGGATGGGCAACAAGATCAAGATAACTTTAGTACTACAGCACCTGAAACGCCATTCCCCGGATGTGGTGCTCTTGCAGGAAACCCACCTCCGGGGTAATAATTGCAGGGCCTTAGATAGGTTCGGGTACAGGATGGTAGCCCACTCCGGATTCACGTCCGGCTCGAGGGGGGTGGGAATTTTGGTCCGTAGGAGTCTGCCAGTAACTGTACTAAATTCCTGGACGGAGGACGCTGGGTGCTTCGCGGCGGTGGCGGTGAGATGGGAAGGACGTACGGTGCTCATGTTATATCCCGCCGGCCTGCATGCCACACTCTACAAGAAACTGGGGACACATTTGGCGAACCTCCCCAACGGCACTCTGGTCCTGGGGGGTGACACTAACGCGGTAATGAACGTCGAACTCGACCGGTCAGGCGACAGACGGGCCAGCGGAGGGGAGACGGGCCTGCGGGGCTTCACGGATGCAATGGGTCTCTGCGATATATGGCGAACACGGTTCCCAGCCCGTAGACTCTACACCTTTTATTCGGCCAGACATGGCTCCTTCTCGAGGTTGGACTATATTTTCACGCGGGGGATCAGTTGGGTGATTTTGTAGACCCGTGTATTATGGCGCGAGGCATATCGGACCACTCTCCGGTGGGTGTTCTCCTTCGGGGACGGTGGTAGACAGGGCCGCATTCCCGCGAATAGATCCGTGGCGGTTAAAAGACACTTCGATTACTGATAAGCTTCGGGAGGGCTCCGAGAATTATTTCTCCGACAATCAGGGGTCGGTTACCTCCCAGCTAACGTTGTGGGAGGCATATAAGGCGGTCCTGAGGGGACAGGCCCAGGCTTTGATCGGTGCCCAGAAGAAAGAGGAATCGCTGCAGATTCAACAGTTGGAGCGTGAAATCGAGTCTCTGGAGCGAGAGGCCAGTGCGTCGCCCTCGCCGGAGCGCAATCATGCTTTGGCCATGAAGCACAGGGAACTTCGCTCGTTAGCGGAGGGTGAGGCACGTGCCTACTCCCTTGCCACGCAGCATCGGATATATGATGCAGGGGACAAGAGTATGAAGCTTCTTGCGTGGCTGGAGCGTCGTGACAGGGAGCGTTCCTGGGTTACGGAGGTGCGGGATGGTTCAGGGGCCCTGGCTTCCACGAGCGCGGCCATTGCGGAGGCTTTTGCGTCCTACTATGAAGGAGTATATACCCCAGTGTGCACCAGAACCGAGAGAGACTGTGAGGAATTCCTGCGAGACTTTGCGTTGCCTATGCTATCTCAGGAACAAACTGAGTGTCTGGATGCAGACCTCACAAGAGCGGAGCTGGGAGAAGCCCTCAATGCCCTCCAGGCCGGCAAGGCGCAGGGACCCAACGGACTCCCGGTCGAAATCTTTAAGAAACAGGCGAGTGTGGTACTGGAGCCCATGCAACGCATGTTCCTTGAGGCACGGGAGGTGGGCGTGCTTCCGCCCGACCAGAGAGAGGCCACGATTGTGGTTATTCATAAGGCCGGGAAACCGGCGGACTGCTGCTCGTCCTATCGGCCTATCTCCCTCCTGAACGTGGAGGCAAAGGTATTGGCCAAGGCCTTAGCGACAAGACTGCTATCCGTACTGCCCGACCTCGTGCATGTAGACCAGTCGGGTTTATGCCCCACAGGAGCACTCGGCACAACCTGCGGAGGCTCTATGGTATTCTGCACATGACTAAGGACGTGGGACATGCGCAGACGGCATTGATGGCGCTGGACGCCTCAATGGCCTTCGATAGCATCGAATGGCCATACTTATTTATGGTACTGAATAGACTGGGCTTGGGCCCCGTGTTCGGTAGCTGGGTGAGACTCCTATACACGCAGCCGATGGCAAGGGTGAGGGTCAATGGGGTGACGTCCCGGGCTTTCGCCCTGTATAGGGGCACTAGGCAGGGCTGCCCCCTGTCACCGCTCCTGTTTGCCCTCGCCTTGGAGCCGCTCGTTCATTGGATCAGAAGAGATAGGGCCTTTTGGGGCCTGGCACTCACGGATGAATGGGAGGAGCGTATTTCTTTATACACTGACGATATTGTCCTGTATATGGCCAGACCCTACCATTCCATGGCGCGGGCTCTCCACCTCTTCGCCCTTTTCGGTAGCTACTCTGGCTACTCGATTAATTGGACCAAGTCGGTGGTTTATCCTCTGTCGGGTCCACCTCCTCGCATCCCGCGGGACTGCCCAGCATCGCTGGAGACCGCTGGATTCCGGTACTTGGGAGTGTACGTCACCAGAGACACAGGGGAGTTCTTCGCCCGAAATCTGGAGCCTCAACTGATGAGGCTGGGGGTGGACATTGGACATTGGAGGTCCCTGCCCTTGTCCTTGATGGGGCGCGTGGCGCTCTTTAAAATGCTGGCGCTGCCAAGACTTCTATATATCCTCCAAAACACACCGTTCCTGGTCCCGACAGCGACATTTAAGCGGATCTCCCGGGAGTTGCGGACGTTACTTTGGGACGGCGGCAACCCGAGGATTTCGTTGCAGAAGCTTACGAGGGGGGTGTACGACGGGGGGCTGGCCCTCCCGGACGTTCAACTCTACTACTGGGCAGCACAGTTGCAGGTGGTCAACGACTGGGTTTACGCGCCGACCTCGGAGCCGGCTTACAGAATGGATAGGCACGCTATGATTGGGGGAACCTGCGAGTCATATCTCTACTCCCGCGGGCGGGGTCGGGATCTGCCTGCGCACACCGGGGTGGTACTCCACTGTTGGAGGGAGGCCAACAAATTCTTGGGCTGGACGAACACCCTAACGGGACGGACCCCGCTTTGGACGGGTGATCAGCTAAAGGAGGTGGCGGGACTATCAGGCTATAGGGGGTGGAAACTGATCGGCATTGAGTATCTTGGTGATGTGTGGAAGGGGGGCCCCGGTCCCCTTTGCGGCTCTGAAAACAGAATATCAACTTAATGATTCCCAACACTACCATTACCTGCGCCTTATACATGCACTGCGGGCCCACATCTGTGCTGGCACTTCCATCCCGGAGTACTCCCCTATGGAGGACAGGCTCCTTCTCGACCCCATTCTAACGAAACCCACGTCAACGATTTACCGAAAACTTATTAATAATATGCCGGACCCCTGGGTCCCCTGCGAGCGAGATGGGAGGGAGACATTGGAACACTAGATGACGACGACTGGCAGGACGCCCTGCAGAGCCCTCGCGAGGTCGCGATCCGGCCGCGATTCCGCCTTGTGCAGTTAAAAATACTTCACAGGGTCTATTATCCCCGCACCCACCTGTTCTCCTGGGGCAGGACTCTATCGCCCTTGTGTGTGAGGGGCTGTCAAGGGGAGGGCTCATTCTATCACATTCTATGGGATTGCCCACTCATAATTCCGTTTTGGACCAGGGTGACGCAAACGATGGAGGGGGTAGTGAGGTCCCCGGTCCCACTGGAGCCCAAGTGGCTCTTGCTCATGATCAAAGGAGCCACGGACTGGACACGCCATAATGAGATTTGGCTGGGGCTGGCAGCAGGGGTGGCTAAACGCAATATTGCCAGGTGCTGGGGTGCACAGGCGCCCCCCTCGTGGGGTCAGTGGCTCTGTGACTTGGATTGGTGTCAGAGGGCGGAGGAAACGGTCTATAGGTCCCGGGGATGTGTGAACAAATGGAGGAAGGTGTGGGGTCCCTGGCAAAGGTTTCGAGCCGTACAAGATGGGTTGGGATAGAAGATTGTTGCAATTACTCATCTGCATTTCCATGCATGCAAAATATATGACGAACTGTGATCCCTGTGACTATATCATGAACTGCCGCTGTGTACTGCACTTGAACATGAGCAATGTTAATAAAAAGAATTAAAAAAAAAAAAAAAGTATTGTTAATAATTCAGTAAAGAAGCTGGGGTCATCAGTATTAGGGGCGTATATGTTAAGAAATAAGGTTTTCTTGCCCAATAGTGTCCCCGTTACCAACACATATCGTCCGTGCTTGTCAGCAATGCTGGTATGGTGTGTAAAGGGGATGCTGTGATGTATTAGTATGCATACTCCGCGGAAATATGTGCTGTATCCAGCGAAGTATCGGTGAGGCCCCCACGGGAGGCGAATGGGGGGGAAGTCTGTGGAGGCAGGTGGGTTTCCTGCAAAAATGCTATCTTGATGTGGTGTCTTTGAAGATACGATAAAACTAGTTTACATTTCCAGGGGTTATTGAGGCCGCCAATATTCCAGGACAATAACCGTGCTTCTACTCTTGTGTCAGTAGTTACCGTCATGGAGGTGGAGGTGTATGAGCATATTAAATATGCGGGTGGAGTGCGTAATATGTAAAAGGCAGAATGGGACATGCATGGAACAGAAGAGAGGGGAAAGGGGAGCCTAAGAAAAAACAAATACTAAACAATACCCATTGATCCCACCCCTCGCCCACACCAGGAAAAAACAACCTGGCGAATATCCTATACCCAATTCTAATGAAACAACAACCCAACATCAAACCAGTCGGAATTATCCATGGGGGGCGGACAACGCTTCGGGCGCCCAATGCCCTGACTATTATAATTGTCATTAAAGTGGAAAAAGTTATTTGTAGAATTGCGAAGAGCCTTGAGCCTGTAAAAAAAAACATGGTACACACTAAAAACATGGAGAAGAACTTTAGAAATGAAAATTGGTCTTATGCATAACCAGTGTCTAGATACTCCATTGATGGTGGAAGAGAAGATGGAGCCAGCGCTACTCCGAGGTGAAGAGTTTAGCACTTGCCTCTAGCTGCCGATCGGGGGACGAGCGATCAGTCGAGCGAGGGGGACTCTTCCAGTTGTTTTCTTTTTGTGTTTTACAGAAGGCGGGGCTGTCAAAAAAGCAGGGTTTGTTGCCAACCACCACCAGCAGTCTTGCCTGGTATAACATGGGGTATTTCAGGCCCAGTTTGCGGAGTTGCACCTTTGCGTCGGCGAACCTTCTCTGTGCCTCCTGGACCGCAGTTGTGTGGTCGGGGTAGAAGGACAATGTGGAGCCCTGGTACTGCAGTGGGGTGTTTTCCCGGGCCAGGTGGAGGGCGACGTCACGATTTCTATAGTTTAAGAGGTGTGCGATAATGCCTTGGAGGGGCTCCCAGGGGTGGACGCGGGCCTAATCACCTTTGCGCCCTTTCCACCAGGAATATTTTGGCGAAGTGTTGGAGCCCTAATAGATCAGTGAGCAATGTTTCTACACAGTGTTCAGGGCGTCCAAGATTTGTTGACTGTGCCAGCCCTAGAATTCGTATGTTATTCCTCCTGGACCTGGCCTCCAAGTCCTCGTTCTTGATTGCCACCGCCTTGAGCAATCGTTCCGTCTTTTTCAGGCGGCGTACTGAGTCTTTTGCTTGATCTTCGTGTGCGGATATGCGCTGCTCGGCTGCGTCCAGCCGGTTGCCTTGTCGGTCAGGCGCTCTCCCATTTTATCCAGCCGCACGGCAAGAGTGTCGAACCTGGTGTATGGCGCGGATTCAGATTTTAGCTCTGCCATTATTGCTGCTGTGCCCTCGGAAGGGGGGGGCTGCGCTGCAGAATCCGCGCCTATGTCCTGTCTCAGGCGGTCCGGTGCGCCGGGCCTGTCGAACGTAAGCCTGCGCTGTTTAGTGTCACTGCAACCCATTGTGTCAGCGAGAGGGCACCGGTAAGTGTAGGAATGACGTGGGTACCGCACTGGACGCAGGCCCCGACCCCCGCAGAGGAGCGGCAGCAATATCCAAAGGTGGAGTCGCTGTATGGTCGGTGTGGGGTCCAGCAGAAGCCACATGTGTCCAGTGAGACCGCTCCTCGGGAGCCCCATCAATGCGGGGTCTTCCAGAAGTGTAGTGCCAGGTACTGGTTCTCCCAGCTGCAGGACACAGATGCAGAGGAAGCCGTCAGGCAGTAGGGATCTGCCCGGCCTGTTCACCCAACATGAATTCACGGAGGCGGCTAAGGCCTCAGATGGCTCCCGAGGGGGCCTACACAGCCACCACAGCTCTGCGGTGTAGTGATGCTCCCCCTAGGGGGGAGGAGTACCACAGTCCCGGTCCACTCCCAACCCCCGCTGCAGCAAGTCGCGTACTCCCAGCAGCGGCGGAGTAGGCCCAGATTTTCCTCAGACCTGCAGATCAGAGGGGGCCGCAGCCCTGCGGCACCAAGCAGCAGCAGCGGGCCACATTGCCTCCAACGAGACCCGCCAGGAGGGAGGCAGGAATCCCCAGCATGGGCAGGGTGGGAGAGGCCAGTGCAGGAATGTTGTGCCGGAAACGTGCGGGCAGGCCGTGGACCCGGCCGGGCTGCTACCTAGACCCGCACCAGCTCGCAGATGTCAGGGGACCGCAGTGGCAGTCCCCATCACTCACCCCAGGCAGCTACCAAGTTCCCAGCTCTGGCCCGCCACAGCAGACTCCAGTCTGCGGCAGCGGTGTGATGATGTGCAAGGCGCGAGTGGGGGCAAGCCCAGCGGAGTGCTGCAGCTCCGGCCTCAGGCTCGCCCACCACCCCTGTCGTCGCGGTGCCTCCGAGGCAGGCTGGGCTGCCACCCACCCCACCAAGGCTACGCAGTGGATCAGCAGCACGGAGCCGGGGCCAGTTCGCCCTCAGGGTTCCTCCCATCGGTGCAGGCAGCAGGATCGAGGCATTTTGGAGCGGGACTGCGACGGATCCACTAGCTCATTCCAAGGATACGGGCTAAGGGCGCCGGAGCTTCAATGCTGTGCGGCCATCTTGGTCACCCGCCAGGCCATGCCCCCTAATTTCAATGTTTAAAAAAAAAAGTGTTCCAAATTGTACAGTCTAGTTTTGTTATATGGAGTGTCGTAAGGTACAGTGGAGGAGAGTGTCATACAGTGGAGTGTCGTAGAGTATAGTGTCATAGAGTGGAGCACAGTGAAGTGCTATAGAGTGGAGTATTGTGTGGTACAGTTGAGGGGCTTAGAGTTTCATTGAATGGAGTACAGTGTGTAGAGTGGCGTGGAGAGGAGTGGAGTTGGCATACCGTGTAGTAACATAGAGTGCAGGCGCATAGAGTGGAGTGGTTAGAGTTCAGTTGCGTAGAGTAGAGTAGCATACAGTGGAATAGCGCATAGTGGAGTGGCATACAGTGGAGTGGCATGTCGTAGACTGTTGAAAAGTGTCGTAGAGTGGAATACAGTGATCTGGCATAGAGTGGAGTAGAGTGTTATGAAGTGGAGTGGCTTTCAGTACAAGCGTTGTAGAGTGTGCTACAGTGTAGTGCTATAGGGTGTTGTAGAGTTCAGTGGCATAGAATGGCTTACAGTGGAGTAGTGGTGTACAGTGGAGTATAGTGGCGTAGCGTGTCATAGAGTAGAGTGTAGTAACATCTGTTGGAGTGGCATAGAGTGAGTTTCGTTGTGAGTCTTAGAGTGGAGTAGAGTGTCATAAAGTGGCGTTGAGTTCAGTGTAGAGTGTTGTACAGTGGAGTGTTGGGGCATAGAGTGTAGTAGAGTGTTGTATGGTGGGATAGAGTGTTGTAGAGTGGCGTTGTATAAAGTAGAGTAGAGAGTTGTGGAGTAGAATGCGGTATAGTGGAGTTCCATACAGTGACGTAGAGTGGTGTAAAGTGTCATACAGTGGAGTAAAGTAGCGTAGCATGGACTAAAGTGTCATAAAGTGAAGTGGCATGTCATACAGTACAGTGCTGTAGAGCAGAATACAGTGTAGTAGCATAGCATAGACTGGAGTAAAGTGTCAAAGAGTGGACTGGCGTGTCGTACAGTGGAGTCATATGACGTGTCGTAGAGTGTGAGAAACTGCAGTAGAGTGGAGTGGCATTGAGTGCAGTACAGTGTTATACAGTGCAGTAGGATAGAGTAGAGTGTGGTAGAGTGAGGTACAATTGAGTGGCTTAGAGTTAAGTGGCATGCAGAATGGTTGAGTGGAGTTGTGTACAGTGGAGTAGTGGAGTACAGTGGAGTACAGTGCAGTAGTGTTTTATAGAGTTGAGTGGAGTAAATTGTCATGGAGTGGCATAGAGGGAGTTGCGAAGAGTCTCGTAGAGTGTGGTAGAGTGAAGTACAGTGTTGATCAGGGGCATAGACTGGAGTACAGTGTTGTACAGTGGAGTAGAGTTTAGTAGAGTGGAGGGGCGTAGAGTGCAGTAGAGGGTCTTAGAGTGGAGTAGACTGGAGTGGCTTGGGGCCAGATGTACGACGGAAAATTGCATGCGCAAACGGGTTTGAGACCCGTTTGCGGATGCAGTTTTCCTCTGGGCCATGTACTAACACTATATTGTGAGTCGCAAATAATTTGCGACTCGCAAAATAGTGTTTTGCGACTCGCTATTAGGAAGGTGTGTTCCCTTCCTAATAGCGACTCACAAGCCATGTACGAATGGTTTGCGACCGCAATTGCGGTCGCAAAACACTCGCAATTTACCGCCCTCTTCAGTCACAAATGGGAAGAGGTCCCCAGAGGTCCCCAGGTCCCTGCATACGCAGGGGAAAATATTTTTTAGGGGCAGGCAGTGGTCCCAGGGACCACTACCTGCCTTTAAACAATGAAACAAAAACGTTTCATTTTTTTTTTTTAAATGTATCCCGTTTTCCTTCAAGGAAATCGGGATGCATTTAAAAAAAAAAAAGCTGCTTTATTGAAAAGCTGTCCCAGACATGGAGGTCTGCTGAGCCCAGCAGGCCACCATCCCTGGGAGAGCCAGCCATTCCCAATGGGGTCGCAAATTGTGAGTGCCTCATTAATATTCTTGAGGCTCGCATTTTGCGACCCCATTGGGAATCGCAATCAGTGTCTCTGACACTGTTGTACATTGTAAATTGCGACTTGCAATTTGCGATTCGCAATCGAGCGCAAATTGCGAGTCGCAATTTACACTGGTCGTACATCTAGCCCTTACAGTGCAGTGTTGTACAGTGTCGTATCATAGAGTGGTGTGACATAGAGTGTCATGACATAGAGTGTTGTGACACACAGTATTGTGGCGTACAGTAGAGTGGTGTAGAGTGTATTGACGTACAGTGGAATACATCAAGTGGAGTGGCGTACACTGGAATAGCGTATAGTGGAGTGGGATGCAGTGGAGCGGCATAGAGTGGAGTGTAATACAGTAGAATAGCATAGAGTGGGGTGGCATAGAGTGGAGTGGCATCCAATGAAATATCATAGAGTAGAGTGGCGTAGAGTGGAGTGGCGTGGCGTACACTGGACTGGCATAGAGCGGAGTAGCATACAGTGGAGTTCCATATAGTGGAACAGCGTAAAGTGGAGTGGAATATAGTGGAATAAGGTAGAGTGCAGTGCTGTACAGTGGAGTAGGTTAGAGTGGAACAGCGTACATTTATTTATTTCAGATTCTTGGTATAGCGCGCAACTTCCAAAGGAGTATCTTGGTGCTGTGCTGAACATTGGAGTGGCGTACATTGCAGTGGCGTACATCGGAGTGGCCTACACCGAGTGGCCTAGACTGGAGTGGTGTACAGTGGAGTGTTTAGAATGTAATGGCATACAGTAGAGTGCCGTGGCATACAGTGGAATAACATACAATGAGGTAGCGTTGAGTGGCATATAGTGGAATAACGTAGAGTGAGGTGGCATATAGCGGAGTAGCTTAGATTGGAATAGCGTACTGTGAAATTGCGTAAAGTGGAGTGGTGGGCAGTGGCGTGGTATAGACTGGAGTAGCATACAGTGGAGTGGGGTAGAGTGGAGTTGCGTACAGTGGAATAACATAAAGTGGATTGGCATTGAGTGGAGTAGTGTACAGTGGAGTGGCATACTGTGGAGTGACGGGTGGTGGAGTGACATACAGTGGAGTGGGGTAGAGTGGAGTAGCATAGAGTGGAACAGCGTGCAGTGGAGTGGCATACAGCGTACAGTGGAGTGGCATACAGTAGAATGGTGTAAAATGGAATAGCGTAGAGTGAATAGCGTACAGTGGAGTGGCATACAGTGAAGTTGTGTCGACCTAAGTGTCATACATTGGAGTGGGGTAAAATGGAATAGTATACAGTGGAGTGGCGTAGAGTTGAGTTGCATACAGAGGAGTAGCATAAAGTGGAGTGGTGTACAGTGGAGTGGAGTGACATACAGTGGAATAGCAAAGAGTGGAGTGGCTAACAGTGTTATAGCATAGAGTGGAGTAGCATATACTGGAATAGCGAAGAGGGGGGTGGCATATGGTGGAATAGCATAGAGCAGAGTGGCATGCAGTGGAGTAGTATAGAGTGCAGTAGCATACAGTGGAGTTTTGTATACTGCAGTGGCCTAGACTGAAGTGGCATGGGGTGAAGTGGGTTAGAGTTGAATAGCATACAGTGGAGTGTAGAGTGGAGTACTGTACTGTGGAGTGGTACACAGTGAAATAGCATAGAATGGAGTAGCGTTCAGTGGAGTCGCGTCCAGTGGAGTGGGGAAGAGTGGAATAGCATATAGTGGAGTGGCACAGAGTGGAATTGTTGACAGTAAAATAGCGTAGAGTCGATTAGCATATTGTGAAATAGTGTACAGTGGAGTGGCATAGAGTGGAGTGGAGTGGTGTAGATTGGAATAGCATAGAGTGGAGTGGTATAGTGCGGAGTGGCTTACAGTTGAGTGGCATCCAGTGGAATAGCATACACTGGAGTGGGGTTTGGATTTCTTTTAAGATTTCACTTTGCACCCCTGCCTGTACTGGTTTACCGTCCATCCCACAGACGCAAGCCATCCATAACATTGTTGCTAGAATAGTTATAAAGCCTGCCATTACAATTATTGTGGATTTAGGTGCACGGCTATTGGGGTTGGAATTTACATTACCAGCCAGAATCGCCACAACAAAAGTCTGCAGATTACACGTTAATGATGCTGGATAGGGTAAAAATATGCAGACCTTGTTTTACCAGGTCCTTTTGCACATAGATTGATGATTCCAGCAACATTAATGGGCCAGTATCCTCGCGTATTTACCACCTGCTTGAAGCAGATAGAAATGGGACTGGGGTAACCAGTGGTGGTAAGGGGCAGGGGCCGAGCACCATAGAGAGGACACAGCAGGGCAGCCTTAACTTAAACTGGGTGGGGGGGGTCATTTGTAGCTCTCTTTGTGGGGTAAGGGGAGAAGGGGCTGGGCGCTTCAGCTGCCAGAAGCCCCAGCCACATTGCAGACAGGTCCAGGGTGGTGTCTCCAGGGCCGAGATTACTGATCCACTATTCGTAAATGTGGCAATTCTACTACAGGAGACACCGACATTTGGAATGGACCATAGTTTCATCCCACAGGAGATACCACTCTGGATCACTTGTCATACAAGCATAAATGATTGTGGCCTTATAGTCCACTGAATTACTTTAATGCATGTAAGTGGCTAAATACTAGTAGCTGGTGTGCTCTCCACAGACTAATTCAAAGAAGCGATAGGGAACAAGCCCAGGTTCTCTCTGCACGCAGTACATGTGAGAAGGAAAGTGATAGCTACTGAGAAGCGATGATGAATCATCAGTGGTATCAGAATCATGAAATAAAGAATGCTAAATACTTTAGGTGTGGGTCTGTTTCTAAGCTCTTTTTGGCCAGATACAAGTGAAATTAAAATATTCCACAAGTCAGAAGAACAGAGTTTATTGCAAGAATAAACCCACACCGACAGTTGCCTCATTAAATGACATTTAAGAAATCTCCAGTACACTGCCAGCACGGATGAATCTTTCAAACATTCACAAATGATACCACTTTAAACTTATTTAGTGAATCTGGATGTTCTGTGCCTTTTTCGGCCACCATTTTCAAATGGAGCTTTACACGTCAAAAGACATCAATAATTACATTTGATGTTCAGTCAATAAAAAGAGTTGGTGAAGTTTTTAAAATTATTTCTCTCATTTAGTAGATTAGTCAACATTTTTGTTCTTTTATTCAAATTAGAGGCAAATCAATTACAGAAATAATGAGAGAAAATTGGTTAGAACAAATATAGAAAAATAAAACAGCATTTTCCATTCTTAGTATCCCTTATTCTAAACTAAAGGACCTATTCTACCCTCACAAGAACCCATAAAGAGTTTTTCTGGAAAAGAGCAAGTAGATTTCGGGGAAGAGCTAAGAGGAAGAACGAACTCCCCATAAAGGGATGTTCTGGAGACTCTGCCGAGTTCCCATGACAATTGCAGTAGCAACCGTCTGTAAAGAGAGAGAAGAAAGGAATCACAACAGTAGCTATGATCAGGATAAAACAGAAAATCTCTTCACAAAATGTATGGAAAACAAAGAAATCACCGTAAGCGGTAGCTTATGGCAAGTCTAGCTTAGTACAGCAAAGTGCCAAGCGCATGGCAGGGTAGGGTTGCATGAAAAAACTCTTGGGTCTCTCTAGATAGGAACACATACTATATAGAAAGCAGTTAAACATGTTGCAAAAACAGGTGAATGTCATCATCATCCAATAGTGAGAGGCCTTCTGCTGGTCTGTCGTTTTCACGCTTGATTATCACGGTAAAGGCCACGCCAGTATGAAGTCGGTTAGAAATGACTACATCGTATTACAAAAAGTTACTTCTATGAAGGTTCTCATGAGAACCTTTTGCAAGCCTACTCTGTTGCCTATCTGGTTTCTCACCGTATAACAATGAGCTGTTCTATGAAATGAACCCTTCAAATTCTGGTATGTCCTGGTTAGATCACAAAATGTAAGTTACAGCAAGTATTTTCCTTTCATTAACACTCTAGTTAATTATGTATATGTGGCAAAGGGAACAATCTAAGTACAGTGAAGTCATGTGGTATGAGGAAACAGAAAGAATACATTTTCCCAAGACACAGCACATTTCACAAAAAGTCAAGCCCTAGAGTTTGATTCTAACATTAAATCACTATTTTATTAAAAGCATTTATTTTCTTAAAGGGACAGTGTTGAATAAAAGAGCAGTGCAGCCTAGCAAGTGGAGAACGGCAGAAATGGAAGCTATCTGCAGAAAATAAACACCATTTTCTCATTTGCACGTCAAAATAAAGGCACATTTTCTAACATTTAACTAATTTTTCATTTTCATGTTAATATATTAGCACATTCCTATATTATTATTATGTGGTGAAATTTACGTCAAAAATGTCAGCTTTATCAACACCAAGTCACAAGACTCCATTCTATAGAACACAACTCCCAGAGGAAGCAAAAGACAAGACATAACCCTGGTTTTCTTTCCCCTGAGATTTGTTGTCATTAATGAACTTGTCCAAGCTGATTTAATGCTTGATCATTGTTTGCTTGGGCTATTTGAGCATCTTTTGCCAGCCATTTATTTACTTACCTGGGGGCTTTTCTGGCAGAGGCAACTGTGTATCTGTTAGGCAGGAAATCAGTCTTTGGACAATGGAGTATTTCATTAGATGAGATGATATGAAAGTTTGTAAGTTTATGTTAATTTCAGAAAGAGTATCCATAAACGGTGCATACCTATAAATACATCAAATAATACAACATAAAATGTGAAATTCATTTACAAATAGCATGTAAAAATCCATTCCAATTTAAAACTTGGCAGTAGTGCAGCAAACCTCCATGCAGCAATCAAAAAATGTGAATGGTGAAAACAATCAGAGATGAAGGTCCTGATTATGATCTTGGCGGATAGGATACTCTGTCAAAACGTGATGGATATCCCGTCCACCGTATTACAAGTTCCATAGGATATAATGGAACTTGCAATACGGCTCGTAATCGCGCCCAAAGTCTTAGATTACACCTTCTTAATAGGATCTCCTGATCACCTTCTCTGTGAGTTAATAACATATGTGATAAATGTTGTTGGACCTGGGTCTTTTGCAGGGTTATCCCCAAACCTTTTGCCTTTTTCCTTCTATTTTTTTTATCTATTTTTGTTGGCTTTAGGACTCTGTGCACTTTACCACTGCTGATCAGTGCTAAAGTGCATATGCTCTCTCTCTAAATTGTAATGGTGATTGGTTTATTCATGATTGGCATATTTGATTTACTGGTAAGCACTAAAAAGTGACTCATCCATAGTTTCCAATGAACTGAACTATTTTGAACCTTCTAAAAGTGATATCTTTGCGTATGTATTTTGGATTTTTGTCATTTTGGTCTTGTTTTACTTAGATAAAGAATGGTTATTCTTCTAAACTGGTGTGGTGTCCATTTGTAGTGTTTTCACTGTGTTACTGTGTGTTTATGTCCAAATGCTTTACACATTGCCTCAGATAAACCTGACTGCTTGTGTCAAGCTACCAAGGAGTTGAGCAAGGGTTATCTTAGCTGTGTAATCCCCTTACCCAGACAATAATAAGGGTCCCTACTTGGACAGAGTGCAAGCCACTGCCAACTGGAGACCCCCATTTCTAACAAATGTTTATCCCTATGTATGTCATAATATTGGTCTATTTATGGCAAAACAACAAAATATGAGATCCAAATTCAACACTATCTAAGCAATTAAAATACTTAAAAGATTTCAAATATGACTTGCCCCATGACCTAGTAAATGTACCTGTTGGAGTACGCCCATGTAGAAGTTGATGTACCAAGCATTTGCCATCAAATGTTCAAAATGGTCTAGGTAGTGTTTAAACTCCTGTAATTGTAAATGTATTTATATAGCACTTACGTTGTGAGCTCTTAATAGACAAAAATGCTCTGTGAACCTCCCTACACCAGAGGTACATCTCCCCGGAACCCACAGCAAGTTCCAGTAGGCAAATTGTACAACATATGCAGACCCTGGTCTGAACACTTGGATGTAATTCCTGGGTGCCCAAAATTCAGTGTACTACTAGGAAGCCTAAGGAGGTTCTTTATTAAATGTTTATAACATCTTGCCAGAACTGCAATATTTGCAAGTCCCCAATTCTCTACACCATATAAGGCTGAAGATTGTACCTGGGCCTTGGACATTTCAAGTGCAGGTGATAGATGATACAGTGTGCCCGCTGACCCACTATGTCAGGTGCAAAGTAGCAACCACATAAATTGCAGCACAACTGAATCATATTTCCAGCTAGTCCAAATCAAATAATATTTTCTATAAGAAAGTAAGTTATTAATTGGTGTGGATGGAGGTCCACCACATGTAATAAAGCCACTGACCTGTTTGGTCTAGTAAAAGGTTTCAGTAATTTAAGTCTGAGAATAAACCCTTGGTAGCTATGACACAGAGCAGTTAGGCTTAACTTAAAGAATGTGCAAAAGCATTTAGAGGTACCAAAACAGTTGAATAGTCAAAGACATACCACAATAAAAATCCCACTCAAATTTATAAAAATAGACAAACATGTAATAACCAAAAGGGCACGAAACAACAAAAATTCAATATTGGGAACTGGAGATATGAAGTTTTGAATATTTTTGGTCAAAAAGCACCAAGAAAAAGTACAGCACCAATGTAAGTCAATGGTTGAAGTGCACTGGGACCAAGGTGCAATTTCAGGCCAACCCTGATGGAGCCCGACTCAGATACATCAAGTGAACTGGTTCTGGTGAAAGTCTTGGACCCAAAAAATCAACAAAGTTTCTAAGTTTCGCTTCAGAAAGGGACTTTCTCACTTTTTTGAAGAAACATATTGAATGTTACTACTCAGTTGGGCACTTCAGGAAAATGCTTCCTGCAGCTTGTGTCCCTGTAGCCACTCAAAAGTTCACCCAATTGACCCTTGGAGTCCACCTGCTTCTCATGGGTACAAGTGGGAGCAAGACCAACCTTTCAGTTCACCTCACAGGTCTCAAACAGCAGGTGTAGTCCTTCTTCTGTTCTTCCACAGGTCCAGGGAGTATTCTAAGGATGATGCCTTAGGATGCCACATTTATGCCTGGCATCAACTAGTTGGTACAGGTGACTCCTGGCTCTTACCTAACCAGTTGTATAAAAGTCCCCAGGGTCTACCCTACCCACTTTTGCAGTAGTTCCCGTTTGCCCTATTGCAACAATCCCACAGTGCACCTTACTCCAAAATCCAAGATGGAGAAACCCTTCTCCCCTTGTGTCGAGCCTGTGCGCCCCCCAGAGGTGTGGCCAGGGTAATTAGCAGTCTCTCCTTTGTGGTCACTCAAAACCAGTTCTAGGGGTACCTATCCTCCCTCTGGGTTTGGTGCCACTCTGGCTATGGGGACAAAGGCTTGGCCAGATGTCCCTTGTCATTTACTTGTGATACAGCAGTCCCCTTTAAAGTTAATTAAGTTCCTGGCACACCCCAACTGGTCTTCCTGCCAACGGAAGAAACCACATCCCCACTCCCAGGCCATTGTCTCCGCTCTGGGAGCAGTTTTCACACCTCATTAAAGTCAAGCTTGATGTTGATTGACAGTTGCTGGAGAACTAATGTAAATTAGCCTTCTAGACCCTCAGTCATGGAAACTGTAGCTTTCTAAAACTTTCTTTTCCTAAATATTTTTTAAAAATTAAATTTCACCATTGAATTGGGCTTTTTAAATATTAAATATTAAAAAAAAAAATTTAATCATGTTTCCATCTGAGCCCAAACTCAAGATAATAGAACTAATATTTGTACTCTAGTTTTCCTTATAGCACAGCCAGCCAGGACCTCACAGTGAAATACCTTTTGGAACCTTGTCATTTGAGAGACGTGGTAACATTAACTTGCTACTTGTTTAATTATCAAATACTCTGCACCCTGCCCTGTGGGCTACAAGTTCTAAATAGATGACTCATTCATATTTAAAAGGGAAGTTTTTCTTCTGTAAAAAATGTTATTTTGACAGGATGGACTGCAGCTTTAAACTGCAGCAGTCAGGCTTCACTGGCCTGAAGCCATGTTTTACCTCACATTAGCAGATGGCACCATTTAAATGCTGCAGCCCACATGTGGTATTCAACTTCCCATGCCATAGATTCTGCACCATATACTATGGCTTTACAGTAATGTTTAATGTGCCAATATGCCAATCAAAAATTAGCCAAAGTTTACATGTTTTAGGGGCCAGAACAAATACACTGTACACTAGACAGCAGTGCCCCAGTGTGCAGAGTCTAAAAAACAGCAATATAATTCTGCCAAACAATGGGTGTGGCCACACAAAATGGGGTATTTTCTAACATTTTCAAAACCCCTCCAAATGATAAGTGTCTTTGATTACATTTTATAGGGTTTTTTGGAGAACTGAATTTACAGTTTATTTAGTGATGCAGTCCAGAGTATGGTTTGGGTGCAAGAAATTTATGATGGAGAGATTAGAGGGTTTGGATGGTTCTGTGGTCAATGTAAAGAAAGACTATACGGCCTAGTGTGCTGACCTGTCGATTGTGCTTAAGGATCAGGTGATGGGTGTGTCCATAGAGGCAAGTGGGGGTAATGGAGACACTAATATAGACCTAAAATGATAATTATTCACTATGTGTTGAAATGGTCGGTGAAACAGAGTATTATTACATGATATGTAGTTGGTTATGTAGTTTTCTTTTTCTTTCTGGATTAAATATCGTAATGGTTTCAGGAATTGTAGTTTTGATCTTATAGTCTGTAACAGAGAAGAATAGGGTTGTCTCCCTGTAGTAATCTGTTTGAATCTTTTTATTACGTTTTTTACATTCCACATACAACGTTTTCAACTATGAAAAGCGGGATTGTAGTCCCACTTACCATCAAAATAGAGCATTTAAGTGGTATCACAGAATTGACAAATTCATTTTTCAAAAAGTACTAAGGGTAAATCAGATAATTGATCACTTAAACAACAAGTTACACTTGCTTCATAAAGTTCAACAGAATAATTACCAAGTTAGGGTATTGAGTGGTCCACGTGAATCCCATGAGGTTTAGCTACCCACATCCTTGCAGCAGAGGAGAAAAGATTCCATTATATGAGAACAAAACAATAGTAACAACTGGAGCCCGTGACTTCAAATCTCAGCACCACCCCCCGCCCCAACCCATATCATCCAATGAAGTATCTAATTGCGTCAGTGATTATAGAAATTGAAATACAACCTACTTGGGCCTTGGCAGGAGGAGATACGGATCAGTATGGGGAAGCGCTAGTCTGTATGCATAAAAGCCATCCATTGCACCACCCCAGTTTTCCTATGGGTCAGGATCACTCCCATAACTCCCCTGTGTGAGAGCTCGGAGATTTGTCAATATTGAGTCCCAGCTGGAGGCCACGGGGTATTTGCTCAATCCCATAGTGTCTTCCTTGTGTAACACAACACTCTCTGCCTGCGCCCACACAAGAAAGGACTGTATTGGGTAATGAGTCATTTAGCAATCGGGAAGCCCAAGTCGAGAAACCTGGAAGTTGTCCTATTTTTCTTGGCCCTAGGGAACAGGATCAGCACGTATGCCTCCCACATATGTAATGTGGGCATTCCGTGCAAATCGACAGTCGGCTCGTGACACCTTGCCAATAAGTGTGAAGAGAGGGGCAAGACCACAACATATGGAGTATGTCTGCACTTACCAGGGCACAGTGAGGGCAGCCTGCATCTGCACGGTGGAAATAATGGTTGATTTTCATGGGAGTAAGATAGGCCTTGTGTACAATATAAAACTGTATTAGGCAGAACCTTGTATTGTGTAGTATATTAGTGGGGCTCTCCAGGATTGCAGCCCATTCCTTGTCCATGCAGGGACGGATGAGGTCGCCCTCCCAATGGGGACGTAGGGCTGCATGCGTGCTGTATGGGTTTGTTGCGAGACAGCCAGCCAATGTACTAAGTGCCGACCCGGTCCTTTAACTTGCAAATATTGTACCACTAAGTGAGTCGTGGCTCAGTAGTCAGGTCGCCCCATGGTTGGGTCAGCGTCGCTAGCAGGAAGTTGTATAAGAGGAACAGTCCTGGCAGTAGCTCAGACTTGCCCATTACGGTCTCACAGGAAATGAGGGCACCATCACAGTAGAGGTCTCCCAGTGTGAACAGTCCTACAGCATGCCAGGTTTCGGGTTCCGTCGCAGAGGTGAGGGTAGTGTTTCTAAGAGTGCCTACTAGGGTTAATGCTGATGCATAGGGAGTCGCTGAGCATGTAAGGTAAAGGCTCTGTCGGCAGCAGTGGTGTGCGCCAACCAGCAGCAGAGGGTCCAGCATCTTAGCTTGTGTGATTGGGTAAAACAAGTGAAGAATACGGAGCAGTGTCCAGGACAGTAGCGTAGTGGCCATGTCAGACAACTGCTGGCCAGATAGCCATTTAGTCACCGACTGCAGTTGAGAAGCGAGAGAATGTTGTTCTAGGTTAGGTACCATAAGGCCGCATCTATCCAAGGTCGAGTAAAATTTCACCAACGCCATTCTGCAGCACCCGGCATTCCAGATGAATTCCCTGATCCGCATCTCGAAGACTCTGAAAAATGTGGTCAGTATGTATGGAGGTAGATTGGAAAAGTAATACAAGAATCAAGGGAGGACCACCATCTTCAGCAGGGCAACCCAGCCCATCACTGACAATGGTAATGTCTACCAAAAAGCCATCTGGGCCCTGATGGATGTGGCTGCATGCATGAGGTTTCCATCAACTAGATCCTCCGGAGAATGATACATGCGAATGCCCAAGTACCGCAATGTTCTGGGCTGCCAAGGTATTGAAATTATGGAAAGGGCAAAACATTGGTCTGACAAGTTCGGTGTAAAGGGGATTCAGCATGAATTTGCCCAGTTGACTCGGAGGCCAGACAGCACTGCACAGCGATGCAGCACATCGGCGATCGTGTCAGGGAAGTTGTGGATATCTCTGAGGTATAGAAGGAGATCATCTGCATAAAGGGATACAGTGTGCAGACCGTTGCCCAGTTCTATGCCCCAGGTCTCCCCCTGCCGCTGGATCTCCACAGCTAGCAGCTCTATCGCTAGTGAAAATAGTATGGGGGAGAGTGGGCAGCACTGCCGGGTGCCACTGCCGATCGATACCGGTCCGGAGATAGAGGAGCCCGTTTTAACTCTGATCAGAGGGCGTGTGTATAATAACTGCACTAGTCGCAAAAAAGGGGCCCCAATGCCATATTGTGGCAGTGCCTCAAACAGGAAGGGCCACTCAAGAGAGTCAAAGGGCTTTTCGAAGTACAACACAATGCATCCTGCCCAGGGCCAATGCTGGGGCGAATATGTCATGATGTGGAAGAAACACCTGAGATTCAAGGAGGTGCTTCATGCCCTTTTTGGTCTGGGTGGACCATCATTGAAACCAGAGGTGCTATCAAGTTGCGAGGGTTTTAGCCAGGACCTTATAATCTGTATTAAGCAATGCCAACGGCCTGTATGATCTCAGCTCTGTGTGGTCCTTGTTGGGCTTGGGGAGGGAGACAAGCAGGGCCTCTCTTTGGGAGGCGGATAAGGTAGCAGCTGAGAGGGTTCTTCGTACAGGAGTTTCTGCAGGGGAGCACTCAGTGGGGCAAAGGCTTGAAAAACCTTGGCAGGTAAGCCGTCGGGACTCGGGGTCCTGCAAGTGGCTAGCGCTCGACTACTTTTGTAACATTGGGGTTCGGTCTCCGGTTGCTGTTTTCACATGACCAACTTAACAGAAAAGATGTTGTAGATATGAAAAGTTCTGCAATTTTGCAATCAGCTTGAATCAACTATCAGGCCAAAGATGGTGAGTGTGCAACTTTATCTATTTAATTTGCCTCATGTAATCCCAAAAATATCATGAATAAAAAACAAATATGGATATAAATACATAGAGGGGCATTGGGTTACCTCTCTACAGCTGTTGTTCACATTTTGCTTCTGTAGCATCCATCCCTGATCTGGAGCTCGCAAATTATAAAGCGACACACGGAGCTCTGTAATACACGTCTTTATTCTTCGACATGTAACCGTTGTCATGGACTTTATTGACCAATCCCAGACACATCCAAATAACTCCCAAATGAATACATAACTTTATAAGGAGTCCACCTAGCACCACAAGGGTCCTACTGTACATGATCACAAGACACAATATTGCCCCCTTCGTTAAATATAAAATACAGACAAAATATATACACAAGAGTTCCTCAATGAGTCACCGAGGTGCTCGCACCAACCTTCCAGATCGAGTCGTACGAGGTGAAGGAGTTGCACTGTCATCTGGCATCGCAGATGTAGACTCAGATGCTTGACTTGACAGGTGGACTTGTTTCACTCGTGAGGTCTAGAGCCGACGAACATCGAGGCAGATGTTGGAAATGGGACCAGTCTCTCATAATGGACTTTCCGTAGCGTTGAGCATCACCATATGTCATTTACTTGTCACGACTCTCAATGGATAAGTATCAAATGGAGCGTCAGTCTTGCGTTTCTTTTTTTGTTTGACAATGACTCAGTCTCCTTGTAAAATTGTGCCCCTATCGCATCTGCGCTTATTTGCATAGGCCTTCATCTTTCTTTTTTTGCGAGAAGTGTCCTTGACACGAATCTCACCAGTGTCTAGTACTCTGCTTGTGGTCCATTGTGGTAGATTTGTCCCAATGGCTCTCCCAAACAGCAAATTGGCAGGGCTTTCACCTGTTGTAGAATGAGGAGTTGTTCGATAGGCATAAAGGGCTGGTCTCAAAGCTGACTTGAGTTAGACCGCTTCAAGCGCAGCATGCTAAGCCACTTTCTTCAGGGTGACTATAAATCGTTCAACAATGCCATTCGCCTGTGGCCAGAGAGGCTTGGTTTTCTGATGCTTGCCGCTCAAACAACTTAGAAAGTCCTTACATACTTTGCTATTGAAGAGCAGTCCATTGTCAGAATTGAGGATGGAGGGGAAACCCCATGCTGCAAAAATATTATCCAGCCTCTCAATGACTTTTTCATGTGTGGTCAATGATAAATCTTTCACTAAGGGAAAATGTGAGTACTCATCAATATCTACCATGTGATGATAGGCATTGTTTAAAGGTCCAAAGAAATCAACAGCAATTTTCTCCCACGTTTGTTTAGGAAGGTCAGACATATTTAGCGGATGCTGTGTTGTCTTGGGAGACAAACAGTTACACAAGTGACATGCTTTAAGTTCCTTCTTGACTCGTTCGTCAACGCGAGGGAACCACACTCTGTCTCTGAGGGCTCTTTTGTTGGCTACAATGCCACAGTGTCTTTCGTGTACCAGTTCAATAACTTGTCTCTAGCTCTCTGGTATGACAATTCTCGAACCTCTTGGTATGAGTAACAGAAAGTTCTTCCTGCACATTCTTGAATTTTTGATATTCAACGTCACCTATAAGAGGTCGAATATGTTTTCTCCATGATTGCGCAGCTATTTTATTCTTGAGTGTGAGCATGTCTCTGTCTGTATTGGTAGCAACAAGGATCTGATCAATGTATAGAGCTGCAGGGGTGCTGGACTTTACTATGAAATTAATGTATGCTTCAGTCACTTTAAGCGTTGCACTGGGATGCCGTAACGGCACTCATGAGAAGTAATCTGCAGGATTTTGACCCTTCCCCGGGTAATCATACTCTTGCAATCTCAAACCCCATTTCTTGATGCCAGTGGGCATCTTGGCTTTCGCATTTCCGAAAATGGTGAGTAATGCCTGGGGGTCAGTGACAAGAGCAAAATGCTTCCCCTACAGAAACACATGAAAATGTTCACAATCCCACACTACAACCAGGCTCTCTTTTTCTGCCTGAGAATAGGCACATTCAGTCTGAGATAGACTTCGGCTGACATAGGCCACAATGCGTCTTTGAGCATTTGGATGTCCATTGTGTTGAGTAAGGATCACTCCCAATCCACGGGGCTTGCGTTTACAACAATCTCAGTATGTAATTTTGGATTAAAATGAGCCAATTCAGTTGCATTTTCAATTGCATGTTTGATTTTCTTGAAACTTTGATCACATTCAGAGGACCATTGGAAGGGAGCATTCTTCTTTGTTAACTCTGGGGCACTCACTGTTGCAAAATCTTGAATGTATCTGGAGCAATAGCTGGCCATGCCTAAGAAGGATCGCAGCATGGCTACATCTTGCAGGGGACAGGTGGATGACAATGCGTGTACTTTTTCAGGGTTAGGAATAATCCCCCCTTTAGAGAAAATATTCCTGAAGAATTTGAGTTTGGTTTTGTGAAATGACACACTAGCGTAAGAGCTTTGTCATGTTCCTTTCGTGTGGCCCCAGACACTAATATATCATCACTGTATTTAAAAGCACGTGTGACAGGTTGAATTACTCTTCGCATGGCATCCTGAAAGATTTATGCAGCCGACAACATACCAAAACTGAGTCTTTTGTATCTGAACAAACCAACATGAGTTGAAAAAGTAGTAATGTAACTACAGTTCTCTTCCAGTTCGAGTTGATGGTATACTCTGTTCTAATCAAGATGGGAGAAGAGTCTGGTGCCATTCAGCTGTGTAATCATGTCCGCTATGTATGGACCTGGATGTGTCTATTGCCTTGTTGGCTTTGAGCATATCAACACAAATGCGCACTGCACCCCTACTGTCCTTTTTTGGCACTACATTTATGGGCAAAACCCATGGCGTTGGGCCAGTAGAGCGCTCGATGATGTCATGCTTTAATTATGTTTCCAGTTCTTTCTCAACGTCCTCCTGTAAATGAAAATCAATTGACGGTGTTGCTGAGCAACAGGACGAATGTCTTCATTAATGTGAAGTTGCACCTTCATTTTCTTGCGGTTCCCTTGTCCATGAAATAATGACGGGAATTGACTTACTGTTTTAAAATGTGCATTGAGGTTGTAGGTGATTGATATCAGTCCCATGTCAGCAGCAGCTCTGAAACTGAATAGACACCTTTGTTTTCGATAGTGTTAGACATGGTACCGGAGACAGTGTGTTGTATTTTTTTGCCTGCATGATATTGATAGATGCACCACTGTCTATAATGAAAGTTGTATGGCAGCCATTCACCTTTAGTATGATCTTGAGGCATCTGCCAAATGAGTTGGGTCACTTCACGTGGCGATCTCTCTTTGACTTGTATTCCTCTTTGCAACCAGTCAATCCTACATGAGCATGTTTTTCTGCTCTGTGGTCAACATCACCATTGCACACCCTTCGTCTTCACTGTTGCCCGATGATGACACTGGAGAACTTTTAGAAGATGGCTTTGATAGCCATCGACTTTGTTTGTTATATACTTGCCTCAATTGATGTTGCTGTTTGGTCTTGTGGGTGTGGCTGGAATCCTTCTGGAACTTTCTGGCGCCCCTTTTCTTTTCTTGTTTCAATGCACTTCGTTTCTCTATTGTTTTGCAGACCATTATGAAATGGTTTTCTCTCCCACAGCCTTTGCATATCTGTCCAATGGTGGGACATTTGCCTTCATGTGGGAACGTGAATCCACATCGGAAACACAATTTCTTTTTCTTTGGAGACATCGTCTTTTGAGCCTCCACCTTGTGTTTCATGATCAACGCTGATTCATTCTGGGTTGTTCCAGCTTCCATATTAGCAGCCTGTTGATCGGCACGTTCCTCAGCTCTCACAGCCATGAGTAGCTTTTCTAGACTGAGTGTCTCTCTCAGCATGCATCATCTGACTGAATCAGAGAGACAACCATCGATGACTCTAAGATGCATGGCTTGTTCATCATTGAATTCTCTGAACTTGCAGTGCTTAATGTGGGTATTAAGTCTTTCGACAAACTCATCCGTCGTTTCACTAGCTTGCTGTCTTGCCTGGTTGAAAATGTATCTTTTATAGTCAACATTTGGCATTGGATTGAACTTGTCTTCCAACGTTTCCTTGATTTAACGGTACACCACAGCTTGTGATATTTTCTTTATTGCTTCATTCACACCATCACCTGCAAGATTCTTTAAGTACTTGATGATCTTTTTGTCATCTACATCTTCTAGAGCATCTAGGAAGTCATCAAACATTTTGATCCATGCAGTCCATCTGGGGCGAATATTCTGCTTTTTGCCTGTATCAAATGGTGGTGGTGGTTTCAGGAATGCAGCTGCCCCGTATTTGGCAGTCTTTCTGGCAGACATTGAAGAATTTCACAATTCTGAAGGCCTTTCAGTGTATTGGATGCTACTTGCCACTTTTCACACATCAGCAACTCAACTGGGCTGGGTCGTCACTCCCTATTCAAAGTTATGTGGCACTTCCCTTGTTCATGCTTGTAACTATGTTTGTACTTTCTAGACCAGTTTGTGACTGCCTTTAGCGCTTTCTCACACCAGGTTGCCACTGCCTTTAATGCTTCTTCGTACCTGATTGTCACTGCCTTTAGCGTTTCTTTGCACCCGGTCATCTCTGCCTCTAGCGCTTACTTGCAACTGGCTGTCCCTGCCTTCAGTGCTTCTTCGTGCCTGGTTGTCGCTGCCTTTAGTGTTTCTGCTTTGTATCGATGATGGCTCTGTGTTACTCTTTGGTGCAGTATCTCTTTTTTGGCTTTACTAGTACTTTTCTGGCGGGCTTTCTGATGGTGTTCCTTCGTAGGGCCTTCACCTTCTACGATGGTCTTTTACAAGCTAGAGCAGGGCTTTGACTCCACAGATGCCAACTGTGGCTTGCTTCTTGGGAAGCACGCACAAGCAGTTTGCTGGACCTCAGCAAACTCTCAGGGAAAGCAGTCTTGTTTCTTCGAGGCACGTATCAACTACATGTCACCAGTTGTAGCATCCAGCCCAGCTTTAGAGCATGCAAATGACTACGCCAAACACAGAGCTCTGTCAAACCCATCTTTATTCTTCGACATGCAACCGTTAGTTGAACATACTACGTCATAGACTTTATTGACCACACTCAGACACACCCAAATACCTCCCAATTGATTATGTAACTTTGTAAGGATTCCCCCTAGGACCACAAGGGTCCTACTGCACATGATCACACAACACTACAGCTTCCTTACACCACAGCATACAGTGTGGGGCAATGGGTCAGACCACTTTAGCCACTGGCTCTCTTGCACTGAGAGCAACTGCATTTTTCCTGATCACTTGTGCATCTCTGCCTAAAAAGAAGTGCAGTTCGGTTTGCTGGAATGCTAGTATTTCACTTTGCCAATGCTTTTTCTTTCCATTTTTAAACCTTTTTTTGTTTTACACATACTTGTACGTTTAAACTGGTCAAAGTCAATAGTACATTTTGTTTATGCCAATAAGAATCCTATTTCCTGTGATGTTCTTTACTTCTACAAAGGATTTCTTTTTTTTTCTTCCTTTGATTTTTGTAGCATGTGCGTACAATAAAAAAATAATGATTGTCTCAGCTTGCCAAGGTCTGATCTATTGGCTTTATCAATTCTTGTTTTAATGCTGTAATTGGTGCATCTATCATTTAACATGCTCAGATTCACTTGATACTTGGCTTTGAGGAATTATTTTTCTGTTCTCTCAATAGGGAAGGTGTGTGCAGTGTGCACAAAGGTTTAGTGATGTGTGAAATCTATTTATAAATCATTAATCGGCCTCTTTTTTAGAACTGAATACTTCACAGTGCTTGACGAGATTGATGATGGTGACATCAGAGTTATCTGGGTTTCTCCAATGAAGAGAGCTTTGGGACAGGGATAGAATATGCAATTGCATGTTTACTGAGTCTGATCCATTGATGAGTGTAGCCCATTGTTGGACTTGGCTGTCTCGGTAGGGTCATCCCCAAACTTTTTGCCTTCACTCCTATTTTTGCTGACTTTGTTTTTATTGGGAATAGGACTCTGCACATTTTACCACTGCTAACCAGTGCTAAAGAGCTTATGCTCTCTCCTTTAAACATGGTAAAATATTCTTACACCTGATTGACAATATAATTTACGTGTATGTCCATAGTAAAGGGGTATTACATGTACCCAGGACCTGTAAATTAAATGCTACTGACAGGCTTGCAGCACTTGTTGTGCCACCCACATAAGTAGCCCTGTAAAACATGTCTCAAGCCTGCAATTGCAGTCTGTGTGTGCAGTTGTAAACTGCCATTTCGACCTGGCAAATAAACCTTTTGCCAGGCCTGAAACTCCCTTTTTAATACATATAAGTCATCCCTAGGGTAGGCCTTAAACAGCCCAAACGGCTGAGTGCATTGTAATTAAAAAGCTGGACATGTACTTTTAAGTTTTACATGTCCTGATAGTGAAAAACCTAGTAATTATTTTTCAGTAGTGAGGCCTACCTCTCCCAAATTATAACATTGGGTTTCCTTATTATATTTAATAAGTGCTAACTTCTGGTTGGAAACAGGTGGGAAAGTCATGTTTGGTGTCTGAGGAATTCTAATTTAAAATTCTCTTTAATGGTAAAGTCGGACTTTCTCACACTTCTGAAAATGCCACTTTTAGGAAGTGGGAATTTTCCTGTCTTAACCATTTTGTGCCTGCAGCCGTCCCTGGGTCACATGACTAGGTTTAGTTGGCCCTTTGTGTACTCCTCCCAGACAGTATCACATAGAAGGATTAGGTGCTGGCAGGATGGGCCATCTCTGACTTAATGGGGGGGGCGGAGCTGCCACCTGTCACACTTGCACTTCAAAGGCACTGGCTAAGCTCACACACAAAGGACTTAACATTAGCCCATTGTGCCCACAGACAGACTATGACTAGGGGAGGTAGGCAGCGAATTCCAGGCACCTCTGCAGGTGGAAACTCCAGAAGCTTCTCTGACTTTAAAGTGGGCACCAGGTTTAAAAAGGGGACCCTCAGACCCACTCTTCAGTACACTTCTGGACCTCTGGATACTGCAGAAGAAGGATGCTCTGGTGCCCTGCTGCTTGAGGTCTGCCCTGCTTCCACAGAAAGAAGACTGAACCTCCATCCTTCATCCCATGCTGAAATGTTTGCAAAGTCAGCTGACTGACCTCCTGCTCTGAGCTACAGGAACTTAACAAGCTCCAGAGGCCTCTCTACCACTGCCTAGCTGGCCTGTTGCAACTGGACCTGCCTGAGCCCTGTTGGCCTCTGCTGGAGTGAGTTTCTGATCCCCAAAAGGTGCCCATCAGGACCTAAACCCTTAGTGTGGCATCAGTTGAACTCCTTCTTGAAGGAAAGGAGAACTCCTCAAGCTTTGGGCTGTTCGCAACCGCGAATGTGCCTGTCCGCACCAAGATCTTGCTGCCCAGACTGACCCTCAATGCGAACCTACTTCTCTTGACTGGCAACACGAGATCTGCACTTCACATTACAGCATCGACAGCCCATGGTGAAGACGAGAATCCAGCAACAACCATCCACAATGCTAAACAGGATCCTTGCACTACAACAACAACCATCCGTGATGATCGGCCTGCTCTTCACGCCACAGCGACGACCATCTGTGACACTCTCCCTGCTCCTTGCGACCTCATCCACCACAAACCGAACTCTCTGTGCTGGACTTTAGAAGGTAACAATTTCAGAGGGACCAACCTGCACTCCATCACGGTTGGCCTGAACTTGTGGCATTCACCAGGTCTCAAACGACCAGATAACCACAAGTGGCCCTTTGTGCTTTTAGGCGCTATTACCTTTAATCTTTAAAATTGCATATCTCCAGTTCTACTAATTTGAATTTTGTCATTTTTGTGTCAATTTATTAAATTTTGCTCTATTTCTCTAAATTGGTGTTGGATTTTTCTTGTGTTGTGTTTTCACTTTATTACTGTTTGTGTGCTGCATAAATACTTTACACATTGCTTCTAAGTTAAGCCTGTTTTTATGCCAGCCTACCAGACGGTTATGTAAAAGTTGATTTAGTGACTTTTGTGGTTCACCCTGACAAAGATTGTGGCTGTTGGTTGAGAAAGTCTCACACCCACCTCAACCAACAACCCAATTTATCACACCCATGATAGGTTTCATCCTTAGAATCTGGGGGTAGAAGGAGATTATCAAAAATGTTGCATTGTGTTAGAAAATGAGTTCCTGATTGACTGGGGTCAAGCCCTTGTCAAGCAGTAGGGACAATCCTAGTCACACCCAAAATTAAACTGTGCTCAACCTCTGGTAGCCTGGCACAGAGCAGTCAGGCTTAACTTAAAAGGCAATGTGTAAAGTATTTGCGCAAGACTTCAAACAGTAAAACTGTGAAAACACGGCACAAAAAGATCCCACACCAGGTTATAAAAAGGAGCATACTTTAATGAACTAAACAAGACCAAAATGACAATCTAATTAGAAGAACCGGGGTTATTAATTTTTAAAGAATAAACTGTATAATAGTACTTGAAAGCATAAAGCGGCACAGGGATATCTGGTCTCACTTAAGACCAGGTCACATTCAAAAGTTCAGGCCTACCACGATGGAGAGTAGGTCGGATACAGTCACAGATAAGTCCCGCTGAAGTTTTACCTTCTCAATAATTGTGCCAAGAGTCCTGTTCAAGGTGGAGCAGGTCTTCAGGAGCAAGGAGAATGTCGCTGGCATTGGACGGCGTGACGTGAAGAGCAGGTCAGGTGTCGTGGACAGGAGCCTTGCAGTGGCAATTAACGCCAGTGGACAATGCTTGCTGTGCGAAGAGATGAACTTGCAGCCGCTCGCACTGATCCTTTGTGCGAACGGCGCTGTTCCAGAGCGAACAGGCCTGTTCACACTCACGAATAGCCCAAAAGCTTGATTTAAGGAGCCAAAAAGAACTTCCATAGGCCCAGGACCTGAGAGGAACCTTTTGGGGGCCAAGAGCTCACTGAAGACAGGTCCAGGAGCTGTGTGGAGCCTGTTATGTCCCTGAGGCTCATATCAGGATGCCAACAGACTAGCCCTTTGAGTCACTCTGTGGTCCTGTGTTCAAGATGGGTTCTTGGTTCAGTTCTTCCTCTCCAGACAAGAAAGGAGCAGGCAGAAGGTTAGCAGGGTAAGGCAGCTGTTCTTCCAGACCAGCAGTCCAGCAGAGTGACAGCCTTTTAGCAGCACAGCAGTCCTTTATCTTGGCAGAGTATCCACAGGTCCAGAAGTGCACTCCTGTGGTAGGGTATGGTCTTATTTTCAGCTCTTTTACCCAGTGGTGCCTTTGAAGTGGAGGAGACTTTAAAGAAGGGTCCTTGGCACGTAAGCCCTCCCTTTCTGCCCTGGCTCCAAACTCACTGCAGGGGGGTATACAGCCCTTTGTGTGTGGACAGGGCACAGCCTATTCAGGTATAAGACGGGCTGTGCTCAGCTCCTGCTTCCGATCCTGCCAGGATGGTCCATCAGGTCACATCTAAGCTCCCCTTGTGTATGGCTTTTTAGGGGGAATACACAAAACCCAGCTGTCGCCCACCCAAGACAAGTGATCAGAGACAGGCAGCAGGGAACAAATGATTTAAGTAAGGCCAAATTTTTTAAAGTGGCATTTTCAGAATTGCAATTTAAAATCCGACTTCACCATAAGTTTTGATTTTAAATTGTGATTCCAGAGACACCAAACTTGGGGGTCAAATCTCTTCCCAATTGGTAATTACACTTATAAAATGTAATAAGGTTTTCCCAATGTAATCCTACAGGAGAGATAGGCATTGCAGAAATGGAAAACAAATTTAGAACGTTTCACTACCAGGGCATTCTTAGGGATACTTATATGTATTAAAAAGGAAGATTTAGGGCTGGCAAAAAATTTCGCTTGCAAGGTCAACATGGTAGTTTAAAACTAAAACTGCACACATAGGCTCTGATGTTGCAGGCCTGAGATATGTTTTAAGGGCTACTTAAGTGGGTGGCACAATCAGTGCTGCAGGCACACTAGTACCATTTAATTTACAGACCCTGGGCCCACCCAGGGAGTGCACTTTACAAGGGACGTATAAGTAAACTAAATATATAAATTGTGGATAAGCCCATGTGACCACATTTTGAGGAGAGAGCACAAACACTTTAGCACTGATTAGCAGTGGTAAAGTGCCCAGAGTCCTAAGGCCAACAAAAACAATTACAGCAAAAAGAGGAGGTGGAAGGCAAAATGTTTGGGCTTGACCCTACAGAAAGGGCCATTTCCAACACTATGACATTTAATTTAGAACATTATTTTGTTGGTTAGTGGTGAAGAGTTCTCGATTTTGTGGACTTGAGTAGAGATTTGAAGTATGTTGAGATTGTCACAGATTGAAGTTAGCCGTGGTAGGAGCCTGAGGGTGGTGATAATTTTTGGCTAGTTGAGCTCAGGAGGGAAATTGGTTTAGTCGTGGCGTGGGTAAGAGGTTTTCTAGGATAACTGTGTATGTGAATAGAGCGACCTATGCTGAACAATAGCATATGGATTAGTGTTCATGTGTTGTTGGTGAAAGGTGGACAGTGCTGTAGAAAAGTGATGGTATTTTAGGAGAGTGGTATATTAATGGTGGTAGGAGGATCGTGTAGTAGGTGACTAGAAGAGACCGATGTTAAGTAGCAGTGGCAATTTGTTGCAGCGAGTCACTATTGATAAGTGGTTGTGAGTGGCTGTACTTGTGTGATAGGTTGTTGGGAGAGTGGGGATTTCAGCAGCTGTGAAAGATTGATGTGTTGGGAGCATGGGTGTTTGAGTGATGTGAGTTACACTGGGAAAGTATTATCGTTAGGGATTGTGGGAAAGAGGTGTGATTGGCTGATGCAGAAATGCGTGAAGTTTGTTAATTGGGAGAGTGATGTTACATGTAGTTAACAGGAAATAGTGTTGTGAGGTGCTTTGCAAGAGCGAAGAGTAGTCATTGTAGACACTTTGTGAGAAAGTTTATGAAATTGAATGAAATATTAAAATAAGGCACAGAAAAGACAGAAAACGTCCACGGAATGACACTGGAAACGTTCATGCATATCAAATCACTGAAGACTTCAGAAGAACAAAGGAAAACTGCTCGACACACAACTGTTCATCAAGCACACTTGAGGTGGAAAGCAGGCTGGTTACATCATGAGCTTAGTGGGTGTAACCAGAAAGTGGGCTAGCAATGCTGGGGTTTGCTGATCTCTGGTGAAAGCACGTCAGAGGCACATAGTCCTGGTGATTTGGTGGCGCAAGGCATTAAGCAAGGAGCTACTACATCCTTTTTTGTATGTAAGAAGAGTTTAAGTTGAGAATGCTGGGCTTGTGAGATTGTGTTAAACCAAAGCACACCCTTTTTTCTTATTTTTCTTAACATTTTCTTTGAAGTTAAACCAGTTTTCATCTGATATGCTTTACTTTAGCGGTGAAAGAATTTAATTGAAGTAATTGAAGCTGTGCCAACCCTTTTTCTTAGAACTGAGCGGGTCTTTTGCAGCTTGTTCTTCTAGGAATTGCCTATTCATAAACGTTACTGTTTACATTTAAGGTTGAATGTAGCATTGCAGAGTGATTTATAAGAATAATTGGGGAGCCTAAATGTTATAGGCAAAGCAAGGGCAGATGCTGTACCTGAAAGATTGTTTAGTGAGTCAAACATTAGCTACTAAGGGCCAGATGTACGACGTATTTTACCAGTTGCAAACGGATGGTCACAATGCATTTTCCTATGTACCAACCCTATTTGGCGAGTTGGTAACCAATTACTGACTCACAAAAATAGGGTTTGCGAGTCGTTATTAGGAAGGGGCATGTAAAGGGTGTCCCTCCCTATTAGCGTTTCACACTGGTATGTATGAATATTTTGCAACCGGGAATGCAGTCGCAAAATATTTGCAGATTACCACCAATTTCAAATTGGTGGTAAGCTATTCGCAAATGGGAAGGGGTCCCTCGCAAACCGGAAGGGGTCCCCGAGGGACCCCTTCCTCTTTGTGAATGGGGGCATCCAACATTTTGTCAGAGCAGGCAGTGAGTGGTCCCATGGACCACTGCTCACTGTAAAAAAATGAAAAGAGAACTTTTCATTTTTATTTTTGAAATGCATCCCGTTTTCCTTTAAGGAAAAACGGGATGCATTTTTTTAAAAACTGCTTTATTTAAAAGCAGTCACAAACATGGTGGTCTGCTGACCCCAGCAGGCCACCATCCCTGTGAGTGCTGGCCATAGCCAATGGGTCGCAAATTGCGACCTGCGTCTTGAATATTAATGAGGCAGGTCCATTGCGACCCACTTCGGAATCGCAAACAGTGTCTGAGACACTGTTGTACATCAGGTTTTGTGATTCGCAAATTGCGAGTCGCTAAAAATCACAATTTGCGAGTCGCAAAGCCTGACGGTCGTACATGTGGCCTTAAAATCCTTTGTGCAACGTGGCCTTTTAAAGTTTAAAGGTACTAAAGTGAACATTAATTTGGAAACATTAGTAGTTGGAAATTATTAAAAACTGGCAATATTTATTTCATTTTATGTCCATAATGTCATTCAGTATCTAGGACTCATCTTGGAAGTGTTACATGAATAATGGCGGAGTTTCCCATCTGGGTCTGGTGTCGGATAAAAATTAGGCTTTGGTCACCACACAACTTTTAATTTTGTGAAGCAGAACTAATGCACATTTACGCATATTATAGTTAAATGTGTTTAAGTAGAACTATAAGCTTATTTTATGGGAGCACCTAATTGTACAAACGTGTGTACCATGCCCTGCTCCTGGGGAGGTGCACAGTATGACGCAGCATGAACTTTCTGCTGAATCACTCGCGCTTGTCTTCGCTGTTGGTGGTGGGAAACATAATGAAGGAGCCATTGATTTGTAATTTTAAGAGCACTCGATGTGCAGTGCCTAATTTGAACCGGTGGTTTCCATCAGGTGCTCGGCACCGGCACTTAATTGTTAGCATTGGCACTTATGACAGTGTGCCACATGGTAGTGCTGTTGTCTAATTTAGAGAGGAGCACAACAACAGTTTATTAATTCAATATACATTAAAAATTACAAAAACCTGCCACCAAGACAATTCTTGTAGCTTTGTGGGCCTGGACTAATGTAATCAGAGCAGTCCTACAGATAGAAATATGACAGTAGTTGTGTTGTTACAGTGAATGGCAGCGCAGACAGCAGCAATGAGCGGAGCAAGCGTAAGCGGCCTCCTGACGAGGGCCTTGCACTTACATTTTTTTTTTTTACAAATTAAGCACGGTCAGTAAACAACTTTTTTGCGTGAGCGTCAGTTTTGCCTGCTGTTCGAGACAGCACCGCGCATTTTGCCTTGTGGGAGGCGCACAGCTAATTGCTGGTGTGACCTGCCACTTCCCTCCCCTCCACCTCCCTCCCCTCCACAGGAAGGCTCGTGTTTTGACGCCATGCGCCAAAACGACTCCCTTGAAACCTCGTCCCGCCCTACGCAAGTAGAATATTCCTACAGATAGTCCACGAACGAACGCTTAGCCTGCTGCGTCCTTGGTTTATAAATTAGAACAAAATACTCCTTAACCCAGCCAGACTGAAATGCATGCTGTGTTTCCTTGGTATTCTAGTGTGCACACATTAAGGTTGCAATGTTTTGGAAAGTGACACATAGTATGTTTACATTCTGTCCTAGCATCATACAGAATCATTGCTGTCATGGAATACTCCATGACAAATTCCTGGAGAATTCTACTTGCCTGTATGTAAAAAGCAAATTTGCATAAGGGAGCTAGAAATAAATGTGTCCTTTGTTTTTTGTCCCAAAGAATGGCTATAGTATGCGTTGGTAATGTTTATCCACGTTTATCTATGAAATGGTTGGATAGATCGTAAAGAACAAGTAAGCTAATACAGCACTGTACGATTAGCACCGGTCACGATCATCTTTTGAAAAATGTATAATCCTAATCACAAGCAGTTCAGGTAATGCTCCTTGGACCTGGACCATATTACCACCATCCATCAGAAAAAAGCTCTCTCACGCACCCTGAGCGTAGCTTCAAATACTGCCAGAGAAACATCTAGAATGCTCTACCACAACATCCGCATAGTGGGTACCAGCGTCCTGCCAGGAAGTTACTCTGACCAGGACAAGAAGATGTAGGTCCTCGAACGGGTGAAGAATGGAAATTCACGAGAAAAGAATATAACTGAAACCAACTTCTGAGAATCCAAACATTTGAAAACGTATTTATTGGAAAACAAAATAATAAGAATATAATGTGATAAAAAATAATAGAAAAGAGAAAGGCGAGTTATACAAATAATATTATTTACTAAAGAAAATATTTTAACACTGTTTTAAAGAAATACATTGTTGAGCCAAGAAGGAAACATAGGGCCAGGTATATGAAAATCTGGTCGCAAACGTGCCACTAATGTCTGTGCGACTAGATTAGATTTTTAAGATCTGACCTATGTACTAACAGGTCATTTAATAAAATTCTGAATTGTAGTGGGTCACACTCCAACCTAGCTCATGAATATTAATAAGGTAGGTTGAAAATTGAACCTCACTATGATTGGAGGGGATCACAGAGATAGTGGTCTGCTGGGGCCAGCAGCCCATCATGTGGTTGTCTTTCAATAAAGTATTTATTTATAAATGCAACCTGTTTTCTTTAAATGAAACGGGGCTGAATTTACAAAGAAACGTTTTCCGTTTTTAGGTCTGAAGTTAGCTAAGACCTTTAGATATAAAAAAAAAAGACACATATTATACTTATTTACCGCAGATTTTAGGCCCAGTCTTCATCCATTGGTCTGTTGTTGTGTCACGCACATTTAGCTTCAACCCACTACAGCATCCAGCATCGGGCAGGGGGCCAGCCTGCTTCAGCCACTGGGTAACTTCACTTTGAATGACTGTATTTTGTTCTTTCACAAGGTGCACATCCTCACACAAGGTAGTTCTCTTCAGTGCCAGTCTTTTTGTTTCTACTTTATTGCTCTGGTGCTGCCTTTGTGTTTAGAGTCTGATATAATAACAGGACTCTTTCTAACAGCTCTTCTACATGGAGCACAAGGCACATTCTAGCTTTATCAGATCCTATATCCTGCTAATGGTGTTGGAAATTCCTTTCGGAATGGTCTTTGTTGTTTTTTTTCTTTTCTGACTGCTTCTGTTTCTCAGAATATCAAATTCCATATGAAACTGATTTGATGAAGGTGTCATGTTTTTAATATGAGCGCAATGAAGTGCATTTAAAACTGAACTCCTGTATGTTCTTTTGGTATGTATTTTAATTGAGGGCTACAGTTATCTTTGTAAACTGATTTAGTCCATATGTGCTGTGTGTATCGCTTTCTAGTTTGCTTTCAGGGCTCTTGTATGTCTTTATATTTGTAAACCAATGTAATCTGTATGTCCTGCTTGTATGGCTTTCTAATGTGCTTTTTTCTGCTGGTGGCAGGGGGGACGGTCGCTCCTCCGCTCTAATTGAGCGGCCGCCGCTGTGTGCAAGTCTCTTTGTGCAAGTCTCTCTGTCCGTGACAGGCTGTCTGTCTGTGCCACTCTTTCTGTCTGTCTGTCTGTGCAAGTCTCTCTGTCCGTCTATCCAAGCTTGTCTGTCTCTCTGTACAAGTTTCTGTCTGTCTGCTTTGTCTCTCTTTCTGTTTGTCTGTTCAAGCCTCTCTTGTCCATCTATGCCAGCATCTCTGTCTGTCTGTGCAAGCCTCTTTGTAGGAAAAGTTTACAAAAATAGCATAACAAAACATTAGCAAAGGCAAGAGGTTGGCAGCCAACTGCAAACCAATGTTTTTTTTAGGTCGCGGTGTTAGCCAAGACCTTTTGATTTTTCTATAGTTATGTATATAACATAGTTACTTTGAGAGATTTTCAGCCAGGCTACATCCATTAGTCTGGTATTGTGTCATTCACATTTTTCCAACCACAACAGCATGCATCATGGGGCAGTAGGTTAGCGCACTTGAGCCACTGGCTGATTTCACTTTGAGTTACAGCATGCTACCCTTTCACAATGAAGCATATCAAAAAGTGGGGAATGGAATGCTTGAATTAAGCGCAGTCACTGGTACTCACTCGGGGCCACATCACAGTCCATCATTCTGCACATGCCAGCTCAGTTTGGGCCCAGCCATATGCAAATCAGTCTTGACCCTCCTCCAATAGGTACAGTCCTGGCCAGGTCCTCCCTGAAACGAAGGAAAAGCAACCCAGGATCGGTTTTGCCCTGATTGGGGCTCATCTGCCAGATATAGCTTTCACAAGGAACACATTTACACACAAAGTAGTCCTCTTTGGCTTCAGCTACTACTATAGTAGTGTTTTTTTTTTTTACTGAAAATACTTTTGGCAGTATCCAATGATTCTTTTTTAGATTGATGGCCTGGCTGCTTCCCCAACGATAAAGTTTTGCAAAAACTATGACAAAACAAAACAAGAATTGCTAAAGGCAAAATGCTGGTGGCCAACGCCAGACCTTTTGGCCTTGCCGATTCTTGTTTTGTTTAACGGTTGGCAGTAGTCCCGTGGACCACTGCCTACTCTTCAACAATTTATTTTGTTTACCTTCACAAAGAGGAAGGGGTCCCAACTGAACTCACTCCCTTCTGCAACTGCTTTACCACCTACTTAAAGGTGTTGGAACAATGTCAATGTTTCGCAACTGGATTGCAATTGCTAAGCCTTGATACATTAGATACTGATTCACTATTTAGAAGGGATGTCTACAATATGCCCCTTCCAGACACTATATCGGTATCCATTCACAGTTTCGTTTTAGGGGTCTGAAAACGCTTCTGACTCCTACAAAGAGATTAGTACATAAGAACAAGCATTTGCAATGCAATAGGTCTCGCATTTGCGAGAGTCTGAGCTATTGGAATTGTAACTGCACCTCTTTTACTGCCAGCCTTGCTTCTTGTAAGCAAGGACTATAAGTACAAAGTGTGTATTTACACACCGCTTGCAGGTTTTCAAAACATAAATAAAAGGCATTGTCATTTACAATGTCAATAGCTCAAACTCTCACAAATACGAGACCTATTGCATTGCAAATGCTTGTTATCTCTTTTTTACTAAATACTATTTCCAATGCACTCCAGTGCATAAATGGGAATTCTATGTTCTTGTCTTACGAACCTCCCTGCGACATGTTCCCAAATATAATTAGTATGGGAAAGTTGCAATGCCACTCAGCCTGCGGGCAAAAGGGGTGAGTTGTGATGACCTAAGAGGGAGGTTTAATGTAGACTGCAAGTGTCTTTAGGCTATTGGCCAGGCAGACCTCGGGTGGCATCGGAATGGAATCCATCGCTGCCCTGAAGCCCAGCTACACATGGTCTAAGCAGCACCAGCTCTCCCACTGTCCTGATTGATAGTGGAAACAGTTTCCCAGTGCTGCAAAGGGGAAAGGGTTAACGACCTGTACATACCACCGACAAAGTAAACAGAGGCAGGCAATTGGTGAGTGTGGAGGGTGGGGGAGGGCTCCGAACATGAGGAGGGAGGGGAAAGCCAAAAATAAAGAGGCAGTGACGGAAGGGAATGTTAAGGCGGCATAAACATAAAGCATAAAGCGCAGCATCCATGAAGCCGTGCTGATAGACGAGCGGAGGGAAAGTAAAAAAGAGTGCACAAGAATAAACATATAGTAAATACCACAGTAACAGGAGCAGTCGCCTGGGAGGGTCCAAATTGCCAAAAGGAGGGACCGATTTACCATATCCACCAAACAAAAGCAGGCATTTATGAAGAGCACTAACAGAAGACAATAGGGAATATGGGAGGTTCTTCAATTACACATACCAGTTACAGCATGCCACACAGAGCAGCGCATGTGCGCTGTGCTAGGAGCGACCTAAAAATATAATGCAACTGCTGTTTGTACTTTTTATTTAACAAAGGTGTGAGCTGTAGTGTTGTGAGATTATGTGCGCTAGGACCCATGCAGAATTACGTAACTTGCTGGGTGGGGTTAAGGTGCGGTTATTAACGGTTATGACGTAATCAGAGTGCAGTGCGAATAAAGACGTACAATTCACAGCTCCGTGTGTGGCGTATTCATCTGCAAGCTCCCAGGCTGGGGAGAATGCTACAGACAATATCTGACACCCAGACGTCAAAGGTCACCATCAGACACACAGAAATTGGACACTGCCAGACAGCCAACAATCAACAGATGGCAACAACAAATGCTCAGAAAAACACCTGGGGCCATTTCCTTATGTGCTCCACTGTCTCAGAGAGGTGCACGGTGCACCGTTATTATGTGCCCGATATTTCTCCAAGTGAATGCTTCATTTTCAGACAGCACAGCTCAGGAGACAAACCTTGCCCACTGTTTCCAAGTTGTACAGCCTGAAAGTGAAGCTGTAACTTGGAGAAATATCGGGCTACCTGAATTGACTATAAAAACAGGCGCTCCGGTCTGCGTTGAGCCACCAGAGAAGCTCAAGGCCAGAGACACGCTCGGGGGATGTATAGTACAGGGAACCCGAGCTTTAAGTGGGCCGGGTCCTGCTGGTGCTCAGAACTGGCAGTTCTAAAAAGCAAGTGCTGAGACTGGTCCCTATCGAGCTCTCTAGTTTTGCCCTTAATGAATCTTTGAAGAGACTCGTTATAGTTCTTTCACAGTCTCATCATTTCAGAACTGAGGCCTTTTCAATGTTATATACAATGAAGCCACAGTTGTTACTTATTTGTCTTATGCAACTAACAACTATTGATAAAGCCAATAGGTCTGGCTTGTTGTAGGTGCAATGTTACTTGTTGTATTATATATCTGGATGTAATGACAGAAGCAGCAAAATGCCAGTCGGGTGGTGCACTATGCTAAGCACAGATTTTTAGCCCATGTGTTTTAAGCCACGCCCTTAATTACATTGGCCACGCCCCTTTGAGAAACCCCCCAGTTTTTTCATCCCACTTAAAGCCCTGCTGGGAACGAAGAGGTAAAGCTGGAGACCAAGGACTGACACAACGGATTAATAATACTTTGAAATGACAGGTACATCTTGAGACCAAGGGCAATGAAAAGTGGTGAGAAATAAGGGCTAAAGCTGGAAACCACAGACAGAACACGGGGGTCAATGATTCCGAGATAGGGGTAGCACTTCAGATCACCGGCAGCCGTAGGACTAAACAGTGCAGTGAATTGTGGGTAAAGATGGTGACCATGCTCAGACACAGGGATGAATAGTCATCATGTGAAATGACCGGTAAAGATTACACTCTTTCTCTCCTCGTGCCCTCCCTCTTTGCCCTGTTGCTGACGGTTGCCTCACTTCTCATTTCTTCTCCTCCCCACCCACATCACTTCCCCTTTTGATTAGAAACGGCCAGGAGGTACTTTTTACTAAGCGCTAAGGGCTGCACAGGGCCTCCCTGGCATTCACTGCAGTCTGTGGAACTGCACTGGACTCTGTGGAACTGCACCGGGGCTTGTTCGACTGACCCAGGACCGCTTGAACTATACTGGGTTATCTGGATATCACCGCACGCGATTGTACAGTACTGGGCCTTGCTGGATAGTAAAGTACCCTGTTGGCTACAGTGGGGCACTGTGTCTTGCCGGAATTTACTGGGCGTGTTTCGGCTGCACTGGGCTCTACTGGACCATACTGGGCCTGCTGCACTCTGGTCTTGGACGATCTTAATCTTGGAATGTCGCTACCCAGCCAACTAAGGGATGAGAGGGGAGCACAGCACAGTGATGCTATCAGCAGTTTGTACAGTGCCACATGCAGGTGATCAGTAGCTTCAGGGTACTTGTGACTGGCTGAACAAGCAATGGGGTGACCGTAAAAACATGACTGAGGGAGGTGTACTAAGCATCAACCGTATTACTGACAAGGGATGACGAGATGTGTCACACACTCATGAATGGCAAATTGTGTTGCACATTCTGGAATGTTTAATGTTTGTTGTCACACACTGCAGTGATGAAACAGGTCACACACTCAGAAAAGATAACGGGGCGCACATGATGAATTATAGAGACCATTTTCACACTCAGGACTGGTGAATTGTGTCATACACACTAAGGAGAGGGGACTTGTGCTCCATACCCTTGAGAGGAGATGTGCGTCGCACACAAGAACCTTGAACTATGTCACTTGCTCAGGAATTTTAAATTGTTACTCAATCTAGGAGGAGAGGAGAGCGCAGCATAGTTGTTAATGGGCTTGCCTCACACTTGGGCCTGAGGAAGAGTGCACCACGCACTGTAATGATAAAGTGTGTCATGCACTAGAGAACTCTGAAGTGCGTTGCACACTCACAAATGGTGAAATATGCTTTACACTCAAGAATGGTAACATGTGCCTCACAGTCAAGATTGGTGAAGTGTGTTGCACACCTGTATGTGGCCAAGTGTGGCATAGACACTCAAGGATGGTGGTGTATGTCTTACATTCAAGAATGGTGAAGTGTGTTTGACACTTAGAAATGGTCAATAATGCCTCTCAAAAAATGTGAGGCATGTCTCATTACAAAATAGTGTAGTGTGCCACACACCCATGAATGGTGAAGTGTGTAACAGATTCCAGTATGGCAAAGCACAACATGCACTGCTTAACTATCTGGAGATGATAGTGTGGGTGTTCTTAAGTGTGTCATTGGGTGTGATTGTAAAGTGATTTTTAAAGAAACCCCTCACCTCCAGTTATGCTAACACAGATTGCACATGCACTGTCTGCCCTCATTAGAGAGATAACCCACTGCTATGAAACTGCCTTCATCAAACCTGAGACCCCCTCATCTTTGATTCTGGTATGATTGAATACATTTGTAGTAACGTCTGTGACTTGTGATAATAAAGTGCTTTGTGTGTACTACTGTCTGCATGGCACCTCCTGGCGGTAGCCTCTCTCTTTCAGTGATTTCGCCCAGTTGCCAGATGATGTGCCGGTGTTTGCTCACATTGCCGACACTGAGGAGAAGAAAGGCAGGTCCAATTATTTTGTAAGCACCTCCTGTACTGTATAGCACTGGAGGACTGCATGTTAAGAGTGACCCTGGCAGCAAAAACAAGCAGGACACTGGACGCTGGCGGGCTCCCATAATGAATGGCAGCGCGAGCAAAGCTGGCGCCCTGCTGTGTTCACTGTTTGGCGCGCCCTGTAAAAACAAAGGCAAGGAGCGGCCGCCATATGGAAAGAATAAAGAGTGGATTACCATGGTACAGCAATTAGAATAAAGAAACATAAGTTACCTTGCCAGCAAAGACGAGCTGGACGCTGGCAGGCTCCCATTGAAGGCCGCCCTGCTATTAATGAATGCCCTGCTGTGTTCACTGTGTGGTGCGCCTTGTTAAAACAAAGGCATGGAGCTGCCGCTGTATGAAAACAATAAAGAGTGGAGTACCAGTGAATACTGGCGGTCTCCCATAATGAATGGCAGGGCGAGCAAAGGTCTTGCTCTGCTATATTCACTGTGTGGCGCGCCCTGTAAATACAAAGGCAAGGAGCGGCTGCCATATTAAAAGAAAACAGCGTGGCATAGCAGTACAGCAATTAGAAAAAAAAAAGCGGAAGTCACCTTGGCAGCAAAGACGAGCACAATGATGGCGGGCTCCCATTGAAGACCACCCCGCTGTTATGGCAGCTGTCTGTATCCATTGTGTGGCACGCCATAAGCAAGGAGTGGCTGCCATATTAAAAGAAAAAATAGTTCTAGCCAGAACACTTAAAGAAAAGAAGGGGAAAGACACTGTAGTTAGGCAGTGCTGTTCTAAAGAAAACAGAAGTGAGGTATCGTTCCATGACCCAATTAGGAGGCAGGAAAAAAGAGCGATACTGCGTTGATCCAATAGGAATGCAGCAGGCGGGAGCAAAGTCCTGTATTCAATACAGCAGGTCATCCAGACAACGCATGCTCGCTGCCTAGGCTCGACCTAAAAAGCATGTTAAACAATGAAATGCTTAATACATTTGGCCCTTAGTTTAATACAAAAGTGGAACAAAAGAGGAAATGGGTAGAGGGAGGAATGTTATGGACCAGGGCAAGAAAAATAAAGATGTTAATGGGGCCTGTACAAAAAAAGGAAGTATGAGGGGGATGGGAGTCTCCTGGAAAAAAAGACAAGGGGGAAGATATGAACGAGGAAGATGAAGAGGGGAGTAATGAGGAGGAAATAGAAGCAATTGAAAGAGAGAAAAGTGGTTGGGTTAACCCCTGTATTAGCAATTAAAAAGAAAAAGGTCACCCACCAGCAGGCCTTGGGAAGAAAGCAGGGTGAAGGGAAAAGGAATCTATCCAATCTCTGTCCACCAAAAGTCATTTATCTTGAAAGTTTTGATTAAACAATTTAGGTGGGATGGCTTTTCTAAATTGGTATTCTATTCATTAGTTTTTCTTAGACATCACATACAGTCCCTGCAGTGAACCCTCTCCCTGTGATGAGGATGTGCACTGACTGAGGCGCCTTCAGTTTCCCACCAATGAAAGATGGCAAAAAGTTGTCTTAGAACATCTATTTTATGGTCTGACAACTTGCCCTGGCACATGAAGAGGAAGGCCATCACGAGCATTTTAATTAACATATGCTGCCGGCCTGGGACTCGATCTGATTTGCCTGGGACTTATCTACTTGTAAATGAAGAGCACTTAATGCAAAATACTACAATACTAACTATTACTAAGCAAATATGTTACACTACTTTTATGGACTTGTGCCTAAAAGCCCAGGCTCCTGGTTACGGACATCATCCTCTCGTCTGCAGCGTCTCAGCAGCATAATGAGTATACATTGGCCTTGCTGGAAATTTTGTTTTGAATGTTTCAGACGTAAGGAATGTAGTTTTAGTGGCAGTTGCTTGATACACTGTGCAATGTAAAGCAGTTCTAGCCAGTGAGAAAATATCTGTTTGGCATCCTCTAAAACTATCCTTTTTTCTCATACCTCTCTCATCTGTTACTATTCATTACTATTTAACATGCAAAATAAGTTAACAGGGTGTCATTATCTGGGAATTATGCACAGAAGACAGTAATTTTATTAATGCAAAACATTTTGTGATAGTAACGGAAGAACTATTTCCTGTAACACCAGATGTGGGAGAGGAGTTCCAGGTGTGCTGTTGAAACATTAATCTGAAAACATCTAATGCTCCTCTTCTTAGAGCTTTGAGCCATGGCCGTCATTTCAGCAAAATGCCTGGAGTAGTGGAAGTGACATCACATGCCCTTTGACCCTGATGACATCACAAGATATGACATCACACATCCTTTGACCCTGATGATATTAAATACCATCTGTCCCTGAAGAAGTCACAGGAAGTGACATAACTGATAAAAATGCATTAAATGCAAGATGAATGAAATATGTATTAACAAAAATGTCACTAAAACATACTAAAGGATAGTTTAGTTACCACTGTAACAGTACATAAGGAGCTGCAAATATATTCTATTGAAAAATCAATAACCAAGCAAGGTCCACCTGCAAATTCTACACAATTATCATGTAGAACCTTAAATGCCCAAGTAGAACTGGAATTCTTAAATGTTGGCGATTATCTATCATATGCCTAGTTAGACTCAGATGTCCAAGCATGCCCAATTATTGTCTCCAAATCTCAGACAATGCCTCCAATGCCCAGGCACAACAATCATATGCCAGTATACAACCATAATCCTTTGGCCTGCATCATACAGCATTGAGACATTCATTGAGCTGTTATCATGCACAGCTATTTTAACCTTTCGTACCACTGAGACACTAAGAGAGTTCTTACAGTGCACCTCAATCCTGACAAACATGCAGTGCTTTAAATGGGCCGGTACTCACCGGTACTAAGTACCGGCACTTCTAAATATTCTGCGCTTGAGTACCGGAACTTCTCTTTGTCTAAAGAAGGTACCGGTACTCATGGGGCAGCAAGCCAAACTCAGGGAAGTTGGCATGCACAAAAAGAAGCGCATCGAAGCTGATAATGAGTCGGTCCGTTTTCCTGAAGCGCCCTGGTGATCAAGCTACCCCCCACAATGTGGGAATTGAGCGGCAGCCCGTAGGCATTCATTCAGAGCTGGCAGGAAGTTTGGGACGGGCCCGACTCACACTGTGATTACTGACACATTGTCCACTCAGGTTGTGGAGTCAATAGCATTCTAGGTGTGTGAGCAGGGCCTGATAAGGGCCATATCTCCTGACTCTAGGAAAATCGGAGAAGGCTTCCTGCTGGCATAGCAGAGTAGGGCAGCACTTGTTTGGAGCCAGACTAAGGAGGAAGGTAGTGATAGTGATGCTATGCAGAGCGGGTGGGAATCAAGGTTTAGTAATGTGGGCAGAGGCGAATGTAAGCGTTTCTAAAACACATGCAGTCCTGCTAAGTACCACACATCAGGCGTTAGACTATCGCATTTCAGTGCAGTGGTCCGCATCACTGTACTGAAATGCAAAGTCACAAATTATAGCGCCTCCTCAGCTGTCAAGCTTGAGCGCTGCTATAATGCACAATGCTGACTGAAAGCTGCAGTGGCAGCTCGCTGCTCCTGTTAGGCTTGGGGGGGATGGCTGAGCTGCTCACAGCTCTAGCTTCTACTCAGCTACAATATAATAATAGGACACCTTACACCACGTGGCATTACATTCACTGACATCGGAGTCAGACACAGTTTAATAGGCGGGCCCATCCTGCCCCGGAGCGCGAGCGGACGTCAGTTCATGAGAGTGAATAAAGTTTTAGCTGGAGCTGGAAATGGCGGCTGTAAATGATCCCGGGAAGGAGAGCTGTCAGCAACCTGTGAGTACAGCCACAGATGAGAAGGAAAGGTGTCAGCAGCCTGTGAGCACAGTCACAGACAGGGGGAGGTGCGCTGTCACCAGCCTGTGAGTACAGGTAGGGGAAGGAGAGTATTTAGTGGAGAGCCTAGGGCACAGCCTGGCATGTCCTGGGGCAGATGACTCTAGTGCACTGCATGCACAGGATGCAAGCCATGCAGGTTGTAAACTGCACACAAGACACTCACTCGTACCTGGCACCGAGCTTCTGTCCTTGCACACACTATAGTAACTTTCTGTACCTGCAGTCCTGCACCGCTTGTGTCATGCTGTTGTGTGTTATTTTATGTTATGTGTATTTTATATGACACATTCTTCCATTGGTATGTAGGCCTGCTGAGACTTTCCTACCTGTTCTTAGCTTCCTGTCACAGACTGGTGTCTGGTTCGGCTTGTGAAGTAGGGTGAATGGATCTGTGCCACTTTCTGTTTTAGGTGAATGTGTCGGCTTCAGTGAGCTATGAGTGAATTTTCTTGGTGTCCGTGGGTGAGCCCGAACTGGACTGCTCTAGACGTTTATGCAGATTATGTGCTCACACTGTCTTTCTGCGCCTGGTGTGTGCACTCCTAGCTTCTTTATGTGTTTGCCTGATTCTGTGGCCATTGCTTCCAACAGGCCTCGTGTGAATACTCACTCTATGCCCTGCCTGCTCTTGTGCACACAGTCATTCTGCGCCTACATTTTTACTCCTGGCTTGCTGGGGTGTATGCCTGTTTCTGTACGCACAGCTTGCATGCCGGACCTCTTGTGTAAATACACTTTGCTCTGCCTGCTCTTGTGCACACAGCTTGCATGATGAGCGCCTCTTGTGTAGATACACTTTGCTCTGCCTGCCTGCTCTTGTGCACACAGCTTGCACGACGGGCCTCTTTTGCACATACACTTTGCTCTGCCTGCGTTTCTGCACACAGCTTGCATGACGGGCCTCTTGTGTACATACACTTTGCTCTGTCTGCTCTTGTGCACACAGCTTGCACGCCGGGATTGCAAAATAACGATGTAATAGTAAGCAAGGCTTACATGTAAAAAGTTTGCAAACGCAGAGTAAAATCTTTTGTTTGTCATATTCCCAAGGCTTGTAACATGTTTTAAGCTTTGTTCTTTTTATTAAAAGAACATACAGCCGTCTACAGTAGATGATGACTGAATATGTATTCCACGTAAAAAACAACAAAGTAATATTCAAGATTTACAAGTTCAAAAATACTACAAAAGTATCGAGTTTTTTTGACAAAGTGTTATTAAATCTACTTATAAAATAGCTTTCTCAATGGTACTTCAGTGACCTGCAATTCATGAGCCTGAATCCTTGTGAGGCCCACTTGTCCTTAAATCTTTCGGAGGCTGGTAAACTGAGAACCATGAAATTGGATAATGCTATTATCCTATATTTACAGCGCGTAGAAACACCCTAAGTGAGGCATGGAGAGCTGTATTGTCATGCTGTTTGATAATGTAATTCTGGAACTTTTGGTTAAGATGCTTTTGTCAGGCTGGATGAAAATACAGGAATATAGCTAGCCCTAAAACGAGGGTCACTAGAGAGAGGTGAGCGAAGAGTGTTTCAGTAAGGCCTCTTCTGCATGGTACATGAACCAGAGGGCACAGGTCACTAAGTCAGCAGAGTGTAGTGTATCTCTGTGACAGGCTGCCGCTGGTGTGATCTGGTGCCACCAGCGGGGATGGGCAGGTAGCGGGCGGCGAGCCAGACTGGGGTGGACTGCTCAGCTGATAATTTTTATAGGGATGAGCAAGGTGAAGTCTTTTTGAAATAATATAGCCCGGCTGTGACCTATGTGCGCCTCATCCTCACTATCCTGAGGGCTTATGTTTTCATCATCTTCATTGCTCGATTTAGCTGGCGAGAAAGTGTCACTCATAGTCGTTGAATGTCACTCATAATTAAACTGAAAATATGAAAATGTCACACATAAGCAATCTGAAACCTTGGCAGCTATGCACATGTACTAAATGCTCTGTCTGCGTGCATGAATGCTTCTGTGACCCTGTGCATGTTCTTGAATGAGAGTGTCTGCACTGTCCAGCATAGCAGATATATAGTTGCAAGCCAGACAAGTCCTGCATTACCACACTCTGCCTATGAAGCACACGTGAAAGGGTTTGCTTGTAGCAAGTGCTAGGCCACACTCCCTTCAGTGCGGATCTGCTTTCTCCGCAGTGTTTCAACACCATTGTATTTTGTTTTTTAGAGGCCGTTTTCTCTTGGGTTAATGGAGGGGCTCTGGGAAGGGTAGAGGTGGGTGAACCAACAAATTAACAAGGAGAGCCCTGTCAGAGCCGAACCACAAAGTCAAGCTTGGCCTTAAAAGCTTGTACATAAGTTGAGCCCTGAAAACATTACCATTGAAATAAAAGTGTCTTTTTTTTCATGTGTAAGCATTTCACCTTGGTGCACAAGCTTATATCACAGCCTTGAGAGGAGTTTGTGCTCCCACCATGACGACAATGCTATTAGTGGTCTAGGAAGCAAGTCACTTTTCAGGTGTTCATTATTTTGGCTTATTTTGTTTTCATGAATGAACCAACATCATGGTGTATTAAATCTAACACAAGATGTGATTGTACCGTACACATCCTGAACTCATGCATTTGAATATACTGTCATATGTGCTAATGAAGAAAAAGGAGGTTGGTAAGATTAAATATTTGTCTACGATCACACAATTTGGTCATGTGGGGAAGCTGGGATTGATGTCAGAATTTCTGCTTTCAATTGTGCAATTCAGCCTCTAGATTGTTGTATCTTTCTTTCTCTCCTGTATTACAATAAAGGTCACTATTTTGTCTTTATTCTTTGCACATGAGATTAGAGTTTGGTTGGCAGGCAGATGCACAATCAAAGTTCAGTTCATTTTGGGCTTGAGGGTGCAAGAGGACCTGGAACTGAGCCAGAGCCAGGCTTCCTGGCTCAAGCTTTCAGCAGCTTGCCCACCTCCAGAAAGAGGCAATCAGACTTTACAGCAGGTAATGAGCTTTGAGGCAAAGCTGTGCCACCTAGGAGGGGCTGGATGATGTCTGCTAAGTGGCAATGAAACAAGAGGGTTAACCATAGTTAAACCTTTCCAAAAAATGTTAAGCAAAATATCTTTTGCTAGTCATATGTGATCTAGGTGTTGCACCATGAGAAGCCCACTTTAATAATAAATGTACCCTTTTGTACGTATAAGGGAAATGGAATACTCAAAATATACCAGAAATAGTATCATTATGCACATCTGCACACCAATTAAATCTAAATCACATTAAATGTGTGCCCCTGGCTGGGTCCCTTAGCACTGCAAATAGCCCTGCTCCCATAGCCCCGCCCCCTAGTCCACATCTTAATTTGGTGAGTACCTGCACTTATTTATTCCCATTTAAAGCACTGCATACATGACATATTAACTCACCAGTGCCAAGACAACTGCAGAACTCGTGTAATGCACCCGTTTGGGATTGCACTGTGCCCTGGTTTCCAAATACTCACAGATGATGAGTTCTACACACACGTGTATATCACAGTATACCACTTAGATCGTATTAGAGCTCTCACAGTACATCTGTAATGAATCACAGTATCAAAACATGCAGACGGCTCTTGGAAAGCATCTCAATCCTGATATGGATCATATACTGATATATCAGAACGGAAAGTTCCACAGAGCTCTTATGGCACATTTCTGTATTGATTTGCATTACACCCTGGTATCCTAATACTGAAAAATCCATAGAACTTGTACAAAGCAATTCAAACTCAACTTGCAAGTTGCCAGATGTGCCAGTACTAACACATTCATAAAGTTCTCCCACAGAACATACCTGCTATGTGTAACCTGCAGCACAAAACCTATAATAACTGTGGCTTAAAATTCTTTGTGTGCGCTTGTATGCTGTGGACATACATATCTCAGCTGTAGGCATGTTAACCTAATAAGCAGTTTTTCTTTATCCCAGCTTCCGATATGCAGGTTTCACATTGTTCTTTTTATTCTGACACTCAACCCCCTGAAATACTGGATTGGGATTTAACTTTTCTGGTCACTTTCCTATTACCAAATTATCTTATGCTCTCAGAACTGAGATATCAGTTCTTGGTGCAGGCCAATATAGAGATGCCTTGCAAGAGCTTTGCAACCCTTTTAATACTGGATATTAATGCATGTTTCAAGTAAAGCTTTGCTAATGCTTTCGTATGGAAACACAGATGCAATACCACAATCTAAAAAATATATCATACCCACAAAATCCACAATTGAATTCTTTCTCCAACTCCTATTTCTCTTGCTCACTATATAATTACTTCTCTTCTCTTTCCACGTCCTTTGCTCCTTCTGTTACTTCCTTTCTATTTCTATAATTCTCTGCTCTGTCCTTTTTCTTTCTTTCCTTTTCATGTCTTTAATTTCTTCATTCTCTCTTTGACTCTCTTTTTACTGTTCTTTTTCTCTTTACCATTTTCTCTCCTTTATTAGTTTCTCCCTGATTTTATTTCTAATTTGCTTACATCACACTTTTGTTCTATTTCCTGCCTTTTCTGTTTAATTCGCATGCCTGTTCTTCCGCTCCCTTTCATTCTTTCACCTGGTCCCTTTCATTCTTTCACTCTACCCTTCTTTTTTCTTTACCTTCTGTTTTTCTTTTGTCTCATTTTTTTCCAATGCCTTTAAATCCCTCTCTTGCTCTCTTTGCTACTTTTTCTTTCTCTCATGTCCATTATTTATCATTCACTACCATGTTTGGCCTTCATTCCCAGGTCCCTCAGCCTTCCCAGTGAAATCCCTCTCCAACATTATGACCCTCAAACTGAGAGCAGATGGCCCAAAAAAATCACTTGTCTACTTGCAACACAACGCAAAAGTGAAGGCAATAACAGCAGGTTTCCCTTTTTGAGAATAAGTATGGCACAGGCAATAGCAGCGCAAGCTTCACTCTTGTACACAACAGGTATGGACAGGTAGCTTAAGGGTTCATATTTCATTCTGTTCAGGATTGCCTCACACAAACACCGGGACACCCATATCCATCAGTAACACAAACTTTTCTTATAGGCACAGTATGGGTCCATCACAGTCTGTGACAGTGTAAGAGCTGCTCACACAGAGCAGGTTCAAGAGCAGCAGTGCAGATTTCCATCACAAACCAGTTTTGTAGACACAAAAAGGTACAGTGCAGGCTGTTCCTGCGCATGTTTCCATCACAAACCGAAAAGGCACAGCACAGGAAGAACCAGTACCATCTTTCCTGACACAGGAAAGATGCAGATTGGCTAGAAAACGTCAAAGTCCTCTTCACATAAAACCGGTGCCAGCTAGAAAACATCTGTGCCAGATTCTTTTGCAAAACAGGTGTAACGTGGGAAAACTGAAGTAAAGTCCTTTCTGAAATAATACAGTCATATCTCTCTTTGGTAAAGCACATCTGTCTTGTAAATTACTTGTTTCCAGTAAGCACCTCTCTCCTGTAATGCATCCCAGTCCTGTAAAGTACACCTGCTATAAAGCATACACCATGTGAAGTACTTTCCTTTAAACAATTCCTCCTGTGTAAAGCAGCCCTCTCTTGGAAAGCTCCACTCTTTGGTAAAGCACCTCTGTTTTATAAAACAACCTTCTGTAGACGACCCCTCTCCTGTAGGTTCCACTGTGGTGCTCCCTTCGGTCACCTGGCATGCGACGCATTGGCATATGGCATCATCCACCATCCCACCTCTTGATGTCCTTGGTGGGCGAGGTCAATCATCCAGCCCCACAGGGTGCGTGGGACTACTATTCGGTGTCGTCTAAGTAACAGTCCATCCGTGGTGCGACTGAGGTCCTGGCGGACATACCATAGCTGAGTAAGCATGAGCTTGTCTATAAGGTTTAGGCTTTTTACCCCCCTCCAGAAAACAGTGCCAGGAATGGTCACACCGGGAGTCTCCTGCCTTTTGCAGGCAGGTATCAGTTGCTCTTGCAGCTTCCTGGAATGACAGGCCTTCTTTTTGAGGATGACAGGACATGAAATAGGCAGGATTGTGGGCACCTGGCCAGTAAATGACCTTAAAGTCATAGACCTGTAGCTGCACTGCCCACCTCTCTATCCTTGGCGGTGGGTTTGTGAGGTGTCTGTGAAGAGGGTAACTAGTGGTTTATGGTCCGTCATGACCCTACACCGACACCCTCACAAGTACAGGTGAAATAGCCGGCAGCCCCACGGATAGCTAGGGCTTCCCTCTCTGTTAGACATGGCATCGTTAGGGTGGTCATTTTGCCTTTCACTTCCTCTTTTGGTTATTCATTTTGTTGGCCTTAAGACTCTGATCACTTTACCACTGCTAAAGAAGTGCTAAAGTGCATGTGCTTCTCCTCTACTCATGGTAACATTGGTGTATACATGATTGGCATATTTAGTATACATGTAAGTTCCTTGTAAAATGGTATAACATATACCCAGGGCCTGTAACCTAAATGCAACTAGAGGGCTGTGCAGCCCTGATTTTGCCATTCACATAAGTAGCCTCTCAAACCTGTCTCAGTCCTGCCATTGCTGTACCTGTGTGTGCAATTTACTGGCACTTCAACTTGGCATTTAAACCTAGTTGGCAAGCCTTAAGCTCTCCTTTTATTACACATCAGCCACCCCTACCGTAGGCCCTAGGTAGCCCTAAGGGCAGGGTGCTGTGTAAGTAAAAGGTGGGCCATGTACTTTTGTGTTTTGCATGCCCTGGCAGTAATAAACAGCTAAATTCGTTTTTCAATACTTTGAGGGCTGCTCTTCTTATAGGTTGACATTGGGAACTCCTTAAAACCCTTTTAAGTTGTAATTCCTGATTAGAAGGGAGTAGCTGTTTTATGTTTCATATCTTTGGAATGGTATTGATAAATCCCCCTTACTGGTGAATTTGCATTTAACAATACTGTTTTAGAAATGCCACTTGTGGCAAGTGGACATTTCTCTGCTCTTACTAATATGTGTGCCTTAGATCCTGTCTCCAATACACATCTGAGCTGGGTGACAGCTACACTATGTGCATTGCATAGCCAAATACAGGAAGGCTAGGTATGGCTGAGAACCCATCTACATACATCTGCATTCTGATGGCCCTTCCTGGGCAGGAAGGGATGATGGGCCTGACCCCACACAAAGGGCTGAATACCCCCTGGCAGACAGGACGGCATGAAAGGATACTTGTGCACTTCAAAGACCAGTCTTTGAAATAACCCCCACTTTAAGGGCACATTTGGTCATAAATACTGGGTCTCTGACCCCCTCAAATCAGACGCTTCTGGAGCTAAAACACTTTGTCAGAAGGACTGCTGTGCTGCTTGAATGACTTATTTTTTTGACTGCTGACCTGGAAGACCTGTTTTTCTCTTGTGTTGCCATGCTGGCTGCTGCTCTCTCACTTTGCTGAGGGAGCGCTGTACTCTGCCTTTTCTCCAAGTGTGCTTCGAGGGCTTGTTGGCTTGCCTCCAGTTATTGAGGCTCAGGGAAATCATAGTCTCTACCCCTTCTCCTGTGCCTGGTTCACTGCAAGTGGACCCAGCACTTGCACAAGTCAAATCGATGTATCAAGCTACCAGAGGGTGAGCACAGGTTATCTTTTAGCATGTTCCTAGCTTCCCTGACTAGAGTGGTGATTCCTGCTTGGACAGGGTGCATACGAAATGAAATGAAAAGGACATTTATAGAGCGCATGGCTACCAGAAGGCCTCCCAGCGCTTAGCATGACTAGTAGACAGGGGGAGGGACAGAACGATTAGTTTAAGGGAATAGAAGAGTTTTGAGTTGTTTCCTAAAGGCAAGATGGCTAGACTCTTTTCGGAGGTGGAGGGGGAGGGCATTCCAGAGTCTGCCTGCATTCAGAGAGAAGAGCCTGCCACCACTTCTGGATCGTTTGATTCTGGGGATGTCAATTAGATGGAGATCATCCGAGCGAAGCTTTCTCCTTGCTTTATATGGATGAATTATGGCTGAGATCAGGGGAGGGCCTATCCCTAAAAGGGATTTGTGCACAATGCACAATGATTTAAAGCTGATTCTTTATTTTACTGGAAGCCAGTGTAGAGATCGAAGAGCAGGTTTTTCGGAAAGGGATCTGGATGTTCCCGTCAGCAATCTGGCTGCACAGTTCTGGATGATCTGCAATCTATTAATCACTGAGGTAGGAGCTCCCAAATAGAGCGCATTACCATAATCCAATCTAGAGAGTAGAATAGACTGGACCATGATTTTCTTGGCTTGAGGAGGAAGCAGAGGAAGCACTTTCCTCGCCATTCTAATCAAGCCAAAACAGATAGCTACTGTCTTACTGGCTTGCACTTGGAATGTGAGATTCTGATCTAGCCAGATGCCCTGGCTCTTTATCTCAGGCTTAGGGATTGGGACTGGGCCCATGCAAACTGGCCAACCAGAGACCCCATTTCTAACACACTCTATCTGGGCATATCGGCCATCTGTGTATGTGAGAGCCCAACTAAGATAGGCGACTGGGACCCATGCCTTGAGACCCCGGGATGGTATCCACTGCTACCTTGGTGTTGCAGTGCTGACCTTAGTAGGCTATTTACCTGTCACTCAACAGGGCATCCTGCACCTTGTGGAATGTGTCATCTGCTTTGGTGTCCCAGTTCCACACCGAGACCACTTTGGTGAGTGTTTGAGGGGTTCTGATAGTGTGGCCGGCCCAGGGATCAAACTCCTGCAATACATAGCCATGCCCAAAAAGCTTAGCACCTCTGTTGCAGACTTGGGCACTGGGGCCTTCCTTATTGCATCTGCCTTTCTTGGGTCCCTCGTACCCCATATTTGGAGAATATGTATCCAGAGAAATCAATGGACTGCACCAGAACAGAACATTTCTCTTGATGTAGCGTAAGGCCATGTTCTAATAGGCATGCCAGGGTGGCCTAGATTCACCTGTGGTATTCTTCCACTGTTGTGGAGTGAATCAGGATATTATCAATTATGTTAAGCACTCCAACCAGGCCGTTCAGTACCTTCTAAATGGTGTCATGGAAGACTTCTGTGGCCGAGCAGATGCCAAAGTTCAAGCGCTTATATCGTCTCAGCCCCAATTGAGTGGAAAACGTTGTGATGTATCGACAAGACGGGTCTCAATCAAGCTTGTGGTAGCCCAAGTTGAGGTCCAGCTTAGAGAACTACTGTGCGCTATTCCAATCAGAGATTATGTCACCTACTGTCGGTGTTCAGTGACTTTCTCAGCATATCGCAGTGTTCGGTTAGCGCATATCTACGCAAAGGCGGACTGCCCCCGGCTGCTTGAGCTTCAGCGCTACAACAAGGGGGAAACCCATGGGGTGGGCCCCTTGACTTTTTCTTTCACATCTAGTTTCTCCAGTTTCTGCAGCTCTGCCTCAACCAGCAGCCTCAGTTGAAAGAGGTTCCTTCAGTGTCGTAATGCCACATGGCAGACCACTTGGTCAATGTGGAGCTTGACATTCATACCTCTCATGCACCCAAGTCCCTCACACAGTGTTGGAAAGTCCTTTAGGATGGCATCCACTTGGGTGTCCTGGACATTGGGGCAAAGAACACCAGGCCCAGGTCTTTGGCAGTATGGTAGCTAATGATGGTTCCTGTCCCCTCTTTCGTTATGTGGAAGCAGGCCCACACCTTACAGTCCCCGTGAGTTACCACTTGCTCAATGTTCCCTGCTAATGGAAGTGGGCTCCGACTGCTGTATGTGAAGATCTTGGTAGTCAACAATTTTAGCCGAGGATGTTGCTGTAGTGTAATAAATTGACTGAAGTAAATAGAGAAGGGCCCCACACCCAAAGGGACCATACAAGACTTATAAAGTCAAAGAAATCTCCCCTTGTGAACGCTATCAATAGTTTATAAGATCATTCAATCACTCACACCTGTTGTCGCCATATCGCATCATATCGCACAGAATTATACCTCAAATTCAACCAAAGTCCAGTGCCACAATCATATAGAATTTGTAAGATCTTTAATATTGCATCTGCCAAAATTACATCACAGTTTAAAATTTCAATTTAATCAACCTTGCTGCATAATCTGGGACTCCAACGCAGCATAATTTCTGTGGCTCAGCCTGAACCCCAGCGAGTTTGTCACATAGTTCACCTTAAAAATCCTCTCCATTTGCAGTGTAAGAAAGAACAGTAAACAACATCTCCATGTTAAAATAATGAGCAGCAATTAGTCAGAACTGGCATTTAACCGGTCTTAGAACTCGCAGCCAATGTAACAAGATAAAAAATAGATTTAAGGCCATTTTTATTGCTCATTCACATTCTGACCTCCCGCATGGTTATTTTGGGGATGTGCTGCAGCACTACCCAACTCTGCACCTCTAGTTCAAGCATGTATGTTTTTTTTGGTCTCATTAGATAAATACTGTGCTAGCTGTCTTGGTCATTTGGGGAGACAAAGATTTATATAGGCACTTTTGCCCCACATCCCCTTCCCCCGTGTCAACGGCCCTCGGAATCTCAACACCTTCTGGGGTTGAGAAGCCTCAACTTCACAAAAGCTTGTTGAGGAGACAAAAAAGGTACCTGCCTCCTAAAAGAGTCTAAAAACACAGCCAGGTCAAACATGACTAGTCTAAAGACTGGCGTCATCTTGCCAGTAGCTTGTGAGTTGATAAACTACCTTCCCCCTATTCAGCTTTTTGACTAAATAACAGTCATAGCCATGAATAATAAGGTTACTCTGCAAATGGGAGAATCAGGAAAGTAACAGAACAGATAATAAAACTACTTCCCCAGCATGCCATACTCAAACAAATTGCTTCCTAAAGGAGTTTTACATTTTTCTCTAGAGTAGGAAAAACACCATCAATGATTACTAATCTCCGGCTCTCCTCTCAGCTCAAGAACCAAACTTCAAATGTGACCATCATTCACGCAATCTCATGTTCAAAAATACAAACAAGGGATTCACAGATGTAGAGTGCCACCTGGCCTCTACGTAACTGCCCTCAAACCCACCCGGAGGCCTAGCATGGTCGAAGGCTATAAATAAAAGTGTGGTGTGTTGCTCAGGACCAATCCATATTGAGCATACTGAGTGCTGTTTTGCCTGATTACTGTAGCTGAACAACAGGGCTTCTGCCACTTCTCTACCTGTGCTGCTGCCTGGAAGACCTGTGGACCGTTTAACAGGGGGGCAGGCCAGACCTGTGAAACTCCTCCACCTGCCAGATACCCTGTCCTTGCCCAACTCGAGGTCGTGAACTCGAGGTTTGCCAGTCCAAGGCCATTCTGTGCTCCAACAGAGGGAGTGGCCCTGCAAGGGTACTGCGAAAGGTTTCCACAGAGGCACCCTGTGCCAGGAGTGATCCCCAGCATCACTGGACTTATCCCTATGTGAAGCCCCTACCAGGTGTCGGGCATGGCTGATGACCAACAGCACGCCGTGGCGGCGACTCAACCGCCTCCGATGGGACTGAGCTCCTACGCATCTCTAATTACGTTGCCGCCTTTCAGCAACCTGGCAGACTCTGCCACTGCAGCACCGAAATGGTGCACATGGGTTGTAAAGCTCGACATCTGCCTCCGCGCAACACAGGAGATGGACGGCGAAAAGGTCACTCCTACTCAACTTCGGGCATGAGGAAGTCTACCAACTCTGCGAGCCAAGAATACACAAATTCTGCATTTAATGCGGCACATTTTGTGATAGTTATTACTTTATTATTTTGTCATTTTTACACGTTAGCACTGTCTAGCAAAGATTTCACTTCATTAGCGCCAGTTCCACATCCAAATACACCTATAAGTAACTGAAAGACGATCAGTTAACCTTTGCGAAGGACCTTCCTCTCTGCTGCAGCATGTTACAGCATTTTTAGTAACTTTCAATCCATATGAGCTAAAAAGAAAATGAGTTTTTTTATTAAAATGTGCAGATTATGGAGTAAGTGGTAAATGCGTCAAATTCATAATTATGTGGAAAACGCCACAATCTCAGAGTCTCATAATTCCAGTGGATTTGCATACAGAATTTGCAAAAAGAAAGACTGTATGAGGTCAATTTATTTCTGACACAAACAAATATGTAAATACCTGTAAATGATCTGTACAAATATTTCAACACATACCTGCAGTTTTAAAAACGCAAATGAAGTACGTTTTGTTTTGTAATTCTGACGTGTGATGAAAACAAAGATTTTAATAAGATCAAAACAAATCTTGGTGATGAACATATGATAAATATTGTATTGTATTGTATTGCAGCATTAGTATAGTGATTACTCACCCTATGTATGGCACTGAAGCGCTTACCTACATTGGCAAAAAGCTACGTCATATAGAATAGAGTGTGGTTGGAAGGGTGTGGTCTTTGTTTTGTGATCCTATGTGGGAAGTGTTTACATGTGGTGAGTGATGACCGCTGAAATGTGGTTATCATATTATGAGATGCAGGGCGTAGTTGTGTGGTGGCTAAGGTGTGAGAGACACAGATACGCAGCTTATATATTTTCAGTACACTAGCTGCTTTGAACAGTTCTGCAGGTCTCCTTATGGTATTTCTTGTGATGATACTCTGCTTAGCTGGTTACCTCACTGGGTTGTCCAATCAGAAATTTTGTGTATAGTTGTGTGTCAAAGCTGACATGGTTGAAGCGACAGAGTATTGGAGTAATCTGCTGGGATGTGGAATTTTACTATCATCCCATAGGAGTGATTGCAAGACTAGAGCCATGTGTTCTCTTGGGAGAAGGCGGAGAAGTCATATGCAGCAGCATTGTATTTTGCGTATTATGAATGCGGGTGCTGGAAGGTACAAGTTAATGGCATAATCAAGTTTATAGATTACGAGTGTGTGGATGACTTACAGTTTCTGTTGGTATCTAAGGTATGGGAGGATGCAACATGTGATATGAAACATAGGTCTGAATCCATGGTTACCCCTAGCTTTCTGACTTCTCTTGGTATTATTGTAGAGGCCTCATGTTCCTTAGGCCATATGGTGGTAGGCTGGTATTTTTGTCATTGTCCCCAGGTCATAAGCTCTGTCTTTGCAGTATTTAGCTTTAGATGTTACTCATCATCCATATGTTTATGACCCGAAGGCAGTCATCACGTTTTAAATTGTAGAGGTCTTCCATACCATCCATGTTTAAAATGATTAGGGTGTCCCCTGCATAATTGAAACAGGTGAGGTTGAATGATTATTCAGGTTTATTAAGGGGAATAGGTAGATGTTCAATAATGAGGGGATATTATGGACACCTGAAGGATGCTACAGTGTTGTGTGTGAGGAACTGATATAAAAGGTGGTACCAACACTATTTCACAGACCCAACTTTGAGACCAAGAATGCAATGGCCATTAGCTGAACTCCCTTCTCACCTTTCACATATGGCATGTCAAACAAGAATTTGTTGTGTGAAAAGCTTGCACACCTGTACAGGGCAATGAGTCATGTTGTTCTTAAGCCAGCAACTTTCATGACATTTCCTATTACTGATACATAAGTGGGTGTCACTACCTAAACCTACCAGCCATTCAGAGGCAATGTCCATTCACGAAGCTACAGATTCCAATATGGCATGGCGCTTTGATTAGCCTATTATGCTGGGGCAAAGTTATCACAAGTCAGGTACAACTTACACTTGACTGACATTGCCCCAGCCTACACTGGGCCATTGTGAAATATAGCCTGGTGAGATAATGCATCTGCTCTAAACTTCTTTATTTTGTTTGCTGGAGCCAGAAGGTTTGTTAGGTTAATGTGCCTGCTGCAGAGGGCTCAGTCACACAAGTGGGGTATCATTGTCGGAAGAAGTGTAGGAACGCTGTGTGGTAGGACTTTTGTCCTGATTCCATTAGCACGGTCTGCTTTCATTTTTGTTTTGCTGTGTAACAACTTTGAATTTAGGGAAATACATTTTCCTGCCCTAAAGCAGTTAAAATCTACCAAATAAATGGAGCATAATTTCCTCTGCAACAAGAAATGAGCTACAGGGATATAATAGCCACACTGCACTAGCCTAATTGTTCCATGAGTATAGCGGACGTCTCCAGTTCCAGGAGGGTCCTAGGAAGATCGGCTTCTGGGACTGGGGAACAGCGAAAAGCACACTGGTCAAAGAAGGGTGGCGGGTGCTGCTAATGGCCATGCATAGCCAATTTATTGTTTCAGTTGCCATACATGGTCTATGGAGAAGATGGCTAGAGAGAGAATAAAAGATATGGAGAAGTACAGATATGATAGACGAGAAGATAGATGAAAGAGGCTCTAGAAAAAGAGAGAAGATTGAGAGAAAGAAACAAATGTAAATAGAAATAGCAAGTGAGAGAGAGCAGGAGATACAGGAGTGGCATTATAGATGCTGCAGCAAAGAGAAAGTGATAGTGGTGAAAAGCTTGAGGGAGGCGGTAGGGACAGACATTAGGAGATGGGGAGAGAGTAGAGAGAGTAAGAGAGCCTAAAGCAGCTAAACAAGAGCTAGGTGCATGCAGAGAAAATGTGACTGGAGTTTTTAGGTGAAATGTATAACTTATCATGTTTTGGGCAACACAGCTGGACCAATGTGATTTCAATGCAAGTTTTGCACTTTATTTTCTAAAAGGGGTATTAGTGGAAATATCCAAAAATCAGCTTGCATCTTGGTTTTTAAGATCCTAATAAAGTCTAACCATTGTCACTTGATCCACATTGCTTTTTGCAAATTGCTCAACAATGGCACCCCGTTGTTATTTATTACTAGATGCTCTTGTTGAGAAGTGCTGACACCTTCTGTTTTAATGGTATCAGCCCTGTCTACATTTGCTGATATAGTCACTGGAAAGTACAACCTACTTGCTGAGAAGTCCAAGTTGTAATGAGGAGGTGATTTGGCTTTCTAGTGTACATTTAAATATGGCAGTCTCTTAACTGCTTCATAACATTAAGCTTGACTTTTATCTGCACCTGTAATAATGCTGAACAATCCCACTGCAAGTAAATATTTTCTATTTCTAGTACACATGGCAAGCTTCCATGCTTCCTACAATCAACACTCAAAAAACTACATGCTTGTCCAAGCAATGTTAGCCACATAGCAAATGCCACCTTGAGGATTCTATGCGAGTAGTCTACTGCATGTGAAAGAGTGGAGACTATCTATAATTTTGGAATTGGAGAACTCTGTAGCATCCACATGGGAGGTAGCATACAAGCAGCATCAAAGGGAGAGGTTATCACAGAGCAGGATCCAAGTTGCGAACAGTGAAATCACAACTCAGAGCTTTAGAGGCAGTACAGCTGCCTGCCCATGTACGGCTCCTATAATTTGAGATGGGACTAGTGTCCTCAACTAGGCCACAGGCCTCAAATGGATCCATCCCCGGTTCACACAATTACCTATTCTTTACCATGCCTACTAGTCTTGTTGGTTGATGTTTTATGAAGGTCTTTTTTTACAGCACCTTTCGGGCAACCTGCCTATGACTGTGAGGGGTGTATTCTAGTGTCGGAGCCTACTTCAAGTCCATGCAGTTTTGACTGATGCTTTTGTTCAAATGGAATTGAACTAATCACCTTTTTGTCACAACATTATAGTGAAATTCATTGTGGAACCTCCCCAACATCCTCTGTAAAATGATGTTTACATTCTATGTATTTTTCACCATTGTTGCAGTGCTAAAGTGTTTAAAACACACTGTTTGCCACTAATTTCCCAAAATGTTCTTGAAGGATATATTCCGTGCTCTCTGTAAAGTTATTTTAAATTAGTGGCGAGTTAAATTAAAACTTCACTTATGAAGCAGAGAAGGATTAGGAAACTTCACATTTTACAAAGCAGATGAAGTTTCCTAAATTTACGTGATGTGCCGAATGTCCCAGGTAGGACATCCTTTAGCAAAACTTTTTTGAGTGTGGAGGCTGAACATCTACCACCTGAGGTAAGAGGTCTGTGAGGGAGGGCTCTGACCTGAGGTCAGCTTATTTCTTTTTAAAAAAAATCTTCATAAGCTTTGCGTTTCACAAAGCTTGAATAGTTTCAATAATACACTAAGTTGCGAGCCAGTTTACTTTACAACTTTACATGCTTCTACTTTAAATCCCATTTAATTAATAGGATTTAAAGTTGGATTGTGAAAAGTTTATTGAGTGTGCTTTAATATATACCTTGAAAAATCTACATATTTCTTGTCTAAGTCTCAAATATCAATCATCCAATCAGATTCAGTCCTTCATTGAGCGAGGAGTAGTGTATTGTTATCCAATTTTATTCATTTCTTTATCAAATGTTATTCAGCCCAGCCAATGCGTTTCGTCCATGAGGACTTAATCAGGGTTAGTATCTCCGTGTGCCTAGTATCCCTGTGTGATTTGGTATTCCCCTCCTGGCCAGATATGTGGGAAAATATCCAAATTCCCAGTAGTTTTATTCTCCCCAAGTGGGATCTTCACTGTTGTGGACAATGCACCAAACGCAGGAAATCTTCTGTGAATCTAGAATGACATTGTGCGCACTTGAATATCGAAACCAGAATATTGATGGCAAAGAATATTGAGGACATAATATTGAATAAAAAATATTTGACAGGTAAGTATACATTCTCTATACCTTACTCCACATATATGTACCTACACCGTATCTATATCTTCAAGGTATGTAAATGTGCAGTTAGAAATAGTGAATCTATACTTCCCTATATGCACTTACCTTTTGATATTCTGCACTCAATATTTTTGTACCAATATATTCGGGAGGGGGGGGTCAATATTTAGTAGAACAACCAGTATTTGGAAAAGAATGTACCAATAGAGCACAACTTCAATGTTTAGTCATAACTGAGGGACATGCCCCCCTAAAAATATACTTCTGGCTATGGGCCTGAAGATTCCCTTTTCCAAAAACATGGAGCTGTGGTCCCGTTTTCATTTTTCCTTGAGGATCTCGATCAGTGATGTTCCGCCTTTGACTAATATTCAGCTTTTTTGTCATTTCCTACTGTGTGCTTAAACAATTCCTCCCTTATGTAGCTTCCCTCCCCCGTCTATCTGGAACCACCCACCTAGCAACATGTAACCTCCACAATACTCATGAAATAAAAGTGAAAATAAATAACCAAAAGAAGATTCAGAGGGAGGCAAAACACACTTGAAAGAGAGAATAGACAGGGATTGAAGATGACGGAAACAATATTCTGAGAGAGCTACCTATGCAACCATTTCTGCTGTAATATCCGAGAATTAGTACATAGAGAGGTATTAGAAATATCCCTTTCTGCAGGGTCACTCCCAAACGTTTCGCCTTTTTCCCTCCACTTTTTGCTGAATTTGTTTTTGTTGGCTTTAGGACTCTGTGCACTTTACCTGTGCTAAAGTGCTTGTGCTCTCTCCTTAAACATGGTAGAATACCCAATTGGCATATTTAATTTACCTATAAGTCCCTAGTAAGTTGCACTGCATGTGCCCTGGGCTTGTAAATTAAATGATACTAGTGGGCCAGCATTACTGATTGTGCCACCCTCTTAAGTAGCACTTTGAACATGCCACAGGCCTGCTATTGCAGAGCCTGTGTGGACAGTTTTGAACTGCCATGTCGATCTGGCAAGATAAACCTCTTGCTAGGCCCAAACCTTCCTTTTTAGTACATATGTCACCCCTAGGGTAGGCTCTGGACAGCCTAGAGGGCAGAGTACAACGTATTTAACAAGCAGGACATGTACTTTTTAGTTTTACATGTCATGGTAGTAAAAAACTCTTAAATTCATTTTTGACTACTGCAAATCCTATATCTTCCATAGGATAACAATGGGATTACCTTATTACATATGTAATTTCCAAATGGGAAGATATATTTGGTTCACGTTTGGTGTCTGAGGAATCCTAATTTAAAACACTAACTTAAGCTGAAGTCAGATTTTATATTACAATTCTGAAAATGCCACTTTTAGAAGGTGGGCATTCTCTTACCTTAGGCATTTGGTGCCTGCAGCCTGTCTCTGATCACATGACTGGGTGGAGTTGGCAGCTGGGCTTTGTGTATTCCACCTAGACAGCCGTAGACAATAGGAGCTTAGGTGTGACTTGATGGGCCATCCTAGCAGGATGGAGGGAGGAGATAAGCACAGTCTCACTTCCACCTAAATAGGCTGTGTCCTGTCCCCATACAAAGGGCTGCATAACCCCATGTAGTGAATCTGGGTATAAATACTGGAACTCAGACACCACCACTTCAGTACACTTCTGGACCTGTGGATACTCTGCTAAGAAGAAGGACTCCTGTGCTGCTGAAAGGACTGCCACTCTGCTGGACTGCTACTATGCTGGACTCCTGCTTTGCTGTGCTGACCTGCTGCCCTCTTGCCAAGGTGAGAAGGAACTGGACCTGCATCTCTTGAACCCAAAACCCAGAGTGACTTCAAGGGCTAGTTGGTTGGCCTCCGGATCTGAAGCCTCAGCGACATAGCAGGCTTCCAAAATCCTTGCATCTGCACCTAGACTCAGCCATCTGTGAGTCTACCCTGCCAAGTGGTGCCAGCCCAGTCCTGGACCCTTGGAAGTGGGCCTAAAGGCTTACCAGCAGAACCAACACACCTTCTCTACTGAGCGGCACCTCCTCAAGCCAAACCGATGCATCTCCTCGGCTGAGAGGTGCATCCTCCAGCAGAACCGACGCATCTGCGCTGCTGCGTGGATTATACCTAGAGCAGAAGGTCCGCATCACCCTCACAATCCTCGGAACTGACGCATCACTGAAGGCCCAGCACATCTCTAGACCAGGTCCTCACATCTCTTGTCAACGCAGCTCAACAAGGTCGGCAGCTCGACGACAACACCAGCCTCCGCATTGCAGCCTTGTAGCTCTTCAGAACCGACTCATCACCAGCTGCGCCCCATCCTCGATGCCCAGACTTCGCATCGCAAGCCCGACCCAGGCGATTTTCAATGATTCAACAGGACCTCGTACTACAGCCTCACCGCATTTCGGTACCGACACATCGCTTCGACTTTGCGACGTTTCTTAGCCACGGATCCATGCAAAAGTCTACAGCCAGGATTTAAGGTACTTTGGTCAGAGGACCTAACATGGTCCCTGTAGTCGATCCATGCTCCATCGCAGGTCGGCCTGAACTTGCAACTTTGTCCCAGTCAGGCGCTACCAGACATCCCTTGTTGGCGCTTTGTGCTTTATGTCGCTATTTTACCCTACAACTTTGAAATTCAATATCTCCGGTTTCCCTTATTGGATTTTTGTTGTTTTGGTCTTGTTTTCTTTATTAAAATATTCTCTATTATTCTAAACCTGGTGTGGGATCTTTGCGTGTAGGTTTTCACTGTTTGACTGCTTAAAGCGTTGCACAAATACTTTACATATATCCTTCAAGTTAAGCCTGACTGCTCTGTCCCAAGCTACCAGAGGGTGAACACAGGTTAATTTGGGGTTTGCTCGTGCCATATCTTGACTAGGATTTTGGTTACTGCTTGACCAGGTCTGTCACCCCAGTGAGCCAGAAACTTGATTTCTAACGAGAGGTAATTGCACAGATTGAAATGCTGCAACTTGGCACTTACATTTATAAAGTGCACATTCACCTGTGGGTATGTTGCTGATGAAAAGTAGATATTTATTGTTACCCAACTCAGTGGTGCTCATTTTATAGACCTTGGGAGGATGAAAGACTGAGTGGAGCACCGGGAATTGGTGCTTGTGACAATGGGGTCAAACACAGATCACTGCAGCCGATGTATTAGTCCACTGAACCATGAGGCCCATCTGTGTGTGTTATGTTACTGAAAATGTGGAACTAGACACATTGGGACCAATCATAAAAGAGTAGGAATACCAAAAATCGATCATTTTATCTTTAATCAATGGACAAATGTACAATGACTCAACATTCCGCCAATAGGTCCTGCACTTTGGTCAATAGGAGGCACGCCCAGTCCTAAAAGAAATGATGTTAGCCTGACCTGCAGTAATACAATTATATAAAATTTTCTAAGAAGATACGGATAATAGGGTAACTAACAGTGAAACCTCAAGCAATCGGTAATGGTCCAGGTTTGAGTTTTTTTTTAAATCCCAGTGGTTTTCTGGTGTCTTGGTGATTGCATCCTATGTGTAGGACCAGAAAATACAGATTTTTGTATATGCAGCAGGAGCGTTTCCTGCTCTGGTAAGCCATATCAGAAATCGGGTGTATTTCACTACTCAAATCTGGTAACATTTTCCAGTGCTCGCCTTGGTATGTGGAATAAGAAGCATACATATAGTGGGGACTCGGTGTAAACATCATTATCTTGAAAATGTATTACATGTCTATGTCTTTGCACCTAGAAATTAAATTACATTTTGCAGTAAGCACCGTACAAGCAAAATAAACGAAATTATTTGCTGATTGTCAGTAAATGGTCTGCTAAATTGGTATAATGCTTCTGGTGGCTGCCAGCCCTGGATGTCAGCATCCCCTCCTTTTAATGTGAAAGCTGCTGCATAACTGGGTATAGTTAAAAAAACACATGGTTACTAACCACAAATAGGTTACAAAGGTAAACCACTGGCAGATTTTATAGTACCACTGAAATGGAGATGAACGCATTGCCCATCAGCTTCCCCATGCTTCATGATCAGTAGAAGTGGACTAAGTGGAAGAAAACAGATCTAGTAAACCGCAGCAGCCATCTTGTGTTATGTTATCTTTTAACGTTTGAAGTCTCAGGAGACTGCTTCTGAACAGCACTGCGACTCATTGACTTTCTCCCATTTTCATTTTGCAGGCAGGTGACGAGGCGCATCTCTCAGAAGCTGAGAACATCAAAGGTGAGTGCACTCTTTAAAATAGAATAGGATGTCAGCATGGATCTCTTGAAACAGAATGTTAGATTCGATTTTTTTTAAATGTAACCTTTTAATGGCACATGGCCCCAACAAACGTTCTTCTTTACAGACAGTTGTTTAAATATGTTGTACTCCCTGAGCACATTCGCCACTGCCAAAATAGGCACCGATTGCAAGTCTTGAGGAATTCCAAGCGGTGTTTTTCTGTGGCCAGAATTAATGATAGAGACTGGAACCGCGGTGTGGAATTCTTGCAATCACGAGTTAAATCCCTTGAAATGTGGAAATTACAGTGTGGGCCCGGAATTACAGGGTGGGACATTTACCACCTACTCTAAGAAGGCGGTGCATGGCTGCAGGAGTCCTGTGCAGGGCAAGGCAGGAGAGTGGGGGCTGGCGAGGCCAGGGAGGGACCGGGGAGAGGTCACCTGCCAGAGGTAACCATTATATGCCCCCTGTGACGTGGCTGGGTGTCAGTTGAGGGCTAGGAAAACGGGTCCAGGATGTCATCCTGCCCATTTACTATTTGATTTTAGCGGAAGGGTTTGTGGGACTGTAAAATCGGGAGAAAGTTCATCAGACGACTTATAGGAGGGCAGAGTAGAACTACACACAGGAATTCCACTCTGCACAGCATTTGATCAGGGTCACAGCAGCAATCGAAAAGGAACACCGCATGGGATTTGCAGAAGCTATTTTACCATCACAAAAATCCTCATAATCTCCCACCATTCCAGTGATGTTTTACTTTAACTACAGAATGCGTTAGAGTTAACCGGATATTATGGTCAGTTAATGGTATTAGATGATGCTGGTAGAAGGGTAAACTGGCTTATGAACCTTACCAGAACCCAGAGATTTCAATTTTGAATAACCGTGAATGCTATCTGGTAAACAATTACTTGCTCAGTTTAGTTTAGTTGATATGAAAAAAGATTTATTTTTTACCAAACAAGCAAATGCTCATCGTTAGTTGTAAATTGAATTATGTGATTTTGGCGGTTTGAGTGAAGGCGCTTTTTGGTGTTTTGAAAGCATATTTTGTCTGCAGCAGGAAAGGCTCTTTGAACCCTTCACCTAACAATGGACTGCCAATAACTCAGAATGTTCTGGTATTGTCGACCTTATACAGAGAGTCATGCTTGAAGGCTAATTATCTGGTGAGTTGGAATTCAGTCCAAGGAACATTTTTTCTAGGCCTCCAATTACTTGAAATTTTCACAGTAGTTATTGTGCTATTATGCATGGCTCTGGTAGAGAGCCACTAGCCTGAAGGACTGGATTCTAAGGGTCATATTTACGAGCCCCTTTGCGTCGCTCTTGCACCACACAATGACGCAAATTAAAAATGAGATTTAGGAAGCCACGCAAGGCCACCTTGTGTGGCCCTAAGTGGCTTCATAAATTTTGAGTAATGCACAGCAGCCAAAGCAATGCGTTGCATTACTCTGTGCCAGGTAGGTGTTTCTATGGGCTTTGCGTGGGTGTGCCATGCAACATCCTTGGATTTTGATGCATTCTCAGATTTACCAGTAGTGGTAGACCTGGGAAAGCGTCAAAAGCCTACAACTCCCCAGGTGAGGCGTAATGAGGAGAAATATGTTTATTTCTCCTCTTTTTTTCCTCTTTCATTCTGCAGCACACATAGAAGAAGGATTACGCCTCAGGGGATTGTTTTTGTGCTGGGAGGTACCCCTTCCTGCACAAAAACAAATCTCTTTACAACGCAGTGCAAGGGTGCCTGCATTGGCAATAGGCTGCCAAAAGAGCGCCAGCGCAGGGGAAAAGGCAGGAATGTGCCATATTGACTTAAATACAGTGCATTCCTGATCTTTCCCTGTCACAAAGTGCAGAGCAGCAGGGTGACTTGCTGCACTGCACTGTGTGACTTGGCCATAAATACGGCCTTCAATCTAATAATTCACTGCTATGCAACAGCAACAATTGTTATCAAAAGCTGTTACCCACTGTTGCTACATCATAACTTACTCTCCTTCCAGAGCACTTAGATCGGCAGAAGCAGCGCTGGCAGCAATTCCCAGAGTACGTCGGGAACGACTGGGGGCAGCTCTTTTGGGCTGCGTGCAGCCAAGCTATTGAATTGTATGGCAATTAACCTAAGACTCAAACAGTCTGAGTCAAGTTTCCGCAAAAATCTGAAGACCTGGCTCTTTAGACAGAGTTAGAAGCCCACCTGCCACTGACTTGCCAGGCCCTGATTTTGCTAAGCGCGGGGACACTCCCTTGGAGTAACCAGGCGCTTTATTAATCTAAATTCATTCATTCATTTATTCATTCGTTCATAAAGGAATCCCAGGCTGCTCTGGCAGGCCTCTCTGAGCGCTGGAAAGCAGGGGGCACTGGTCCTAGAGAAGATGGAAGGGATGGCACAGAGTGGTGGAATGGGTGGCAGGGGCTCTTTTTTTTTTACATTTGGGACAGGTTGGAAAGGCCATGTTTTGTATGGCTCCTCCATCACTCCTCTACCCCATGTAGCAGGTGATAGCAGGGATATATGATTTGGGGTGCCATTAATAACATCAAATTATAGATGGGTAAAAAGTGATTTACTGGGATGTTTTTCACCTCAGGCAGGGTTCAGAGTAACATCATAGACAAAACGAGCTTCGCTCTCCTTGTCTATCTGATGTCAGTCAGAACCCCTCAGTGAAAAACAACCCCCATAATTTACTGTTACCCATTTATAAATCCTCATACTATTTTGTTAATTTATGAGTATGGAATAATTGCTGCTAATTATACATCTTGAAAGTTTTACTATACAGCAAATGTAGTTTCTGTGATAAACTGTTAGCTATTTTCCATTTGGTTTCTCGCAAGAGTTTTATTTTTATTAATAATGGATATTAAAAATACATTAGCATATTGAGCAAGAGAAAGCGAGGAAGCTGAAAAACATTTTAATGATAAATAAGGGCAGTATAAAATTTACAAACCGAGCATAGGCGGTAATATTGCATATGGTTGACTAAAATGATTAATTGAGAACATGAGCATCTGTCACCAGGAGGGCAACATTGTAACTTAAATCTGATCTTCACTTTACAGAAGAACTGAAGAAGTCTCGGATACTTTTTGTGTTGGGTAAGTTTTTCTCCTAATTAATGAACTGTATTGTGCGCCATGTGTTCAACACATCATGTAGCGTTTCATTTGCTGAGCACAGCTAGCAACCGAGACGTACATCTATTTGCTTCCTGCAGTTTTACAGCATTTAGGTTATGCACAAATGTTAATGCGTGTTCATTTTTTAATAATTTGGCTTTATATTAAAGTGCAAGATGCCAATATATGAAGCTTGACGATTCAGTAACCTTCATGAAGCCAATGCTAATGTGTTTCTGTCTCATCATCAGACTAATTATTGGTGTCTCATAGGTATGAATGGGTCTCAGTAAGAAATTTGGTATTTACCCAATTTAACATGTTTGTGGACCGATTTCAAGGCGGGGGCAGGGGGCCTGCCCATCCAGCCCTTAACGCAGCTGAGGGCATTTGAAGAAGGAAGGATGACCTATTGCAAGGATGCCTGCTTTGTGGAAGCGCTTGCAAAGATGTTGAATTGGGCGAGGTGTGAAATTTGTGGCTAAAGGATGCTGCGGAAACATATGCAGCTGATAGATTGCAATCTGTCCATAACTGAGTATTAATATCAATGCGTTGTCTGTTTGAAAAAAATCAACAACACATTTTGCAGAGAAAGTGAAAATAGCACACGTTCATTGCAACAACCATCTCTCTTGTTTGTTTCAAAAAATGTTAGCATCTCTAATCGCAATTAATTTAACCCATGTAAGGACAGGTAAAACTTAAGAGCGCATATCCTACTTTTTACATACATTGCACCCTGCCCAATGAGCTCTTAGGGCCTAAGGGTGGCTTATATGTATTAAAAAGGAAGGTGTAGGCCTGACAAAAGGTTTATTTTGCCAAGTCGAAATGGCAGTTTAAAAAACGACACCACATGTTGCAGTGGTAGGCGTGAGTCATGTTTTAAAAATCAACTTTAATGTGTGGCACAATGAAGTGCTGCAGGCCCACTGGAAGCTTTTAATTTACAAGCCCTGGGTACAAGTAGGACCATTTACTAGGCACTTACAAGTAAATCAAATGTGCCAATTTGATGTAGGCCTATTTTGCCATCTTTGAAAGAGAGTGCACAAGCACTTTAGCACTGGTTAAGTGCACAGAGTCCTAAAGCCAACAAAAATAAATTCAACAAAACAGCAGGGTTGAAGGCAAACTGGGGGGAATACCACTCCAAGAATGGCAGGTCTAACAAAGGGCCTGCCTCGTGAAAGGAAATACAGCTTAGACCAGAGCAAGGAATCATAAATTGATGGAGAGATGATACAGTCAGAATGAGACCTAAGCAGATGTTAAAGTGGGTATTAAAATATTTAGCTTGAATTCAGCAGCGGCTCCTTATCAGGGGCAAAGGGGCATAGCCCTGCCTCCATTGAGGAAACACTTTCTGCCCTTTTAGTTTGCTGCTAAAGACTTAACTGAGCAGTGTTCATGAAAGCATGGGTTTGGGGTTTTCGTGAACACTGTCCACGTGCAAGCCAGTCATTTCCAAGCTCCTATTGACAGGAGGAGGGGGAGAGGGCTGAGGGGGTGAGGGATGATTCAGCTACAGAGTTTGTTTCAAAATACAACACTCTATGACTGGATGTCTGGATTGTGCATTTATGGGTTGTATTTCAGCTACAATCCCCTAACACAGGCAAAATCCTTTCTGTTTACCAGACTTACTTCTCATGCCTCAGTCAGCAAAGTATCTGCTAAAATGTAGCTGTCATAGTGCACATCAGTGCATCCCTAAGGCTAATGAGGAGCCACACAGTGCAGCAGGGGTAGGATCCCAAGTACTGTCCCAGCATCTTATAGGGCTGTGCTTCCAGTCGTATCAAGAAGTTCAAGGGATAGAGGTGGGTGTTCTCCCTTCAAAACCCGGCCTTTCTGCTCTTTCTGGCTTCTCATTGGGAATCATGGCTTGCCGGTTCTAGTGCCCAGCACCAGATTCCGGCTGTGCTGCTGCCAGGGAGCCTCCAAGTTCCATCTAAGAAAGAAAGGTAAGTAAAAAATAATGTTATTTCTCTCTGGATGTATGTGTGAGTGTGTTTGTGAGCGATTGACAGAGACAGAGATTGAGTTTGAGTGAATGTGTTTGAAAGTGGCGATGAGAGTGAAAGTGGGAATCTGAGTTTCAGAAAGTGTATGAATAAGTGTAAGTTAGTGCGAGGGAGTGGGAGGAGTGTGAGTTCATTATGAGAAGTGAGTGGTTGGAAATTGTGAGAGGGTGTGAAAGGGCACTAGGTGTGTAACTATCAATGGTGCAGGGCCCAGAGTCAGTTAGTCATAAAAAGGGTGAGTGTGTGTGTGTGTGCTTGTAAGTGAGAATGAGGACCAGTGAGTATGAGTATGTTTGTGTGAGGGTAACTGTGATTGGGAGTGAGGAGCAGCATGACAGTGTGAGTTACAGTTGTTATACGGTTCCTACAATTAAGTAGGACTGTGTATCTGGACAACATAAACTTCAGAATATGGGGACTCAGGTCACACATATCATCAGAAATGTTGGCCTGGTTCCTAGGTAGTTCACAGTGCTGCCATCTGAATAACTAACCTTACCAGGGTACCAGATGGCATCAGCAACCTTGAACATGACCACTCTTATTTCCCAAGGAAATATTGAAAACAGGTTTTTCTTTTCGCTCTTACTTTTGCATCCCGAAGGTAAGCATAAGAAAGATACAAATATGGCTTTTCAAACATTTATTGGAATAATCGTAGTCTTGTATGGAAAACATGATATGCAATTATTAGGCAGATGAAACAAAGCATTGTAATCAGCATTACAAGAATGGTGAAAAAGATAAACAGTTTAACCATTATAACATTACTATATGATTATACTCCTACCTAATACTATCTATACTATCAAGAGCATAGCGGGAGTACCCTCTGCCAGATCCACTGGGGTAGTCTAACCCCCCCATACCTGGATATGATGTACCAGGAAGCCGGTCTGATGTAGAGCAGGCTACCGTCCTTTGCAGGATAAAGGTTAGAGTCAGCAGGGCTGCTTCTCGGTCACAGTGCACCGCATTCCAGGACAATCCCAACAGAAGTGCTCCCTTGCTGAATGTAGCACAGAGGCTGTTTCTATAATAAAAACATAATTCTAATTGCACTGTGTCAAAGGTGCAAAGCTGATGCAATGGTTTGTCTGGAGCCTTAGGCCTGTTTCCTACCGGACAACCAAATACAAGGGCATTGCGTTATATGTACCTAGCCGTGGACAGAGTGTATGAATAGCATGATAATAATACTTAGTAAGAAATTACCTGAATGTACAGTAAGTAGCTTCTCAGTGCATTATCATGTAAGTGTAAAACATGTAAAAAGTCACCATTAGAAAAAGATGTTAAGCTAAAACATGAAACTAAAATTGAGACTCAAAGTGGGCCCTGGAGTACTTTACAACACAGTGAGAGAGGGGGAAGACTGTGATTGTGAGAGGGTGTGTGTATGAGTGAGAGAGTGTGAGTGAGTAAGAGTGTGTAAGTTTGCGTGTTTATGATTTTGAGTCTGCCGCTGGCCATGGCGTACTTGATATAATTCTGGGTTTATGGCGGCACAAATTGTTACCTGCTGCTGCTGGCATATTGGGGGACATTTTACCTTAAGAAAGGGCACCCATGGCAAAATTTAGACCCTGACATACTAGAAGTAATTCTTGGCATGACCCCTATGGAAAAATGCTGGTACTTGCATACTGGAGGAAATTATTGGCCTTGGGCACCCATGGTAATTGCAGGTAATTCTTGACATAAGTTAGGGCACCCGAGGCAAAATGCAGACCTTGAAATACTGGAAGACATATTTAACATAAAGGGATGCCTATGGCAAAATGCCGGTGCCGGCCTACTGGAGACAATTATTTGCCTTGAAGACGGAAGCCATGGCATATTGGGTCCAAGGGGCCGTGTTGGGGCAAGCAAACTGTTATAAAAATTCTGCCTCTGAAATACTTGAGGTAATTTTTGAGATATGGGCCATCCATGGTATGTGGGCAAAATACTGGTACTGGAATATTGTATGTATTTATTGGCATGGGAATATCCATAACAAAATGCTGGCATTGGCACAATGAATGTAATTCTTAACACATGGCCCACTCTCAAGGGAAGTTTAGAAACAAAATGGGGTGAACTATTGGCAAGTATTATGCCCCACCTTTTTAAAGATCACCAGTTGCCACAACTTGAATGATTCTGATGTATTGGCATGTCGCTGTGTGTATTTGAACACTGTAACCAATTTCACATTATGAACATTCATTGCTTCATGGTGCTACCCCTGGTAAAATGCTGGCCCAGGCATAATTGTCGTAATTCTGGTGGTATTGTGGTAATCCATGACATGAGGGTACCCAGCCAGAGTGGAATGTTGGCCCTGGTATAATGGTGATAATTCTTGCCATATTTCGGACATCCATGATTTCATGATGTCCAGCCTTGGTATGATGCAGACACTCACATATTAATTCCAATTCTTATCGTATTGTGGACATCCATGTCCTGATGGTGCCAACCCATAGCTTAAGGCTAGCAATAGCATCATTATGAAATTATTCTTCAAATGCACCATGTTGATGTCATAATCTCAAAATGTTCTTGGGTTGAGCAAACCTGTAACGCCCTGTTAAGAGTCAGACTTGCTTGGCACACCATGAAAGCATTTAATTATTTCATTGTCGGAAGAAAACTGTGTGTAAAATACATTATTTTGCCCCGTTTTTAGGTCGAGCCTCGAGTAGCGCGCAAGCGCTGCTTAGAGGCGAAGACTTATTGTAAGCGAGTTTGAAAAGCAGTCCAAGAAACGCTCGTGCGTCGTGGCTGGCCTTTTTGGGATGGATGCAGCGCGGCAAACATGTGTTTCCAATTATCGTGCCCAGACGCGGGCGCGATAAGTGGAAACACATGTCTGCCGCGCGTACTCATCCAAGGCCAGCCACGACGCCGAGCGCTTTGGGACTGCTTTGCAGGCTGCCGCGCTCGCTCGCCCCCGCTCCCTGTCCCCCGATGCGCCCCGTAGTTTCCGGCTTCGCTCACCTTCTGCGGCTCACCGCTCGCGGCCCCGGTCCCCACATGATTTCCGTCGCTCGCCGCCTTTATAAATTGGATGTATTACAGATGCATGCCATGAATCTGGGACTACCTGGTGCTGGAGCACTGAGTTATATAAGGTGTTGAGATTTCTTGCCCAATATTCTATGTTGGACTTGAATAGGGCTGCAGGCAAGCCATTAGAACCATGCGTGCCATCTTGTTGGTTCTTTCTTATGATGTTTTCTAAGGCACTTAAATCTCGATCAGGGTTCCATGGTAGACAGCTGTTTAACGCTGTCCCAGTGTTGGCGTGCCTGGAGATTTGTCCTGCCTGGTTGTCAAAATATGACCATCCTATTTGCACTTTTTGTTAGGCAGTGCTTTTGGCTCTGGTAAAATATTCTGTCCTGGTGTGCAGTTGAGTGTCATATGATTTTTATTAATCTGTGCTGCGTATGTGTTGGAGTAGTGCTTCCTTAAATGCTGCACCCAGGATTCCTCGGGGATATTTGTGTTATAGGAAGCGCCTGGATCTTTGTCTATTTCATTTATAATTTTCCAAAAGGCTTTAGGATTACTTGTTTTACATGAGTGGAGCACCCTAGCCCGAATTTATCCGAAGGATCTTTTTTGGCTCTCCAAACTGCCCGCTTATAGTTTCGAAGCAGGGCTCTTACCTTCTCGTGCTGAATCATATTGGCATTATCCTTTTTTAATTTATGATATTCTCGGATTAGTGTTTTCTTTGTTAGCGGTTTGGTTATCCAGGAAGAGTTTTTCCTTTTGATGCTCACCGAGTGCACTGAGATCTTATTCTTGCAGAACTTTCATATCAACGTTTTGCAATATTGTTCCTACTTAGAGATTGCATTGTGTGCTGTGAACTGCTGCTCATCCAACAGGCTTATGCAGTTTTGCCTTACTTTTCCCTGGAGCTTCCCTTGCCACCTTAGTCTCTAGCTTGGGTCACCATAGCAGTCAGTAGACACCGCGAAATAAAAAGGCACACATGATTACCTCTGGTACAAAGAGAGAGCCTGAGTGGGGAAGGTTCTACCAGTTATTGTGCATCTAGTGGTTCACATGCCTAACCTCCATGTGAAATGGGCATACACATTATTCCTCATTTTCACACACCAACTTATTCTGTAATGTAAATACCCCTGGATGTTCAGAGACAGTTATCTTCCATGATGGTGGCCATGGTATGACAAGGACAGTGTCTCAAAGGGGATTTTTTTCTCAAATGAAATTAAAGGAGCTCTGGACATGGGTTGGGGCGTGTGGCTTATACAGGTGTGTAAGTGTGAGGGATACATAGCAAGGTTGGTGATACTTGTTTACTGACATTTTGCAGATTTCTTACATTTCAGTAACCATGCCAGTTTAATAAGGCATGGCATAAGGATGGGGGTTAGGGTGGGTTGGGTCCAATGTATAGATCCTCGGGTAGATATGTTGGCCAGGCCCGAGCAGCCAATAGATCACCTCACAACACACAATCTTCCAGGGCCCTGGCAATATATCTAACCATTGATTTATGATATTTACATTAAACCCAAACCATCCACACCCTTCTTGATGCTAGGATTTCTGGCTAGCAGTGGGGTAGGCCACAGCAAGCGGTTTAGTGTGTTATAATCCTCAATTTGTTTTTGGGCAGGGCAAGGAGAACAGTGAGGAAACATCTCTTCACAGAGGTAGTGTGGCTTGGGTTTGGTGCCTGAATAAGCCCCGTAATGTTGGGTTACTGGGGGTTCTGGTTGGTCCATGATAGTTACGTAAGACTGTTCCATGCATGATGCAGGGTACTAGGCCATGCTGTTATCTGAGATGCTGGAATACCACATTGTCTCCTGGATAACCAAACTACTAGTGTCACATGCCTCTAACCCTAAGCTGGGTTATCTGGACAGTACACAGCTGTATGCTAGTAGCTGTAGCTGTATGCTGTATGCAAAGGCGCTTTACCTTTAACCATGTTAAAAGTAAAGCGCCGGTGCTATGATGCTACAAAAGTAAAGAAATAGATGTTTTTTCTATTTCTTTACTTTTGCAGCAATCAAACACATTGGCAAAGTCAATAGCTCTGCCTAAACACTTATAAGGGCCCAAAGCGAGACCTATTGGCTATGCCAATGCTTGTTTTAAACGTTTCTAAAGAGGAGAACAACCTTGAATTCAGTACAGGAAAGTGGGAGCGTACATTTTGCCGACTGACATTTGTCCCAGTTTTACCCACTTCCCATTAAAAGATCACATGCTCAAGTTAAGCAATATCCTTGCAAAGGCCAGGTAGAGGTGTCAGAGTGATGTCAGTGATGAAAATCAGGATATCACCCAGATACATGGCAGCATTTCCTCTCCTGGTGAAATGATCAGACTTTAACCTGCACCAAGATGTCATTGTTTGGAATTGTAGGTTCACCTGTACATTTAGGCTTTCATGGGAGTACTCACTCATTAAGCAGCAGCATTACACTAAGACAGGCTAACAACTGTTGCAAGATAAATGGACTGGCTCTCTCAACCCGGAAACAAATATGTCTACATGAGCTTCTGAAATTTCAATAAAATTCTTTGATATTTCAAATGTATTTGATATTTTCTTTGATGTTTTCAGTGAGGGATCACCAATTTGTTATCTTCGTGCTTTTGGTGTCATAAAAGGACAATAGCACCTTATCTCATTCCTCAAGAAGTCTGGAGTGAGGGTATAAACTGTTATATGGGCAACACATATTGTCCTGAAACCAAGTCACGGTTTCCCATGGAGTTAATTATTCACTTACGTGGACTTTTGCAGTGGCCAGAGCCCCTTTTCTCAATGCTGATGGGCAAGTGCCATCTGCTCTCAGATTGTCGGTCTGGGTGTTGTTCAGATGTTCAGCGTGCCACTTGCTTGTGCGCCACTAATACCTGCCTGCTCCAGTGCTTCCAAAGACTGACATTCTGGTTTTGAGACCTCAAGCACCATTGGAATAACCTGCAGTAAAAACTTGTACTGGTAGACCTGGTATGCACAAGATTCTGTGGGTCCAGATATGAAAAAGTTGCTGTGATAACATTTACCAATGAAATATGCTAACATTTCCCTCACAATGGTGTAAACATGTCTTAATGTTTTTAACCATGTACAGAGAATGACCAATTAAAGCACATAATTCTCGTGATACGTTTTTACATTTTAAGTACAGTTGCACCTCATATCACTGGAGCACTTAGATGACCCTTGTTATTTTTCCTCCGAGCTATAGTTTCAGGGTCAGTTATCTGTAGTCCTTTCCCTTCCCTAGAGTTTGCTATTTCTTGAGGGTGCTTCAAAAAGCATCATCAGACCTTATGTCAGAGGGGAGCTGTTAGAAACGGGATTCCTGGTCGGCTGAGGTATGCACCCAGGCCAGGCAGGAACCACCACTCTAGTCAGGGTAAGCTAGATACACAATAAGATAAGCTGTGCTCACCCTTTTGTAGCTTGGCACAGAGCAGTCAGACTTATCTACAAAGGCAAAGTGTAAAATATTTGTGCAACACACACACACAGCAACATAATGACTACACCACAAAAAGACTCCACACAGGTTTAGAAAAATAGAGACAATTTATCTGAGTAAAACAAAACCAAAACTACAAAAATCCAATTAATAGAAGTCGAAACATAATTATTTAAAGAATAAACTAAAAATAGTGTTTAGAAATCACTAGCGGTCAAAAGGTTAATTGAGGTAGCTTTGCAAATCCAGAGTTCATACACTTTAGCACTGGTTAGTAGTGGTAAAGTGCTCAAAGTCCCAAGGCCAACAAAAGAATCAGCAATTCGAGAGGCAAAAGGCAAAAAATCAGGGGAAATACCACCCTAAGGATGACAGGTCTAACACGAGCATACATTGACGATGAGAAGAATGGGACACAGACGATTTTGCATTTCTGTTTTCCTTTTGAAGCTCCACTGAGGTGTGTCCTCTACATAAGAAGTGTACCTGGTCTCCCCTCACTATCATGGTTCAAGTTACACTCCATGGGATCTAACTTCATGGATTATTATTAGATTCTCATAGTGTAGGAGATTATTCACTTTGAATATTCACTTTCTTGCCAATTCAGGCAATCATGTCCAGTACCTTTACTTGACTGAGTTTGTGGGCTTAGGTTTCCCCAGTCTACTGTCACTCTTTACAACAGTTTAGATAGCTAATTGAAGAGCCCAAAAATGAATAGGCACAAGATAAAATGTACAACAACCAATTCCTAATCATTCACAGGCATTTTGAATTAGTCACCTCTGTTTGAACCATGAACTTCTAGGCATCTTCCTGTGTATTTGTTCAGCCATGGTGCAGTAGCAGTTTTTGCAACCATTCTGGGCATGCACCCCTGTACACTATGAGGCTTGTTATGAAGACATTGAACTTTATCCCTGTCTCCGCACAGAGCAAATGAAGGTTTAAACACATTCTGGATATTTAGTTCTATAGTCTTTGTAACCTCACAATCGTTTTTTTTTGGGAGACCAGTGTAGAAGATTTTAGTCAAGTTATACAGGAGAACATAGATACACATGGCAGCCAATTGGAAAGCCAACCCTTGTAGCAGCTACTTTGGGTGAGGTTCTATGTATTCAGGCCTGCCAAAAATCTCTATGTCCTTAAATCCATGTGCGAAGGAATCTGAAAAATTATACACCAGGTGGAGGAACCATGGGGAAAACGGTAAAAAGGGTAAAAAGGGATCCTGATTTGGATTCACTGGGTAGATTTGTCTCATTCAGTGCAGGCTTCCGAGAACGTCTTCCAGGCATACCAAGGACTTTAAGGGAGTAAGGACTAGCTATGAGGCAAGTAAAATATGAAAGTTAAGTATACAGCACCACTGTGGATACAAAGGTAATTTTGAAGGCTGGATCAAGCCTTACCCATCATAATGACGATTGGTGCTGGAATATGCTCTTGTCAGACCAACATACCAGAAAGGACCCCCAGACATCAAAAGACTAGCAGGTCATAGGCTAAGGAATTAAACTGGTAAACAGAGACCCAAGAAAGAAACAAAGGCATAGACAGAAAGGCACTATGCAGGGAACCAGGGAAGAACTCTAACTGCAAGGCACTGGCAAGGAAGAAAACAATAAAGGTGCAGGGAAGAATGAGCAGGAGTGCACTAATGAATATAAGAGAAACTACAGCAACTAACCAGCATGTTGCTAGGCATCTGCTCCATGTTAGAAAAGGCCTTATGTACTCATTTGCTTTCCCATGCTTACCCCATAAGTACTTGTGATAACCAAGAAGTGAGGATGTCTACTGTAGCTTTATTGTGCGGTCTAGTTTCTTTGTGAGCCCAATCTCCACTGCCCTGTCTTTCACTGTTTCCATGCCATTCCAGCCATTGCAAGTAACTTGATGTCTGAATTCTGTCTGAATCCTGGTATGTTGGCCTCCTGATTTAGAAAAGAAGCAATAAAATCCTTTAAAAATCCTGAGCTCCTAAAATCAAATGCCAAAACAGCTTTAATGTGTGGTGCCAAAAAGGCAATGAATCAGGCCTAACACTTAAATCTCTCAGCTGTACAACAGGTAACTAGCATATGCCTAACCTTTCCGTATAGAATGTTGAGGGACACACATTCTCATTATCTCCCACAACCACCACCTTTGTGTTGCTGGAGTTCAAAATAAGCCAATGGCTACCCATCCAGTCTTGAGTGACCATCATGCCTATCTTAAAATGTATCACCTTAGAAACCCGGATCCACCAAAGCTGAAGACAATTGGAGTGCCATTCACATAAAGGTAGAATTAATAGCTATGGCCCCCCACATCAGTTCTGCCAAAGGCTGAAGTTGACATTGAACAAAGGAGAAGTGACAGAGCCCTAAGGTACTCCACATGCATTTTCTCTAGGGATGGCAGTGAAAGGTAATACACACAATTCATGAGCCCTGGTCACTCAGTAATAGGTTTTCTAATTCAGTGCTACCCCTCCCACTTTATGTTCTTGAAGATCGTCAAAGAAGATAGCATGTGTGACATGGTCACAAGTGGCCAACAGATCAAACAGTTGTCAGGTTGTGGCAATGCTGTCACCCACAGCGAACCTCAGGATGCCTAACACAGAGATAAGCAGTAATTATCACCAGTAGCTCAGGACTAGGTAGAGTTAGGTTTCAATGAATGACTGAAATTTACTATTATTTGTCCTTTCCAAAACCTAAGACACAAGAAGTAATCAGGAGATAGGCTGCAAACTGGCCATGATCCTCTTGTCCAAAGATCACTTTAAGAAAGGTCACCTGTTTTATCTTCCAGTAAAGAGACCTACATCTCATTTAGACAGTTGCAGTCTCTTAGTGTTTGACAAAGTATTGAAAATGGTTTTTATGTTCTTTTGTCCACTAAAGTATCACCCTTGCTTGAGTAGGTCAACACCTAGGTCAACATTACAGAGGAAAACATCTCTTACCTTTCTCGGTGAACACAAACCCAAATGAAGGAGGTTGCAAGCTCTGCTGCTGAAGTATGATTTCTGTTTGTGCTCACCTTATTTAAAAAATATGCTAATAATGTATTGGAAACACGCATGAGATGGAACAATCCAAGATATGGTTGCCACATTTCAACCCTACGTTCTGAATTATTCGATGCAGTGCTATAACCAAACTGAAACCGAGCTTAGGGTTAAAGTGTGAAATATAAAGCAATACAAAATGACATAGTGTGATATATTAATAATGGAAGAAGAATAATCAATTCATTATATGACATGATTGTTGCAGATTGTATCAAGACTTTTAGATTTGGTTATGACTATTGGAATAGTTTGTTCTGTGACTGCCATTTTATTAGTCCATACCTGCATTGTGCGTACTATGCATAGGAATTATCAGTAAACCATTTGGTACAGAGATTTTGCTGCTAATATCTCTACCCTACCCTTGCAAGTACAGCTATGCGTATCCAGTTCAAGCTTGGTAGATTCAGCAGAGGAGAGTCTTGTAACCCACAGCTGCATTTAGTAGCTGTCCGGAGCTTCAAGCATATACCAATGGGAAAGGCATCTGGGTTTTCCTATGAGCAGCACTCATTGACTCATTGATTTCCCCTATAGCAGAAGGAGACTGACAAATCAAAATATCTTGAAATATATGAGTGGTATCTGCAGCAAAAGAGCACCAAAATAGTAATATTTGCACATTATGAGCACATCAAATTGACTTTTCCAGTGTAATAACTAAGGACCTGATTTGGAAACAGAAGGCAGAAATTCTGTTCTTCTCGTTAAAAGATTAATCTCTTCCACCATAGTTCGGTGGTTTCTATACCAAAGTGGTTCACCATTATATGAGCTAAGCGAGGGAGAAACACCTGGCAGAAGATCCACCAATGTGCATCTCAGCCAGTGGAAATTCCCCCAGTAAATATGGGCACTGGCAGTGCCTAAAGTAGGGGTACATTGTCAGTGAACACATATCTAACTTTCCTAACATGATGAAAGTATTTCTCAGCATGTTCTGGGCTCTATACTTCTGCTGATACGTAATGTAAGTAGCTACATCACATGCAAGAGATGATGTCAAATTCACATGTAAAATGCAACCCCCCTAGGATTAGGAAATATGCGGATGCTGACATCCAGTCGAAGGAAGGCAAAATGAACAAAACAATACTGCTGTTCCTCTTGCAGCAGTAAACTACCATACCCAGATACTCCGATTGAAATTCCCAGGACAGATTTATAGCTTGCATAATGAACTTACTTTTAAATACTAAATCCTAAGTAGGGAGCATCATATCGGAACGTACCAGAACTTCACTAAAAAATTTAAAGTTGCTCTAGTTGGTTAATAAGCAATTTTATGCAAATCATTATCCAAGAATGCTTACAGCCAGTAGGTTGATGACAGTGACTCTATTGAGGGGATAAAATTAACCAGATTTCATCATGTGATAGTTAGACTTGTCCCCTGAAAAAATTGCAAAGTCTACTTGCATATTTGGTAGGCAACTAGTAAAGAAGGTACATGAGGAGGTGCACCATATTCCTGTAGAAATCCCGCCACAGCTGTAAATTATGCGTTCCTAAGATTAGTTGTGGATATTCCTAGGTAGGTGCAGGCGATGGTAAAGCAAATGCAGTGCAAATGAGGTGAACACCCAGAAAGTCATAAAGGGGGATGGGGGTCTACTCAAAGAGTTCTACGGCCTTTTCCATACTTAGCTACACTGACAGGCATGCACCTGAATGGACCAGGAAAAACTTGCGAAGAAAGTGTGACAAAGTGCGTAGAATACTCAATTTTTCTGAAGTTGGACATCGGACTAAATATGGTGCTGAACACACAATTTCAAAACTGCAATAAAGTCCTCCTACTTTCAGTCATTTAGACTCATGAATTTGATGTTCAACCCCTTACGTGAACAGCAGGGAGCTGATCACTAGAGGTGATTGAAGTGCTATGCAAGGTGCACAGCGGGACCAAGACTCGAGCAACAGCAGTACCGAGCCTGGTGCATTTCGGAAGCGAGGCTTGAACAACAGTGGTAGCAACACTGAGCCAGCTACAGGGCAGAGGAGAGACTCGTTGAGATGCTTCTCTCTGCAAATTACTTTCCATGGTGAGGATGCTCTTGTGCCTTGTGATCTCTGGAAAGAGCTCAGCTGAAGTGGTGGCTACTACCCCAATTTGCTAATGTCTCGCTAATCCCAATCTGCATGTAGGTCAAAAGCTTAATATTAGCATTACCTTGATGTAGAATTAGTTACCAAATTTTAAAGTGCTAAGTTTGATAAAATGCTTACCTGCAACACCATGTCAGCCCTCATCATGGTTTCTGAAAAGGAGGAGTGGCCAAACCATTTATATGAACCAGCCCAATACGACTATTATCATATTTCAGTTACTTACTTCTTACCAATCCAAAATGGAACCCAGTCTTTTCCTGCGGTCTGATTTCCTGCTTCAATCATAGAGTAGGATTCCTTGCATAGACAAGGAAGTGTCACAATGTATTTGAATCCCCATTTTTCGCTGTATTCCTTGTCTTTAATAGGTATTTTTCCTTGGTATTTTTGCCTATTTTTCGGTAGCCATCCTTTGGTTTGTTCTGGAGGACTCTTCTTGATTGATCGTCTCTTTACTGCCCCGTACCAGAGTAGGTTTATTGTGTTGCTATTCTTCATCTGACTCATCTTCTATGAAGAACCTGTGCAGAATTGCAATCATTCTTTCTTAGGGCAATCAAGAAAGGCGAAAGAGAGGAGACCATTGCGTCCATGCCTTGACTTCCTCATGAAAGCCTGGGTGCTAGTGCAATAGGCTTTTATCAATAGTTAATTTTATTTACTAACTACAAATTATACAAATGTTTAGGATCAAGGAGGTAAAATATATAAAACAACATGAATACATTTTCACCTCCAGGACGAAGATACACTGGTTCTCTGTGGCAGCTCAAATCCTGTGTAAAACTGTACAGCTGGTGCAAAAGAGCACTTATCTCCCTAGCCATTGATATCTAAAAGGCAACATCCATCCATACCAATGAAGGTGGTATTGCACTTCGCTGATAAAGGGGTAGATGCTATCAACAAATTCCAATAAGCCACAGTAGTTTCAAAGTCCCCTGTTTCAGTATTTGGGACCTGCTCCCTTGGACAGTGAAACAGTAAGAATATTTCTCTAGCTTCCAAATAATCCTCAAATACCTTCTGTTCAGTGATGGGTGAATGAGATAATGGTCACATCCACTTCTTTTTCATGAACCACCCATGGTATACCCCCTCAATGCAGAGCAGTGCTAGCACTACTTTACTTGTTAGTAAATATTCCCCCATGTGTCTTCTGAAGTAGTGTTAGCACATTATAAAGAAATCTATAGATAACTATAAAGTATCTATAGTTTTAGAAGGGAAACAGCCCTTACTACACAACCAGAACTACGTAGTACCATTACAACGTGGGTAATACAACAAAAGCGTTGTTACCACGCGTTCCAGTACCACGACTTGCATTAGGGAACGTGTTGTTGGATTTTAAATCCAACACGTTCCCTACTGTTGCACAGACTGGAGTTGGAATAGTAATATATACTATTCCACCTCCAGCGCTTCCCTAACGCAAGTCTTTGTAACGACTTGCGTGGTAAAGGAACGTGTGGTAACAACGTGTTCGTTGTATTGCCCGCATTGTAATGGCATGCGTTGTAAAAGCCTGCATGATTGTGTCATACATCCGTTTTAGAGGATTATGAGGAAAGAAGATGAATTGTATGAACAAAGTTATGGAGATCGGGTCTATAAAAAAAGGAATTGCTCATGTCTGCCTTGGATCCTCAATGTATATGGCTGGGTAATATATGCTCACCTACTTGACTTTTTCATGGCAGAGGTCGCTTGTAACCATGGAACTGCATAGTGTAAGAGTAAAAAAAATCTATATTGTTCAGGTATCCCCGTCTTTCAGAGTTTTAGAATATTCTTTTGGCATCCGAAAATGTTAGCTGCTAACAGAACCGGAAACTTGTTTTCAAACTGGAGCTTTTTAAGTTTTATCCATACTATTAAAATGCACACAGGCATTCTACGCTTTCCGAGATTTTTGTCCCAGTTCTTGAAAATATAAGTAAATTATATTTTATCTTTACCATGCAAAATCCAAGTCTGTCATTTATATTTGCATCCTAGATCCTTTTTCTCATAAAAATGTATTGGACTATAAATATTTTATGCAGCTCGGATTATTATGCTGGCAAACAGTGTAGATATTGGACATATTCACGTCTCTAAGGAAAGGACAGGTCTTTTTCGAAAATTCTGCAAAACCAGATTTACAAGCAGAACAAATAAAAACAGGCAATAATTAGACATGCTGTCAGTTTGTTTAATAAGTAAGCAAAAACGTGATGTCCCAAGTCACCTTGAAAATGTTTACGCTGAATATCTCATCGAGTAATTGGGTATCACTGATGCAAGAAAAAAAGTAAAATTGAAGTCCTAATTCGTTTTGCTGTTAGGAGGACGATATCTGAACTCTACAGAAGACATAAAAGTGTGGATGCACACATCCTGAAAAGATGCCAACTACTGCCTTTAAATGCTGTTCATGAAAGGTCGCGAATTGTCAAAAAATAGGCTGATTTCCTTGGCAACAGAGGGAAAACTCTTAAGGTAAGGGTTTTCGAGAAGGTGGGTGTTAGACCTGTGGCATCCTTGGCGTGGGTCTCCCTTCCATTTTTTCACTATGCCTCCATCGTTGTTGATATGTTTTTGCTGGTCTAGATGCTTTGGGCACTTTGCCACTGCTATTCAGTGCTAAAATGCAAGTGCTCCCTATGGTAAATTGATGTATGGATTAGTGACTCCATGTTTGGACTATTTCATTCACTGTCAGACCGTAGTACAGTGCACTGGTTGTGCCCAGGGCCTGTGAATCAAATGCTGCTGGTGGGCTTCCAGCACTGGTTGTGCCACCCACAGGAGCAGCTTGTAAAGTGTGTCTCAGGCCTGCCATTGCAGAGCCTGTGTGCAGTCTGGTACTGCCATGTCGACTTGGTAAGTGCACCCATTTACCAGTACCCAAACCTTCCCTTTTCTGCATGTTAGTCACCCCTAAGGTAGGCCTGCGGGCAGGGTGCATTGTATGTAAGAGGTAGGACATGCCCTGGTGTGTGTGGCATGTCCTGATAGTGAATTACAGCCAATTTTGTTTTTCACTATTGCAAGGCTACCTGTTCCCATAGGCCAGAATGAGCAGTTTGATTATAACATCTTATAATCCTAACTGACCCTGGGAACATGGTAGAAAAACGAATTTAGTATGCCTGAACTCAGAATGATAAAATACATCTTTTAGTGAAGTTGGTTTTAACATTCTGTGTTTGAAAATACCACTTTTAGAAAGTAGGTATTTTCTTGCCTAGCCATCCAGCCTGCCTCTGCTAGCTTGTGTATTGTGTGTCTGGGTTTGTGAGTGACAGGGGCTGGGGGACTCCAGGAGACAGGGTGAGTCAGCACAGGGCTGAATAAACCTATCTGCGTGTAGAGTGGTGGGAGGAGTAGCACCTGGGCCTGAATAGGGCTGTGCCTGCCTTCCACAATGCTGGCTCCACCTCCTGTGGTACGTCTGATGTCCCTGGCCCACATTGACAAAAGAAGAAGGTGTGCACTGGCAGAATGCACCCAGAACTGGTTTGGACTAGGTACAGGACCCTCTGCCTTCAGAGGACAAAGGATTTGCTAGTATAAATATTGGGACCCAGACCCCAAGATTATAGATCACTTCTGGGAAACAAGAAGAACCTTTGCTGAGGAGAGGAACCAGAGAAACTGAAGGAGGAGACTATCCCTATGCTATGTGCTGTTTGAGGGATTGGCCTGCAGTGGTTGCCTGATTGCCAAAGAAAGGAGAAAGGAACTTTGTGCTTACTTTCATCATCTTGCAGAAAATCTCCAAGGGCTTGAAGATTGAGCTTGCCTCCTGCTGAAGTCTCAGGGGCACAAGACTTCACCAACCAGCTCCCCTGAATTCCCTTGCTGGGAATTTGAAGTGCCTACTGTTGTGTTGGGCCTTCTGAGAGACTGCGTGTCGCTGGGAGCTGGAAGCGCGACTCACAAAGAAGAAGCGTGTCACCGTCCCCTACGCAGCAGTAGGGAACCGACGCAACACCTCCCCCGGAGCAAGGAACCGACGCATCACCGTTCTTGCGTGTAAGGAACCGACGCATCACCTTCCCTGCAACTCTTTTGTTTGTATCGCGTTATTCACCCAAAGGTACATTGAACGTAGAGTTTCGCATTTATCACCTACATTTGAACTGAACTATTTTCTACCATTGACAGTCATATTTTTCATAGTGTATTGTGGATTTTTGTCGTTTTGGGTCTTGTGTTAAGTCTATATAAAAATACTTATTTTTATACTACAACCTGTGTGGTGTCTATCTGTAGTGTTGTCACTGTATTACTGTATGTGTTCACAAATGCTTTACACACTGCCTCTGAGATAAGCCTGCCTGCTCGTGCCAAGCTACCAAGGGGGTGAGCAGGGGTTATTTTAGTAGTGTATCCCCCTTACCCTGACTATAAGCAAGGGTCCCTATTTGGACAAAGGTACCTACCTCTGCCAACTAGAGACCCCAGTTCTAACATTGGAGGTCAGCGGTGGGATTCTGGACTTGCATTTGTGACTCATATACAGTGATTGGTGTACACTACTAGTGAGTGCAGACCAAACGCAACCACTTACATTTTGGTAGATTGTTTTTTCCTGGGATTTCTATTTTTGCCAAGAACTGCCAAGTTTAGTCACCATGAGCAAAACAGCATCCATCGCATCTGTGGATTTAGATTTTGAAGAAGAGAGGCTGGAAAGTTACACTGTGAAGCAGCTGAAACACTTCTGCAGGAAATTTAAAATTGCTATGACCGGTCTCTCCAAGAAGGATGAGTTCCAAAAGGCGCTGAGGGCCTGGGTGGAAGCAAGGAGCACCCCTGAGCATGTGGAAGAGCATGAGGAGGGGGCTGAGGATGCAGGAGGGCAGCTAGATGGGCTATTGGGTCCAGAGGGGAGGAAAGCACCTTCCCCAACAGGCAGCAGTGTTTCTTCCAAGGGCCTGTCCCCAGGAGAGCTGGAGGACAGGGAGAGAAGTAGGGTGCATGAAATGGAGCTGACCAAGCTTAAGATGGGTGAGCAGTTGGAATTGGAAATTAAGACATTAGCCCTAGAGGAAAAGAGGATGCAAATGGAGCATGAGAGAGGTTTGAGGGAGTTGGAGTTGAAAGCTAAGAGCTTAGAGATTACTCCCTCTGGTGGCAGCACACCGTCCATGCCTGTTGAAGCAAGGGTGTATATACCTAAAGATGTGGTGAAAGAGTTTTATAAAAATGATGACATTGGGCAATGGTTTAAAGCCTATGAGGTAGCTATGACCTCACACCGGGTCCCTGAGAAGGATTGGGGAGCGGGGTTGTGGGGGCGGTTCCTTAGTGAGGGGCGGGATACCTTATTAGACTTGCCCTCTGAAGTCCACAATTCTTATGGTCATATGAAAGAAGCATGATGTCCAGGTATGGGTTGACTCCTGAACTGTATAGGCAGAGGTTCTGGAATTGCAAAAAGTTGGAGGGCAGTTCCTGGGTAGAATATGTGACTTTTTTTTGCAGAGCATTGGATGGTTGGGTGAAGGGTAGCAAAGTGTATGATTTTGAAGCACTCTTTGATTTGATTGCATGGGAGCACTTGTCAGGAAATTATTTTCCAGAGCTACGCCAGCACCTTATTGATAGTAGGCTGACTAACGCTAAGAAGCTTGCTGAGGAGGCGGACCGCTGGGTGAGCACCCGGGTCCACAAGGGTCACGTGGGAGACTCCGCCAAAGGTGGGCAGGGTCCCCAGCAGAGGAGTGGGGGGACAAGGGTAAACAGAGGGAGTTCCAGAAAGGGCCCCAAGGGAACCAAGGGAAGGGTTCCCAGCCTCCCCCTAAAAAGAAGACAGGGGCCCTGACAGATAAGCCTGTTCACAGGGGGCCCAAGACTTGCTTTAAGTGTGGTCAAGTGGGCCACTGCTCCTGGGAAACTAGATGTCCCTTGTATGGAAAATCAGCACCCACTGGTGCACCACCCCGGCAGGTAGCTAGTGTAGCCCTGGGGAGGAGATGGGTGCCCAAGGTGGGCGGGGTCCCGTAGCAATGTCCTTGGTCTCTTTAGGAGACAGTGAGATGGTCCCCAGGACCCAACTGCCCTGATAACACTAAGAAATACAGGCAGTGGGTGACCATCAATGGCCAAAGGGTGGAGGCTCTGAGAGACACCGGAGCCAGTGTGACAGCTGTCAGTTGTCGGCTGGTGTCTGAAGAGCAGGTGATCCCCAATGCATTCTGCCCAGTAGTTGCCGCGGACAACTCAGAGAGCCACAACAGAGTGGCTCAGGTTCCCTTTGAGTGGGGGGGGTCTCAGGTACCTTTCAGGTAGCTGTGAGGCCAGCCATGCCTGTAGACTGTCTGTTGGGCAACGATTTGGAGAGTTCACCTTGGGCAGAGGTGGAGAGAAGGTCTCATTTGGAGATGTTGGGTCTGCCTGAGTGGGCGTGCGCGACTACTCGGTCTATGGTAGCCAGTAGAGGTGTTCAAGAGGACCTGGAGCCTGAGAGGGTGGCCCAGGTGCCTGCCTTGAAGAGAAGAGGCAGGGGGCGCGGGAAACCGGCCCCCGTAGTTCCCACGGTCCAGGAGGAAGCAGAACCTGAGGGGGATGCTCTGGAACCTACAGGGGAGCAAGTGGCCGAACCGGGGGACCTACCTGAGCTGACCCATTGGCAGCAGGAGGGAGGCCCCTCCAGGGAGGAGTTCTGTGAGGAGTTCTGTGAGGAGCAGAACAAGTGCCCTTCTCTTGTGGGTTTGCGGCAACAGGCCCCAAACCAGGCAGCAGGTGATCAGTCTGGATCACATTGGATCTACTGGGAGAATGGTCTCCTGTATAGCGAGCCTAAGGTTGCTGAGCCTGGGTCAGCCCGTGTGCTGGTGGTACCCCAGAGCTTCAGAGCCTTCCTACTGGGGTTGGCTCATGACGTGCCTTTGGGAGGACATCTGGGGCAGAGCAAGACCTTTGAAAGGCTTGTCACCCACTTTTATTGGCCCCAGATGCGCAAGAGTTCAGACACTCATTGCAGGACATGTCAGACTTGCCAGGCAAGTGGAAAAAGTGGGAGGAAGCACAAGGCTCCCCTCCAGCCATTCCCTGTGGTCAGCACCCCCTTTGAATGGGTGGGTATTGACATAGTGGGGCCACTGGACCCCAAGACAGCCATGGGCAACAGGTTCATCCTGGTCTTGGTGGACCATGCCACCCGGTACCCGGAAGCCATCCCTCTTCGGACAGTGACGGTCCCCGTGGTGGGACGTGCACTGATGGGGATTTTCTCCCGTGTGGGGTTCCCCAAGGAGGTGGTGAGTGACCGTGGTACAAACTTCATATCCAAGTATATGAAGTCCCTGTGGCAGGAATGCGGTGTTACCTATAAGTTCACCACTCCTTACCAACCCCAAGGAAATGGGCTGGTTGAGAGATTCAACCGGACCCTGAAGGGCATGATTATGGGTCTGGAAGAACCCATGAGGTGTAAGTGGGACGTCCTCTTGCCATGCCTTCTCTTTGCTTACCGTGAGGTGCCACAGAAGTCCTTAGGGTTCAGTCCCTTTGAACTGCTCTATGGTCAGCCGGTAAGAGGACCTCTGAGTTTGGTGAAAGAAGGCTGGGAGAAAGCTCCCAGTAAACCTCCCCAGGATGTATTTAGCTACATGCTGGCCTTTAGAAACCAAACTAGGCGATTCAGACAACTCGCTGAGGCGAATCTGGAAGGCAGCCAGGAGGAGATGAGACAATGGTATGATCAGAATGCCACTCTGAACGAGTTTCAGCCTGGACAGAAAGTGTGGGTCATGGCCCCCGTGGAGCCTTGCGCGCTCCAGGATAAGTGGACCGGACCATTTGAGGTGGTGGAGCGCAAGAGTAACGTCACCTACCTAGTGGACTTGCGATCTCCCAGGAAGCCTTTGCGGGTCCTACATGTCAAACGCCTGAAGCCCCATTTTGAGAGGTCCGAAGTGGGCATGCTCCTAGCAACAGATGATGGAATGGAAGAGGAGACAGAACCTCTTCCTGACCTCCTGTCTGCAACAGAGCAAGATGGGTCAGTGGAGGGTGTGAACCTCTCTAACTCCCTGACACCTGAGCAGCAGGAAGACTGTCGCCAACTGTTGGGACAGTTTCCTTACCTGTTTTCCCTTGTTCCTAGTGTCACTGATTGGTGCGTCCATGATGTGGACACTGGGGACAGTCCTCCTGTCAAGCACAAGGCTTACAGAGTGACTGACAGGGTGAGAGCTTGCATCAAGGAGGAGGTCTCCAAGATGTTTGCATTGGGGGGTGATTGAGTCCTCTCACAGCCCTTGGGCCAGCCCAGTGGTCTTGGTCCCAAAGGCTGCCGTGCCTGGTGCCACGCCCGAACTCCGGTTCTGTGTGGACTACCGAGGACTCAATTCAGTCACCAGGACTGAGGCACACCCCATCCCCAGAGCTGATGAGCTCATTGATCGGTTAGGGGCTGCCCGGTACCTCAGCACGTTTGACTTAATGTCTGGGTACTGGCAGATCGCCTTGACTGATGGGGCCAAAGGGAGGTCAGCATTCTCCACACCAGATGGGCACTACCAATTCCGGGTTATGCCCTTTGGGATGAAGAATGCCCCTGCCACCTTTCAGAGGTTGGTCAACCAGGTGTTGGTTGGACTGGAAGATTTCACTGCCGCCTACCTGGATGACATCGCAGTGTTCAGCGCCAGTTGGGAAGAACATCTGCGCCCCCTCTGGGAAGTGTTGATGGCGCTGCGGAGGGCAGGCCTCACGATCAAGGCGAGTAAGTGCCAGATCGGGCAGGGTTCCGTAGTGTACTTGGGACACCAGGTTGGGAGCGGCCAGGTGGCGCCCCTACAGCCCAAGATTGATACCATTCTGGCTTTGGAGCCCCCCAAGACCCAGACAGAGGTGAGAGCCTTTTTAGGACTCACCGGGTATTCCAGGAGATTTGTCAAGGGGTATGGCAGCATCGTTGTACCCTTGACAGAGCTGACTTCCAGGAAGCAGCCCAAGAGAGTGATTTGGACTGACACCTGTCAGAGAGCTTTTGACGCCTTGAAGACTGCCATGTGCACAGCCCCCGTGCTTCAGGCGCCCAACTTCTCAAAAGAGTTTGTGGTCCAAACAGACGCTTCAGAGCATGGTGTAGGGGCTGTTCTGGCACAGTTAAATGAGGAAGGCCTAGACCAACCTGTAGCCTTCATCAGTAGGAGGTTACTTCCACGGGAACAGAGGTGGAGTTCTATTGAGCGTGAGGCATTTGCTGTGGTCTGGGCGCTGAAGAAGCTGAGACCATACCTGTTTGGGACTCACTTCCGGGTTCAGACAGACCACAGGCCACTCAGATGGTTGATGCAGATGAGGGGTGAGAATCCAAAGCTGTTGAGGTGGTCCATTTCCCTACAGGGGATGGACTTCACGGTGGAACACCGCCCTGGTACAGAACACGCCAATGCTGATGGTCTGTCCAGATTCTTCCGATGAGAACTCCCTAGATGTAGGATAGTTCTCCCCACATTTCAGCTGGAGGGGACACATGTTAGACCTGGCATCCTTGGCGTGGGTCTCCCTTCCATTTTTTCACTATGCCTCCACCGTTGTTGATATGTTTTTGCTGGTCTAGATGCTTTGGACACTTTGCCACTGCTATTCAGTGCCAAAGTGCAAGTGCTCCCTATGGTAAATTGATGTATGGATTAGTGACTCCATGTTTGGCCTATTTGATTCACTGTCAGACCCTAGTACAGTGCACTGGTTGTGCCCAGGGCCTGTGAATCAAATGCTGCTGGTGGGCTTGCAGCACTGGTTGTGCCACCCACAGGAGCAGCTTGTAAAGTGTGTCTCAGGCCTGCCATTGCAGAGCCTGTGTGCAGTCTGGTACTGCCATGTCGACTTGGTAAGTGCACCCATTTACCAGTCCCCAAACCTTCCCTTTTCTGCATGTTAGTCACCCCTAAGGTAGGCCTGCGGGCAGGGTGCATTGTATGTAAGATGTAGGACATGCCCTGGTGTGTGTGGCATGTCCTGATAGTGAATTACAGCCAATTTCGTTTTTCACTATTGCAAGGCTACCTGTTCCCATAGGCCAGAATGGGCTGTTTGATTATAACATCTTATAATCCTAACTGACCCAGGGAACTTGGTAGAAAAACGAATTTAGTATGCCTGAACTCAGAATGATAAAATACATCTTTTAGTGAAGTTGGTTTTAACATTCTGTGTTTGAAAATACCACTTTTAGAAAGTAAGTATTTTCTTGCCTAACCATCCAGCCTGCCTCTGCTAGCTTGTGTATTGTGTGTCTGGGTTTGTGAGTGACAGGGGCTGGGGGACTCCAGGAGACAGGGTGAGTCAGCACAGGGCTGAATAGACCTATCTGCATGTAGAGTGGTGGGAGGAGTAGCACCTGGGCCTGAATAGGGCTGTGCCTGCCTTCCACAATGCTGGCTTCACCTCCTGTGGTGTGTCTGATGTCCCTGGCCCACATTGACAAAGGAAGAAGGTGTGCACTGGCAGAATGCACCCAGAACTGGTTTGGACTAGGTACAGGACCCTCTGCCTTCAGAGGACAAAGGATTTGCTAGTATAAATATTGGGACCCAGACCCCAAGATTTTAGATCACTTCTGGGAAACAAGAAGAACCTTTGCTGAGGAGAGGAACCAGAGAAACTGAAGGAGGAGACTATCCCTATGCTATGTGCTGTTTGAGGGATTGGCCTGCAGTGGTTGCCTGATTGCCAAAGAAAGGAGAAAGGAACTTTGTGCTTACTTTCGTCATCTTGCAGAAAATCTCCAAGGGCTTGAAGATTGAGCTTGCCTCCTGCTGAAGTCTCAGGGACGCAAGACTTCACCAACCAGCTCCCCTGAATTCCCTTGCTGGGAATTTGAAGTGCCTACTGTTGTGTTGGGCCTTCTGAGAGACTGCGTGTCGCTGGGAGCTGGAAGCGCGACTCACGAAGAAGAAGCGTGTCACCGTCCCCTACGCAGCAGTAGGGAACCGACGTATCACCTCCCCCGGAGCAAGGAACCGATGCATCACCGTTCTTGCGTGTAAGGAACCGACGCATCACCTTCCCTGCAACTCTTTTGTTTGTATCGCGTTACGCACCCAAAGGTACATTGAACGTAGAGTGTCGCATTTATCACCTACATTTGAACTGAACTATTTTCTACCATTGACAGTCATATTTTTCATAGTGTATTGTGGATTTTTGTCGTTTTGGGTCTTGTGTTAAGTCTATATAAAAATACTTATTTTTATACTACAACCTGTGTGGTGTCCATCTGTAGTGTTGTCACTGTATTACTGTATGTGTTCACAAATGCTTTACACACTGCCTCTGAGATAAGCCTGCCTGCTCGTGCCAAGCTACCAAGGGGGTGAGCAGGAGTTATTTTAGTAGTGTATCCCCCTTACCCTGACTAGAAGCAAGGGTCCCTATTTGGACAAAGGTACCTACCTCTGCCAACTAGAGACCTCCAGTTCTAACAGTGGGAAATCATTTTACTTCGACGTGTGTACCAACATTTTTTCATTTAATTACAATATGTTCTTATTTATTTTCAAAACTTTTAACTCAAACATAATTACTTGAATCCGCCATAGTATGGCATTTCGTTAAGGAATGTCATAATTTGAAAGAAATAAAATATTGCGATATTGGAGGAATTAATCAACCCCCAATAGGGTGAGACTGGAAAAGAAGGGTGGCTCAGAGAGGAACAAAGTGTAACGAGACCCTTGAATCTTTGAACACAGAAGCCCCGATTTCCAAATGTAAACTTACACTTGTACCAAGCTTTTTTCCAGTTTTTCAGCTCGCAAACGGCTCGATTTGCAGAATCGAGCCGTTTGCGACGGGGAAAAAGCCTTTTACTATATACTAAACCTTATTTTGTGATTCAGTAACCTATTACCGAATCGCAAAATGGGTTAGCGATTCAGTATTTGGAAGGGGCGTGTTAAGGGTATCCCTTCCTAATAGCAACTCCCAGTGGTATGTATGAATGTTTTGCAACCAAAATACGGTTGTAAAACATTCGCATTTTACCACAAACTTCAAGTTGGTCGTAACCCATTCGTAAATGTATGCAAAAAAGTTTTTTAAGAGCAGGCAGTGGTGCCGCGGACCACTGCCTACTCTTACAAAATGAAAAGAAAACTTTTCACTTTTCTTTTTGAAACGCACCCCGCTGTCCTTTAGGGAAAACGGGCTGCATTTTAAAAAAAAATGTTGCTTTATATTTAAAGCAAACACAGACCTGGTGGTCTGCTGTCCCCAGCAGGCCACCACCCCTGTGTTTTTAGTGATTTATTTATTTTATTTCTTTATTTATAAAGTTTTATATAGCGCGTACAAGATCCCGAAGGATATCAGAGCGCTTTAGAAAAGGATGGAAGGAAGGTAATAAATGCAATATCGGCATCAAATAAGAATAACAAACAAGAGTAATTACAGGACAAAGGGGTCAGAGTATAGTAATACAATAACTGGTACATAGCAGGCTAAGAGGGGAGCAAACGATAAGGTAAAGAAGAATAGCATCCAGTGAAGGTCTAACGGTTGTTAGAGAAGATGATCCTAACCCATTTATGGTAAGAACTTGTTCATTAGGAATCTTTTAGCTTCCAATTTGAAGGCAAACGTGGAGGAGATTCTGCGTACTTCCGGTGGAAGAGAGTTCCAGATCTTCAGGGCAACGCCGGAGAAGGCTCGGTGGCAGGTTCTCTTTTTGCTAAAGATGTGTGGTTTCAAGAGGAAAGTGTTAGCACTTCTTGAGGGTCTACCACTACCGGATAATTCAAGCTTTTGCGCTAGGTAACTGGGGGATTTGAAATGGAGGGCTTTGTGCGACAGACAAGCAATCTTTAGCTGAATTCGTGCTTCGTAGGGCAACCACTTAAGGGATTTTAGGACTGGGGATATGTGCGCATTTCTTTTGGTAACCGTAACCAATCTGGCCGCAGCGTTCAGTGATGCCCTTAGTGGAGCCAAGGTATATTTGGGGAGGCCACAGAGCGTAGCACTGCCATAGTCTAGTCTTGGCAAAACAAGCGCTTGGACCACCTGCTTGAAATCCGTTTGTGGAAGGAATGGGTTTGATATTTCTGAGTATCCTCATCAAGTGATTAGCTCCCTTACACACATTGCTGATATGATTCTTCATGTTCAGATGCTTGTCCAGGGTGATTCCGAGAGATTTGGCTGAGTCTATAATGAGGGGGGAGCAGTTGAAGACAGTGAGGTGCTTCAACCAAAGGTCTAACTTGGGGATGTGGTTCGGAGGAGAGATGAGAAGAAATTCGGTTTTGGAGGTGTTGAGCAGGAGGTGGTTCTCGGTTAACCAGTTTTGAGTAGACGTTAGGGTAGTGTTGAGTAAAATGATGTTATCCGGGGAGGAGATTTTCGAATAGAGTTGAGTATCGTCCGCGTACATATGGAAGAGAATGTTCGTGGAATTTAGTGCATTAGCTAAAGGTTCCAAGAACAGGTTGAAGAGTATAGGAGTAGTGATTCCGAATGGGTCGCAATTTGCGACCCACCGCATGAATATTAATGAGGTAGGTCAATTGCAACCCATTGGGAATCGCATGCAGGATAAAACACACTGTTGTACATAGCTGTTTGCGATTTCCTAACAGCGAATTGCAAAAATTCGCTATTAGGAAATCGTAAACCCAAAGATATGTACATCTGGCCCTTAGAGTAGTACCTTTACAAGTGCGGAGTCTTCGCACATAAACCTATCTTTTTATGCATGGACACTCTGCACTCGTAAAGATACTATTTGTAAATCCCTTTATAAATAGCAAACAATCGTAAACTTACACGAAAGTCTAAGTTTACCTATGAAACAGGCCCACAGATATTAATGAGTGACTTCAAGTGCTCCATAGGCCGTTAAAACTATAATAAATAGGGAAGATCCGGAATTGAGACAGTAATGCAAGAGAGAAAGCATGTGATAAATTAAGACTGGGCGAGAAGAAAAAAACTATTTGCCTTTACAAGGAACACCAAGAAGGCATTTTTAGTCTTGGACATTGGGTTTCATTGGCTGGAATTAAAGTGCAAAAAGAATATTAGCCATATTTGCTTTTTATTTCTTTTGTGTTAGATTTTGAAGAGTAAGAAATTGACTCCCGAAGTAGGTGGAGTATATTGATTTAATTAGAATCATCATTGGTTCAGATTCATTGCCTTACATTAAGTTTTCAACAAACTGAAGACTATGGGGCCTATTCACGAACTGCATTTTGTAATATGCAAAGTAGTATGAAGTATTACTATTCACATAATACAAAATGCAATTCAGAAACCTGCTGCTAGAGAGCTCCATCACTACATCTCTTACCTTTCCTGTGTTGAGATCTTCAAAAGGTGGTGCAGATCTTGCTTACTTAGGTGTATGTTTTTGTAGTAAATGTGGGAGGGACAAGGGGGAGTGGCTGCAAAATGGGGAATAGTAGTAGTAGAATACTTTATTTTGGTTACCATTAAACCATCAAAGTGTACATACAGTAATACAATAAAATATGTCTTAAAAATAAGTAAATTAATAAATAAATTTGCACATGCCAAAATCGGTTTAAAGAATATTTCCCTATCTGTGCAACTATAAAATCTCAATAAATGCAGATTTAAATCCTTTAAGTAATCAATTAATACAGAAACAGCTTAAAACTGAGTACAAATGATTAAATAATCAAGAGATTAAAGTCTCAGGGAGTTTTAAAATGTTATAATTGTTCATTAATATATAGTCCAGAGGTTGTGTTTATAGCTAGTACAGAGCATGTTTCAGCGTACTATGTCCTTTAAAATTTTACTGCACCTATGCCAAACAGCCTGTAAAAATTTGCTGACAGCAAAACAATAGCCGAGGATGGATATTTTTTAGAATTCTATGGGCCACTAAATATCTTGTCAAGCCCAAGGACGGGCATATTAGGCGAATCCATATACTGCGAGACCCAAGGTATTCTGGACACAGAAAGAATATATGCAACTCTGTCTCATTGTCTGAGGCACAAGCAGAACAAAGGCTTGTGACCAGATCCTTATTCCATTTATCAGTAAAGGCTCTCAATGGGAGAATACTTAAATGAAAACAGACATACAAGCTTTTTGCTAGGGGAGGAGATATTGAATCTAAAAATGTTTCAAAACACGGGATCAATTTAAAATCAAGGTGCTTGTTAGTCAACGATCCATTTGATCCACCTCTTATGTAACATTCATGTATGTGTGCCCAGTAGCAAATTTTCAGGTTGATGGTGTCGGCTCGTGATATAGCATTTGTCGCATCCCATAACCTATTAAGACCCAGCCTCTTGAGCCAATGTGAAACAAATTTAAGCCAGGAAACTGCCTTTGTGCCCATTACATTTAGTAAATCATTGAGCCCATCTCTGTAATCACTTAACTCCGGTGTAGACCAGAGACAAACCCAATACATTAGGGGTTTAAGCGCTGCTTGGTCATTAATTCTCCTCAATTCCAATTCAAAATATAATGGAATTAAAGGGGTGCTGTTGAGGACGGAAACTAGCTTTCTTGCAAATTTGTTTTCAGCAATCGGAAGGCGGATGGACATTTATATAGCCACAGATCTCAGCACCCTACAGTACAGCACCCTGTGCTTTTGCACGATAGACCTCTAGGGCTGGTGAAACAAGGCGTGAACTTTTTTGCTTTTGTAACCTGTTAATAACATTTGATCTCTGTTCTATTAACATCGCACTCCTGGTGATTTGTCCTGACCATTTGAAGCTCTCCATTAGATTGACCCCAAGATAATCGAAACTATGCACCCTCTCTAGTGCTTCCCCACCCACGTGAATGACAGAATTTTTAACTAGGCCCGTTCCAAACACCATATATTTCGTTTTATTTACATTGAGCTCTAGGCCCCTTGACCTGCAAAACCCTTGGACCTCGTCAATTAGGATTTGAAGCCCCATTGGGGTTGAGATAAGTAAAAAGTAATCTGCAAATTAAAGAATAGGAACCTTCCTCTTACTCAGGACAGGGGAATCGTTTTAACAGTTAAACAATACATCCACTACATCATTCAAGTATAAAGTGAATAATGTAGGAGCAAGAACGCACCCCTGGCGAACACCACACTCGACAGGGATGCATTCGGTCAGTTCACCATGGCTGCCATATCTAACTTGAGCAAAGTTCTTAGCATGGAGTCTGATCATAAGCTGAATAAGGTTGGTGGGGAACCCCATGAGTGACAAAACCTGCCACAAATTGTTTCATGGAATGAGATCAAAGGCAGCTCTAAGATCTACAAAGGCCACATATAGCTTTTGTTCAAGTGTTGTGACACATTTCAAATGTCGCATAGCAAATCTAAAAATTTGGTCGCAGGTACTTATCTTTGAGTGGAATCCAGCCTGGAGGTGGGGCCATGATATTATTAGTTTCATCCCAGTCTTTCAAGTATTCTCACGTGGCCTGGTTGGGTTGCGCTCAGCTGTCCATTCCCCAGTAGTGGGGTGGAGTGCGATGATCCTAGCGCTGGCCATCAGTCATGTCTCAGGCCCACTTGGGTTAACTCTGTGGCCTCTCTCCTCCGATGACGATCCTGACCAGCCCACACTTCTTGCTTGGTTCTAGGGGCCCCCTCCAGCATATGCGGTCACCGTCTCTCCACTGCACACTGGCTCCGGCCTGATCGGCACAGCAGCAATCTTTATGGACGCCCCTGGCATACGGGGTCATCAACTTTACACAGAAAATGGGCTACATCAGGGTAACACTCTTCACAGAGGCCCCACCTGGCATACGGGGGTCAATGACTTCACACTGCACACAGGCGATGACCTGGTTGGAGCAGTAAAGATCAGGGCTAGCTTCATGGCAGTCCTCCTCTTGCATGTGGGGGCTGACAATTTTCCCTGCACATGGGCAATGACCCAATTGCTGCAGCAGCCGGCTCCTCACACCTCGCTAAAGGGAATCCACTGGCCAGGATTCTGTACTGAAGCTCACTCCCTCCCACTCCCTCCCATGCTCTCCTCTTCCTCAAAGGGCACACTGGTCTTGGCAAGCAGAGAGGCGCTAGTGCTTCAGGGCAGGTGATCTTGGATTCCCTGGATGATGTCCCCTCACCCAGCTGGAAGACTAGCAGGCCTTGACCCCCAGTCCTGGTCACATACAGAAGTCTTCCTGAGCTTCTCCTCCTTCCTTTTGAAGTACCCTCTCCTCTGCTCTCTCTTCCTCCAGAAAGCAGTCAGTCACAGCAGAAGTTACTCCAAATCTGATAGCTCCACAACACAGGCCATGGGAGTGACTAGAGTTTCACACCTGGATGTCAGCCACAGTGATATGTGTATCAAAAGGTTACAAAACAAAACACAGCAAGGCCCCTGGGTCTAAAAAATAAATGGAGAATAGAACAAGAGAGTGCTGGAATGTCCCTTTGATAGGACGATTCCTCTACCCACCCGTAGGTGGCATGCTTCATCATTGGGAAACCTCCTCGCATTGCGAACATGGTCGCAATGCGGTCTACATCCCCCTCTTGGAGAGGGAGGAGTTCAGAGATGTTTTCAGTGTTTCAAAAGAGGTCTCCTAAAACCAATAGTAGAGCAGGGTGTGGTGAGGAAAGAAAAGAAAGATAGATGTGTGTTTGAGATAAAACTAACTCTAAGGTGCGCCAAACATTTTTATTGGGGCGTCCGTAGGTTCGGGCTAAAAACAAGTGCTATGAGAGGAGGTGATTCAACCTTTCATAGATAAGTGGTGGTCAACATGTTTCTGCCTCGTACCCTCCGTAGAGGTGTGGTGGCTTTCATCAGGACCAAAGTAAAAAAATTGTGAAGAAAAAAGGTGGGTTGGTTGCTATGTGTGTGTCGCAACAAACTTTATCAACCTTAAAATATGAAATAGTAAACCAGTGGTTGGAGTGAATCCTCACTCTGACAGGTGTCCACTGGTAGTAATGTTTTTACCCGCACAGTCAGGTCATGAATATCACCTCTACCTCAGTGCAAACTCGAGGGAGCCTCTATGTCCTCATCGAGGGCAGTGCCTCGGGCACTCGTTCGCGCTTAGTGAAGGGTTACTCAAGGCCTCAGCCCAACTCTTCACGATTATCTTATCAGACCCATCTCCTTCCTGAGATGTGACTAGGCCCCTTTATTGTGACCTCTCTCTAAATCAAGAGCACCCTTTGAATTGTACCGGTGAGCCTGGATCTCCCTTCCTCCAGTGTGTCCAACCCACCTTACTGGAATGCAGAAATGCAAAAATCTCTCTGGGGGGGGTTCCTCTACCTTTTCTGCTCATGTTTCTTCATCAAGCCCTGGGTCTCTCAAAATGGACCTGGGTCTCTCAAAATGGAACCCAGAGTCTTCCATGAGTTGTATCCTTCACATGTATACATACACCCAACATATTCATATAGGTTAGACGCGCTGCACAGCACTATACCCTTCATGTACTGCACAATTTGCAGGTACACATACATTCGCACATAATATACATGCACAGCACAACACTACATCCTTTATGTATTGTACTACTCACGCACATATACACCCAGCACATGTAAACAGTATACACGCTCTGAGCAGTACTGCAATATCCCTGCATTTTACCAGTCACAGGCATGCATACACCAGTACAGAGACATATAACGAATGCACTGTGCATCACTACACACGAAGTCGATGTTGGCCAAGGTTGAGTTAAGCACAAAGTAGCAGAACTTTAAATGAGTGCGCTTGTAGACCTCACTCCAGTGACACAGGTAAAAAGGACCCGCTCACTCCTTCTGATCACTACACTGTATGCTGCCACCACCACGATCGTGCTGCTAAACTCCTGGTAAAGGCAGTAGCCTTCACCACTACAAGGGTAGCACTTTGATCGCCCCTCCAGGTCTAATAGGACCACAATCCATGAGACAAGCCTATGTCATTGCGCACACGCATGATCCGTGTTTGGGTATGAGAACAAAAATTAACAATAGGGATTCAGACATCATTACAGTTAGGGCACTCAGGGCAGGGGTGAATGTCCGTCACCATGTGAGAGACTTTCCATACCAACAGTTGCTATTCACAAACCACACTCCTAAAGTTGCTACAGCCTAAACTTTTCACAACAGGCTCTAATGTACTCCAGCCCAGCCTTGGAGTAAGCCAAGCCTCACAATGGCCACTCAATGGTACTGCAACACACTCCCTTAGAAAACAATGGAGGCAGGGAAATAAAATAACATCCCGCTGCTTATTACCTCACTTATTACATCACTCATGACATGTTCTATGACATCTAAAATGACATCATTGTGCATGGTAAGGGCGTGAGTTAAAGTTACTCCAGTTAATTATAACTGTTGAATTTCAGTGGGGTTTTTTTGTGTTGAAAATTTTATGTTTAAACTGACATTTTCGCCTAACTATAAAGTCACTTTATACTTTGGTTTTTCAGTGAATATATATATATATATATGTGATCAAGGCTCGGACGAGCCGAAACGCGTTATGGCGACAAGGGAAAAATAAAGTAATTAAGCAGCACCAACTTGGGTCTGTGTCCGTTCCTGGATGAATCCGATGTGTGGCGGATAGATGAATATATATATATATATATATATATACACACACACACACACACACACACACACACACACACACACACACACACACACATAGTACCTACTGGTGGTCGCCTGTAGATAGTTATGACCTAGTTTCCATAGGAAAAGAGTTTTTTGATTTGCCAATACCTTTGGTACCGTTTGACGAATCGTCGAGAAATGTTCAACACTAATGGGGCGGTCACGTCAGCTTCTGTCCTGAATATTTCAGAGTGATCCGTCAAGTGGGGGCCGAGAAAAGGGGGGGTCCCAAAACACTTTTTCCTCATGTTAATTTCCATAGGGTACTGTTGAAGCAGCTACAGCCCGGACTGCTGATCGGAATTACACCAAATTTGGCAGAAAGGTAGCTCTTGGTCCAGAGTGCATTCTTTTTGTTAAATGGTGTAAATCCGTTCAGTAGTTCCTGAGAAATATGAAGATTTCTCATATATACAACTGTGGCCGCGGTGGATCCGCGAACCCTCCCGAACTCGTGCCTGAGATCTGCTTGGCTTCCAACACCTCAAACCAGGAAGTAACCTTAAAAAATAAAGATAAGGGGGCAGTGTAGAAACACCCTGATGTGTGTATATGTATATATATGTATATATATATTCTTACACCAAATAAATGATCCAAGGCACTCCTCACACTGTAAGAATATCGAGTTTATTACGATGTCAACGTTAAAGCATTTCGGCTTTACAGCCTGTCTCAAGTGTGGGTTCTGTCACCTTTAGAAAATAAGTAGTGCAACCAATCACCAACATAAAAAGGACATAGTAGACAGACTATGTCCTAACAAACCAAACAATGACATTTATGGTGTCGTAAACTACAAATACACTCATATTGTTCTCTGAATAAAATTACATTGTACAGATGAAACCACAATGGAAATAATAATTTAAACACACCGCTCAATGTTTTGCATTGACTCATTTTCTGGTGTGATGCATAACTCACCCTTTGTGTTTACATGAACATAGTAGCATGCTGGCATTCGCCGAGTAGGGTCCCTCCTCCAACAGCGGTGTAATACTCTAAACTAAATTACATTGTACAAATAAAACCATAGTGGAAATAATAATTTAAAAGCACTGCTCAATTCATTGAATTGGCTCATTCACTGGTGTGATGCACAACTCACTCTTTATGTTTACACAAACATAATGGTATGCCAGCATTCGCCCAGTAGGGTCCATCTTCCTACAGCAGTGTGATGCACGCAGGGCCTATCCACGGCATATTGCAATAAATATGCATCACACCCGGAATGTTTCAGAACCCAAAATTATACCTAAGTGGGTCAAATGAACATAGAGCTATTTCTTAATAATATCAACAGGCATAATCTTGGGTGAGAGACTCCTCTACTTGATACACTGATTACACATCATAAATACTGTAATTGAGCCCAAGTGGGCCATCAATTATATTGCATTGATTACCTGATATTGTCGGCATGGGAAATCGAGCATGTGTGAATATTGCACTACAGGTTATGGTGGCAATTGTGATAAAAGTGTGTCATACGTGACTACAATGAAGCCCAAGTGGGCCAATAGGATCCAAATGTTAATGTTATGTAGGGATCCACATGCATCAGATGTTAGGAATACTTAGGGGCAATATGTCAAAACATATATATATATAGTGAGTATGCATAAATAAACATAAACATTTTAACATGAAATGCAAGAATTTAGAAATTAAATAATCAGCGGAAGGAGTCCACATGATGATGGGCGTAATAACCCATGCAAGGCCCAATGCGGGTTGTGGCACATAACAAAAATGCTTTCAGGATGTTAACAGATATGGGGATAGGAGCCAAACAAAACTAAGAATTAATTAAATGTATACTATCATTTCTTTGTCCATCTTTAATCCACGTGGGGCCTTAGCCTCCAGCTCAATGATTAGATGTGATTCTATGATGGGTAGTGACTTCTGTCTGTCACCTCCTCTGGTGGGCTTGTCAACCCTGTCAATACCAAACAATTTGAGGAGATCTGGGTTACTTGATGTTTTGAGTGAAAGCATCTAGCAACATGGTATGTATCATGTTTTTTTATAGCACGGAGATGTTCCAATATTCTCTTTTTAACAGGGAAGGTTGTGTTCCCTATATACAACAATTCGCATGGGCATGCCAACACATAAATGCAGAAATATGATGTGCACATGATGAAACTTATCATCTTTTTCACTTTTCCATTGGGTAGTTGGTAAGTGTTGCAATTGTTACTGTGCCTGCAGGCCTTACACCTACCACATTTGCAAAATCTTCCCATGCTTTTCAACCACCCTGCCTTGTTGGATCTTTTAAAGTGACTGTGTATGAGTGTGTCCCTGAGTAATCTGGCTCTTCTGTAGGTTGTATCTGCATGGGGCCCCACAATAGATTTAAGTATCGGGACTGCCTTTAAGATTGCCCATTGTTTGTTCATTATTCTTTTGGTGTCCTCTGACCTGTTGCTGAAGTCAGTGATGAACCTTATTTTATTTTCAGTTTTCTTTTTCTTCTTGTTAAAAAGGAGGTCCTCCTTCTGAGTGATGTCACTCTGTCTTTGGCCGGCTTGAGTACCTTGTTGGGGTACCCTCTCTCTTGAAACCGAACTATCATAGTGCTGCACTTTGTGTTGTATGCTTCCTCATTTGAGCAATTCTTTTTTGCGTGAAGTAGCTTGCCAAATGGAATGCTCCATTTCAGATTCATAGGATGGTAGCTTTGTGCATGTATTTTGCTGCTGCTAGCTGTTTCCTTTCTGTGGAGTTTGGTTGTTAATTGCCCTCCACTTACTGTGAGACACATGTCTAAGTACTCAAAGCTTACAACGCTGATCTTATGACTGACGGTGAGATTAAGATTGTTAACCTGTAGTGCATTCATAAATTCTGTGGCTAATGTTTTTTCACCATCCCATATGACAAACAAGTTGTCAATGTATCTTAGCCAAATAATAACATGGGAGATGTTTAGCTCATACTCCTCTGTGCAGACCTCCTGCTTCCCCCACCAGGCAAGCAATACATTCTCAAAGCTGGGGGCCCATCGCAGCACTGGATAATTGGGGGTAAGAGACATCATCAAAGCAAAAGATGTTCTTATTCAAACAGAAGGACATACTTTTGCTCAGCATAAGAGTGTGATCAAGGAGCTTTATAGATCTTTTTCTCAAGAATGAGACACATGCATCTATCCCTTGTTGTTGGCCAATGCAGGTATAGAGGGAGTTAACGTCTAGGGCCATAATCAAGTATGTGTCTTCCCAGTGAATCCCATGAATTTTGGTGAAAAACTCTGTGGTGTCTCTACTGTATGATGGCATGGCAGTTATAGTGCATGTGGGGGTCAGAAAGTGGTTCAGGTACACAGCTGTGGGTCCAAGTAGATCTCCATTTCCCAAAACTATTAGTTTTGCCGAAGGTTTTGTAGGGTGCTTATGTACTTTAGGTAAAAAGTATATTGTGGGTATCCTAGGATAGTGTACCTTTAAAAACCAAAATTCATCATCATCAATGATTGCTTTATCTAACCACATTTGTAATAAGCCAAAATATTCAACAATGGATTTCTCATATTCAGTCTGGTTGATTACCACATAGCATTTTCTATCGCCCAGTTGTCCATGAGCTTCCTCACAGTATTGCTCAGTGTCTAAAATGACAATGTTCCTTCCTTTGTCTGAGGGCTTTATCACAATGTTTTTATAACTAGCCAATGTGTCTATTGCCTGTTTCTGACCTTTAGTCAGATTGTATTTTCCTGAATACTTTTGATCTCTTAGTTTTCTTAGTTCCATGAAACTAATCGATGGAGCCATGTGGTGTGTTGGGATTAGTTCTGCTTTTAGTGTGTATGTAGTGTCAGTGTCAAAGCCCATCTCTATTTGGATGTCCCTATTTGCCACATCATTATCCCCACCATGTTCCAAGCTGTCCCGAAACTCATGTTAATGCACCTGGGAGCCCTGTGAGTGCCTCAGAAAATGATCATAAAAGCTTCCTCTGTTGGTGTCCGGTCCATGTATGGATATCAACCGAGTGACATAATAAATGCCCTTATGGGCAATTTACGCATTTTATGTATTTTCATGAGTTTTAGTTTGTGACAGAACAGGGGGAGATCAATTCTGCTTTGCGTATAGTTGAAATGGGCTGTAGGGCAGAATGTGAGACCCAATTCTAATACCTTCCTCTCTTCATCTGTTAGAGTTCTGTTGGATAAGTTAATGATAGTTAACTCACCATTCAATATTCCTGATTTTTCCTCTTGGATTTTTGCCATTGCCATTGTCTGGGGGCCACCTCCCACTTGTTTTCTTCTTGTTTTCCGTGATCTCTGCCAGCGTCATCTTCCGACCCTGCCGCCACCTCTTGGTTTGCCCCGTCTTGGTTCTTCTAGGTTTTGTTTTAGAAGTTGAACTCCTCTAAAAAAGTAGTCAGAGTGGTGGTGCCTACTAGGGTACCTGGTGCATCATCTGCCAGTGAACGTGCATCCAAGCTGGATGCTGCTGAGGATGCTTCCTGGCTTGTGAGTGATTGTGTTATCCTGGGTTGCTGTCGGGGCATGTAGAATCTTTTTGTGAAGGTTAGAATTCACCCTTCGGCATAATTTTTCTTATCTCTCAGAAACTTTCCCCTTTTCTTATTTTTGATTTAGTCTTTGTATAAATTTAGCCTCTCATCCAGCGTGATTAGGAATTCTTTTATGTTGGGGGGCGTGGCCTGCAGCCGATGCGGATGGACGCGACCTAGGGAACTCCGACTGCCGCTTCCCCGTAATCAATTATCTTGAGCCCCGGACATAGCAGGGGGAGCTGAATTGCAGACTGCGGGACGCCAGATAATGACTGCCCAAGGAAGCGGGCTCTGAATTGCCGATAACGCCGCAACCAGGGGTGAAATCAGAGTTTGTAGACCAGGCGAAGTCGACACCAAGATGGCGGCCGTCCTGTGACTGCCCCTGCAGCTCCCGCTCTGTGCTGCGGATGGACACGCAAGATCCAGTGGAAACGCCCGTCCTGACCGGCGGGGAACCATAGAGCACCACGGAGGAGGTGAGGGTACGGGGCGAACAGAAAACTGCCCGGCTACGTTGGGCCGCCCTTGAACTAGCGGGGTACAGCAACAAAATGGCGCCCACGTCGCGGACGAACTGAAGCGGCTGCCACAGCGGGTAGGTGGAGATGGAGGCAGAACACACCCGATCCTCTCACCGCACCTGGAGAACTGTGAGTACCGGTGAGGCTCTGGGGCGCACTGTGGTGATTGTGGAGTACCTGCGGCTGGGAGGCACCTGGAAGCACGGACAGACGAGCGGTTGTGCCTGAACCGGCGAATGCGGCAGTAAGATGGCGCCCATGCTCCGGCTCACTGAGTGTGAAGATCAGGGCAGTCAGGCGACCTGCAGCAGCGGAACACGCCCGTTCACTGGGCAGCAATGAGAGGACTGTGAGTGGCAAAGCGGGACGAGGGAGCACCGAAGATGCAGAGAAAAGTTTAAAATCGGGTGGCACCTCGGAGAGCGCGTAGATATGCTCCCGTGCAGGAGAGGACTCTGTTTTGTCAGCTCAGCCCAACAGATGTGAGACGGTCCCTACCGGAGACGTCTACCCTGACCCCTGAGCAGAAACTGGGCACTGAGGAGCAGCAAGAGACCCCAGCAGTGTCAAGGGCTGCACGAGATTGCAGATCATCCCCACTGGACGCCCTGAGTCCCTACTAGTGCAGTGGTCTTACAGTGCGACGGTGAGCAAGTAGTGGCGAGGCTTGCGGACTAACGGAGGGTAAGGAGTGGGGTCTCGGCGGGTCAGGCCGCTGCGCCCAATGCGGGACCCTGCAAACTTGTCCTTGTCGATGAGTGGCCGGTGGGACTAGCAACGATGACGGGGACCCTGCGCTCCCCCCGGGGGGTCCCCTGAAGCCACTTTGCCGCACATGAGCGGGACCCTGATGGGCGGGCAGAGCAGCCACCTGCATGGTTGACGGTCCAGCGCATGCCCGCTTGGATTAATTGCAAATAGCCGGTGTTGGTGGCGCTATACCTTGCTCCGTGGGAGTCACCGAATTATACTGGGCGCAGGGCGATAAGGCTGCCAGCGATCTACCCCCCCTAGCCTTGTCGCAGGAAATCTTCAGAGTACTACGGGGTCGCAGGCAAAGACGGTGGAGGCCTTGGCCAGGTGCCAGTTTCCTGCCTGAGGGGGAGCCAGGCACCAGCAGTGCACATCGCATCGGTGAGGCTGAGAACTGGCGGTGCCTCGTTTGGCTGGGAGGACTTGGTGAGAGCCTTACAGGAGTGAGAGCGAAGGTTTCACGCACAAAAAGGCAAGACTTGCTTCGTGTTTGGACACGGAATACCTCGCTCCTGGGGGGGCTAGCAGTGGGTCAGCACCACAGCATAGACAACCTTACCGGAGGACACAGGCATTCACCGGCGGGGCTTGGTAGCCAGGCACTACTCATTGGATAGCTGGGGCCTAGCAGCAATCTACAAAAGCCTGTCTACACTTACATGAAGTGGTCTCCAGCACTGACGTCCCCCTCTGCTGCTGACAGGGGGATAATAATCGTAGCCCCAAAACAATGGGACGAACACAGAAGAAACGAGGGTTCGGCGCCCTCAGTGTGGACGCTCCGGGTGCCCACACAGACGATGAGAATGAGGTCTTGGAGCTGGGAAAAGACTTGACTCCCAGGAAGCCCACGTTGACCGACATCATGCAGGCGATTACGGCCTCCAGAGAAGTACTAGAGGGAAAAATCGACGCGATTGGAACTGATCTAAACCTACTAAAGGATGATCACCGTAAACTCAAGGAAAGGGTGCCCACTAATGAGAAAGAACTGGGGGGCCTTCCGGAGAAAGTGCATGGGATGCAACGGTCACTCACGGACCTAGAAGCTAAGATAAGGGTGCTGGAAATGCGGGCAGAAGACAGTGAAGGCAGATCCCGCAGGAATAACATCCGCGTAATCGGAGTGCCGGAAAAAACGGAAGGGACAAATATGGTGCGCTTCCTAGAGGACTGGATCCGAACAGAAGTGGCTCCAGAGGGACTGTCCCCCTTTTATGCCCTGGAACGAGCGCACAGGGTTCCAGCAAGGCCTCCAAAGCCAGGGGCCCTGCCACGACCAATAGTGGTGCGCCTGTTGCATTTTCGAGACCGTGATCACAGAGCCCGCCAAAAACAAGGATTGCAAATTGACAACAGCACCATAATGATTTACCGGACTTCAGGAGAGAGGTCCAACGGAGCAGGGCGTCCTTTCTGACTGTCAAAAAGAAATTACGCCAGTTACAAATCCCTTACGCCATGTTGTTCCACGCACTGCTCCGAATGGCAGTCCCCGAGGGACCCCACTTCTTCCTAACGCCACAGGAGGCCTGGGAGTGGCCCGACTCACGAGGATCGCTGGCACGGCACGTTTCCACTCCGAACTCTCCATAGCGGAGCCCTCGCAGTATTAAGCCTGGATCTAAAGCCCCGTCGCCTAGAGACCTCAGACTGGAACGCCGTAGAGCAGTGCAGGCAGTAGTGACACATAGCCAACAAAGTCCCAGCCCTACATCGAGCGGGAGCGGGCTGCACGCCGGACGGTTAGAAACGTCGCCAGCTAACAGTGATACTGAAAACTCAAAAACAGATTGCCCGAAGGTCACACCCCAGACTGCAGACGATCTCCTGTGAAGCGCACGAGGCATCAAGTGGCACTGATGATCTCGGAGGCAGAACGACCACCTGTGCCCAGACATGAACTCATTGAACCGGTTGTATTTCATGCTGTAATAAGGACTGCCCCTAGCTGGTTCGGGAGGTGATGTCTGATTCACTCACCGGGGGGGCGGCGGTGAGGGGACTTTGGTTCCACGACTGTGGGTTGATTGCCCCTGCAACCATCATTGAATGTTTGTCTGCTTAAGCAGTGTTTGGATGGGAGCTAGTTCTCCTGTACCTGTCCTGGGGAGGGGGAGTTGGGGTTTTTCTTTAGGTTGGGTAATGTTTTGGGGGCCAGGCGTGTCACAAGGGGGGTTATTTTTAAGATGCACCAAAAATTCCTGCCACAATGGGATCCCCACTAGGGCTAAAATGTATCTCCTGGAATGTGCGGGGGATGCACTCAATGGTACGCCGTCATAAAATACACTCATACTTGGTTCGTAGAGGTATTCAGATCGCACTCCTCCAAGAAACCCACCTCTTAGCGAAAGAAGGGGCGGCACTACAGCGTAGGTGGAGGGGTCAGGCATATTACACCACTTACTCCGCATACGCACGGGGAGTCCTCATATTGGTAAGGGCGGGTGTACCCTTTCTGTGCACGACACAGATTGTTGATCCAGAAGGCAGGTATGTGGTAGTGGTGGGGAGACTAGATGGCAGGGACCTAGTACTGGGCAGTATATACGCGCCCAATTCAGACCAACCAGCCTTTTTTTTGCATTTATCTTGGAAGCTGGCGGATGTCCTTACGGGGTCAGTGTTACTGGGCGGTGACTTTAACTGCACACTAGATGTTAGTCTCGACCGTTCTCACCCTCCACTGCTAGAAGCACCCGCACATAAACTGGCAGAGGCACGCTGCGGCTGGCAACAGCGGTGGGGATTGATAGATACCTGGCGGGCACAGCACCCTGCGACCCGAGATTACTCCTTTTTCTCCGCCTTACATGAGCTGCATGTCAGAATAGATGCTATATTGTGCTCCCCTGATGGCCATGAGGGGATCTGCAACAGTGAATACCTCTGAAGGACACTGTCTGACCACAAACCTGAGCTAGTAGAGATACATTGGTCCCGAGCGCGATCCAAGATCCCAACCTGGCGTTTGCGACCTGAGGCTCTAGAGGATCCCGGGTTTCACGAAACAATAGGCACGGCTATTGCCAACTATTTTCAGGATAACAAGAACACTGCAACGTCCTGCTTAGTGGAATGGGACGCCTGCAATGCGGTCATTAGAGGGCTCTGCATCTCAGAGATGATGGGTGTACAGAAGGTGCTCCTTCGGGACATAGAGAGGGATGACCAACGACTGCGAGACCTGGAAGAAGATAGGCCTGAGAAACTGGAAAAGCAGAGGGAGCTTTTGGAGGCTAGGGAAGCAGTGGCGGCACAGGTAGAGCAACTCCGGTGCTTTGATTATAAAAGATACATGGCCAGAGCACATTCGGAAAGGGACAAGTCGTGAGCTCTCCTGGCTTGGTTAGAAAACCCGGCCAGGAGGGGCTCAGTGATTTTGGAACTTAGAGACCAGGAGGGGGCAGGGAGATATGACCAGCAGGGCATCAACGATCTGTTTTTAGCCTCCTACGCAGACCTCTACCAGAGCAAGCTGCATCCAACGGAGGAGGAGTTGCTCGGGTTCACAGGGGAGGTGGAACTGCCAACCCTGGATGAGGATAATGCGGCTGCACTGGGGCGGGAGGTTGAGCTTGGAGAGGAGAGGGGGCGATTAAGGCCATGGCTTGGAATAAAACACCAGGCACAGTTGGCCTGCCAATCGAATTCTACCTCGCATACATTGACTTGCTGGCCCCCTGGCTGGTGCAGTTGTACAATGACGCCAAACGGGTTGGCCACCTACCTGTGTCTACTAGAGAGGCGATCATCGTGCCGCTGCTCAAGCCCGGGAAGCCGGCATGGGATAAAACAGCCTACCTCCCACTGTCTATGCTCAACTTAACTCAACATGACCGCCCTGATACATAAGGACCAATCAGGATTCATCCCCACCAGAAACACAGCGTTGAATGTTCGGCGCCTGCTATGGGTCCTCGACGCAGAATCCTATAGAGCAGACACGGCGACGATCTTCGCCGTTGATAGAGAGAAAGCGTTTGATAGCCTGGAGTGGCCTTACCTATTCCATGTGCTACGGAAGTTTGGGCTGGGGGAGGAGTTTGTGGGTTGAACGGCGCTCCTGTACGCCGTTTCCACTGCCAGGGTTGGAACTGGGGGGCTAATATCAGATGCCTGTACCGTGAGAAGAGGGACGCGACAGGGGTGTCCCCTTTCCCCTCTGCTGTTTGCCCTGGCGGTGGAGCCACTGGCAGCGCGAGCACGATCGGGGCGGTCCTTCCGGGGACTCGACATGCGTGGGCAGATCCATCACATTGCATTGTACGCTGATGACCTATTGCTATTTTTGGCCGACCCAGGGGAGGCGCTTACAGGAGTGAAAACTTTACTGCACGACCTCAGCAAAGTCGCAGGGTTAGAAGTGAATTGGGCAAAGTCTTACCTGTTCCCTGCAAAAGGGGGCAGAACAGGCCCACAAGTAACGGAGGGTGTGACCTGGGAAGATAGATGCCTGTCATACCTGGGTACGCAAATATACCACGCTCCGGAGGATATCCTAGAGGGGAATATAGGGAAGGCCATCAGGGAAGCAAAGAGTAACTTTGACTTCTGGGGCTCCTTGCCACTGTCCGTAGCTGGCCGGGTAGCCCTGCTTAAAATGGTCACTCTTCCGAGGCTATTATATTATTTCGGGACCTTGCCGGTCTGGATCCCAACGAAGTACTATGTCCAACTACGCTCATTGGTTACGGGGTTCCTCTGGGGCGCTGAAAGACGTAGAGTGGCGCTTTCTGTCCTTATGAGACCAAGAGGAGAAGGTGGACTAGCGGTGCCTGACTTTGAGGCCTACTACCTAGCGGCGCAATTTCAATGGCTCACGCAATGGGTAGCGAATAGTGTCAGGGGAGACGAAGAGCAGAGGGAAGTCTTTGTGACCCTAAATCTGCTCTCCCGCATCATCTTGAGGCATCCTGTTAATATCACAACTTTCACCACAGAACTAGACACGACAAGAAGGTGCTGGAACAGATACCAGCGGAGAGCCAAAATCAACCGCCCTTATGCGCCGGAAATCCCGTTACTTATGTGTTCGGCTTTACCCCATGGTGGTAACTGGCAGAGGCTGGCGCACTGGACGGACCAAGGACTGACTTGCGTAGGAGACCTGTATGAGGAGGGGGCCATGATACCGTTCAATGATCTACAAGCCCGCTACGACTTGCCTGGGGGTAACTTTCTGCTGTATATAGCCCTTACTACTGCCATGCGGAAACACTGGGGAGGGGGACTCACCGAACCGGAAACGTCACTGGGCTGCCAGTACGCGGTTATGGCAGCAGGTACATTCAAGGCGGTAACGTGCCTGTACAAGCGCATAACGCGGGAAAAGTTACCCCCCCTTAGCAGAACTGAAGCTCAAGTGGGAGGCTGACCTTGAAGAAGTCATCCCGGAGAAGACTTGGGGGAAATTAGTAGAGAGAGCCTGGAAGAGCACCCAGAATGCCAGGTTCCAGTTAGTACACTTCTACATCCTACACAGGGCGTGCCTTACCCCGGCAAATATCAATAAGTATTTCCCAACCCAAGCGGCGGCTTGCCCGCGCTGCAATAAGGAAGGGGCAGATTGTAAACACATGTTCTGGGACTGCCCGTTCCTGGACAGCTATTGGGGAGAGGTAACGACGTTACTGACCGACATCACCGATAGAGAAGTAGAACCGACTCAACGATACTGTATTTTACATTGGTTCCCTCACACATCCAAGAACAAAATCACAAGTAAGTTCCTAGATCTGGGGCTACTGCTGGCCAAGAGAGATATCACCATGCACTGGAAGGCAAAGCAGGCCCCAAGTGTAGCAAGGTGGAAAGCAGAACTCCTTAAATGGGCAGAATGTGAAGGGGTGATTAGGCTGCAGATAGCCAAAAGGACAGGATGTGAGAGGGCACTAGAAGCGGCAAGAGCTTGGGAAGCGTTAGTTGCAGAGCTTAAATCTCCCGAGGCCAACGAAGACGAGGACGGAGTGGATGCTGCTCCGGAAAATTTAGATTAGGCTGAAGACAACTGAAGCCATCTCAGAGCCTAGAAATCTGCCACCAAGATCAGCGCCTTGTTCCCTAGACTAGTTGTGATCCCCCATAGTGAAGCTTCAGCCCATATAGACACGCAGAATGGGGCTCTGGACTACTGTACAATGACGACCTGAATGCAAGTGACACGTCTGGGGGGGAGGGAAGAGTGGGAAGGGTGGGGGTGGTTGTTGGAAGGGAGTTCTCCACGTGGGACTGCATACCTGAATGTACGCAGAAAAGTGAGAATACTGCGTTAACTGAATATACTGCTTCGTCACTATTCTGTATGATAATTGCTGCATTAATTGTATCCCACGATGGTGGTTTGTTCTGTTACTGAATAACAGAGCTGTGGCATACAGCCCTTATGCAACTTTTGTGAAATTTAATAAAATTTGTTTACAAAAAAATCAGTAATTCTTTTATATTCTTGTCCTCCTCATGTTGGTTGATTTCAGCCTTCAGTTGAGCCAATTCCACTCTGGTTGTCTCCAAGTCTATCCTGGCGTACTTCACCATAATTTCAAGCATGCCCTTGCATGTTTTTGCTATATATTGAGCCCAATCTTTGAGGAGTTCTGGGTATGGCTTTTCATAAGTTGGTATGGTTGTGACTCTCAAACCCCGAGGTACTCTATCCACCTCAATATAATTTTGAAGCAAAGAGGCTTCCCACCATTTATTAATTTCCCATTTGGACAGGTTTTCAAGTAGTGTCAATTTCTGTTTTTACCGTATTGTCCTGTTCCAGAAGTATCCCCACCTCGCTGTTCTCATTGAACAGTGCTCATGCCTCTTGAAATCTCATTTTATCAATTTCATTCATGCTCACAGGGTGACATAGTCTGTCTACTATGTCCCTTTTATGTTAGTTATTGGTTGCACTTATTATTTTCTAAAGGTGATAGAACCCACACTTGAGAAAGGCTGTAAAGCCGAAATGCATTGTCTTTAACATCTCAATTAACACGATACTCTCACCGTGAGGAGTGCCTTGGATTATTTACTTGGTGTACGGACATTGCTACGGACTAGGCAGCCCAGATTCTGGCTGATTTTTCTGATCTCATTTTTGCTGGGCTTAGGACTCTGCACACTTTACCACTGCTAACCAATACGAAATTGCTTGTTTTCTGTCCTTATAACATGATGAAATTGTCTTACACCCAATTGGCACATTTAATTTACTTGTAAGTCCCTAGTAAAGTGGTACTACATCAATCAATCATATCATTTGTAAAGCGTACTACTCACCCGTGAGGGTCTCAATGCGCTGGGGTGGGGAATGCTGCTACTGCTCGAAAAGCCAGGTCTTGAGGAGTTTTCTGAAGGTCAGCAGGTCTTGGGTCTGCCGTAGGTGGATGGGGAGGGTGTTCCAGGTCTTGGCGGCGAGGTGGGAGAACGATCTGCCACCGGAGGTCGCTCTTCGGAAGCGGGGGACAGTGGCGAGGGCGAGGTCGGCAGAGCGGAGCTGGCGGGTGGGGGTGTAGAAGCTGAGTCGTCTGTTGAGGTACGTTGGTCCGGTGTTGTGGAGTGCCTTGTGTGCGTGGGTGAGGAGTTTGAAGGTTATCCTCTTGTTGACCGGGAGCCAGTGCAGGTCTCTCAGGTGGGGTGTGATGTGGCTGCGGCGAGGGATGTCGAGGATCAGGCGTGCAGAGGCGTTCTGGATGCGTTGGAGTCGTCTCAGGAGTTTGGCCGAGGCTCCTGCTTAGAGGGCGTTTCCGTAGTCCAACCTGCTGCTGACGAGGGCCTGGGTGACCGTTCATCTCGTTTTAGTGGGGATCCACTTGTAGATCCTGCGGAGCATGCGGAAGGTGTTGAAGCAGGCGGAGGAGACGGCGTTGATCTGTTTAGTCATGGAGAGGGTGGAGTCGAGGATGACCCCTAGGTTGCGTGCGTGGTCGGTGGGTGTTGGGGCGGTTCCCAGTGCGGTCAGCCACCAGGAGTCGTCCCAGGCCGAAGGGGTGGATCCGAGGATGAGGACCTCCGTTTTGTACGAGTTCAGCTTCAGTCGGCTGTTCCTCATCCATTCAGCAACGGCCTTCATTCCTTCGTGAAGGTTGGTTTTGGCAGTGTGGGGGTCCTTGGTGAGGGAGAGGATCAGCTGGGTGTCATCGGCGTAGGAGATGATGTTGAGGTCGTGCCGACGGGCGACGTGGGCGAGCGGTGCCATGTAGATGTTAAACAGAGTTGGGCTGAGGGAAGAGCCCTGGGGTACGCCGCAGATGATCTCGGTGGCTTCGGAGCAGAATGGGGAAAGGCGGACGCTCTGTGTTCTGCCGGAGAGGAAGGAGGTGGTCCAGTCCAGGGCCTTCTCTTGGATCCCGGCGTTGTGGAGGCGTGTTCGTAGTGTGTGGTGGCAGACCGTGTCGAAGGCGGCTGACAGGTCCAGGAGGATGAGGCAGGGACTTGATGTCATCGGTGGCGGCGATGAGGGCTGTCTCGGTGCTGTGGTTGCTGTGGAACCCGGACTGGGAAGGGTCCAGGATGTTGTTCTCCTCGAGGTAGCGGGTCAGTTGTTTGTTGACGGTCTTCTCGATGACCTTTGCCGGGAACGGGAGCAGGGAGATGGGCCGGAAGTTCTTGAGGTCCTTGGGGTCCGCCTTGGGTTTCTTGAGTAAGGCGTTGATCTCGGCGTGCTTCCAGCTCTCCGGGAAGGTTGCTGTCTCGAAGGAGGTGTTGATGACTTTCCGGAGATGGGGTGCGATGGCTGTGCTGGCTTTGTTGAAGATGTGGTGTGGGCATGGGTCTGACGGAGATCCGGAGTGGATGGTGTTCATGATCTTGATGGTGTCGTCGTCGTTGATGTTGGTCCAGGAGAGCAGGCGGTTGGTGCGGATGGTGGTTGTGGGGGCGGAGGTCTCAGTGGTTGTCGGGGCGGTCGTGGCATTGAAGCTGTCGTGGATGTCTGCGATCTTGCGGTGGAAGAAGGTGGCCAGCGAGTCGCACAGGTCTTGCGAGGGTGGGACGTCGTTGGTGTTGGAGCTGGGGTTGGAGAGTTCCTTCACGATGTTGAAGAGCTCTTTGCTGTTGTGCGCGTTGTTGTGTAGGCGGTCTTTGAAGGAGGCCCTTTTGGCGGATCTGATGAGGTGATGGTGTCTGCGGGTGGCGTTCTTGTGGGCTGCTTGGCTGTCCGGTGTTCGTTCACGGAGCCAGATCTTCTCCAGCTTTCGGCAGGTTTGCTTGGAGGCCCGGAGGTCTTCAGTGAACCAGCTGGCTTTCTTGTTGGTGTGACTGTTGGAGGGTTTCTTGATCGGGGCGAGGGTGTTGGCGCAGTCGTTGATCCACTGTCTGAGGTTGTGGGCGGCGGTGTCGGGGTCGGTGGGGTCGGCGGGTGGGCTCTGGGCGAGGGTGGTGGTTAGCTGGTCTTCGGTGACTTTGCTCCAGCAGCTGCGGGGCATCTGTTGGGTGCGGTGGTGCGTGGTGGGTTTCTTGAAGGTGAAGTGGATGCAGCGATGGTCGGTCCAGTGGAGTTCTGTGGTGTGGTTGAAGGAGACGTGGGGGCTTGCGGAGAAGATGGGGTCAAGCGTGTGACCGGCGGAGTGGGTGGGTGTTGTGACGAGTTGTCTGAGTCCGAGGTTGGCTAGGTTGTCTATCAGGGTGGTGGAGTTGGTGTTGTTGTTGTTCTCGAGGTGGAAGTTCAGGTCCCCGAGGAGGATGTAGTCCGTGGAGGCGATGGCGTGTGTGCTGACGAAGTCGGCGATGGAGTCGCTGAACTGTGGTCGGGGTCCGGGGGGTCTGTAGACGAGGGTTCCTCTGAGGGTGGTGTTGGGATCGGTGTGGATCTGGAAGTGCAGGTGTTCGGCGGTGCTGAGGGTGTCGTCGGTGTTGGTCGAGACTCTGAGAGTGTTCCTGTAGACAATGGCGATTCCTCCTCCTGCTCCGTTGGTGCGGTCCCTGCGGGTGATCTTGTAGCCTTCCGGGACGGCTACGGCTATGTCGGGTGCCGAGGCGGGGTTCAGCCAGGTCTCCGTCAGGAAGGCGACGTCTGGGGAGGTTGAGTCGAGAAGGTCCCAGAGTTCAACGGCGTGTTTGCGGGCGGAGCGGGTGTTGAGAAGGATGCATCTGAGGTGGTTGGGTTCTTTCCTGTTTGGCGGCATGGTGGGGCGGATGCTTGTGAAGCTGCAGTTCCGGCAGGTGAAAGCTCCGTGGGTGCGCTTCGGAGCGGCCAGGAAGCAGGTGTGTGATCGTCCGGTGTTGAGTGCGTGGAGGGATCTGGTATCGTAGCGGTGTCGGGTGTCGTGGCGTTCGCGGGGTCCAGGGGTCCAGGCGCTGGGCGCGGTCCAGGCGTGGACGGGCGCAGACGGGCTTGCCTTAGGCGCGCCTTCGGCGCGGCCGCTGCGCGCGGCCTCCATATGAGGGGATGTGGGAGGGAGGAGCAGCTGGGAGGCGGGAGCGGGGCGGCGAATGGGATTGCAGGGGGGTGGGCCGCAGGGACGCAGCGGCGGGAAAAACGGGCAGGGCCGCGGGAGAACTGGGCGCGGGAAGGAAAAACAAGTTTAGGCAAGAAAACAAGTACACGCACAGAGGAATAAAAACAAGTCTGGGCAAGAAAGCAAGTTAGGCACAGGGGAATAAAAACAAGTCTGGGCAAGAAAGCAAGTTAGGCACAGGGGAATAAAAACAAGTCTGGGCAAGAAAGCAAGTTAGGCACAAGGGGATAAAAACAAGTCTGGGCAAGAAAGCAAGTTAGGCACAGGGGAATAAAAACAAGTCTGGGCAAAAAAGCAAGTTAGGCACAGGGGAATAAAAACAAGTCTGGGCAAGAAAGCAAGTTAGGCACAGGGGAATAAAAACAAGTCTGGGCAAGAGAGCAAGTTAGGCACAGGGGGAAAAAAACAAGTCTGGGCAAGAAAGCAAGTTAGGCACAGGGGAAAAGTACAGGATTAGGCAAAAACAATGCAGGCAGAGCCGTGCAGCATCGTGGGGAGCGACCTGCCTGCGAGCAGGGTCAGAGGTCGCTCCTTTCACCACTGCGCGGCCTCCATATGAGGGGATGTGGGAGGGAGGAGCAGCTGGGAGGCGGGAGCGGGGCGGCGAATGGGATTGCAGGGGGGCAGGGCCGCAGCGGCAGGAAAAACGGGCGGGGGCCGCGGGAGAACTGGGCGCGGGAAGGAAAAACAAGTTTAGGCAAGAAAACAAGTACACGCACAGGGGAATAAAAACAAGTCTGGGCAAGAAAGCAAGTTAGGCACAGGGGAATAAAAACAAGTCTGGGCAAGAAAGCAAGTTAGGCACAGGGGGATAAAAACAAGTCTGGGCAAGAAAGCAAGTTAGGCACAGGGGAATAAAAACAAGTCTGGGCAAGAAAGCAAGTTAGGCACAGGGGAATAAAAACAAGTCTGGGCAAGAAAGCAAGTTAGGCACAGGGGAATAAAAACAAGTCTGGGCAAGAAAGCAAGTTAGGCACAGGGGGAAAAAAACAAGTCTGGGCAAGAAAGCAAGTTAGGCACAGGGGAAAAGTCCAGAATTAGGCAAAAACAATGCAGGCAGAGCCGTGCAGCAGCGTGGGGAGCGACCTGCCTGCGAGCATGTGCCTAGAGCCTGTAAATTAAATGCTACATGTGCCTAGAGCCTGTAAATTAAATGCTACAAGTGGGCCTGCAGCACTGCTTGTGCCCTTTAAACATGTCTCACTCCTCCCATTGCAACCTGCGTGTGCTGTTTTAACCTATCATTTTGACCTGGCAAAATAAACCTTTTATTAGGCTCAAACCTTCCTTTTTAAAATATACAGGTCATTCCTGGGGTAGGCCCTGGACAGCCCAGAGGGCAAGGTGCAGTGTATTTCAAAGGAAGGCCTTTCCCTTTAAGTTTTAAATTTCCTATTAGTGAAAAACTCTTAAAGTCATTTTTCACTACTGCAAGGCCTACCTCTCCCATAGAATAACATTGAAGTTGAATTATTACATGTAATGAGCTGTAACTTCCAGCTGTCAACTTCTAACCCAATGTCTCACAACGCTGTGCTACTAAAGTGGAAAACCGAGTGAACGAGCCCAACACCTTAAGTGCTCAATGTCACAGAGTCTGCTTCTACTAAACATACGTTGCGGGATGCAGGCTCTAGTACTAAAAAAAAGAAAGAATGAACAAGGTGTTGGCACTGAAGGAGGAGGGGTAATTGGGTGCATTGAATATAGACCCTGGCATTATTTTGTCAGAATCTAATGTGTACCTGCTACGGTCAGAGTTGCATTTTAAAAGAAATTAAAGCTACATGTTTGAAGTCAATATACATTATCTATCTTTAGATCAGTAGTATGCAAGCATGTATCTACATATGTATTTATATTTAAACAGCCGCGGTTCATGCAGGTAACAGCGGTGGCCGGGTGGGGGTGATTTCGAGGGATGATGCCGAGGGAAAATTAATCATTTATTTAATTTTCCCTCAGCATCGTCCCTCGAAATCCACATCCCCCTCCCTCCGCCCCCACCCGGCCCCACTGCCCCATTGCTGTTACCTGCAGGGACCGCGGCTGGTTTTAAAGTCTGAAAACCAGATCTGACCTTAAGTCCATTGGTAAAAAGGCGTACATGCATACGTTTGTGTCGATTTTTTGCGTACAGTAGTTGATGAAGGCCTCTAGAACAATGTGGCTCCTTACTTCTCAAAGTGTTTGCGTTATGTATAGGATGGTACAAGACAGAATCTAGGTCACTATGCATATTATCTTTACAAACTATCAGCCACACCATGAGTCATTTTGGCTGGAAGACAGTGATGGTACACATTAAAAAATCACATTTGATAATTAAAACAGTGTTGTGCTGCTCTGCCACTGTTGCCATAGCAATTGCACGTAATGTCTGAAATTTTCATGTATGGTTTATTTACCTACAGTATGAAAAATATTCAAGTAGGTCATGTAAACAATGTTTACTATTTATAGACTACTCCATGCAGGTATGTACTTTAACTAAATACTTCTTGTAATATCTGAAATGGAATATATGTCACATATCTAGGAACTCATTTCAATTTGGCAGTGTTTGTGTGCATAAATAAGATAAAAACTACATCCCCTCTATTTAAACTGATTTACATGAACTATTTCAGTTAATCTCACAAGCCAGCACCTGGAAACCCTTTTATAAACTCTCTTGAAGGAGCCAGAACTGTATCCAGAAGAATCGTTACATTTTCCCCAGATATTCAAGCATGCTTGCAAAATTGGACTCAGCAAACCTAATCCATTCATAAGGAGCCACCAAATCGCAGACCCCTCCAGACTGATTTTTGGGATGAAGCAACTACAGAGAGTACATTTCTTTGAAAAGAGAAAATAATATAGACTGGTCTAGTTGGCCGAAAGCCTGTCATTTGACTCCTGCTATCATGATCAGATTCCAGATGTACAAAAAGACAAGTTACAAGTTTAGATTGGAAATTGCGCTCAGACTATTTGCGGCCTATCTCTGATTTTGCAATGTGACTACTGTATAAATGGATCATGTCGCAAAATCTTCAGTTGTAGAGGATAGCATAATGAGCTGCCTAATGGATATTAAATATGCAAGTCTTTATTTGTGACTCCTGTGATTGGCTCCAAACACAGCCATGGTGGCTGCAAGAAACAGCAGTCCATTATCCCTGTGTTGGCATTATCAAACAGTAAACCTTTTTTTAAAGTAGCCCGTGTTCCTTAAAGGAACCAGTGCTGCTTTTTAAAAACAATAGTAGCGGACCATTGCATGTTTACTTGAGACTGTCAGACCACAATTGCCTCTGGATTAGCCGTACAATGGGGAATGGGTTATCTCCACCTTTGAAGAGTCTGCAGCTTATCAATGGTTTGCTACCGCAGTTGTAATCACAAACCGTTGATACATCTTATTACAATTTGCAATTAGGTGGGGATTCCCCATTCTCATTGTGATTGTGGAATGAGTCCTTAAACCAATTTCATGGTTCGGAAAAGGCTTTACAAATCGCAAAAGTGTTTAGTAAATAGCCAAAAGCAATTTTACAGTCGCAGACCCAGTGATTTTGCAAAAGGCAGAGTTTGAGACTGCAAAATGGCTTTGTACATCTATCCTCAAATGAATGGCAAAACTCTGCGATGAACATTCAGGCTAAGTCCTCGTCCTGTAGTGGTATACCTCATTCCCCATAGAAAGAACCTGAAGATAATATAAAACCTTGAATATGTTTTACGGTAACATTAATGGAAGCAAAATTATCAATATAATTTTTAAAATCCTCATAGCAAATGTTGTTGCTAATCTTGCCAGATACCAGAGTGCAAATTAATATCCACTCACTTATATTATTCAGATAGGTTGTGTTGTATGCTTGCTACTTGTTGGCCTATCTTTAGTTGAGCAACCCAGTTTATGTCCTATGTAGGTAAATCAGCAAATGTAATGGCCATCGGCAAGTCTCCAGCAGATACTTTAATCAATGCCATGGCCTGCTTTAAAACCTTACTGTAGGATTCTGAGGTATAGGTGGTTGGGCTTGAAGCATCTGCATGGGCCACTCAGATTCGTTTAGTGTGCCCACCCTAGTTACAGAATGTTTTTGTTGGAAATGTGGGGCTGTTTTACTTCACTGTGGAGCATCTGGTGCATGTCTCTGGCCCGCTATCTTCTGATACTTCCTCTAATAAAGTTAGTTTGGATTTACTTGAATTTTTGGCTCTGGATCGCTGCTTCTCTTAATACCCTGATTGCTACAAGTTTTGTTTGGCAACAATGTATTGGAGCAGGCCACTGGAAGCCCACACAAGCAGGAAAACACTCCTGAATGCTTCTTCCCAATCATATCTCTGGTCGGAGCTTCCATCATTGTTCATCCTCCTCTCAACCTTCCCTGTTTGGGTGAGTTCTGAGGATGTTTCTTGCTCCAACTGCCACAGACATTTAGAGGAACATTGTGCGCTCAAAGCCGCGTGATGCTGTGCACTCCAAGTCACAACCCATTGTTGCGAGTGTTACACTATAAGACTTTTTCTGCAACACCAAAGTCGCTTAATCAGCTTCTTGATTTTCTATGCGACCAGCCAACCGAGGTTCATTTTCCTGCCGGCTCGTCACACAGGAGATGGTTTGTTTTAACTACAGTTGTTAATGAGTTTGCACTTTGCATCCTGGTGATGCTCACGCTCCAAATGTACAAGTCATTATTTTAACTCGTTGAAAAGATTTTTAAAAATCCACTTCTGCCTCCACTAAAGATCCAAACCAACTAATATTTCTACAACTTTACAAGTAAGACATTCTGTACTCTTCGATAACGCTTAACCTAGCACACATGTCTTAAAGGCCCATTTTTACATAACTGGTTTATTATTATTACTGATTGCAACTCTCAGCTACTTCTATCTGTGTTATCATCACTTTTCAAATGCAAAAGTAAGTATTTTTATTTACACCAGTGTTTTGTCTTGGTCTTAAATACTACTTTTTAACTGGTTTACAGGATGCCATTGGTTAATCCACCGCCACCATTTTTGAGTACCCAGAAGAGCCTCCAATAAATTGGAGGCAGAGGTTTGATTCATTTAAAACTTTCTAGATCCTAGGTGAGCAGAGAGATTAAGAGCAGAAGGTAAAACGTGTCTGCTTCTTTACTCATTAGGATTTGAAGGAGGAGCCATCTACAAACATTTACTAGATGTAGGTATTAAAGAGAGAGATGAATTAGATGGATAGTGAAAAACTTGAAGGCCATTTTGATGTCCTACCCAGTCTGATAGTATTGAGACATATGTTTTTTAAGAGGGCACAAAATCAAGGAGAGAGTGTTGACTATTCAACTCTCTCCACTGTTTCATTTCTACATGCCAGTTTGGGGAGTACACTGATCACATGGTTAGAGATCAGCTTGTCCGCCGTTGCTTTGACGAGGATATCCAGCAGAAGTTATTGAGCATGGGAAATGCCTCTCTTCAAAAAGCAAAAAGTATTGATACATTGCATATTTTCCATTAAAGAGCTACATGAAAGATGCACAGAATCAATAGGCAGTGTGAACTTCAAGTCTGAAAAGCTAGTGAAAATGAATTTGGGTTTCAATAGGTCTATATTCAAGTCAAAATACAGGTGCTTTGGATGTGGCGGTTTTCCACATACTAAAAGGGGAAAACTGTTTCCTACCTGGAATGATGTTTGTAGATTATGCAACAAGGTAGGTAATTTTGCCAAAATCTCTCAGAGTGTGAAATATCGTAGTAACGGAATTGCAGGTGTGACTACGAAAAAGATAGATGTGTCGACATGTCAAGTGATCAAGCATTAGTTCCAGGACATGGTGCTTGTTGTAGATGACAGTAAGATAAAATGTGGTGATCCATTAGAATGTGTGGCCCCCTATGTAGATATTAAGGTGTGTAACCAGATTCTGCATTTGCTAGCCGACGTAGAGGCCAGAATCACCATTATAACTTGGGATCTGTTCACAAACATCTGGAGCTATGTGGTTTTGCAACATCCAGATTGAGCTCCGATATCATATGAAGGGAGCAAAATTGAGTTTAATTGTTTTTTTTAAAGATGTGTTGGAATTAAAGGGGAGGTTTACTCTAGGTAGAGTCTATCTCCCAGTGAAAGAGTTGAACATTCTGAGTTGGTTTCACCAAAGTCTATTTGAAATGGTTTTACATCCAGTAGCTAGTGAGCAAGTGGTGTTTTTCTTTTTTTTTTTTAGGAGAATTCGATTGAACATATAGTTTTAAAGTATGCCAGGGTGTTTTCACAAGATTTCGTAAAAGTGGTATTTTTAAACACAGAATCAAAGTGTCAGACTGTGCCATACCTTTTATGCACAATGCCAGAAGAGTACTGTTTAGTGTAAGGAGTGATCATCTTTGGTTGTTGTGCACAAGCGGAGTAGTGAATTCAAGGTTTGTGTGGATCTGCACAGTCTGAACAGAGAGTTGAGGATTGACTGGCATCCCTTGTCCAAAACTGATGAGTTGCTAGATGTTCTTGGTGTGTGTGTGTGGGGCGGGGGGGAATGGTTCACTAAGTTAGATTTTGCTTCTGCTTATCACCTGATGGAATTTGATCCTGTTTCTATACATTTGACACATTCCAATACTGCTGCATTCCTTTTTTGGGTTGGCCTTTGCAGCATCTGTGTTCCAAAGGATCATGGACAATTTACTCAAAAGGATCAAGGCTGTTGTTGTCTTCCAGGATGAGTTGTTGATATATGCTTTCAATCACAGAGAACATGGTGAAATCACTGGTGTTTTGCCATTTCAGCATGGGTGAAGCGTTAGTGGGACAAAATTGAGAAGATTTCTGGATGCTCAAAACAAGCAAAAGTGAGGATACATACAAAAAAGTCTGTAAAGGACATGTGTTTTCAACTTCGTAATGTGGTGTAAAACACGAAAAATGGCCATTTTCAGAAAGGAGCACCAAAGTATGGAGAGTCAATTTTAATTGACAGAGTTTGTGGAAATGTCATTTGTGTCAATTAACGTCACCGGTTAAACGGAGAAAAAGGAGTCAAAGTAGACAAAATTAACATGAGTGGGTAGACTGTGAATGAGTGTGATCGTGGGGATGATCAAAGTGATGCTGTCCTGCTAAATCCAAGCACAAGTGTCCATAGTGTTCCCATTTGATTCTGTGATTGAGGCGCTGCATTGCATGACATCTACGTAAAGCTGGGCCTAAATGTGTAAACTGTAAGCACATGGAGGGCTGTGGTATTCAAAGAATGTTTCGTATTATTGTGTTTTATTTCATTTAAAATATGTTTTCTAGAAAAAATCTCTTCCCACACTCCCTGTGAAATATAGAAATATTGATGAACTTTGCAACCCTTTACATAACCTTTACCAGGTCTATTAACATGCAAGTTAAACAGGAACATGGTGTAGAAAATGCACTGAAATGTTTACAGATACCACATTATTACTGTTAGATATTTACCTTATTTGCTTTGAATGTTCCTGTCCATGGGCCACTAGTCATACTCTAATTGAGGCACTTGAACGTTCTTGTTCCATCAACCAACAAGAAACTTGCTCATCAGTTGGTAAATTCAGAGAAGGGATTTAGGGCCAGATGTACGACCCTCCAAATTGCGAGTCGCAAATTGCGTTGTTTTGCGAGTCGCAATTTGCGACTCACAAATAGGAATTTACAACAGTGTCTCAGACACTGTTTACTATTCCTAATGGGGTCGCAGATTGCCTGCCTCATTAATATTCATGAGGCAGGTGAAATTTGCGACCCCATTAGGAATGGCTAGCACTCCCAGGGATGGTGGCCTGCTGGGGTCAGCAGACCATCATGTCTGTGACTGCTTTTTAAATAAAGCAGTTTCTTTTTAATGCAGTTCGTTTTCCTTGAAGGAAAACGGGATGCATTTAAAAAAAGAAAAATTAAACGTTACTGTTTCATTTTTTAAGAGTAGGCAGTGGTCCTTGGGACCACTGCCTGCTCTTAAAAAATATTTTCAATACCAGTCACAAAGGGGAAGGGGTCTCCTTGGGACCCCTTCCCGTTTGCCAAGTTGCTTACCACCTACTTGAAGTAGGTGGTACCTGTGAATTTTTTGCGACCACAATTGCGGTCGCAAAACAATGGTACATACCATTGGGACTCGCTATTAGGAAGGTACGCCCTTGGCAAGCCCCTTCCTAATGGCAAGTTGCAAACCCTATTTTGTGAGTCGGTAATAGGTTACCAACTCGCAAAATAGGGTTTGTACATGGGGCAGACTAATTGTGAGGTCAAAACGGGATGATTTCCCATTTGTGACCACACAAAACGGTTGTACATCTGGCCCTTTGGGCCTGAATTAGAGCTGGGTGACCACACAAAATTCTCTGAATCGAGGTAAAAATGCTAAATCATCAGGAAAATCCACCACTGAAATTCCTCAATCAAAGCGATGGGGAAATTATACTACCGAATTATTTTCTGGATGTAACACTTTCTCCACAGATCGAAGGATCTTTTGGTATCATTCAATCCTACATTATGCCCTCAATATCAGCTCAGACACGGCACCTATTTCTGATAAGAAATGTGTAGTAACTAAGTCCACGCTGGTATGATGTAATCCAAGTAGGTTTATTCAGGTAAGTAAACAGGTAGCATAAAGTCTCATCAAGTGTTGTAGGGCAGCCTGTTAGTCATAATCAACAGCCCCACCAGGAGCAGCCTGCTAGCTGCTCAGCCTATCCACCAACGGTCATCACTCATCCAGACACTCAAGCATTCCACTCATAGCCCACACAGGCTGAGCAGCTAGGGACAGGAAAACATAGGAGATAACATAGGAGAAAAACCATAACATCAGAATACTACATTACCTCTTCCCTATTGAACAGAAGACTAACGAAACCAATGCATTAAACTATAAACATAAAAGTACAGCAATAGTGAATAGTCCAAAACCCAAGGATAAAGGAAACACCGCCCGCTTCATAAAGTGGAAATGAACTATTTAAATCAGAGTCAAAAGCCCAGACCCAGGGATGACGAGAACACCGCATCACGAGAGGGTAAGAAACTAAAGACAAGAAGGAAAGATGGATACAGAATACCCATCCCCCTCCTCTACAAAGGAAAATTAAAATGTAAGTTCTCCATGTAAGGAGACTAGTCATGTGGACCAAAGGGACTAAAACCCAATATCCTGCCCCCAGCTTAAACAAGGGACAACAATTTTACGAATGTGCTCTCCATGTGGGGAGACAAGTCATGTGGACTAAAGGGACTTAAACCCAATGTCCTGCCCCCACCATTAACAAGGGACAACATGTGAAAACGTATGTGCTCTTCGTGTGAGGAGGCAAAACAAGGACAAAACCCTGCAACAAACAAATAACATGCGGCACAAGGTGTCTTATGCATGCAGGGAACCAAACCCTGCATCAAAATTGATCGTGCAGCACAAGGTGTCTTACGCACGCAAGGAAAGTGTTTCCTTGCAACAGGTCAACCCTGCGTAAGGGTTAAACGTAATGTAAATGGGGAAAAACCCAAATACATACCCCGTGTAAAGGTTACAAAAACGAACTTGTGTAAATGGGAACATTGCCCATGAACCTATCCCTGTGTAGGGACACCGTGAAGAGCTGTATGGAAAAACTAATCAACTTTAGGTCATGCAAACACTAATTGTATGACTGTAGTAAATACTTTTAAACTGTATGCCATCGCCGGTGAGCGAGCTCTCACCCGAGTTGCACAACCATGCCTTGTGCTCACAACACAGCTAACCACAAATATGCTGTAAAAGATGACTTCATGTAACGCAAAGAACATTAACATTGACAACAGATGCTGAAATTAATCACACTGTAACTAAATATGATGAATCAATTCCTCCTGTGAGCGATGTCTCACACGAAATAGCCACACCAAATATCTGGGAGTGCACTGCAATGTCAAACAGCTGCCTCCCTATTGTAGCAAGAACATTAACGGCACCTCCGACTGCGCAAAATCCACCGAAGAAAATTCCTGAAGATTCTTGCTTTGTTAAAAAAAAAACTAACGAAGACGCAGCAGATTAAATGAATGAAAAAAAGGTACCCATGTTTGATAAGAGGTATCACTAATCCGTCTTGACTTTGTTGAAAACTTTATTGCCGCAAGAAAAAAAAACATGGTTGGCAGCTAGGGAGCAAACAAACAGGAACCATCACAGATGAAAGAAAGTAGCAGCCACCAACCACAAAATGGCAGCACGCTGAGGGAGTCACGCCGGATGCCTCCAGGCACGTAGGTGCTCCATAACGTCCAATGTAAGGGAGAATCATCACCGAGTATCCCTCGTCACAGAGAATCCCTCGATGAACAGCGCGTCACAGAAGCACCATAGGTAAGTCTGCTCGCACAGTGCCAGATCCATATTGTTTTTAAATACTGCACGCGCAAACTCGAGCCTCATTTCAAACATCGAAAGAGCGGTTGAAAGGCAAGTCTCAGCATTGTCGTAAACAATAATAGACCACAACTGTCTCACCATTTTAGGCAATACAAACTGTTCATGCAGCGATAAAACTGCTACTGGTGCTCCTCCTCAGACTCCGCTGTGCGCAATGACCGAAAAGACCAAAGTTCAGAGACAATAAAACATAGTAACTTGACTCAGTAGACAGCAGGCATCACTTCTCCCTTGTGAAAGCGGCACTCCCACTCCATCCTTAGCGTAAAGCTGAGATTGTAATGATAACTCAACCTGCAGGTACACCCTTTTGATACAGATGTGTCACCTGGTATATAAGAAAGGTATCCACAAGACTGTGTAGGGCCACACCATTCCAGTCTGGTCCGCATTATGTACCCACATTGGTACAACTTCGATCACCAAGGTGCAGCACAACACACCAACCATGTCAAGTAGCAAGTCTAAAATGATGTCACTTACGTCTAATGATGGCACAGTTCTTGTCGATATGTGCAAGATGAATACAAAACAGCACGCTTTGGCTGGGGCTGTCCAATGTGATGGACACTGGTGAGGCTGCCTGGCGTGCTCTTTATGTTCCCTTTGTGGCTCCTTAAATTTCTGTTTTTCATCTTGTTGCTCCTGTTTGTTGCGTCTTGTTCCTGTTGTCTGTGCCTGTCATCTTCTCACTGTAGTAGCTTCATCCCAACATGTTGTAGAAGGCATCTTGAAGTCTCTTCAGGCTACTTGTACCAACCGTAGAGCGTGGGGAGAATCCCATCCTCGTCGCCAAAATTAATGTAGCAACTAAGTCCACGCTGGTATGATGTAATCCAAGTAGGTTTATTCAGGTAAGTAAACAGGTAGCATAAAGTCTCATCAAGTGTTGTAGGGCAGCCTGTTAGTCATAATTAGGCTGTCCGGTTTTAGGTTTAAACCTATAATAACTGATAAAACACCACTGAAAGAGAAATAGCCCTCACCAGTGAAAACATATAAACACTGAAAAAAACACCTGCACAACCACAAACTAAATGCCATTCAAAGAAAGAAAAAGGAGAGTGAGTCATTTTTTCTTCCTGAAGGGGCCAATACAATGCAACTTTGTTATACAAGCTAGCAGCAAGAAGACTGGGCTACCATTATTCTGCTTGAGTTTTGTTGTTTAGAGATGCCACTAAAATATTGTTTCTTCTTCCTTTTGCTTTTTTCAGTTTTGTGGTCTTTGGTCTAAAGATAAAGGGTTTAGAAGCATGTTTTAGGTATTGTTTAATTATTTTATAAACTGTAGAGAATCAGGAAATATCAAAATTATATTTGATATTTTGGCTGCGTTTGATTCTTTCACTGATAGGTAAAATGGCTGGGAATCTTTCCCAATACGTGTCATCACATTTACCAACAGAGAATGGGTAAAAACTCTTGATACATCAGCCCCCAGTTTCTAGTGAGTCAGTATTGATAGTAGGTGAATTGCCAACACCTCAGGCTTTAAACATTCAATGCAAGGTATAGTGACAAGCATATGTGAAAAGAGTGCTATCACCAAGCATCTGGGATAGTGGTGAAAACATGACACCAGACTTTTGGAACACATGTAACGCAGTGTCACTTGGAATGCTCTGCAAAAAGGTTCTTTCCAAGTTCCAAGGCTGGGCAACACCTTTAGTGACTCTGGCACTGCAACATGTTCCATGTTAGAGTGGTTGCCACTTGGTAAGCAAAGCAATGTTGAAGAGCAATTCAGGAACTTTTATTTTACTATGTATGAGAAATGGCTTGCAATGAGGCATAGAAATGTCCCTTCACCAACCATGGCATTTGTAGTCAATGAAACCTCACTGTGGTACTCTGTACAAGTTCTTCACTAAAGGGGAATTTCCTCCGAAGTTTCAAAAGTGCTGCTTCATTTTTGACCGCTTCAATAAGTCTGAGGGCATAAGCGCCCAGTTCAATACAAATGTTGCAATACCTGCCCTGAGAATCGCACCAGTATTGGCATGGAAAACTATGTCAATGGCCAGAGTTAACAAATTGTGTACTGGCTGTTTTGGCGTTGCCCGTCTCAAGTGCCAATGTTGAGAGGGCCTTTTCACAGAAAAAAGTTTACATGGGAAGAGTGAGCGCACATGACCAAAGACTCACTGAAGAAGTATTGTATGGTGTACTACAATAAGTTAAATTTGCAAAAATGTATTTGGACCTCATATACACTATACGTACACTGTCTATGGAATGTTTTGCTTTTATTATTGCTTGCTTTATGGACTGATAGTGCATGGTATATAAACACCGGAAAAACACCGTTTCTGTTGTTTTTAATGGAACGAAAATGTGTAACCACTGATAACCACTGTTTTTTAAAGGTATTGAAATCACTTGAAAAAACCCCATCAGAATTTACCAAAAATAGAAACTGAAAACAGGAAAGCCTAGTCATAATCAACAGCCCCACCAGGAGCAGCCTGCTAGCTGCTCAGCCCCATCCACCAAATGTCATCACTCATCCAGGCACTCAAGCATTCCACTCATAGCCCACACACCAACATTCCACTCAGAACACTCACACAGGCTGAGCAGCTAGGGACAGAAAAACATAGGAGACAACATAGGAGAAAAACCATAACATCAGAATACTACAAAATGCAGCAACGCATTTTACATTTCCAGAACCGCTCCAAAATGAGGAGTTGCATTCTACAGTCTTTATGCCATACCTAAGAATTACTTATAGATGTTATACATATAGCAGAATGTAAACATAAAGCATGACTAACAAATATTTTTCTGTCACTTACCCTTGTAGTGCTTCTGGCTTTCTCTTGAATTCGAGGAGAAAGCCAGGAGTATTCCTAGCAAACTTGTGAAATTCAGAAGTATGCCATGAGTACTACACATGTAAGTCACAATGACTCATAGCACACATTTTTTGTGAGTAGGGCGTACACAGGGTTGCAGAAGCACACATTTTGCACTAGTGGTCTGAAAGGAAATAAGAAAAGAATAAGAAAAGACATAGGTTATATGTTTCTATCCATATATGAATGTGTATATATCTTTAGCCACCATTGTGCAATTATGGTTCAGCTGCACCTTCAACTTAAAGCCCATTTTTCGATTTGCCAATAACGTATTGACTCCATTGATACATGTGAACAAAATTTCGAAATCTATTAGCAGAGTCAACTAAGGTCCAGCGAACCAAATTTCGTTCAGTTTCTTTCAGAGGGTAGAGAAGATTACGGGCCTGGGAGGGGGGCAAAAGAGCTATTTTCAAACGTTTTATCCCCTATAGGAAATTGTGCTCATGCCTACAGCAAAAAACACTGCACAGATTAATGCAAAATTGGCATGGGGTAGAGCACAACTCAGAAAGGGTGCTTTCATTGATTCACTGTATATCCGCTCAGTCGTTATTGAGATATGTTTAAAAAGATGTGAAACAAGCTCTAAAGGGTTAGTGCTTTTCTGTAGCTAAGGTGTTTTAGTTTGCAAAGGTTTGAGGATTGAGACCACAGATGTCCACAGACTGGAAATTAGAAAAATAAGGTCATCGCATTGGATGAGGTGGACTATTCTACCATCTTATGTTTTTGGAATTTGCAACTGAAGTCTCGAGACCACGGATGATCACTGTCATTTTAGGTCTACCAAGACTGCTGCCTCGAAAACTAGTACATTGGGTCATGTGGGGGAAGAATAAAATTAAAAGACTACCCAAGAGCATCAAAAAAGTCCCCTTAGTGGTGCCCTTTGGCCCACGTAAAACAATTAAGCGGCTGTTCATACACAACTCAACTTTTTACAGAGCACTGAGTCTACGATCCCTTTCGTGAAATTGAGAACTCGGCACACCTGGCAAAAAGTTCTGTACTTCCGGTGATGTCTGTGGACTATATTACATTTTAAGGAGCATTCCTAGATTCTGATTGGCTGACAACTCAGCAAACCCTGCTCACCAAGGAAGTTCACAAACAGCAATAGGAAAATACTCCATTTTGTGAGAAGTAATAGATCTGATAGAGTGCTACTGGAATTCTCTATTCCAGAAATGCAGAGAATGGCAGAGCTTCCCCAAATATCCTCTGGACTAGAACAAACAGAGGAGGAGGAAATGCAGTGTCTGAGAGAGATTGCAATGGGGGAGAATTCCACAAAAGACTCCTGAGGTCTGGGTCTTTTTCTCCTATCTACCTGGAGAGAAGAAACTAAATGCGAACAGGGTCACTTGTAAAACTTGTGTCCAGAAACTCAGCAGGGTGATGTCTAGCCATTATTCGTTTGGGACCTCATCAGTCAGGAGAAAGCTCAAGGCCAAACATAAAAGTGAAGAAGCCGGGTTCCACGTCCTAGACCAACTCTGGAACCCCCAGGTCGACTTCACTTTTTGGCAGCATTATAGTGTAAGGAGGAGAAAACACACCCAATCAAAGAGTTCCAATTACCATGACTCCTAAGAATTGCAGACTCCAAATAAGTTTAGTGAATTTATTACAAAGCCAAAAATAGTTGGACATACAAACACCTCAAGATGAGAGTGTAAAGATACATTGGTACTAATACAAAGCCAAATCTATGGGTAAAGTTGAGTCGGTGCAACACGCACAAGATGATCAATTCGAGAATCAAAATACAGAAAATAACTCCACAGATGTTTAGATCTCCCTTCATTGGAGTTTCGTGAGTGTAAAGGATTTGTCTATCCCTACTCTACTCCAAACATGACATCCCTACTTAGCATTCCCAAAGGCAAGGTTCTTCAAGGTGTCAGTGTGTGAAGTCTTCCTAAGAAGCCTCTTCATGCTCCATGGGTCAAGTAGCATAAAGCTACGGAGCTCGTTCGAAGATGCTCCCTCTCTATAGGCAAGGTAAGGAGAAGTCCCCGAGGCCCTGTCCCTACTACAACACATCATTTCACACAAAAAAAGAGATCCAGAATGCAATTCGGCATCACGCCAACCGTCCAAGACACCTCCTTGTAGGTAAGTTTCCGCTAGGCATGATGATCCCAAGATTCGGCGAGATGACCTTGATTCCCAGGCTTGCTCCGCTGAGAAAGCACCACTGTACACGTTATCAGCTTAATGTATCCTCTCCTCCCTAAATCTACCTCCTAAAACAAAGACATCATTCTAGCTAACGAGGACAAATTCTCCACCTGCAACAGAAATGTGAGAAAGAACAAATTCAACTTGCACACGAAATCCAACCGTTATTTCTAATGCGAGAGCCTCCTGGGGAAAATACAATTCAGGCCTACAGAAACTGCCCAACATGAGAAACGACACAAGGGCCTCATTAGGTTACATACAATGAACACTATGAGCATTTGCACGTTAATACATCACATAAGCATATCGAATATACTGATGATTATTGGCAACTCGTACAACTCTAGGCATTATTATTTCAGCTAATCACATGTTATCTAGCAATGCTTTCTCTCATTTACCCTAAATCTCTATCACGTCACTTCTCACGTTATTACAGTCACGTCTACTGTCCTAAATTAAGACAACAAATGATTATATATGTAGGTGCAGTCTACCCTTGACTATGATGCACCCCTAAAATGTAATTAACAAAACTGAGTTCTATCAAAAGAGAATAGAGGATGGGGAGGGAGAGCACATCCACAAGCACAAGAAGAGGGCAATCTACTAGACGGGCCAGGGGATATAATTTTAAAAGGAACAAGAGGTGTGCAATCCGCATCTCAATGCATTTGCAATGTAGTGTATTGCACAAAACAAATCCATGAATAGTCCAGGAGTTGATGGAAGAATATAATATGAAGAACCATCAATTAAACAAATGTTAAAAATTGATTTATAGAAAATGTAAACAACACTCGAAAAGGTTCTTTTTAAATCCACCACCACAAAATAAACCTAAGAGCTTGTTGCTAATAAGCGTATAAGCTTTTCCCACAGCCAGTTGGGTGCAGGGCCTGGCTGCAGGCCAAGGCCTAAGACCAACCACTGCTGTGGCCGAAGGCTGGACGCCCATTCCGGGTTGGGCACAGAGTCTGGCCGCAGGCGAATGCCTGTGAAAACCCCTGCTGAGGGCTGGGCACAGGGTTTCCGGCTAACACACTTAGCACACAGACGAAGGTCATGGCAGTGGAAGTTGACCCCATTGAGGCTAGACTCCCGTTGATGCTGTCATTGTTTTTTTTTTGCTTTGTGTTATCTGCATGGGTGACATCATAAGTTATGGCATGCATTTTGTGTGTAACTAAGCATTACTAGCAAATATCAGTGGTTTTCAGTGGTTTTATGCATTTTCAGAACCATTAACAGTTTTTAACGGTGCTTTATTAAATATACTTATAAATATATATCCACTGAAAATTCAAAGAAACGATTAAAATCTTGTGTTAAAAAGATCAAACATCTGTTCATATTCACATACAAAATAAATAAAATGATGCAGTATTTCTTTGAATTACAATCATAGTTTATTTTAAATAGCATTATTTGATTAACTGTGGTTGCCTAGATGGAGCTTGACTGATTCTTAGTTTATTATTTGTGATGTGGCGCTAACCTCGCTTGTAAAGCTTCTCCTTCTGTGTCGTCCATCTGAATGCATTATTGCCTCCTGGTCATTCACGTGTAATAATACATTCTAATCTTGCTGCGCTGTCCTTTACCATTTACTGGTTCATATTTTTTATCACATGGGTCAATAATTAATGTGACAAGGATCGTCAGCTGTACTTCGTTGTCTCCGTAGGTGGTCCTGGCTCCGGCAAAGAGGGCCTGTGTGAGAGGATGGCGCAGAAATACGGAGTGACCCATCTATGTGAAGCAGATCTGCTCAGAAAAGAATCTGCGTCATCCTCCGAGAGAGGCCGGCTCCTCAGAGACGTCATGGGGCGTGGCGAGCAGGTGCCGGGGGTAAGCTGCAGCTTCATCTACAGTAGCATTCAGCACACACGTGATTTCAATAAAGCGGTTTCTTTACTTGTGATTCCCAGGTGAAAAACATCCCTGTAATTCACTTTTTACTCATCTATAATTTAATGTTATGAATGGCCCCTAAAATTATCAACTGCTACACAGAGGGGGGGGAATGGGGGAGTAATACATAAGATGGGCTTTCTTACTTGTCCCAAAGTAAACAAGCATTTGCAATGCAAATTTCTCTAGCATTTGTGAGACTTAGAGGTATTGGTGATGTAAAATGACAGTGTCTTTTATCCATGTGTTTTGGATTGGAGTGGATGTATGTGGTGTGGAGTGGAATTATGTGGGTTGGATTAGAATTGTTAGTTGTGGAATTGTTTGTTGTGGAATTATGTGGCATGGTGTGCAGTGGAAATATGTGGACAGTAATTATGTGGGTTGAGCATACCGAAATTATGTGGAGTTGAATTGTGTGTTAGAGTGTAATTATGTGGAATGGCATTTTGTATTGTGGAGTGGTATGTTGTGGAGTTTAGTTATGTGGTGTGCTGTTGAATTTTGTGGCATGATGTGGAATTCTGTGGTGTGGATTGAATGTATGTGGTGTGTTGCGTAATTGTGTTGTTGAATTGAAATATGTGGTTTGTTGTTGAATTATGTGGTGTGAAATGGAAAAGTATAGAATTGAATTGTGTGGCGTGGAAGTGTATGGCGCTGAGTGGAAATATGTTGATTGGAATTATGTGGCATGGTGTGGATTGTGTTACTAAGTTTAAAAATGGTGAAACATAATTACAAAGAAAGGCAGCCTTTCATTGCACACAAATATACAAAACCTTATAATAATATGCAAAGACTTGTCCGAATATTAAAATGAAAACATGCAGAGTCAACCCCCAGTGTCATTTGTGTCAATGAATTGTACGATGGGCTTGAACAATGTAGGGCGCTGCTTTGGTTGCTAATCGTTCTTGGGCTCTGCACAACTGTGCTTCTAAACACATTTTGCAATGGCAGTTCCACAAACCACAGTGGATGTGCAGTACCTGCTGAGCTTCCTCCAGGCATTGGCAAAGCCAATAGGTCTCGGCAATGCAAGATCTATTAGCTTTGTGAATGTTAATGTGTTTCAGCATTGCATGGCTAGAGGGTAAGTGTTCCCCAGGCAGATGAAGCACCCACAGCTGACACACCGTTACTTTTGTATCTGCCTATTTCTGTTGTAGCCAAGGCCTTTTTGATGTTACAAAAATTGAATGTATAATGTACTTAGTCTAGGGCTTCCAGACAGACATCTTCATCCATTGGTCCGTAATTCATATTTTTTTCCACTCTCTACCTCATACAGCAACCAATCAGGGAATTATAAGCCCACTACTCACCCGTGAGGGTCTCAAGGCGCTGAGGGGAGGGGAGAGGGGGTATGCCACTCCGTTAAGCCGAAGAGCCAGGTCTTGAGGGTTTTCCTGAAGGTGTTCAGGGAGGGGGCGCGTCTGATGTCTGCCGGGAGCTCGTTCCAGGTCTTGGCGGTGGTGTGGGAGAACGATCTTCTGCCTGATCTGGCTCTGTGGATGCGCAGGGTTTCGGCCAGTGCGAGGTTGGATGATCTCAGGTCTCTTTTGGGTACGTGGAAGTTTATTCTGTCGTTGAGGTATTTGGGTCCGTTGTTGTGCAGGCATTTGTAGGCGTGAGTGAGGATTTTGAAGGTGACTCTCTTCTCCACGGGGAGCCAGTGGAGTCGCCGCAGGTGTTGGCTGATGTGTTCATGCCGGGGGACGCCCAGGACGAGTCTGGCCGCGGTGTTCTGTATTGTTTGCAGTTTGCGGAGTAGGGACTAGTTGATGCCGGCGTAGAGTGCGTTGCCATAGTCGAGTTTGCTGGTGATGAGTGCGTGGGTGACTGTTTTTCTCGATTCGGGGGGGATCCATTTGAAGGTCTTTCGGAGGATGCGGAGGGTGTTGAAACAGCTGGAGGTGACGGTGTTGACCTGTCGGTTCATGGAGAGCGATGAATCGAGTACAATGCCGAGGTTCTTGGCGTGGTCTGAGGGGGTAGGTGGGCTTCCGAGGGCGGTGGGCCACCAGGTGTTGTCCCATGCTGAAGGGGTGGTTCCAAGGACGAGGACTTCTGTCTTCTCGGCGTTGAGTTTAAGGCAGCTGTTGGTCATCCAGACTGCCACTTCTTGCATTCCTCTCTGGAAGTTGAGTTTTGCGGTGGTTGGGTCTTTGGTGAGGGAGAGGATGAGCTGGGTGTCGTCGGTGTAGGATACAATGTTGAGGCCGTGTTGTCGGACGATGTCTGCGAGGGGGGCCATGTAGATGTTGAAGAGGGTCGGGCTCAGAGATGACCCCTGTGGGACTCCGCAGGTGATGTCCGTGGGGGCGGAGAGGAAGGGCGGTAGTCTGATCCTTTGGCTTCTTCCGGTGAGGAACGAGCGGATCCAGTCTAGGACAGCACCTTGTATGCCAGCGTCGTGTAGTCTGGTGATTAGTGTGCGGTGAGAGACGCTGTCGAAGGCTGCAGATAGGTCAAGGAGGATGAGGGCTGCGGAGTGGCCCTGGTCCAGGAGGGTGCGGATGTCATCTGTGTCGGCAAGAAGGGCGGTCTCGGTGCTGTGGTTGGCTCGGAATCTGGATTGGGACGGGTCGAGGACGGCGTGTTCTTCGATGAATCTTGTCAGTTCCCTGTTGACTGTTTTCTCTGCCACTTTGGCTGCGAACGGGAGAAGCGAGATGGGCCGGTAGTTTTTGAGGTCGGTGGGGTCGGCCGTGGGCTTCTTGAGCAGGGCCCTGACTTCGGCACGCTTCCAGTCGTCTGGGAAGGTGCCTGTTTTGAAAGTGGTGTTGATGGTGTGTTGCAGTAGGGGCGCGATGGTGTCTGCGGCTCTGTGGTAGATGTGCGGGGGCAGGGGTCGGTGGGGGCCCCCGAGTGGATGCCTTTCATGGCCGCGGTGGTGTCCATGGTCGTGATTGGTGTCCAGTTGGAGATGGTGGGCTGGCTGGTGTCTTGGGGAGGCGGGGGGCTGGCTGAGGTGTCTTGTGGGTGGTCGGTGAAGTTGTCGTAGAGTGTTCTGATCTTGAGGTGGAAGTAGGTTCCGAGCTTGTCACAGAGGTCTTGGGACGGGGTGATGTCTGCGGCTTCGCTGCGTGGGTTGGTGAATTCCTGGATGACGTTGAAGAGTTCCTTGGAGTTGGTGGAGTTGGTGAGGATTTTGTTGTGGATGAAGGTCCTTTTGGTTGTTCTGATTTGGTTGTGGTAGTCCGTCATGGCATCCTTGTAGGTGGAGTAGCTGTCGGTTGTCTTGGTATTCCTCCAGTTCTTTTCCAGGCGTCTGCATGTGCGCCTGGCTTCTTGGAGATCGGTGGTGAACCAGGTGGCTTTTCTGGGGCGTTGTTTGCCGGGGTTGCGTAGCGGGGCGAACTCGTCTGCGCAGTTGGAGATCCACGTGTGGAGTTCTCTGGCTGCGGTGTTTGCATCGGATGCCCAGGTGTGGTTGTCTCGGGAGAGGGTGGAGTTCAGTTGCTCGTCTGTGACCTTGCTCCAGTTCCTTCGAGGAGGACGTGGGGCTGGTTTGGGTGCTTTGGGTTTATCGACGGTGAAGTGGACGCAGTGGTGGTCGGTCCAAGGTGGTTGCGTTGTGTGGCTGAAGTGGACGCTGTTTCCTGCAGCGAAGATGGGGTCGAGGGTGTGCCCTGCCCTGTGTGTCGGTGTGTTGACGAGTTGGTTGAGTCCGATGTTGGCGAGGTTGTCATGCAGGATGGTGGAGTTGGGGTCACTGGCGTTGTCGAGGTGGAAGTTGAGGTCTCCAATGTGTATGTAGTTTGTTGATGCAATGACGTGGGGTGCGATGAAGTCGGTGATGGCGGTGGCGAAGGGTGTCCGGGGGCTGGGGGGGTCTGTAGATGAGTGTCCAGCGGAGTGTGGTCTTTGGGCTGGTCTTGATCTGGAAATGCAGGTGTTCGGCGGAGTGGAGGGTTTCGCTGGAGGTGGCAAGGCGGAGGGTGCTTTTGTGGACTATGGCAAGGCCTCCTCCCGGGTGGGTGGGGCGGTCCTTCCACAGGATCTTGAATCCGTGCGGGATGGCGGTGTTGATGTCGGGGCGGAGGTGGCGTTGGTCCAGGTCTCCGTGAAGAAGGACATGTCGGGCGATAGGGAGTCGAGTAGGTTCCAGATTTCCATGGCGTGTTTGTGTACGGAGCGCACGTTGAGGAGGATGCAGCTGAGGGTGTTGTGGGTGCTGGTGGTGAGGGTCGGGTTGGTGGTGAAGGTCCGGCGGCAGTGGAGGCAGGAGAACTGGCCGTGGGTCGTGTTTGGTGAGGCCTGTTGGCAGTCTCTGGGTCTTCCGGGGTTGAGTGCGAGGAAGGCGGCGAATTCATAGCGGTGGGAGGTTGTAGATCAAGGGGTCCTGGCGCTGGTCGCGGTCGGGTCGCGGACGGGCTTGCCTTAGGCGCGCCAGTGGCGCGACCGCGCAGCCCCCGCCATTAAATAGGGGAGGGAACGAGCAGCTGGGAGGCGGGATCGGAGTGGACGGGGGAGTGGGGCCGCAGGGGCGGGAAATGGAAGCAGGAGGGCACAACAGGCACTAAGGTGTAGGGAAATTAAATATCCACAAAATACACAATACAATACCAGGAGTTAAAAAAACACAAGACAAATAAGCAGGAATTAACAGACGACGATACCGGAGTTACAGCCCCAGGGGGCGGAGTTAGGCAGAGGCACATGGAAAACAAGCAGGCTGCAGTCTCGAACACCTCCCAGGGGAGGAGTGGAGGCTCAACGGCGGTAAGATAGGAGCGGAGCTGCTGGGGAGAGAATATGCCTTCGACCAGGGTCAGAGGTCTTACTCGCGCTCCCCCGCAGCGGCCGCCATTAAGTAGGGGAGGGGGGAGGGAACGAGCAGCTGGGAGGCGGGATCGGAGTGGATGAGGGGGCGGGGCCGCAGGGGCAGCAGCGGCAGGAAATGGAAGCGGGAGAAACGGCACGAAGGGCACAACAGGCACTAAGGTGTAGGGAAATAAAATATCCACAAAATACACAATACAATACCAGGAGTTAAAAAAACACTAGACAAATAAGCAGGAATTAACAGACGACGATACCGGAGTTACAGCCCGAGGGGCGGAGTTAGGCAGAGGCACACGGAAAACAAGCAGGCTGCAGTCTCGAACACCTCCCAGGGGAAAAGTGGAGGCTCAACAGCGGTAAGATAAGAGCGGAGCTGCTGGGGAGAGAGTATGCCTTCGACCAGGGTCAGAGGACAGCAACGAGTCACACTTGAGCCATATTGGCTAACTTCACTATGAGTAGGAACATTCTGCTCGCTCACAAAAGCTAGCTCCCTTCAGTGCCATGTACTAGGCAATTGGTGCTTTTTGAGACTCAAAAATATTTTTGCTTTCAGCCATTTTTTTTGCATTAGAGTTTTGAAAGAAACAAAAGAATCATTGACAAATCCAAAAGGCTAATGTCCGGCGCCAGACATACTGTCTTTGCCAATGGTTGTTTGATTAGCCGTGTGCCATTTCTTCAGTGAATTCGGCAAACAACAGTGCCCTGAGGAGGATTCATCTTTTTACCCTGCTATACGTCATCAGAGCTATGAAATGGTCAACGCTCAGCAACTTTACACACACACATAAATATATGTACACGATGATGAAAGCCAAAGGCAGTTGTTTAGGATACATTACGGAAAGTGCAACATTCTCTACGTGAAAGTGATTTTGAATACACTGTGCTTGAGGTAGGTGATCATGTTGTGCTTTTATAATAACAAAAAGAAAAGTGAAACCAGTATATGGAAATTATCTCACATAAATCACCCAGGAAATGTAAACATAAAAGGGGGTTAGGCTTGGTATGTTTTCAGAGACGATCACGAGATAAGAGGTGGCAGGCTTCAACACTCTCAAGGAGCAGGGTCTGTAAAGTGACACCGGTGCAATAACACGGCCACACCCATGAAAGGGATGACATGATACATTTTGCTTCAGCTGGACTGCCGCCCACCCCCAGGGCCTCTTCGGGATGCTTGCTTTGATTGTAGGACAGTCTTGCAAAGTACAGTTTCGAACAGGCTGTTGCAATTAGGGCAGAGCAGGATATGGGTGCTTTGTGCAAACATTAAATGAAGTGCACCACAGTCTTTTTTGAGTTAGTGCAAAGTTCACGTTTACTGGTCCCAAACAAATTTGAAATGTGCATGTTGGAAATTTGATCCCATATTTATGAACCTTAATATAAAACTACAGGTCCCAAACGCAGTGATGGGGGCACAAAGGAGAGTGTATTGTATGGAGTTGAATATTTACACAGTACATTAAAGGAGTACAGAAAGGAGGAGGAAATGGTAGGAAAAAAACCACTCTGCTTAGGAAAAATGGAACATGGAAGGTTTTAGCTGAAGAAAGGAGGGTCTTTTTATTCATTTATTTTTCCAGTTGTGTATAGCTAAACATGACCCAGAAGTATTGGAGCTCTTTACATTAGCACCATTACATAAATTTACATTTATGCTTTTGAGCACGGGGAAGGTATTTGCCCAGAATCACAGGATGTTGAGCCGATGCCGAGAATAAACTTGGTTCTCAAGTCGACAGCTATGGCCAAAAGTCACATGCTCTTTAGTTGTGAGGGAGAAAGGGGAAGCGACATTTGACTAGCTAAGAGAAGGGAAGGGGAGTTACGTGGAAAAAGGGGAAGAGGGTTTTTATAGGGGGCAGGGGGATTAGTAGTGCTGGAAAATGGCGTTATGTATTTACGTGTAGGAAAATAACCCCCACAATATTCAAAACGTTTAACCAACGATTGCCAATGGGAGGCATAGTGAGCATCAGCAACAAATGAAAACAAGACATTTAATAGAGAAGGGTTTTAAACAAATGCTCACGCTAAAAACAAGTGTGCTAGGTATTTGGATTAAGTCTGATAAGGTAAAAGGAAAACAAAAATACTATCTTCAACCTCGCGGCTCTAACACACATCTCTCTGAGGAGCAGACAGCACCAATAAACAATAAAAAGATGAAACCTTCAACACCCAGCTGCTCCACACGATGAGCGATGATAGTTAAAGAACCACAGGAGCACCCAGAAATGACGCACAATGAGGTGCGTGCCCGCACTATACCGCCATCGTAGAAGCATACTACCCATTGGTGGAAATAAATAGGAAGTTCCTGACTTCAACATGGCCATCCATTAATTGCGCACGGAGTACAGCAATCAATGAAAACGGACAGGGAAGCGGAAAGCTGCATTGCATCTGCTTCCAATTAAAATAAAATGTACCGAAATAACCATCCACGAACAAAGTAACACCATAAATTGATATAGGTTAACCAAAGCCCATTCATTAAAAAGAAGTTTATGTGCTCTCCCCACCAACATCAATATTAGTGAATTAAAGGGTCCAACAGCATTTCTTTAAAAAACGTACATATGAATAAATGTGTATAACAGTTCAAAAGACGTTCTTGCAGGGCCGGCTTCAGTGCTGGGGGCGCCTGGTGCGACAATGTTTGTTGGCACCCCCTAACAATCGTAGAGGTGGTAACCACCACCACCATGGATTCCCTCACCACCACCACCTTTTAACAATGCCCCTTATGGCTCCATAACCACTAACTTTCAGATGCATTTAATTAGTTGTATAGCGCCACTCATACCAGTGTAGGGTGTCAGAGCACTTTGCATCTCACACACACATTACACAGAGACAATCAATTATATCTGAATAAATTAGCATACAGGAAATATTACATAAGTCATAGGACTACAGGGTGTAGGAGTCACAAGTCATGCATATTGGTAAGCAGCATTGTTAAAGAATGCTTGGACTGGAGAAGCACAAACTCAGAATTGAAAATGGAACACCATAGTTGGAGGTTCTCTTAAATAAAAAGAATCGATTTCTACCCATATAAGCTATTTTTGCAACATTAATATATGCTCTAATCTATACTTTGCAATGTGAATGCAGCACTTTCATGACAGTTATAAATTCACTGTTCTATATTAGGATTTTAACTTATAAAGTACAAGTAACAAAAGGATGTGTCTTAGAAAAGCAGTAACCCACTGACCTATTTACATTGTATGCACTTTGTGATCTGCATGGTACACTTTCTTTGCAACAGGCATATTATCCCTCTGTGCTACCTTATGATGAGTCAAAACTTGCACTAGACAAAACTCTGATCTCTCCTGCAAAAACACTAATCACTGGAGTTATCTTGACATTTTTATTGTTGTCTGGAACTTGCTGGAGGCCAGGAACAAGGCAGCAGTTGCTTTTAAAAGCAAAGTAAACTTGCAAACACGGCCCCCCTAAAGTCAGTATCCAGTGCTGTGACATCGGTAGGTCGTACTGCCCTTGTGCCTGCCCTGCATTCTTGAACTGCATTTTCTTAATGTCGTACATTTAAATGCACATTTATTGGGGACATTCTTCCAGTAGAAGCAACATTTTGGCCTTGGTCCTAAACCAACAAGGGGAGACTTTGAACTCCTCAGCCAGCACCCAAGCACAGTACCAGGTGGTGCTAATGCAGAGGTCCTGGACTGGAGGGAGAGGAGAGGAAAAAATACAAGCAGCATGCATATTAAAGTATTATTTGAAACTTTATTGCGTTGGTTTAATGGAACTGAAGCACTGGGTTGTTTTTAAGAAGTGGTTTAACATTTTAAATGATTTAGAGCTGCAGTAGGTAGAAGGCATGGCTGGCTGTTGCTGGCTTCGGAGCAGGTATCAATATAGGGTGCAGGAAGGGAAGACAGGAAGGAAATGATGAAAAGTGCGAGGGCAGTTTCAAGGGACCCTTTTAAGAGGCAATGCCAGTGATAGCCTTGTGAGGCCCAGAGCTGCTGTTGCAGTGTTTTTTGCCTGTTTCTCATTTTTCACAGGAAATATTTGTCTGAATAAACTGCAAGTTGCATTTTTTTTTATTGCAGGCTCATGGGATCATCTTGATTCAAACATGGCACCTGCAGTCACCAAGCAGCAGCTTGGATGGGATAGGATCACAGCAGCTGGTCTTTTCCAGCTCTGGTCGTTGCAAGGAGGAAATTAAAGGGGGCAGACTTAAAGTCACAATAATAAAGTGCTCACATTCCAAGCCAGCCTAGGAGCTGCCTTCGGGAAGAATGCAAAAGAATATCAGCCACATAGAAGGAACTGAGAGGTACGAATGCTGCAATAAAATGTAAGCAGCTACAGGCCTGTGCACCCACAGTGTAACACGAGGTGGAAAAAATAATAAAATTGTCCCACCACGAACAGATACACACAACAAAGCGTAATGATATTGTATGTAGTCCCTGCTCTTTGGAGGAAAAAGGAGGGACAAAGAGGCAGGACTGGCCACTAGCAAGCAAGGATTTTTAAAGGACATTGAAACAAACAAATGAGAAGCAGGGGAATGGCTTTAGGCCCACAGAGATGTATACTAAAATATACAAGAGGTCGTACGCTTACACTCGACCTAAAAAGCATTGGCAATTCTTGTCTTGTTTTGTCAAGGTTTTTGCAAAACTTTATTGTTAGGGAAGGTGCTGGGCCATCATCAATCTAAACAAAATCATTACCTATTGGGAAAATGTTGTAAGAAAGAAAGAAAGATGGAAGAAAGAAACAAACAAATGGAAGAAAAATGAAAGAAAGAGGAAAGAAGAAGAAAAATGGAAGAAAGAAAAATGGAAGGAAGACGAAAGGAAGGTAAGAAAGAAAGAAAAAAAGGCAAGGAAGTTAGAAAGTAAGAGAAACAAAGAAAGAAGGAAAGGCATGAAAGGAAGAAATAAGTAAAAAGCAGGAAAGAAGAAAAAAGGACTGAATGAAATAAAGGAAAAAAGGGAGAAGGACACAAAGTAAGAAGGAAACAAAGAAAGAGAAATTAAGGAAATTAAGAATAATAGAAGGAGGAAAAAAGAAGGAAAGAAAAAAAGCGGAACGAAAGAGGAGCAAAAGAAAGGAAAGAAGGAAAAAAAGAAGGACAGAAAGAAAGAATGACAGACAGGTTTGCAAAGTTAAAGCACCTTCATAAGCTTATATTTAGAGTTCATGTGAGCTGCTAGTATGGTGTGAAAAAGTAGCAGCCAGATAGGCCAGGGAAGTGATAAAGCTGGAATGTTTCTGGTTCTCTCATCTGGTAGAACTTGTCTTGCTATCACAAAGGTAGCACTAAAGTAATAACAAAGTAAAAACAAAAACACTGGCACTGAAGGGAGCTACCTTGTAGGCGGATGTGCTTCGTGTGAAAGGACTAGGGGCCAGATGTACAAGGCTTTTTTGCAGTCTCAAATTGGGCTATTTGAGACCCCCAAAACCTTTTTGCAATGTACAAAAGGCAAATTGCGTTTGCTACCAACTACCGATTTGGTATTTGGAAGGGGCGTCCCTTCCAAATATCGAATCAGAATGGTATGTATTAATGTTTTGCGACCAACTTACGGTCACAAAACAGTAATACTTTACCACTAGTTTAAAACTGAAGGTAACCCATTCGCAAAGGAGGCGTCCCTTCCAAATACCGAATCAGAATGGTATGTATTAATGTTTTGCAACCAAATTCTGGTCGCAAAACAGTAATACTTTACCACCAGTTTAAAACTGGTGGTAACCCATTCGCAAAGGGCAAGGGGTCCCTTGGGGACCCCTTCCTCTTTGAGAATGTTAAAAAATGAAACTGCAAAGTTTCATTTTTCTTTTAAACGTATTCCGTTTTCCTTTAAGGAAAACAGGCTACATGTAAAAAAATATATATATTGTTTTATTAAAAAGCAGTCACAGACATTGTGGTCTGCTGACCTCAGCAGACCACCATCCCTATGATGGCTGCAATTCCTAATGGGTCTCAAATTGTGACCTACCTCATTATTATTCATAAGGTAGGTCTATTTGCGACCCACTCGGAATCGCTAATCAAACTCAAAAGAGTTTCAACATTAGGAATACCGATTTCCTAATCGCGATTGGAGAGAATCGCAATTAGGAAATTGGTGTTCCTAATGTTTGTACATCTGGCCCTAGATGTAGTCACTCAAAGTGAAGTTAGCCAATGGCTGAAATAAGCTGACTTGTTGCCCCATTCTGTATGATGTAGTGGGTAGAAGCAAAATGGAGTGACACAAGAACAGGCCATTGGACGAAAAGAGGTGGATGAAAGCCCTTTTTTATAAGTATAGTATACATATAATTTTTGTAAAATCAAAAGGTTTTGGCTAACACCAAACCTTAAAAAAAATAATGATCTTTTCCACCCACCACTCTGTGTCTTCCCTTCCCTCTCCTTGTGAAGCTATGCTCTAAAAGGCCGTCACAGAACCCAGCCAGAGCAGCCTGAATTTATGATATAGCAACAGTGCGTTACAAGTTCTGTTACCCGTTGTTGCTATGTTATAGCAGTGAATTACTGGATTTAGAATCCAGTCATTCATGATATTGGCTCTCTATGAGAGCTGTACATAACAAAGATATAATATATGTGATCCTGCAATCCCTGTATCAACACCCATCTCTGTTTCCCTTATAACAGGTGACTTGTAACACACTTAATTGCCTTTGCTAACGAAATTACTAATCACAATGCCTGCTGCCAGAGAAAGGGCAGTCAAGGTGAAAGACAGGACACATTGTTGTCTTGAGGATTTTTGTGGCACCGGGCAATACATATTTTGGGGCCCTCTGTTTGTAACAACTTTGTATTGTATTCCTATTTTCTGCTAATTGAAGCCTGGAGGATGCCAAACAAGCAGGGTTCACACAAAAACCATTGAAATCTGTCCTTCCCAGGGCCCCAAAAATCCTTAAAATGACATTGGGCAAAGAGAGACATATTCAGAGGGAGAGGTAGATAGAGAGAAGGAGAGAGGTTGAGACACAGAAATACACACAGGTGAGCTACAGAGAGACAACATGTACTTTCCCAGGGTGACCCTTGGAAGCTGGGGGCCCTGGGCAGTTGCCCACTTTGTCCATGCCTTTAAGCGTCTCTGGCAGCATACAGAGAATAATTAAAGTTATATTGTTAAAAAATGAAATCGAAATGTGGCTATTAGAAATTGGGTCTCTAGTTGGCAGATGTATGCACGCTGTCCAAGGTGGGACCACAATCCTAGTCAGGGTAGGTGACAACACAATCCTAAATTATCCTGTGCTCACCCTATGGTAGTTTGGCACAGAGCAAACAGGCTTAACTTAGAAAGCAATGTGTTAAGTATTTGTGTAATAGCTCATACAACAACACAGTATATGCACCACAAAAAGTCTCCACAAACGTTTAGAAAAACAAAGAATATGTAACATCTGAGTAAAATAAGACCACAACAGCAAAATTCCAACATGTACAAGTTGAGATATTGAATTTTGAAGAATTAAATGCAGTAAAGCACTTAGAAGCAAGTAGCGCTAAGAAAAGGTTACTTTAGGTCATGCTGGACCGGGGCAAAGTCAAAGTTCGGGCTGACCTCATGCAAGCGCAGGCTGGCTATAGGACCCATGCAGGCCCTGGTGAACAAAGTACCTTTCCTGGTCGGAAGCAACCAGATGCATCAATCTTCTCCATGCAGAGAAGGCAATGTGTTGGTTCAAATTCACGCAGGCAGGTTTGATGCATCACAGTCGAGCCTTTGATCGACACTGCGACGTTGTCAAGCCTCGCAGTTGGATCGATGCGCCGAAGTCCAGCCCCGCAGACGGTTCGGTGCGCTGTTGTCGAGCCTCGGGGTCAGAACCTCGAATCAGCGCTGCATCATCATCGAGCTGCGCATGGCTGTCTCCAGATCTGCATTGCGTCGACATCGAAGAGCACAGCAGAGGTTCTGATCAGCACAGTGGTGACGATGCATCATTTTTGTAGCAAAAAAGCTGCAGAACCCACTTCTGAGGCCCAGAACTTGGAGAGGGGACCTCTGGCAAGGATAGGACTCACAGAAGGCAGAGTCCTGCAGCACCAGCAGGATTGCAGGAAGTCTTTTGTACCCCTGAGACTTCAGAAAAGAAGAGGCAAGCCAGAAAGCCCTTGGAGATTTCTTGGAGGGAAGGCAGAGTCCAGCTCTCCTTCAGCAGAGTCAGGGAGCAGCAAGCAGCAGGGCATCAAGCAGAAAAGCAGTCCTTCCAGAAAAGAAGTCCAGTTGAGTCCTTTGAGCAGCACAACAGTCCTGCTGACAGAGTTCAAGATCCAAAAGTCTCTGATATTTGGGGGTCAGGGACCCAGTACTTATAACCAAAAAGTGGCTTTGAAGTGGAGGTGACATCAAAGGCTAGCCCCTGCAGTGCACACAATACCTTTCAGTCCGGTCCTGTCTGCCAGGCTAACCCTGGCGGGTAAATCAGTGCTTTGTGTGTGGACAGGACACTACCTATTGAAGTGTAAGTGTCAGCCCCTTCCTTTCCTCCCTGCCCAGGAAGACCCATCAGAATGCAGATGAGTGCTCATAACGCAGATAAGCCTCACCTTCCCATGTTTGTGGCTGTCTAGAGTGAATGCACAAAGTGTAGCTGTCACCCAACCCAGACATGTATTGGAGACAGGCTGTGAGGCACAAAAGAGGTAAGAGCAGACAAATGTCCACTTTCTAAAAGGGTAATTTCTAAAACAGTAACGTTAAATCCAACTTCACCAGTCAAAAGAATTTATCAAGACCATTTCAAACATATGAAATATGAAAAAGCTACTCTTCTCTGATCAGGAATTACAGCTTAAAGGTGTATCAAGGAATTCCCAATCCTAGCCTGTGAGAGGTGTAGGTCTCACAGTAGAGAAAAACGAAATTGGTTGTTTGTCACTACCAGGAGATGTGAAACATAACAGTACATGTCCTACCTTTTACTTACATAGCACCCTGCCCTTTGGGTTACCAAGGGCCTTCCTTGGGGGTGACTTATATGGAGTTTAAGGCTTGGCAAGTAGTTTTAAATGCCAAGTTAAAGTGGCAATAAACTGTGCACACAGGCCCTAAAGGGCAGGCCTGAGACAGGTTTGAAAGGCTACTTGTGTGGGTGGCACAATCAGTGCTACAGGCTCTTTTGTAGCATTTAATTTACAGGCCCTGGGTATATGGTAAACCACTTTACAAGGGACTTACAGGTAAAATAAATATACCAAACAGGTGCAAGTCAACCATAACATGTTTAAGGGAGAGAGCACATGCAGTTTAGCACTGGTTAGCAGTGGTAAAGTGCTCAGAGTCCTAAAACCAGCAAAACCGAGTACAGAAAAATAGAGGGAGGCAGGCAAAAAGTTCGGGGAAGACAACCCTAAGGCTGTCAGGTCTGACAGTGGCCTTTCCTTGTATCGTTTTTCTAGATAAACAGTGGTAGGCAGAAAGGAGATATTTATGTCAACAACTATTTTTTGCAGACTTTAGATAATGATAGAAAAGATAGAATCCCTCTTCATGTTCTACATTTTGAGCTACAGTGCCTTTAAAAAAAAATATCTGACTTGAAATAAACAGTTTCTAATATCTTTTGTAACAAATATCTTACTGCTTTTTGGGGTGTTCAATTTTTCACTACAGATTCTATTTTTATTTTTCATGTTTGCAAACATGGTAACTCTTTCATGTGAAAGAGCAATGCACTAAGGATTTAAGCGGTTTGTGGGAATAGTGATGGTGTAATCATGTATTATAAGAAGTAAAGTACCAACTGATGTACATTAAAAGGATATTAAAAGTTACCTTGGAGCACCATGGCCTTATAAAGGAACTTGGCCTTCAGCCTTTTTCCTTTATGGTCACGGAACTTCATGGTGACATGCAATATCCTTGAAACGTACAGCAGGAGTTCTTAATCCCATATAATGCAAGTCTCAGAGGAGTTCCAAGGCCAAGGAGAGAATTGAGACAGAAGGTCAAGGAAGTAGAACTTGTTTATAAGATCATGGAACTCTAAAGTGTCTTGTGAAATTTCATTTTCTCATACATGCGGGGAAGTAAGTGGGTAATTTGGTTCCCTATGATATACATTCCAATGGGGAGACTAAACTAGTGCTGCCAACTTCATTGTACAAAGGGGTTTCAGAAGAACCAGTAACTCTGTGCCACACAAATATGCCCCATAATATGTCAGGCATTTTTACAGGCCAGCTAACATTGCAAGTCCCTTATTTGGCGATGTTCCAGTTCGTGGTATCCTCCTATTAATTTTACTACTTCTTGGGGTATTGTTGTGGCTGATTGGCAGGGGTATCATCCTAGTTCTGCACTGAATGGTGACCAACTATTTTTCCTGACAGGCACTTTAAATTTATGACACTGTTCCAAATAAGGTTGTTCTTTGATTACAGCAAATTACTACTTTAATTACAAGAAATGTAGTACTGACAAAATTGTTCATAACAGATATTAATCAGTGCTACAATAGATCAACAGGAGATTTGTATTGTAATTTAAACATGGCAGTTAAATATAAACAGGCCTTCTTCATAAGTGAATAAACAAAGCAGTCAAATAAGTACTTGGATAAAAGGAGCTGCCCCTATAGCATGTACATTACTTATCTATTGGTCATGTATCACACTCATGCAGTTAGAAACAACTGTTTCAAAAGATGGCCCTCGTTTACAAAATGAAATTTTAAAATGAACATCCACTCATCAAATATGAATAAATTAACACTCCCTATCAGGCTATTTATTTTAACAATAGACTTCCTATCCCAACCATGCAGAGAAAAACTCAGTTTGACGAACGCAGACGCAAAATGATAATAAACGCTGAATGCAGTGGACTGGGAGACATCTACGGGAGCGGGAGAACAATAGAGAGCTGTTGCTCTCAAAAGTGTTGAGAAGCAAAATTTCATAATAATATAATATATAAAAATTAAATAACACTCGGATGTAGACAGGAGTGCAGGTGAATAGGCCAAAGCATGCCTGAAAGAAGCAAGTGGTAACAGGGGTGAATCGCACCTGTTGCATCTGCCTACTGCTTTCATTGAAGTGGTTTTCATCCAAATATCCTCAAGTGAAGGAGATTAAATGTGTTTCTCTCCAAAAGAAATTCTATGAAAGCATGTTACCGGAGTCATGAAAGATATTAACATAACTCCCCTTTGCCCCAAACTGGGGCTGCCAAACATTGACTTCTTTCAATCTACCAAGCCTTGTAGTTTGACATTCTCTGGAGAAACAAATAGGGGCATATTCTCAAGAACGTATGTTAACTATCGCCAAATTCGCTTAACGCAACTTCTCACATCGCAGTCTATCGCGCGAAAATAACACTGTGTTAACGCAGTATTCCCAACCCGGCGTCACCATGCGATAGTCTCACGATAACGCAACAAATGCCCGCGTTAAAATTAACGCGACGCCGAAAAAATGCAAAACACGAACGCCCAAAAAGTTGCGAAGTCCCAAATCGCGAAACAAAATTCAGCGATAACCAGCGACAGGCCTGCGATTCCCACGCGACAGGCGGGAAAATGCACTATAAAAGCAGAGAAAAAAAAAGAGAAAAAAATGTAACTGCGTAGCACCATGGACGCATCCGGACCGAGTGCAGAGGACAACGCGAACCCCACAAGCCCCACAGACGACCAGCCAGGAACCCCGGGGCCAGGGAAGGGCAAGGAGAAGAGGAAGAGGAAGACGGGGTTCAGTCCGCAGGAAAACCGGATCATCGTCACGGAGGCGACAGAACCCTACCAACAACTGTTCGTCACCTCCACTGTGTCATCGGCAATACAAACGGAAATATGGCAGCACATCGTGAACAACGTGAATGCAGTCGGAGTGTCGAGGAGGACAATGGAAGAGGTAAAGAGGCGCTGGAATGATGTGAAGGGCAAAACCAAGAAGAAACTCGATGCTAACATGAAAGCAGCAACGCAGATTGGGGGTGGGGGTCCTGGCGGTGGTGGCGGTGGGTGTTGTGGCCCTCTTGGGGCTCCGAGCTGCATGATCAGTAGCTCCATGGCATCTGTTGTTCTTCTGGTGTGGCTGTGGGCTGGGCTCCCTTTTATGGTGCAGGTTGTCGTCCGACTTAGCACCAGGTAGGAGCAGGTGTTAAATCCATGCTGCTAACGCGCCTTATCGCATGTTTTTGGATCTTATCGCCGATCTGGCTGGTCATTGAGAATGTTGCGGAGTGGTGTTTTCGCGGGTTTTTGCACGGGAACGCCTACTCTGCATCTCATTAGCGTTAGTTGCCGGTGTCATCCGTGGCGATGTTTTTTGCGGCTGCTATCGCGGGTAGACTGGTGATATCGGCTGTTAGCACCTGCTTGTGAATGGTGCGATGCATTTATCGCCACTTTGGCTGCGATAAAGTGCCGCTAACTCGGCGATAAGTCCTTGAGAATATGCCCCAAATAGTGTTTTGCAAAAGTGTTCGGATACACAGGTTTAAAAGCCATTACTCCCAAGAAATGGGAGAGGTGCAAAGCTGCGCCACCTAGGGCGAATGTTCTGTTATTAATGCACTCTCACCGCAGGGTGCTGATCAATTTGCAATTTAGAAATCCAAACGGCAATGTTTTTAGATCTGGCCTTGAGGCAGCTTTATCTGTTCCACCAACATTAGTTTAGCCTTATCTTCAATACATTTCAGAAGTATTGTAAAGACTAACCATCAAAGAAAGTCATTGGCTAAAGGGTGCTTTATTATCAAGTTTTACATTATTATTTAAAAATAAAAAAAACTTAACAGCAGTTTTCAAACCTGTAATGGAACGGAACTTAAGTGATACGAAAGATGGGCATCCCAAACAGCAAACTTTGAACATCATTCGTTGTCACACTCTCGAATGCTGTGTAGAATCATACACATTTTCTCTATGGCACGCCGGGCCGTTTTTGGAAAGGAGGGGGAAGGTTCATTTTCGTTGGCATAGCTAATGTGACTGGTGCATAGAGACTGAAGGACTTGATATTGTATTCAGTCCTAGTTACGATTTAAAAGCCATTGATGCACCGTGCCCAGACATTATGTCATTGTGAACCAATTTGTACTACCAGACATAGGAATAAAATAATCTTAAAATAATTAATCCATCCACATATCTGCTGTCTCACTGCTTTTTAAAGACGTTCACTCAGGGGCAATGGTAACCTTGGATATGCAAGGCACCATCCCCTGTAGAAATAGGAAGGCACTGCAAAGAGTGTAGCCACAGTCTTGTTTTTTTGGAATGATGAATAAAGTGGGCTCACACCACAAATCAAAACCTGCTCAAACTGACCCTTGTTTGTGAAGGGACAGCAGTAACAGTAAAACTGCTAAGCGTGGAAAGACAAAGCACAGAAAGGTTGTGGCCAGTATCTAAAAAGCTCATACTAAATGTAATAATGTCACTTTTTTTAGATAGTGCTTAAAAACTTCCCTTTGTGCAATTTCAAAGCTCTGAGATTATAAAGAGCTATATTGTACAAAGGGCAGAAACAATCGAGGATCTGCCAGACTACGGCTCTTCTGTAAGGCATCGGAGCACACCATGATGTAGGCTCTTTTTTCACTGCTTTGCTTACAGCTTATGTGAACATTGCGCTTCCCTTGCTATGTCTCTTCTTTTTCCAGATGCTTTCATTTCTATTTCCATCTGTAATTTATAAAGCGCAATGTACGCCGGCGCTTCTTGGTGCTATAGAGGAGGAGAATACTAAACGGAGAAACTAAACATTATATGCCTGCTTAAAAGATGGGTTTTCCCCAAAACATTTAAGGGTAGAGTAAAGATCATATTTCAAATGGGATTTTTTTCTACCCCTTTACTGCAGCGTGAGCAAAAGCACAACCACCAAAAGAGACTGTCCTGGTCCGAGGGGTGGAGAGTAAAGTCTTGTCAGTGGAATGAGAATGTAAAGAAGGAGTATCTTGATGAACCCTTCTAGCCAGAATAGGAGGGGGTTTGTGGTGCACAGTCCTGCCCGCGATGCCAATAGACCTAAATGGGATCCTGTATTTCGCTGAAAGCCACTGTACATGCTTTAGTACAGGAGACATGTGATCTCTTATGAAAGATTTAGCAATCGACCAAGCTGCAGCATTTTGAAACCCCTGGAGCTCTCTGATAGACTTGAGTGGCAGGGCCAGATAACAGGAAGGGGAATAATCAAGGCGTGATTGTACCGAGTTAGTATTGATTTGTTAATGGTAGTCAATAAGATTGAAAGGTAATTTTCTTGAAGACATTTTACTGCCAACGGCAAGTGCTGCAGACCTGATTTATCTGAGGGGTTGAAGTACAGTAGTTTTCATCAATACTACACGGTTTTAGACCACCTGTATAGGAACAAGTGCCGGGGTAATAGAAGAGGGCTATAGGACAGTATCCCTTTTTCCAACAGATTTCTGGTTATCAATATCTTTCGCTTTCCTGGGTTCAATCTGAGAGAGTTCCTGGTCAACCAGTGCCTGACAAAACTGAAAATGTCAGTGTTCTAGCCATTAAGGTTAGGGTAAATTTAAAAAGTAACTAAGTATCATCAGCATATATATAAAAAGAAATTCCTGTATCTGATAAAGCAACCACAAAAGGGTCTACATACAGATTACAAAGTAAAGAGGACTGTATCAAACCTTAAGGGAGTATAGAAGACAGTGCTTAATTTAAGCTGGTGGTTTCCGGTGCTTAGCACCGGCACTTATTGCCAATACCGGCACTTATGACAGCTGCCGCAAGGTGGCTCTGTTTGTGTAATTTAAAGATGAGCAGAACAACAGTGTTTATTAATTCAATATACATTTAAAACAACTAATACCGGCCACCCAAGTGATTCTTATAGCTTTAGGGCCTCAAAGAGTCTGAATTGTCACACTTGTAGCACTGCGATGGTTAGTAGCTGCATAAGTACTGTCATTGACAGTGGCAATGTGTGGTGCATGCTGCGGTGGCCTCCTGACGAGGGCCCTGGCACTTAATTGTTTTCAAATTAAGCACTGATTAAAGGCTGGGGAGAGGTTGAGCAAAATCAAAGTTCGGGTCCCTCCGTGTTCGGCCATCATGTGCATATCATCGAGAACTGTGTTAGTCAATTATTTTGTGCTCATACATTTCTGAAACCTGTCTGAGAAGAACATAGTATCTCTCTAGCTTCTAAAAAATCTTGGATCTTGGTAAAAGCAAGTTTCTCCAGGAGATTGGCAAGTAATGGCAAGAGTGAAGTCGGACAGTAACAGCCAACATCCTCAGGGTCCAGCGTAGGTTTTTCACCAACAGTTTGATTACTTACAGTTCCAGGCATCTGGGAACTTGTTCTGTTTAAATGATTAATTGAACAACAGGGTCAGGTGGGTAAGGGTGTATGGCTGGTTATTTCATCACTGGAGCTGGACACTGGTCATGAGGAGAACCAAGCACATTGACCAACAGGATTACTGAATTAACCTCAGTATAGAAGACCTCCTGAAACTTAACCAGGGTATTGATAACGTTCTTAGGTTCATAACTACTGGGCCTTGTGATGGTGGAGTCTATGTCATAATTAAAATCTATCCAAATATGTTCAATTTTGTTCACAAAATGTGTTGCTAACTATTGACACATTTTGTCAGGGGCAGTAATCAGAGGCGGGACTTGATGTAGTTAGGCAATTTGCCACACTGAAAAGTTCCTTAGATAAGTTGGGAGAATTTTGAATTTTAGTAATATAATAGTTTACTTTAGTAATACAAATCATGGTTTTATACTTCCGTAAAGTAGATTGACCCTAGATTCTTGGGTATAAGATCTTCAGTTTCTTTCAGCTCTGAGTATTTTAAGTTTCTAGAAAACACGATCATTATGAATAAAGGGATTTTGTTGCCATTTATTTTTCTTGAGGAAGATTCAAATATCTTTAGAGGGGTTATGGTGTCCAAGCTTGCAGCAAGATTGTTTTCCCAGATGTTTGGGAGAGAACCTACGTCTTGATCTCTAGTGTTAATAAAAACTGAATAGTTGGAAATTTGTACCAGACCAGATCACGTGAGACCTTTTCTCAATCACAAGTAGACACCAGCAGTTTGTTGGCTTTAGATGGCAGTGCTCTGTGGGTGTTAGTAGAGAATAATAAAGCATAATGATCAGACCACCATAAACTTAACTAATTACTTGAAGTACCGCAGCTTTATGGTGATGTAAAAACTACATGTAACTGATGACCAGAGATGTGAATGAGGCCATGATTTAAAAGGGACAAGTTGAGTTTTGCAATATCACCAAGAAAATCCTGGGCGGCAAGCTGGGTGGTATTAAGGCAGTAGATAAAATTGCAAAGAATAATGCTATTATCATACTTTAGGGAGAAATTAGCTATGTCATGTACAAGCGTCTCGAAACAATTTGTAGATTTATCTGGGTGATGATCGACAAAAAATAAAGAAATAAAACAGTGTGAGTGAATGCACCTTTTTGCAGGCTCATTCCTTTTTTCTGAATTTTATTGCTGGTTTTTAGACTCTGCACAATGGGGCAACTGCTATCCAGTGCCCAGTGCATGTGATCTGACCCCTAAAACATGTGTACATTGTCTAATTGTGAATTGGCTTATTTAGGTATTCTATGAGGCCATAGTATATGGTGTAGAATCTACATCATTGGCATAGAAAGTTATCCTCCACGTAAAATTGAGAAATCCCTAAAGAAAGCAAGGAATAACAACAGAGAGGCCTTGCTAGAAGTAATACAAAAAGAATCCAGTGACATCTTAACATGTGTGACTTCATTCACACCAGGTTCTAACAGACTAAAGAAAATCATAAACAAACACTGGAATATCCTGAATACAGGATCTCTCGAGATCTCTAAACCAAGGTTCGCTTTTAAACGCACAAGCAACTTAAAAGATATGCTGGTACATACACGACCCAAGTCATCCAACAGAAGCAGACAAAGAACCTTATGGAACCTCCCTCCGGTTCAGGGCCACTATCCCTGTGGCTCTTGTGCAGCATGTCCTCAAACTAAACATACCAAAGAGATAACGTTAACAGATACCTTCACTTGGAAGATATACACCCACACTAACTGCAACACATCTCAGTGCATTTATTTACTGACTTGCCCTTGCGATAAAAAATATGTGGGTGTGACCATGCGGCCTGTAAAAAACAGGATTTCTGAACATAAAAGCAACATTCGTTGCCTGAAAACCACTACCAAACTCTACACACATTTCAAGGAACAAAATCATACCCCGGAGAGTTTACACTGGCTAATTCTGGAGGCACACCCACACATCACGCAGGCAGCTCTATTCAAGATAGAGCAACGATGGGTGCATCGACTAGGGCTAGACCATCTGGGGTTAAACGATGACATACCTTGGAGTTCTTTGTTTTAACGTAATATTCAACATAAAACTGAATTAGCCACATCATTATAAATATAACACCAGCTTATTCAGCAATATGTTAATAGGGAGCGGTGAAAATGATATACCGTGCATACCTGCTCTCCAAGTCGGTATTGGAATAGATTGGATCTATTAGTTTATTATGTACCACCAGCCACTCTAAGATGGCCGACATGCATTTACTGCCTTCACTATTCTGGAAGGTTACACGTTATGATACAATTATAACCACACGCGGGGTTTATGCACAAGTAAGCTCACCGGTTACCTTTTGCGTGGTTTCCTTTTCCATTAGGCTATTTTTACATTTTTAGATCCCATTAGTTAACTAGGGAGACTTCTCCCACACCTTTACATGTAACCGTTCCAAGATGGCCGACACTCTAACAGGATGCTCACCTCACTTTTGGGTAAGTCACATGACACGCCGTGGCAGCAGCTGGGGCCGATTAGCTTCCCGCCAGCCCTTAATGAGGCTCCATTTGGAGCATAAGAACGGAGCATTTCTGACCGTTCGGCACCATCCCGGTTGCAGCACGAAGGGGTAGGTGTTTAGCGCGGCTTCTAGCGGAAGCGGGTGAGTATTATCTAAACTCTACAAGTTGCCTGCACTCTACAGCGACTGAGTACAGGTAAGCGACTGGATTGTTGACAGTGGGGTTTGTGGATGCACGGTGACTGTGCCTGCCCCCTTTTGGACCCGTTATGGACTCTTATCTTTGTGGGCCCCGCATGGGGTCTTGGATGTGTGCGGATGTCTGTCACACACAAGATCAGGGACAGCACCGCAGCACTTACTTCGGTTTTCTCGGTGGGACTTTTGCCCGCACCATTCCCGCACCTTGTGTCGGGTCTTGGGAAACTGGCCAGGGGCATGTTCTGTGACCATCCCTACGTACTGCCAGTTCGCTTGTCTTACCCGCTACTGTTGCAACGAGATGGGCTGACTATGTGTGTTTGGTCAATACATTATAGATTTATATAAACCTTTCTTGAGGTTTAACCCCCTCCATCTGTTTTTGTTGTTTTTTCCACCATGACTAGACATCCTACTACAAATGTCTTTATTTAGTGCTGTAACAGATGGGGCGTCATTCTGATATTTATTAGGTGAGTTGGAGATTGCTTACTTCACCACTCCTCACTTAAGCACCAATGATGATATACACCAGATATCACTTTATTACCAGGATACTTGTTCATTGCTGTCTTAATCTATTTCCATCTGTATGTTGCTACTCAAGTAATATGTATTTTTAACTCGCGGTTTATGAATAATCATTCTCGTTACCGCTTGCATTGTGCCTTTACTGAACTATTACAGGGGGCCCTTCCCCCCCCCCCTGTTTTTCTTGTTTCACAATGCGGCTTGCACCTTGTTGGGCAATCTACTTTTAGATTTATAACCAAGTGTTGTTTTCCATTATCCTTATATGCAGGTTCGTCCCAGTACTAACAGGTAATACCCTGTTCATCCTTATAGTAGTAGGCAATATCCCCAAACTATTATTAGTTTTATTTTAGCTATGGGGCATGTTGCACACCCCATTCACTGTAGATAGTCATTTCTCACGGTCCTGAAGAAACGCCTCTGGCGTGAAACATGTCGACCATCAAGGAGTAGAGCGCCTCTTGAACCCTGGTAGCTTGTTAGTCGCCTCTCCTCACTATTTTTAATCAAGTAGGGATCCATTTAGAATAAAATTTGCTCTCATAGGAATCCCCTCTTGTTTTATATTCACTTTCAGCACATCTACACTCACACTAGGTCCCTTACACCCACGGCACCCTTACGGCAGGAACAAAAGATCTCCGGCAAAGAGCCCCTCTATGGGTGCCCGTCGGGTATTGTAGCGCCGACCCGACGAGGAGCAGACCCATATGATGAAGCATGACACCTAGCTTGCTGGGTGTGTGAGGGCCTTAGTTCCAAAAGGAGGAATTCCCCTCCTTTTTGGGTGCCTGGGACACTACCTGCATATTGAGGAACTGCGTACCTCTTTTTTGCGTTCACTCTGATAGGGCAAGTACGCTGGACCTCTTGATTAAGCCCTCTGTCCCCCTTTTTGGTAAACATAGAAAGTTAGATGTCATTCTTCAACTGCAGCACTTATTGTGTCATCCACTTGTAAGAAAATATGGTGTCAGGATTATTATTACAGCTTGCCTGCTGTAGTTTCAAACTGCAGCCCAGCCTGGCAAAATAACTCTTTTGACAGGAGAAAACCCTTCCTTTTAAATTGTAAGTAATGGCTAGGTAGACATTGTAGCCTACAAGGTAAAATGCATGGCTTTTAAAAGTAGGACATGATGAAAAATAATGTTACCAAGATTCTGGCTGTCCTATAAGGAAAACTAGAGTATAGGTTAAAATATTAATTCTGCTACCTCTGGCTTGGGACCAGCTAGAAAAATATATCAACCACTATTACTAATATTTCTTAAAGTCAGAATTCAATGATGAATTTATATTTTTAATAAATATTTAGGAAAAGTAACTTTTAGAAAGTTATCTTTTCCCTGCCTTAAGCTCCTGGGGGTTCATTTGCATTAGCTCTCCAACAGCTTCCCAGCCACAGCTTCACCTAATGAGGTGTGAAAACTTTTACTAGAAAAGGAACAATGGCTGAATATGGGAAGGTGCTTTTCTTTCCCTTGCAGGAAGGCCAGTTAAGATGGATACAGGAAGTTCATTAACTTGTAAAGGACTCTGCCCTTTCACAAGAACTTGAAGGCAACCCTTTGTTCTCCCAGGCAGGCTGGCACCCACCCCAGTGCGAGGGGGCCTACTCCCAGAACCGGTTTTGAAAGATCACAGAGGAGGGGACTGCTCATTTTCCTGGCAACATCTCTGCACAAGAGAGGAAGTGTTCCTCCATTTCGGATTTTGTGAGTTAGATGCACTGTGGGACTGTTTACAGTAGGGCAGGGCTGGCCCTTGAAACTTTAACCCCTTGCCTAAGGAGGAGCCAGGAGTCGCCACCACTCCACTTGGTGCCAATCATAAATGTGGCACCCGAAGCCACCCTCCTCAGAACACTCTCAGGATCTGTGGAAGAACAGAAGAAGGACCGCACCTGCTTTTTTAGACCTTTTACAAGACCTGAGGGGCAGCATCCACTTAAACCCATGACAAAGGAGTTGACTCCAGGGGTCAGGTGGCTGACTTCCTGTGTGGCTACAGTGACACAAAAAGCAGCAAGAGCACTTTTCCTTGAAGTTCCCAGCTGACCGGCAGCAACTGGATTTTGACTGCACCCTGTTGGTGGTGTCTGCTGGAGTGATTCTTGACCCACAAGTGCTGTTCCTGTGGTCCTGGGATCTTCATTTTTTTTCTAACTGGACTTCTCCTAACTCTGAAAAGTTGGTACTTAGAAAATGCTTCGACTTCCAGGCAATGCATCAATACCCTGTTTTATTAACAGACTATTGGAAGCCCATCTGGTCGCCACAGCAATGGTTGGTTGCTGTAAAAATTCTTTTCTGCACCATATTCTTGTGCATCAATGACACTGCTAACCAAAGTTACAAAAACCCACTTTTCACACTGGGTGAATTCAGCAAGCAAGATAAACCAACCTTTGTCAGTGTCGTCTGGGTGACACAGGAATGATAAAAATCAGCAATCACACCACCACCACCGCTTCCCGGTGCTCATATTCATATGTGCACACGGGGGAATGCAACAGAATCCTGGTGAAACTGTTGTTTCTTTCATCATGTGTCTATAAGATTATGTTCAACACTGCAAATTTGATAAATGCAATTGTGAAGAAGTGCTCACATCCCGATATGACAAAAGTGTCCTGCAAAGCAAAACTTGAGGCAAGAGTCATGGCCATACAAACATTGAACTGAAGTAAATTGATTTGAGAAACATAGTTACCTAAATACTCTGCAGAGTTCCTCCAGCGGCGGAGTGCCACCCACCATTACGCTTCGATCCATATTCTTTTAATAAATACGATCTCAGAAAAGAGCCGTTATTTAGACACAAGGTGCCGCTACAGTAGCTCGAGTTTCCTAACTCAAAGCTGTGGTAAAGGGAGTGGGTAGATGACAATTAACTGATGTTTAGGAGCCCAGAAAGGACACGGAGCAAACACAAAACGTCATCAGTATTCTCGTGCTCGCTTCGTTAATTAGTGAACTCATCAGAACGAAGATGTTAAAGTGAACCAACTGCCTAGAGGGGGTGGCCTGCCCTGTCAGAGATGGGTACTGGGTGCGAGATCTTGCACACACCTCCTTACCTGCAGAAGTAGATGCCCCTCGGTGCCCCCTTCTCTCTTGTTGGGTCTTCTTCCCCCTATACCCGGATTCCCCTCTTCAAGCCAGCGTCTGCACTCACACCACCAGATTTGACATTACAACATGAAGGGGCGCTCAACTGTTTACCATTGCCAGCATTGATGCGGGTAGGGTGACAACTTCCGGCACTGATTTAAAGAAACTGTGGGAGGTCCACTTGGGATCAGCCCATACAGAAGTGATGGGTTTTAAGCTCATTCCTAAAAGTACCACCAGTCCTATGCATCTGTCAATCGACTGCAGCAAAACTCTCAAGGCAACAAGCTGGTGCACTGGAAGACTTATAAATAAAGCAATAATTTAATACTTCAATATTCACCACTACTTTCAGTGCAAAACCTCCGTACCTCTCAATAGTGCAGGAAGTGAGGTGGCACCAAGGCCGTGGGGCATGAGGGGTCCCAGGCACCGCTAATTAAAGCAGTTTATTTTACTACCAAATGGGATATGGGGGACTATTCTCCTTCATTGCATTAGGGCCCAGGATGCCCTTGCTGCACCATTGGGTCTGAAGAGCTGGCATGGTGTTTGTTGTGCAGTACTGTTTTCCCCACCAATATACCAGATTTCTATTTGATGCTGCTCCATGTGCTTCAAGACAAACAGTGAAATTGCCGGTAAATGCCTGTTATTCAATGCGCACATGACTGACATCCTCACCGCGCGCTGTACATCTGCCTCCCGGTTACAATGGCACCTTTGTGGCGCAGGCTCTTTTCACGCACCGCATCGTTTGATGTCCTAATATCAATGTAACTTCATATCACTCTGGGGGCACACCTCGTGCAGAAAATCTTCAGTTATGAGACTGTAATCACCACTGCAGCTTGTTCATTTCATTTAGCAGGGCGAAGGGTCATTAGTTTGTGATTTGTGATGAGATGTTTATTTGAATAATTATTTGCGATGGGCGGCGGAGCCAGTAAACTCCGTCACGTAGCGGAGCTGAGTTTTTTGCGAACTCCACGCTCCAAGCAAAGCGCAAGTGCCAAAACTTCGCAAACTCCGCCGGCAGAGTGGAGTTTACCGCCCACCACTAATTATAGTATCATGTGTGTCCCCTGCTAAGTATGCTGGTGCAGACTGTTGTTAGTGTGTAGAATATTAATTTTAGCAGATTCCACCAATGTTTGTTGGAAGGGTCAGAGAAGGCTGGACAGCTGAACTGTAAATGTAAATAGATTCTGGTGGGGTTTTATGTACCAGAGTATTTGAACCTTATTTGTAAGCTGGAACTCAAAAAAAATCTATTCTATGTTGTACCTGAACATGTGAAAAAGATCTTTTACCTAATGCAGGGGTTCCTACTTTCCTCTTTTTGGTGCATGCCTTGATGCAAAAATCAGATGCCATGATTTGACAAGGCTGGACATTTTTAAGCATCTGCCAAAGTCCCTGTTCGTGGAAGTTCACCCTGTCACCTTCTTCGCTGCACCAGTCCTGGAAACATCAATCCGATAAGCCCAAGCATGCTACTAGATCAAGACACTGAATTTAAGAGGTTGCTCTATGAACCAGTTCGTCATCAAGCTCATCATCGTCAGACCACTGGAAATGAAAAAAATGAAAACCTTCTCCATCCAAGGCAGTGTCTTCTCTGTAGATAAAGATGATCTCAGAGACCTCATGCTTGACATAGGAATAGAATGAAGATTGCTTTCCTGGTGCACATGTGTCCCAGCACATAGCTGTCACATAGGTGAGCAAATTCAGTCACCTATGTGACAGCCCCACCCTGCTGCTGGCAAATGTGTGCATATGATGGCTATTGCTTGAAGTGATCTCTCAATAGCACTCACACTTGACTCCCGCTCAGCTGAGTTCAACGTGTTTGTCATGAAAGGGGTTGCTGAAGCTGGCTGGCTGCCTCCCGTGTTCCATCATGGCTGAGAAAATGAATCTCCTGCACTTGTCTCTCAGCTAACAGCAAGGGCAGTATCCTCTCAAGGCTTCCTGAGCTTTTTTGTCTATTTGGCAAGCTGAAATATCAACCAGTTCAACTGCACGATGATGAAAACTGGTGACTCAGTAGTTCAGGGTCACAACCTTCAACATTCACATGCAAGTTGATGCAGAGGTTGACATTTTGGTTAAAAGGGGTGAACTTGGGATATTGCTCTGTGGTGGGAAAACTGCACACACAAATACAATAGCAAAACAAAATAGAGTTCGATTAGTAGAGTAATTTTACAATATTTTCCAAAACATCATTTTGAAAATGCTTCTCATGCTAAATGTGGAATGGAATCTGACCCACGTTATACTAATATCACAGGATATTAACTTTGCTAACTTTATAATTATGCTATCTGATTTTGGCACATGTGAATGACAACTAATCTGATAGATGCATTATACTGTTATTTGCTGTAAGATATGATTTTCAATTATTGCTTCATCCGTGAAAATTTGCATCTAGCTCTTCTATAATGAATTGATTGATGTACTGTAGTTATATAAAATTACAGTTGAAAAAGTTTAAATAAAGTTTTTTTTAAAAAGCTAAACATTTCAAGCTGACATATATGGCTGACAAGGTCCATTCGATTTGCCAGCTCCTGGCTTGCGTTGAAAATAGAGCAAATATGAAACTTGACACTGCTAATAGACTCATCATGTGGTAGAATGTCGACATGTTTCAGTGCCAATTAAAGTGCAAACGGGGTTAGGCGCATTTGTCAGTGAAGTTTTAGCTGGAGTAGATTTCCATTATAATTGCACATCCTCCACAAAATGCCTAAGAGCTCCAGAGGCACCTGAGCGTTGTTAAGGCACGGGCAAAGGGGGCAACTGCCCAAAGGCCCCACTTTCATGGGGCATCGGATAAATGATGGGAGCATTTCTCCCAGGGCCTTAATAAAAAAATGATTGTCTTTCTTTTCTTTGCATTTTACAAGCCAACTGCCTCACTGACACCACAGCATTGCTGTGGTGATACTATGAGGGTTAATCAGCCTAAGGTTGCACTAAGCTCCTGTTATATGTGTGTGCCCAGCAGCCATGCATAACTGCACATGCTTTTTCATCTTGCAGTGAGGCTCAGAACAGACAAGAGAGAGAACTGCTAGGCAGAGCTTAATTTGAGCCAGTGGTTTTCGCTGCTCTGTACATGCACCTAGGACAGTCTGCCACATGGTGGCGAAGTTTGTCTCATTTAGAGATGAGCACCACAACAGCTGTTTATTAATTCAATACACAATAAAAATGAGTAATATCTGCCGTCCAAGCCATTGCCATAGCATTGATAGCCTGGAAGAGTCTAGTTGTCACCTTTGTAGGAGTGTGATGGTTAGTTGCCTTGGTACTGCCATCGGCAGCGCAGGCAGGGGCCATGGGTGGTGCAAGTTGCAGTGGACTCCTGACGAGGGCCCTGGTACTTATATATTTTTTTTACAAATTGACGACTGGCTGGGGATAGGACAGAGCTGCATCCATGGCGCCTTGCACAGTCCTGGTACAAGGATCACACATCACAGCCTCTCTCCAGCAGGAACCTTCTGTTGAAAAAGCCAAGGTGAGGTAGCGCAGGAACAGTGTCTAATGCAGGCGCCTCGCTGCCACATTTCCGAGGCTCCCGCTCTACTTCCCTCAGCCCTCTTTCAGATCTCTCGCAGGGCTCCCGATAAGTCTTCCAGAGACTTACTAGACTTGACTCCCTCAAGATCTTCTGAAGAATCGCTCTATACTTTCTTGAAACCTGTTGTACAGCTCCAAGAACGTCCCTTCATATCCAGCGTCGTCGTTCCTTCTCACCCTGTTCCCTTCACATCTCCCTCATTGATTCAGACGATCAAAAAATGCAGCTGTCTATGCAGAAATTATTCTTGCTTTTGTCTATGATGAGAACTGCACCTAACTTTAGTAAACTAAGCATGCATTCTTGGTAACAGACTGGCACAAAGCGAGAAAGCAACAGGCGGTCCTCCCAGCTATCTTAGACGGCCTAAAGGTCTGTTCCAGCCCGGGTGCATTTATCTTTTCGGTCCATTCCTAGCTCTGGTCCCTGGGGTGAAATGACGCCTTTGTGCTTAGGTTCGACTGTGCCCAAGCTGAGTTTGGGTACGTCTGCAGGTGGCAGAAGAGTGGGTAGTGTGTGTGCCTGTGTTGGTGCTAAGTTGTAGTCAGATATATCTATTGCAGTGGTGTAAGAGCAGAAATGCATATTGAGAATAGGGAAATGACATGAATTCTGCTATGAAACTCATGTTTAGATTCCTGATGCGAGCAGATAAAGGCTGCAGTCAGCACACGTATCGCCCCTGGGATACAGAGATGGCAGTTTAACATTAACTTCTTAAAGCACCGTCTCCGCACCTTGTGTGTCTCACATACTGATCAAGAATGTAGTTCAACCGGTCAGGATTGCATTCATGTGCGCTTGCTTCGGGGCTGGAGTTGGCTGCAACTTGATGACTATAGAATGGCCTGTCCATTGCCATTTGACCTGGCATCAAGAGGCTTCCCTTTAGGATTTTTTCAGGCAGCACCCAAACAGTGTGACGCTCAGTGTTCTCTTGGACCAACACACAGGACGGCCACAGGCCTTGCACTACTTGGCGTCTTCATCACCACCAGTCCCTGCAGCAGTCGGACTGGGACTGAATATAGGCCCGGGAATCAAAATAAAAGCGACCCCCATCAGTGAATCAGAAGGTAAAAAAGTGGCCCAAGGTATGGGAGACTGCATGCATTTGAGCTTGCGGCAAGCAATGTTTGTTTTAATATCAGGGAAATCAACAGTAAAAAACTTCCTAGCAGACTATAACAGAGGCCCACAAACAGCCAAAATAAATGGCCAACACATTGACTTGTCAGACCAGCATTTCTGGCACCGCCTGATTGCCCTAAAGCCAGTCCGGTCCTATGTGCACACTGTATGGACAATGTGGTGCCCCCCCACCACCATCCCCTCATCATTTGTCTCTCAGCTGCACCTACAAGAGCAACGGAACTGGAGGGCCAACTCATGGTATTGTCCCAGTGCAAAGCAGACTGTCCAATTCTGTAGGTCATCCTTTTACTGGTGTAAGGCGGATATGGAATCATCTTTTTACACTTGTATTCAATTGAAAGCCAATTTTTAACTAGAAAATATAGTGAAGATATTTGTTCTTTTTGGAAGAAACCCTCTTTTTAAGAATAACACAGTCGCCGGGGAATGAAATACCCCGCTAATATACCAGTTATATAACTGGGGTCATTACAGCCTGTCTACATATTCGTTCTTGTTAAATTCAGAGTCTGAGGTCTAGAAAGGCCCAGTTGCTAAAGGTGGACACAAGATCTATGCAGACCTAACAAGTAAACCTGCAACAGAAAGGATACGAACCTAGTAGATAAACCTGGATGTGCAACTGATAGAAACCTAAGTAGTAATGGTGAACCTAAGGCCTACACAAAACTAGCAGGTAAAGCTAGATGCAAAAATCTATAAAGACTCAAATAATTAAGCTGAACATAAAGTCTATACAGACCTGATAAGTAAAGTGCATATGGCCCCAATCACAAATGGGCTCTAAAATTCCGATCCCTGTGCTTGCACAGTGATTGGAACTACAAGTGATAAAGAGTTTAATGTAGTAATTACCGGATGTAATAAACTCCACAAACCTTAAGTTTTCCACAGGTATGTTTCAGAAGGTCAATACTGCTAAACTATACCATGGAGAAAGTCTGGTAAATATCGCTGCATTCAGATTTTGTTGTTGCACCAAAATAAACATATAAATGTTTTAGATGATATCCTGGAGATGTGGCCTCTTCTCCTATGGTTATTTGCAGTGGCGGCCAGCATGGTTCGAGGATAGCAGGGCGGGTGTGGGTGCGCGGGGGGCGCGAGGGGAGGCGGAGGGGGGGCAAATGGTGTGCAATTTAAAAAATATATATATGATAAAAAAAACACCTTGCTGTGTCGGGTCCAGCGTCTCTGCTCTCCTCGTCAGACAGGCACATAAAGTACAGCCAGGCTCCCCTGACCAATCACAACGCTGCAATGTAGCGTTGTGATTGGTTTTGAGTGTCCTGGTTCGACGCTCAACCAGGGAATGGGGGCCTGGGGTTGTTCTCCACGCAGGCTGTAATGGAGCCTGCATGGAGAACAGGGAATGTGCGCATGACTGGCTTGGGCAGCCCGAGAGGGCCGACCAAACAGTCATGGCGCACTTAGGAGTGGGCAAACCACTCCTTCCCTGCCCTGATCCGAGAGCAGAGCAGCCCCGCCCACCCGCCCGCAAAGAGGCAGGAAACATAAAATGATAATAACTCTAAGTTATTATAATTTTATGTTTCTTTTTCCTCGCAATGCTTAAAAGCAGTGGGGCGACGCTCCTCGCCATAGCGGAGGAGCCGCCCCTGGTTATTTGTCTGGTTACACCTTGAAAAATGTTTTAGCCAGTGCTTAATCTGAGCCAGTGGTTTCCGGTGCTCGGCACCAGCACTTTATTGTCAACACCGGCTCTTACCACAGCCTGTTACATGGTGGCACTGTTTGTCTTATTTTTTGAGGCGCACAACAGCTGTTGTTTAATAATTTAATATATATTAAAATCACTAATGCCTGCCACCCAAAGTTATAAGAATACCTTGGGCGACATTTATTAGTCACTTTAATGTATATTTAAAGTCTGAATTGTCTCACTTGTATGAGTGTGATGGCTAGTAGTGATAGTACTACTGTCACTGGCAGCGCTAGTGGGAGCAATGGGTGGTGCAATCTGCAGTGGCCTCCTCACAAGGGCCCTAGCACTTCTGTTTTTTTACAAATTAAGCACTGGTTTTAACCATCTTGTTCTTAAAGATTAAGTGGCTCTTGATCGTGTGTCCAGCATACCTTGGTTAAACTAGATTACAAAGTGTTAGTAAATTAGGTTGACCTGAAATTTGTAATAATCCCAAACTAATAGCCACAGGTGATATTGTCTGGACAAAGACCGCCTTTAGGGCTCTTAAAAGTAAAAGAGAGAGAAAGATATGTGTCAGATAAAACCTCTGTTAGATCTTATTTTATGATACAGACTACCTCCTGACCCATTTCAAATTAAATTATATTCATCATTTGCATTCCCCGTTTTAGTTCATTCAACTCTACTTTTACTTCCTGAAGCTGTGATGGCGTTTTAACAGAGAACACTCTGTCCTTTATAATGTTTTGTTCTTTTTATTTAAAAAACTCCATAAATCTTTTATTGTACCTTTGCTAGCTAGAACTCGCTTTGCCCAAGTATGACCTGCCTTGCTTTATTTAATGCTGTTACCTGTTGTGCAAACTTGTTTTCATCTGGCTAATATTTTATCTGGTGCCATTCGAAAACAGAACATTTTATCTCATGTATGACATTTATAATGTTTTTTATGCTGCTGCTTTTATGGTTTTATTTCTAAACTAAATAAAGATTATGATGATGATCAAACATATAAATCATATATGTATATTCACTGAAAAAACAAAAGTTTAGAAAGAATATTAATTTAACTTATGCAGTAGCTTACTATATATCTTTAAGTCTCAGAAACATTTACGAAACACTTTCACTCACTGGATGATGTCATCAGTGATGTCATTTGTGATGTTATCAGTGATTTCACTGACCATGTCATGAGTGATGTAATATGTGAGGTCATAAGCAGTGCATTGCGGGGGCGTAAGTTATAGTTAGCTCAGGGAACTAGAACTGCTGAATTTCTATGGCTTTGTGCATGTGAAATCTGAGCCTAACTACAATTGCCCTGTAACCTTTGATTTTTCCAGTAAATTTCTAGTTTTTAAAAAAAAATTATATTTCCTAACATTAACGTCCCTGTAACATTTGTTTTTTCAGTGAATTTCAATGTTTTTTTAAACTTTTTAATCCTAGCTGTAACCTGTCACCTTGGAGAGTGGGTGTGTGAGTGGCTGTGTGGGTCTGTGAGTGCCTGTGTTGGTCTGTGAGTGCCTGTGTGAATTTTTGAGTGGGTGTGTGAATGCCTGTGTGGGTCTGTGAGTGCTTGTGTGGGTCTGTGAGTGGGTTTGTGAGTGCCTGTGTATGTCTGTGAGTGGGTGTGTGAGTGGTGCTGTGGATTTTGGACATTTGCATAGTTAGGGTATTTAAAAGGGAGAAGCATGGACTCTGTTCTCACCAGGAGACGATAAGAAAGAAGCCACTTGTCACAGTCACAACACATCAGATTGTGCTCCAATAGCTCAATGATGAATTCACCTCCATTAAGGATTTCATATTATTTTTCTACGTGGAATACAAGAGGACGCACACTTGCTTTGCCATCGCCAAGAAGTTAGGATCGTCTGTGCTTTGCTGAAGTGGTGCTTCAACTGGAGCACCTGCTATGTTTATATTTGTAAGTGCTTCCTCCTAAAGTTTAATTTCCTTGAAATCAGCACCAGGGCAAATATCCAACATACTTTTTTTCCAAGAAGAGTCCCCAGTTTTGTCGAAAACGTCTACCCAACTGGAGTACTTTCATTTGGTTAATAAGTAAGTGCTACCTCGTTGGGTAAATGTCTGCTTGTGCATTTCTACACTACAGCTGCGTATAGGACTACGAGGTGTGCATGTAATTTGTTTCTTGAGCGTCTTCATCCACAAATCTGTGATAACGTAAATCCTCATCAAGAGAAGACAACAAGACTACAAAGAGGTGAATCTCCACCAAACAGGGAACTTCCATTTAACTAAATTAAGTAAGTGCTTCTTTGTTTGGTGGAGATGTCCTCGTATTCCTCTGCATCAATAATGCATCACCAAAATCGGTAGGACAAGCGCTCGAGGGCCTTGTAAGCTGTCCATCAATGTGGGAAAAGGTGGGAAGACATTTAAATACTACTAAGGAAAATGGAGTGTGCCCAAACAGGCAGAGCTTGCAGGTGATTTGGGGCATTTGCATACTCAGGTCAATTAAAAGGGAGAATCATGGCTCTCACCAGGAGATGACGAAAAAAGGATTCACTCGTCACAGTCACCCCAAAGCAGATTGCGTTCCAATAGATCAACGATGGAGTCACCTCCATTAAGGATTTCAGATAGTTTTTCAACGTGGGAGAGGAAACACACTTGAATTGCCTTCACTAATGCCTAAGAAGTTAGGATCATTTGTGCCTTACTGAAGTGGAGCTTCAACAGGGGCACCTGCTATGTTTATATTTGTAAGTGCTTCCCGAGGTTTAATTTTAGTAAAATGAGGGCCTGATAAAAATTCAGGCCTAATTAGACCCCAGGGACTCCATACTCTGGGGCCTAGCCAAAATTCAACGGGGGAGGAGGGCCGTTTGCACCCCCGTCCCCAGACCAATTCCAGCCCTGGGGACCCTATCCCCCGGGGCCCGGCCACATCTACCTGGGTGCCCTGGTCCCACCCAGGGGACCCAGTGTCTATCGTTGGAGGCCGAGGGGGGAGCCTCAATGCCCCCACAGTCCCAGTCAGCTCAATGCCTTCTGAGGGAGCCAGCATTGCTCCCACACGCAGGGAGATGCTAGAAATGCATCTCCCTGTGTGCAGAAGCAATTGTTTCATTTGTTTCCCTGCCCGCATGACAGTGTGCAGGGCAACAGATGAAAACTCCTCTCCCAGCAAGTGGGATCAGTTTGATAGTTGGGAGCTGAGTTATTGTTTGCTCTAGCTTGGCGGGAGAAGGAAAAGCAAACTGCTATCTCCCAAGGGTGCAGTACAATATAGAATGATCCCAGTAAACTAGAACTAACCGGACATAATATAAAGCATTATAATCGCATCAAATTAACAACACTACAAAACGAAAATACGTAGCAAGTGTTATTTAATCACACTGCTGCATAGAAAAAATGCATTGTACATATATCAAAATTCAAGTCAATACACAGATAGGTGCCCAAAAGGACAGGGAAAAAGGGGGTTGAGGGTAAGTGATTCTCGTGAGGGTAAGAGATTGTGAAGGAAGTATAGAAATCGTGAATGCATAAAATGCCCAATTCAAATAAATTCTGGCCTAAATATTTTGCCAGTGGTACATGAATTATTCATTGATTCAAATAGCTAGACCACATTTGTGAAACACAATTGAGTATTCTCTGTTGTTTCTGGGGGCTGGCACAAAGGAAAGAGTGTCGACGTTTCGACCCCAAGGTATATCGTAGGCCAATTAACACCTTACACGGGGTCTTCCTCAGGACTGTGATAAAGGGAGGGCACCTGAAATCAAAGTAAAACACCATTGGTACTAAAAAACGAGAGACAGATAAGATAACCACTAGCAAGGCCAATCGGTCCTTAAGTTTACCATAATGTGTCCTACAGTGAGGGCTCCGATGTAAGAAAAACGGGCACACTGGCTCCAAAATGTGTAGAGCGACACCAACACCTGAGAAAATAAGGTGTTGTGATGAGAAGCCTCAATTATATACTACAGATCAATATAATTTATTTACATAGTTTCTAGAAGGGCGGTAGTGGGAAATTGCAGCACTTACACAAAACGCGGAAACTTCCAGCGTATCCCTTCCAAACAGCAAAATTAATGAAGTAAATAAATTCCTGCCCCAAATATAACGGCTAGAAACAATTCAGCAGACGATCTGAAAACTAAAGTATAGAGGACAGAGTCACCAACCAAGCATCAACTTAAAAAACCGGCGTGAACCAATAGAGTACAACACGCAATGTCATTACCTGCTCTAATGTAAATGTTCAAGGCGCACATGGCACCGTATCTGTAAGAAAGAGTAAAAAGAGCAGCGGGGTCACGAGCGAGTAACATGAGGTGGTTTACTCAGAATTATGGAGGCTAGGTCTTGAAACACTCACCGTTCTTCGGTGAAAAATCACCTCAATGGGAGAGCGGTGCTGAATCTAGAACAAAGAATGGGCTAGGAATTATGCGGAGTTAAAAATTCAGAAACACTACCCCCGTAATCTTTAAACAAAGAGGGGCCCCGGGGGGTGGTTTATGAGGGTAGGGAGAGTGAACTTACCACTACGCGCTGGCCCCATTTGCAATGTATGAAGGAGGGAACCGAGCCATCAGCTCATCATCCGTTATATAGACCTAATCGTCATCACTCGTCATGGGATGACGTACCGGTAGCAGACGCTAGATGCTGCCCGCGTAGCGTCACGGCAATATGATAGACAGGGACAATAGACTCGAAAAAAGCAAATACTTGAGAAAAATAGTTATTCTCGAGTAAAAATCGAAAGAGTGGGAGGAGGTGACCCCGGGTGTAGAAACATTACTGGTGTCACCAGGGAGCTTGAAAAATCTAATTATCTAAATGTAGGGAGAGGAGTGTTATTGAGGAATTTAGCCAATGAAGCGATCATGTCGGAAAACACAAAGGAGCATTTGCCATCGGTAGCCTACTCATAGTCAATGTTTCTCATTCTCGACTAAAAAACACACAGAAAAGTATTTAGACAACGTTAATACATAGAACACTGATCACGGTGTTACCAAGGCAATGTATATCTTTTGGGCCAATGTCACAGTAGTTCACCTGAACAACATTGGTGCACACGATTATAAGTGCAGAAAGTCACAGTAAAACATTATAGGTGGTTCTGTGAATGGGCACTCGGTCGCCGCTTGTCTAGTACATGGTAATGACAATGAACCACAGTAACCACCATTGGAACTCGTTCAATTGACACATCAGTGCTCCTTAGCAGTACAGTATGAATGTAATAACGGAGATAGAAATAGCCCAATCTTAATCAGATGTTAAACATGCTAGCTGCGCATTACTTGAGTCAAGTTCATTTAGGCCATTCAGTACAGAGTCAAAACGGGTCATCCACTTACATTCCCTTACATTAAGGATTGATACAATGTTACCCCTCTGGGTCCCAGAGTGGCCTTTTCAATGACTATCCATTGGAAGTCATCAGCGGTATGAGCAGCACTCTTAAAGTGTTCCACTAATGGCGCCCCTTGTACATCACATCTTATTCTACTACAGTGCTGTAGTATTCGCGTTTTAATCTTCTGTTGTGTCTGACCCACATAGATGGAACCACATGGGCAGATGATTCCATAAATAACGTTGTTCGTGTTGCAATTGGTGAATGTCTGTAGCTCTATTTGATGGTGTTTGTAGGTGAATTTCTTTGTTTGAATAGTCATCCTGCAGGCCTTGCAATGGCCACATTTATAGTGCCCCACCGTCACAGGTAGATTCCAGAGTGTTTGTAAGGATGGTGTTGCTGGGTTGTCGAGGAAGGAACGAACTACATGGTCCTTGACACTCTTCGCTCTCTTGAATGAATGCATGGGTGGATTAGGTTGTGCAATGTCATCCGAGATTAATGACCAGTGTTTATTAATGACCTTCTTAACAGCATTGCTTTGAGTACTAAATGTGGTCACACAGATCATCCTCTCCAAGGCTCGATCACTCTTGTCCTTAACAGCTAGTAAGGCTTCTCGGGGGCTATACCAAGCTCTCTTCTGCTCTCTTTTGACAAGCCGTCGTGGGTATCCTCTCTCAAGAAGTCGTTGGCTTAGGACGTCAGATTCCGTCATGTAGTCTATTCTTCTGGAGCAATTCCTACGGATACGTAATAACTGGCCTACCGGTAAATTATCCCTCAGGCCCCGCGGGTGATGGCTGCTGTAGCGCAAGAGTGAATTTCGCTCAGCTGGTTTGCGGTATGGGGTGGTGTGAAGTTTACTATCTTCATGGAAGATTGTGATATCTAGAAAGTCAATTCTGTTTCTGTCCGACTGCATCGTAAATTGAATATCATTATTCTGCTTGTTGAGCCACTCGTGAAATAAGATTAGGTCCTCAGCAGTTCCAGTCCATATCATGAGCACATCATCTATGTATCTTCTCCACTCAGTCACTTTATTGTGGTAAGGATTGTTCAGATTATCGATGAAGGTGCGTTCAAAATCATCCATGAAGATGATGGCCCGGTCCGGCGCAAAGGCCGCCCCCATGGCCACTCCCTTGGTCTGTAAGTAGAAGCTTCCTTGGAAAAGGAAGAAATTCTTCATCATGGCAATCGATAACAGTGCAATGATGAATTCTGTTGGCACCGCCATCGGTGCTGGTCTTCTATCAAGTGCCCTGCGAGTGACTTCCAGTGCCAGTAGCTGTGGAATACTAGTGTAGAGGGAGACTATATCACATGTCACCATAGTTGTTCTCCAGGGTCAAATGGAAGTTCATCAATAATACCAATGGTTTGGAGAGTATCTCGCAGATATGTCTTTGTTCCTTCCGCGATGGGCTTGAGGAAGTAATCAATATATTTACATAAAGGCTCCAAGATAGAACCGCATCCAGACACGATAGGCCTTCCAGGCGGGTTGGACATGTCTTTGTGGATCTTGGGCAGTGTATATATGGTAGGGAGTCGTGGATCCTTCTGGTTAAGGTAGTGAAATTCATGCTCGGTAAGGAAACCTTGTTCATGGCCCTCCTTGGTTATTGACAGAATTTCTAATGCCAAATCCTTAGAAGGGTCAGCTCGCAATTTGCAATAGCTGACGCCATCCTGTAGTTGATTCATGATTTCCAATTTGTATTTATTCAGGTCTTGCACAACGATGGCACCGCCTTTGTCGGCGGGCTTGATGACAATGTCTTTATTGTTCCTTAGTGACATCAACGCTTCTTTCTCCATTTTAGTGACATTGATAATGGTGTGTTTCCGTGTCTCAAGTATTCTAGAGACCTCTTTAAGCACAATATTCTCATATGCCAAGATCTGACTGGTCATAGAGTTGGATGAGGGCACAAAGGTCGAAGGGACTCGTAATCCTGTTTGTGATGTTCTGAGTGGTGCTGTTGAATGCTTGAAGAAGTATCGCAGGCGGATTTTCCGAAAAAATCTGAGAAGCTCAGTCTTCAATGAAAAATGATTGGGATACGCTGTTGGCACAAATGATAATCCCTTATTGAGGGTCTTCTCTTCATCATCTTTCAAAACATAGGGTGAAATGTTCACGACAGGTTTTTGTTGGCTGGTCACCACCTGCAGACTTTCCGTCGTGTTGCAATCTCCCCGTGGCTCTCTGGTGGGAAGCGTACCTGTTTCTGTACTCTGCCTCTGCCTCTCTCCCAGGTTGTGCCAGTTTGTATATGGCCCCTTGGTGGTCCTCTGGGCCAAAAGCCTCCACGGCCCCTCTGAGGTCTCCATTGGCCCTCGCCTAAAAAAGGCGGGGGTCCTTGAGGTTGGTGCCAGCTTTCTTGGTAACCGTAATCAGAACTCGGACCAGCCTGTTCGTTCTCGCTGTCTGTGCTATAGGAAGATTCAGAAAATGTGGTATAATTTCTTCGTCCTCGATAGCCTCCTCTTCCACGCCCGGTAAAACGGCCCTGTGAATCCTGCTTGTAGTAGTCGTCCTGGAGATAAGGGTAAGTATTCTTCTTTTCGTAATACCGGATGTCTTTGGATAATTTATCCAATTTCTTGTTTTGCGTCGTGATCTCAAAATCCTTCAATGTTTTACTCAGTTGTTCAAGTGCCTCCTTCGCATTATTAAGTGTGGAATCACCAGCAATCTCTGATTTCAGAGCAGCAATCTCACGAGTAAGTGCCTGGACCTGTTCAGCAGCGGTTTCTACTCCCAGCACCATCCAGTGCCGGGAGCAGTTGTTCGCAATGAAGCTAAAACCTTCCTTGAACTTGGGAACATCCACAAATATGGCTGGTTCAATCTTAATTTGTAATCCCACCGGGATCACACTTGCTTGGAGATACTTAGTTAAGAGGTGACCATGTAGACGAGTCCTTATGAGTTTTTTCTCCAGACGCTCTAGTTTGGCGATTTTGTCATTGAGAGTGAAGTCAATAGCGGGGGTAGTAGAAGATAGAAATTGGTTTGCCGGATCCTGTAGAAGTTGGTTAATGTAATCCTCCGTATAGGATAAAGTGTCGCTCTCTACCATCTTGTAGGTGCAGTTAATCACCAAGGAAAATACCTCGCAGGTATGCACCTGCTCAGAGAATTATACATAAAAGGGTAGACCCAATGGTACTGGGACCTGGGTAGTTAGCAGTACAATATAGAATGATCCCAGTAAACTAGAACTAACCGGACATAATATAAAGCATTATAATCGCATCAAATTAACAACACTATAAAACGAAAATACGTAGCAAGTGTTATTTAATCACACTGCTGCATAGAAAAAATGCATTGTACATATATCAGAATTCAAGTCAATACACAGATAGGTGCCCAAAAGGACAGGGAAAAAGGGGGTGGAGGGGTAAGTGATTCTCGTGAGGGTAAGAGATTGTGAAGGAAGTATAGAAATCGTGAATGCATAAAATGCCCAATTCAAATAAATTCTGGCCTAAATATTTTGCCAGTGGTACATGAATTATTCATTGATTCAAATAGCTAGACCACATTTGTGAAACACAATTGAGTATTCTCTGTTGTTTCTGGGGGCTGGCACAAAGGAAAGAGTGTCGACGTTTCGACCCCAAGGTATATCGTAGGCCAATTAACACCTTACACGGGGGTCTTCCTCAGGACTGTGATGAAGGGAGGGTACCTAAAATCAAAGTAAAACACCATTGGTACTAAAAAACGAGAGACAGATAAGATAACCACTAGCAAGGCCAATACGGTCCTTAAGTTTACCATAATGAGTCCTACAGTGAGGGCTCCGATGTAAGAAAAACGGGCACACTGGCTCCAAAATGTGTAGAGCGACACCAACACCTGAGAAAATAAGGTGTCGTGATGAGAAGCCTCAATTATATACTACAGATCAATATAATTTATTTACATAGTTTCTAGAAGGGCGGTAGTGGAAAATTGCAGCACTTACACAAAACGCGGAAACTTCCAGCGTATCCCTTCCAAACAGCAAAATTAATGAAGTAAATAAATTCCTGCCCCAAATATAACGGCTAGAAACAATTCAGCAGACGTATCTGAAAACTAAAGTATAGAGGACAGAGTCACCAACCAAGCATCAACTTAAAAAACCGGCGTGAACCAATAGAGTACAACACGCAATGTCATTACCTGCTCTAATGTAAATGTTCAAGGCGCACATGGCACCGTATCTGTAAGAAAGAGTAAAAAGTGCAGCGGGGTCACGAGCGAGTAACATGAGGTGGTTTACTCAGAATTATGGAGGCTAGGTCTTGAAACACTCACCGTTCTTCGGTGAAAAATCACCTCAATGGGAGAGCGGTGCTGAATCTAGAACAAAGAATGGGCTAGGAATTATGCGGAGTTAAAAATTCAGAAACACTACCCCCGTAATCTTTAAACAAAGAGGGGCCCCGGGGGGTGGTTTATGAGGGTAGGGAGAGTGAACTTACCACTACACGCTGGCCCCATTTGCAATGTATGAAGGAGGGAACCAAGCCATCAGCTCATCATCCGTTATATAGACCTAATCGTCATCACTCGTCATGGGATGACGTACCGGTAGCAGACGCTAGATGCTGCCCACGTAGCGTCACGGCAATATGATAGACAGGGACAATAGACTCGAAAAAAGCAAATACTTGAGAAAAATAGTTATTCTCAAGTAAAAATCGAAAGAGTGGGAGGAGGTGACCCCGGGTGTAGTAACTTTACTGGTGTCACCAGGGAGCTTGAAAAATCGAATTATCTAAATGTAGGGAGAGGAGTGTTATGGAGGAATTTAGCCATTGAAGCGATCATGTCGGAAAACACAAAGGAGCATTTGCCATCGGTAGCCTACTCATAGTCAATGTTCCTCATTCTCGACTAAAAAACACACAGAAAAGTATTTAGACAACGTTAATACATAGAACACTGATCACGGTGTTACCAAGGCAATGTATATCTTTTGGGCCAATGTCACAGTAGTTCACCTGAACAACATTGGTGCACACGATTATAAGTGCAAAAAGTCACAGTAAAACATTATAGGTGGTTCTGTGAATGGGCACTCGGTCGCCGCTTGTCTAGTACATGGTAATGACAATGAACCACAGTAACCACCATTGGAACTCGTTCAATTGACACATCAGTGCTCCTTAGCAGTACAGTATGAATGTAATAGCGGAGATAGAAATAGCCCAATCTTAATCAGATGTTAAACATGCTAGCTGCGCATTACTTGAGTCAAGTTCATTTAGGCCATTCAGTACAGAGTCAAAACGGGTCATCCACTTACATTCCCTTACATTAAGGATTGATACAATGTTACCCCCTCTGGGTCCCAGAGTGGCCTTTTCAAGGACTATCCATTGGAAGTCATCAGCGGTATGAGCAGCACTCTTAAAGTGTTCCAGTAATGGCGCCCCTTGTACATCACATCTTATTCTACTACAGTGCTAAATGTGGTCACACAGATCATCCTCTCCAAGGCTCGATCACTCCTGTCCTTAACAGCTAGTAAGGCTTCTCGGGGGCTATACCAAGCTCTCTTCTGCGCTCTTTTGACAAGCCGTCGTGAGTATACTCTCTCAAGAAGTCGTTGGCTTAGGACGTCAGATTCCGTCATGTAGTCTATTCTTCTGGAGCAATTCCTACGGATACGTAAGAATTGACTTTCTAGATATCACAATCTTCCATGAAGATAGTAAACTTCACACCACCCTATACCGCAAACCAGCTGAGCGAAATTCACTCTTGCGCTACAGCAGCCATCACCCGCGGGGCCTGAGGGATAATTTACCGGTAGGCCAGTTCTTACGTATCCGTAGGAATTGCTCCAGAAGAATAGACTACATGACGGAATCTGACGTCCTAAGCCAACGACTTCTTGAGAGAGGATACCCACGACGGCTTGTCAAAAGAGCGCAGAAGAGAGCTTGGTATAGCCCCCGAGAAGCCTTACTAGCTGTTAAGGACAAGAGTGATCGAGCCTTGGAGAGGATGATCTGTGTGACCACATTTAGTACTCAAAGCAATGCTGTTAAGAAGGTCATTAATAAACACTGGTCATTAATCTCGGATGACATTGCACAACCTAATCCACCCATGCATTCATTCAAGAGAGCGAAGAGTGTCAAGGACCATGTAGTTCGTTCCTTCCTCGACAACCCAGCAACACCATCCTTACAAACACTCTGGAATCTACCTGTGACGGTGGGGCACTATAAATGTGGCCATTGCAAGGCCTGCAGGATGACTATTCAAACAAAGAAATTCACCTACAAACACCATCAAATAGAGCTACAGACATTCACCAATTGCAACACGAACAACGTTATTTATGGAATCATCTGCCCATGTGGTTCCATCTATGTGGGTCAGACACAACAGAAGATTAAAACGCGAATACTACAGCACTGTAGTAGAATAAGATGTGATGTACAAGGGGCGCCATTAGTGGAACACTTTAAGAGTGCTGCTCATACCGCTGATGACTTCCAATGGATAGTCCTTGAAAAGGCCACTCTGGGACCCAGAGGGGGTAACATTGTATCAATCCTTAATGTAAGGGAATGTAAGTGGATGACCAGTTTTGACTCTGTACTGAATGGCCTAAATGAACTTGACTCAAGTAATGCGCAGCTAGCATGTTTAACATCTGATTAAGATTGGGCTATTTCTATCTCCGCTATTACATTCATACTGTACTGCTAAGGAGCACTGATGTGTCAATTGAACAAGTTCCAATGGTGGTTACTGTGGTTCATTGTCATTACCATGTACTAGACAAGCGGCGACCGAGTGCCCATTCACAGAACCACCTATAATGTTTTACTGTGACTTTTTGCACTTATAATCGTGTGCACCAATGTTGTTCAGGTGAACTACTGTGACATTGGCCCAAAAGATATACATTGCCTTGGTAACACCGTGATCAGTGTTCTATGTATTAACGTTGTCTAAATACTTTTCTATGTGTTTTTTAGTCGAGAATGAGGAACATTGACTATGAGTAGGCTACCGATGGCAAATGCTCCTTTGTGTTTTCCGACATGATCGCTTCAATGGCTAAATTCCTCAATAACACTCCTCTCCCTACATTTAGATAATTAGATTTTTCAAGCTCCCTGGTGACACCAGTAAAGTTTCTACACCCGGGGTCACCTCCTCCCACTCTTTCGATTTTTACTTGAGAATAACTATTTTTCTCAAGTATTTGCTTTTTTCGAGTCTATTGTCCCTGTCTATCATATTGCCGTGACGCTACGCGGGCAGCATCTAGCGTCTGCTACCGGTACGTCATCCCATGACGAGTGATGACGATTAGGTCTATATAACGGATGATGAGCTGATGGCTTGGTTCCCTCCTTCATACATTGCAAATGGGGCCAGCGCGTAGTGGTAAGTTCACTCTCCCTACCCTCATAAACCAGGAGGAGGCTATCGAGGACGAAGAAATTATACCACATTTTCTGAATCTTCCTATAGCACAGACAGCGAGAACGAACAGGCTGGTCCGAGTTCTGATTACGGTTACCAAGAAAGCTGGCACCAACCTCAAGGACCCCCGCCTTTTTTAGGCGAGGGCCAATGGAGACCTCCGAGGGGCCGTGGAGGCTTTTGGCCCAGAGGACCACCAAGGGGCCATATACAAACTGGCACAAACTGGGAGAGAGGCAGAGTACAGAAACAGGTACGCTTCCCACCAGAGAGCCACGGGGAGATTGCAACATGACGGAAAGTCTACAGGTGGTGACCAGCCAACAAAAACCTGTCGTGAACATTTCATCCTATGTTTTGAAAGATGATGAAGAGAAGATCCTCAATAAGGGATTATCATTTGTGCCAACAGCGTATCCCAATCGTTTTTCATTGAAGACTGAGCTTCTCAGATTTTTTCGGAAAATCCGCCTGCGATACTTCTTCAAGCATTCAACAGCACCACTCAGAACATCACAAACAGGATTACGAGTCCCTTCGACCTTTGTGCCCTCATCCAACTCTATGACCAGTCAGATCTTGGCATATGAGAATATTGTGCTTAAAGAGGTCTCTAGAATACTTGAGACACGGAAACACACCATTATCAATGTCACTAAAATGGAGAAAGAAGCGTTGATGTCACTAAGGAACAATAAAGACATTGTCATCAAGCCCGCCGACAAAGGCGGTGCCATCGTTGTGCAAGACCTGAATAAATACAAATTAGAAATCATGAATCAACTACAGGATGGCGTCAGCTATTGCAAATTGCGAGCTGACCCTTCTAAGGATTTGGCATTTGAAATTCTGTCAATAACCAAGGAGGGCCATGAACAAGGTTTCCTTACCGAGCATGAATTTCACTACCTCAACCAGAAGGATCCACGACTCCCTACCATATATACACTGCCCAAGATCCACAAAGACATGTCCAACCTGCCTGGAAGGCCTATCGTGTCTGGATGCGGTTCTATCTTGGAGCCTTTATGTAAATATATTGATTACTTCCTCAAGCCCATCGCGGAAGGAACAAAGACATATCTGCGAGATACTCTCCAAACCATTGGTATTATTGATGAACTTCCATTTGACCCTGGAGAACAACTATTGGTGACATGTGATATAGTCTCCCTCTACACTAGTATTCCACAGCTACTGGCACTGGAAGTCACTCGCAGGGCACTTGATAGAAGACCAGCACCGATGGCGGTGCCAACAGAATTCATCATTGCACTGTTATCGATTGCCATGATGAAGAATTTCTTCCTTTTCCAAGGAAGCTTCTACTTACAGACCAAGGGAGTGGCCATGGGGGCGGCCTTTGCGCCGGACCTGGCCATCATCTTCATGGATGATTTTGAACGCACCTTCATCGATAATCTGAACAATCCTTACCACAATAAAGTGATTGAGTGGAGAAGATACATAGATGATGTGCTCATGATATGGACTGGAACTGCTGAGGACCTAATCTTATTTCACGAGTGGCTCAACAAGCAGAATAATGATATTCAATTTACGATGCAGTCGGACAGAAACAGAATTGACTTTCTAGATATCACAATCTTCCATGAAGATAGTAAACTTCACACCACCCTATACCGCAAACCAGCTGAGCGAAATTCACTCTTGCGCTACAGCAGCCATCTCCCGCGTGGCCTGAGGGATAATTTACCGGTAGGCCAGTTCTTACGTATCTGTAGGAATTGCTCCAGAAGAATAGACTACATGACGGAATCTGACGTCCTAAGCCAACGACTTCTTGAGAGAGGATACCCACGACGGCTTGTCAAAAGAGCGCAGAAGAGAGCTTGGTATAGCCTCCGAGAAGCCTTACTAGCTGTTAAGGACAAGAGTGATCGAGCCTTGGAGAGGATGATCTGTGTGACCACATTTAGTACTCAAAGCAATGCTGTTAAGAAGGTCATTAATAAACACTGGTCATTAATCTCGGATGACATTGCACAACCTAATCCACCCATGCATTCATTCAAGAGAGCGAAGAGTGTCAAGGACCATGTAGTTCGTTCCTTCCTCGACAACCCAGCAACACCATCCTTACAAACACTCTGGAATCTACCTGTGACGGTGGGGCACTATAAATGTGGCCATTGCAAGGCCTGCAGGATGACTATTCAAACAAAGAAATTCACCTACAAACACCATCAAATAGAGCTACAGACATTCACCAATTGCAACACGAACAACGTTATTTATGGAATCATCTGCCCATGTGGTTCCATCTATGTGGGTCAGACACAACAGAAGATTAAAACGCGAATACTACAGCACTGTAGTAGAATAAGATGTGATGTACAAGGGGCGCCATTAGTGGAACACTTTAAGAGTGCTGCTCATACCGCTGATGACTTCCAATGGATAGTCATTGAAAAGGCCACTCTGGGACCCAGAGGGGGTAACATTGTATCAATCCTTAATGTAAGGGAATGTAAGTGGATGACCCGTTTTGACTCTGTACTGAATGGCCTAAATGAACTTGACTCAAGTAATGCGCAGCTAGCATGTTTAACATCTGATTAAGATTGGGCTATTTCTATCTCTGCTATTACATTCATACTGTACTGCTAAGGAGCACTGATGTGTCAATTGAACGAGTTCCAATGGTGGTTACTGTGGTTCATTGTCATTACCATGTACTAGACAAGCGGCGACCGAGTGCCCATTCACAGAACCACCTATAATGTTTTACTGTGACGTTTTGCACTTATAATCGTGTGCACCAATGTTGTTCAGGTGAACTACTGTGACATTGGCCCAAAAGATATACATTGCTTTGGTAAAACCGTGATCAGTGTTCTATTTATTAACGTTGTCTAAATACTTTTCTGTGTGTTTTTAGTCGAGAATGAGGAACATTGACTATGAGTAGGCTACCGATGGCAAATGCTCCTTTGTGTTTTCCGACATGATCGCTTCAATGGCTAAATTCCTCAATAACACTCCTCTCCCTACATTTAGATAATTAGATTTTTCAAGCTCCCTAGTGACACCAGTAAAGTTTCTACACCCGGGGTCACCTCCTCCCACTCTTTCGATTTTTACTCGAGAATAACTATTTTTCTCAAGTATTTGCTTTTTTCGAGTCTATTGTCCCTGTCTATCATATTGCCGTGATGCTACGCGGGCAGCATCTAGCGTCTGCTACCGGTACGTCATCCCATGACGAGTGATGACGATTAGGTCTATATAACGGATGATGAGCTGATGGCTCGGTTCCCTCCTTCATACATTGCAAATGGGGCCAGCGCGTAGTGGTAAGTTCACTCTCCCTACCCTCATAAACCACCCCCCGGGTCCCCTCTTTGTTTAAAGATTACGGGGGTAGTGTTTCTGAATTTTTAACTCCGCATAATTCCTAGCCCAATCTTTGTTCTAGATTCAGCACCGCTCTCCCATTGAGGTGATTTTTCACCGAAGAACGGTGAGTGTTTCAAGACCTAGCCTCCATAATTCTGAGTAAACCACCTCATGTTACTCGCTCGTGACCCCGCTGCACTTTTTACTCTTTCTTACAGATACGGTGCCATGTGCGCCTTGAACATTTACATTAGAGCAGGTAATGACATTGCGTGTTGTACTCTATTGGTTCACGGCGGTTTTTTAAGTTGATGCTTGGTTGGTGACTCTGTCCTCTATACTTTAGTTTTCAGATACGTCTGCTGAATTGTTTCTAGCCGTTATATTTGGGGCAGGAATTTATTTACTTCATTAATTTTGCTGTTTGGAAGGGATACGCTGGAAGTTTCCGCGTTTTGTGTAAGTGCTGCAATTTCCCACTACCGCCCTTCTAGAAACTATGTAAATAAATTATATTGATCTGTAGTATATAATTGAGGCTTCTCATCACGACACCTTATTTTCTCAGGTGTTGGTGTCTCTCTACACATTTTGGAGCCAGTGTGCCCGTTTTTCTTACATCGGAGCCCTCACTGTAGGACTCATTATGGTAAACTTAAGGACCGTATTGGCCTTGCTAGTGGTTATCTTATCTGTCTCTCGGTTTTTATTACCAATGGTGTTTTACTTTGATTTTAGGTGTCCTCCCTTCATCACAGTCCTGAGGAAGACCCCCGTGTAAGGTGTTAATTGGCCTACGATATACCTTGGGGTCGAAACGTCAACACTCTTTCCTTTGTGCCAGCCCCCAGAAACAACAGAGAATACTCAATTGTGTTTCACAAATGTGGTCTAGCTATTTGAATCAATGAATAATTCATGTACCACTGGCAAAATATTTAGGCCAGAATTTATTTGAATTGGGCATTTTATGCATTCACGATTTCTATACTTCCTTCACAATCTCTTACCCTCACGAGAATCACTTACCCCTCAACCCCCTTTTTCCCTGTCCTTTTGGGCACCTATCTGTGTATTGACTTGAATTTTGATATATGTACAATGCATTTTTTCTATGCAGCAGTGTGATTAAATAACACTTGCTACGTATTTTCGTTTTGTAGTGTTGTTAATTTGATGCGATTATAATGCTTTATATTATGTCCGGTTAGTTCTAGTTTACTGGGATCATTCTATATTGTACTGCTAACTACCCAGGTCCCAGTACCATTGGGTCTATCCTTTTATGTATAAATCTCCCAAGGGTGGGCACCTTGGAAGATAGCAAGAGCCGGTCGTCGGGGAGCGGTCCCCAGGGTCATAAGTGGCTCCAGAAGGGGGGGCTGAGTAGCCCCCCTCCTTTAACCCGTTTGCTGCTTCGAACGTTCCGCGCCAGTGCGGAACGTTCTATTAAGCGGGCGGGGCCGCATCGGCCAACGGACGTGAGCAGCACTACCAAGGTAGTGCTCGCGACGGCCGTTGGCCGACAGCAGCAGCAAACGGGTTAATTGGCATGAGCTGGTCCCAGGGACCGTGGTGGTCCATGGGGCCCGGTATTAGTATTTGCTTGGCCCTGGGTAGGTGGTGGTCCCCGGGGCATATGTAAGCCCCAGGAGGGAGGGGTCCATGTGCCCCCCTCCTGTATTTTAATTGAAGCCCCGGGGAGGTGGCGGTCCCAGGGGCTCTTAGAGCCCAATGAAGGGGGTCTGCATGGCCTCCCTCCTTAATTTCAATAAATCCTCGGTGAGATGGTGGTCCCTGGGGCTCATAAGAGCCTCAGGAGGGGGGCCCTGTGCACCCCCTCCTTCATTTTTTAAATGTATGTGCATGCCCCAGGGACCTGGCGCACAGGGGGCTTTTTTTAAAACAAGCAAGGGAGCCCGCGCTTGATTTTTTTGCTGTGAATTTGTGAATCCATCACAATTTTCACCGCAAAGATAAAAAAAAAGGCTTTTTTTCCCCTGGCACCAAGGCTAGGGGATCAGAGTTTTCCTACCCTGTCCCCTTCTCTTTTTTTTTTTAGGTTTTAGTTTGGGACTTGGCTGAGGCCGAGCCCCAAGATGGCTGCCAACACTTCCTGGTTCAATAGATGGCAGCCAATCAGATCTCTGCACGAGATCGGGAGGGTTCGCGTCCCAAGATATTCAAATTTGGATTTCTTTTAATGACTCTAAAAACTACTGAACGGATTTACACCAAAAAGCAAAAAGGGTGCTTTCAGGACCAAGAACTACCTTCCTGCCAAATTTGGTGTAATTCTGTCCAACTATTCGGGCTGTAGTCGTGTCTAAAATTCCAAAGGGAATTGACATGGGAAATGCTAATTTTTGGACCCCTCTCGGCCCCCTTTTTCTCAGACCCCACTTGACGGATCACCCTGAAACTGTCCATGCACAACTAGAATCACAGGCACACTTTAAAAAAAAAAAATGTCATAAGGATTTGTCAAACAGTGCCAAAAATATAGGGAAGTCAAAAGATGCTTTTCGTATGGAAACTAGGTCCTAACTATAACTACCTACTGGCGACCACCATTGGGCAATATAGTAAAGATGAAGGAAGGGCTAAACAGAGCTGGGAGTTAAAGCTCAACACACAGTCCATTCAGACCTGAGGAGAATTCATGACCTACAACCATCTTATCTAATAAACACACCTAAGAAATGCACCCCTAATAAAAATTATTTACCTTCAGCTTGAAATTCACGTATGAAATGAATTGCCACATCTATCCATTAAAACACCCCTTCGACACCTGGCAAAACTGGTGGAAGCCTGGAACCTCCAACCTTGCCTTTCTGTAGGCTGTGGGTTACGCACACACAACTACTACATCTTTATATCTCTTCATTATTTTACTATTTCTGAACGCAGGAAAATTCAATATTATTTGATGTCTTGAAAGCTTAAGTTGGGTTAAAAATTCAAAGTTGCTCCAAACAGAGGGCCTGAAAATATGTCGTGCCCAGGTCTCCAAAATCCCTCAGATGGCCCTGGGAGGCCCTCCTGGTCACAGGTATCTTCACCTGCTGCCAATGGGGCGTGCAGTTCGGCAGTACACCCGTTCCTGGTTTACACACAGTGGTGAAAATGTGCTGCCTTCGCTGTTAAATCTGGCTAGGATTCGCCTTAATCAAACTGATAAGGTCCAAGAAGAACGTGTGCCAGAGCTCAGCAAATGAGCATGTCGAACCGCAAACCGTATATCAAAGCTGTAAAATGTAATTGCCGGCTTGGTTGATAAGAATAAAATAGTGACTGGTGTAAATATAATAATTTGTTTTAGAATGCATTAATAGCTGGCATAAACGTCCCTCGCGGAGATTGAAGAGAAAAGTTAAACAATACTTTGTTAAACCAATGTCGCCAATCATCAGTTAGTTTCCTTACATCCGAACTAGTTTCCCATTTTGAAAAGCAATCAGAAGCCAGCAACAGATGGTGCATTATTGAAAGCCATCCCCGAAGTGTCAGGCCATCAGCAGGCAAATCGCAGTTGCCAAGAGATGTGGGTCGGACAGATGGAGCAGCGAGGAGATTTCCTAGAAGAATAACACAGTGTACTGACTGAAGCGAACAGTGTTGTCGGGGATGTGTTCAGAGGTGAGGCTGTGGGGAGCTTTCTGCAATCGAGAATGCTATTTCGAATCACTAGCGAAGCGGGTACATCGCAGGAGTAACTCGATCCTGGCGTGGGGCAAGATTTATGAAAACAACAGTTGGTTTATGACTCAGAAAACAAACATGTTAACTATATGGCAGGTGTATTTTGCCCCTAAAACTTAAAATGCAACAAGACCCGGTTTTGTTTTAGTTTGATTTTAGAAACCTAAAATTAGATCAGAGAAATCTAACTTGTTTTATGGTATTAACTTTCGGCAGTAAATTTAAACTAGTTCATCTATGAGCCAAATATTTCTGGGTGTGCATATTATACCGGGCGAGAGTCTTGGACCATGTTGCGCCATGTTGGACCATGTTGCAAGCAAGGACAATGGCCCCGTCTACCCCATTGGTGAGCCCAATAATAGAGCCATATTTGGTGTGCAGGGTGTCCTTCGGACACCCGACACCCGCGCCACTGCATCTGCTGCACTAATGATGGAAATGTAGCCTTGAACTCCATTGTTGCAGCTGAGAAGAATTAAAATGTCCGCTATGAAGAAGCTCCTTCGTTCACCCCCCCCCCCCCCAACGACTTTGACTCAAAAACGTGCACCGCTTCCTTATCAGGCACCAGCCTACTTATTGCTCTCCTAATACATCACAGATATCTAAGGGTATTAGGAGAAGACTCCTCGCCCACTGTTAGTAGTGACGAGCTTCATCATTGGTGTCTCCTCCTCACCTTGTGGACTCGACATAGTTGAGAGTTCCTGATATTTTTTTAATCTGGATAGAAGCAGGAATCCAAGTTTTTTTTGTTGTTGTTTTTTTTTATTTTAATGTCTTAGGGTATACCAAAAGATTTCCCTTTTTATTTATTGGGTACCCTGGGCATGGTTAAAAAAAGGTGGGTTATTTTGGATGTCTACTGAAAGCAATGTTTCGTACATTCACTGGAAATTTTGCCTATGTGTTTCAGCCGTCTTATCTGTCCTAAATGGTCACCTGCTTTCTTCAGGCTTAGGAAGATCCTTAACTAGTCGATTTAGAATCTAATGCAAACATAGAGCGGCACACGGCTCTCATGCCAGTTTTTCTTCAGATGTGATTAACTGTGATGTAGATACTCATTTTTACATTAAAATTCAATTTATTGGTTAAAAAAATTCGATAACCAACAATAATAAAATACCCCATGGTGATCACTGCAATACTAAACTCTGTGATATACCCAAACCTATTTAGTGTGCACTGCACATGTATTTACACATAATAGTGACAATAACATCAGTGTGGACCCCAGTAGAGCGTCCTACTTTACCCTCATGTGGGATATTTCCTACTTCATTGGCATGGGAAGGGGGCACTTCCCTGTAGTCTCACACCAGGAGAGGTATATTATTATGTCATAACTGGTGGTTTCAACCATTACAATGGGAAACAATATAGAGGCGTGTACGACAAACCAGCATCAAGGGCTCCAGATTGTCAATTGCCATTTAATTCATGCATCCCTTCTCATATGCTTAAGAAGCTGGAGTAAGGTTATTATGTTAATAGCAGCATATCTTAACATGCTCATCACATTTATGTTGGCTACATTAGTTGGTGGTAAGGAGGAAGCTTGCAATTGTAGCAAGCGCTCATTCGTCACACATCTTTTTAACTAGCCATTTAGTCCGCATTCTCATTCCTTAGTTGTGGTTATAATTTTGCTAAAAGGGCCTACACCACTGAAGGCAGCTATTAGCCAATATGTATTTGTCTCCCTCACACAATGATTTTACCCAGCCACACTCATACATAGACATAACTCATAAGCCGTGGATTTTAATAGAACAAATTGTCCTTAGGTATTAATGTTTGAAAACATTATAACTTACTTCGTCACGGGTAAAATGCTGCCACTGCACCTACTTGACCCAATTTCCACCGCAATGGACGGGTATCGTAGGGGTTTCTACTGTGTTATTACTAGGCTCGCCAAACACGCACTGGTTGCCCTCGCCGGGCATGCCCAGTACATGTGACACCAGATGCTGTGTCCGGTGTGTGCATGCAGCCACCAGGGGAGTAAAGAGGGTTGCAGCTGCCCCTAATCTTTTCCACACCCAAACAAAGCCTTTCCACACTGTGTGATGTTGCGCATGGATTCTGTCAATAAACATCACTGAATAAGCTTGTTGTCACGGGCTGTAGAAATATCAAAAGTCAGGTAGAAGGTCCAGAAATCCTTTTATTGTTGCTCTGTGAATAAGGGCGTTAACATTTTTTGCTTCACAAGCAACGTTTTGTGAAATTGCTGATTATGATTGTTGGCCTTTAGGTTGTTTGCTGAGCATTTCCACTTTCCCTTCCAAATTGCTCACACAATTTGTTTTTTCAGGAGATTTAGTTTGTTAGTGAAACGGATTGTCAAACACACAAAAGGTGGTGGGAGGATTGTTTGCAAATTGTTTAACCACTGACACTAGCTCAGGGTAGCATTCCAGCCCATGTTCTTTTGCCCACTAGGACAACTCAGTTTGAAGCCAGCCATATGCTAATCGGTCTCGACCCACATCCAATCAGAACAGTCCAGCTCGAACTGTCAAGCTGGGTGTCCTGCCTGAACCATAACACAAGCAACCAGTTTCACTCTGATTGGGGCACTTGCGTTGGTGTAGCTTGGCTCTAGTTGCACAGTGAGCAAGGAACACACATCTGGGCATACCTGTTGGACCTGACCCTGTTTTCAGGGTCACCACCAGATTTTTGCCTTTTGTTTTTGAACCTGCTTTTGTTGCCTTCACTCCCTGTTTTTACTGAACTCGCTTTTGTTGGCATTAGGACTCTGGGCATGTTACCACTCCTAACCAGTGCTAAAGTGCTTGTGCTCTCTCCTTCAAACATGGTAAATCTGGACTACACCTAATTGGCACATTTAATTTACCTGTAATTCCCACCCTAAGTGCGAAGGGCATGCCCAGACGTGGGTTCCATGCTCTCTACAACCGGTTTCAAGCTAGCCTGGCTGATATGGGGTGATACCCTGGAACTGTTCTCAGGATGCTTGTTTTCCGGTCCAGGGAGGACCTGGCTTGGCAGTTCAGGCTGAACTGTTCCCATGGGGAGCAGGATCAAGGCTGATTTGCACATGGCTGGGTCTAAACTGGAATTGCGTAGCGAGCAAAATAACGATGGATTAAACCCAGATCTGTGACTGGGGTTGAATTTTTGACAATGTTCAGCATTCCGTCCATCATCTTTTTGTGTTGCATTGGGGTGTGGTAAGCCATCTGTAGTATGTAGTATTTTATGAGCCTGGAGCCGGCATTGCGGGACACCAGGGTGGGATAGCCAAGATCGTCTGGCACTCTCTGCCTGTACAATGGTGGCCTAGCTCGTCATCCCAGTTGTGTCGCAAGGAAGTAAGCAGTGTTGCTGCGTGTGTGAAGAAAGAACTGGCGAGCCAGCATATTAAGTGGCGGCATGTTCCTATTACATGCAAATATTGAATTGTTACATGCTTTTCGTGTTCTTGCTGTGTATCACCACAGTGTATTCTCAGCGTCCTAATAAGGGAATTGTACAGCAGAAATTGGCCTGGAGAAAGCCCAGCAGCTGCATTGAGTTCATCCATAGGGAGCAGAGTGCCCAAAGTATGAAGACCTGCTTAATGCCAGGCAGACACCCCTGCCCAGGAAGTGACCAATCCCCCCACAGCATGCCCAATAGCAGTAGTGCCGGAGCGTATGGTTGCAGCATTCTGGTAAGGAAATGGCATAATTGGTAACAACGGTGTGCCACTCGTAGATGAGGGGTGCAGGGCAGTGCCACTCTAGAGAAGGGATGGAAGAGGTGCAGTATGCGTGTTAAGTCCCATTGAAGGGAGGCAGTCACAGTATCAGCCAGCTGAAGGTGCGAAAACAACCACCAGGCCACCCACCGTAGCTGAGATGCCAGGTAATAGTGCTCAAAGTTCAGCACTCCGAGTCCTTCTTCATCAGTAGGTAAATAAAGTTTATTACGAGCCACCCTACGGCGTGGCCATACCAAATAAAATCGCCCGTCGTCTGTTCCAGTGAGCGGAAGAAGGGCTTGATGATGTAAAGGGGGAGATTGGCAAAGAAATGTAATAAGTGGGCAGCATCACCATGTTGTGAGAGCTATGCTACCCGACACCGAGAGCGGCAGTGACCTCCAGAATGCCATCTGTGTCTGCAGAGAGGTCTCCACCTGGGTAAGTTTACCAATTAGGAGGTAAGCAGGTCTATGATAAATGTGAATGCCCAGGTAACGAAACGTGACAGGCTGCCATGTCAGCAGTGTACCAAAGATTAGCAGCGCAGGGTCTGTCATTGTGCGGCGAGTGGAAAGAGACAGGATTTAGCCCTTTTGACCCTGAGAGCTCTGCAAAATTAGTGAGTGTCAGTGCTATTTCACCAACAACTGTAGTGTAGTTCCGATTTCCCTAATAGGCTCTGCGCATTGGAATAATATACCCTATAGGCTTGACATAGGACTGAGGTCGGTATGTCTCTATCGAGTATATTAAACTTAATTACTTTTGTGCCAGCTAGCTCAGAGGCCACTAGAAACTCCTTGAGAACAAGAACGGAGTAGTTTCTGGCAACCGCATAAACATGACTACTTTGTTTCCCTTTAGAATCGGAACACGTCTCAGAATCGTGGAAACAATAGATAACAGTTTCACTCAGTTATTCGTGCATGCTTAGTTTCCACAGAGTTACACAGAAAGAAAAGACGGGCGTTTCAATAAAGAGGTTTTATTGAACAGTCTTGTTTCTCGTGTAAGAGATATGTGCTGTTATGATCACAAGACAGTATGCAAGATAAATAATGTACAGCGTAAGCAGTAGAAATAAATAATACTGCGCTAGCATTATCTTTTAGCATATATTCACGTACATAAATAACATGAGCTAAAAATGCGAGTACCCATACAATGCGTCTCTAAGCTAGTTCTACCCCAATGTACCTAACCTAGTCTAGGTGTAGGGAAAGGTAAGAAGTAGGTGGAGTATTCTCTAGTATGGTATACTAAGAGTATGTTAAGTCTAGTATGCCAAGAGTCCCTCTAGGTTCTAGTCAGCTCCATACCTTGAGAATGAGAGAGGTGGGAATCTCCTGCCGGATCTGGAACTCTAAGACCCCGCGAAGGGAGTCAGAACACTGGAAGCTGAATTCTTCTGCAAGCAGGAATGACAGCATCTTCTCAGTGCGTCAGGCCGGGATACGGGTTCCTCTGAAGTCGAGGTCTCCTCTAACTTGCTTGGGCAAGGGAAGGTATATTTATACCTGGTAGGTGCCTTGGAATGTTAGCATTGACGTGAAGTCGGACAGAGGAAGACGTCAGGAATGAACCCTTAAGGTATAATGGTTCATACATAATAGATGAGTTCTTGGAGAAATCAATAATCCTGTGCTAGGGGAACTCCCGAGAGCTTAAGGGTCTGGTTTCTAAGAACTCGTTGTGACGTTAGGGTGGATGGATGTCGGTGACCATGCCTGTATTTGGAGTGCACGGCTAATGCCTAAATAAGGACTGGGATTCTATGCCTATATAAGGGCAATGCGAATTGTGCCTATATAAGGACATGTTTCAGGAAAACCTATATACGGACACCTAAAGCGGAATACAACACCCACTCCACTTTCGGTTGAACGATAATACTAAATGCTAAACATTAAATTGAGTACCACATGTTGCTAAAAACATTTCTAAAAGCATATAAAAAGAAGTTTAAAATAAACTGTTGAATGCAATAGGTACAGGCATTTAAAGCATCATTTTCATTCTAAGCATATAATTGAAATAAATGCAACATGAATGAATAAACAGAAATATATACATATGATAAAATGGTTGACAAGTTTTCAAAAATCAAAGCTATTGCATATCATGGTATTAAATGAAATGTTAGACAAGTAAGGTGACAATGTGTCCCTGGAAGAATTCAAAGAAGTCCGTTTTATAAGAATAGTTCTACTGTAAGCAGATTATTTTGCCATGTATTTTCAAAAACTAAAAAGAAAAAGTTCAATTCTGGGAAAAGTTCCAAGTTTGGAAAATATGAAGGCCAAATTTCATTGCTTTCCTGGTACACTGTGAGCCGAATCAAAGTCAGTGTATCGGTCTGGTGTAAACATGAAATCATCTATTTCTGTAGCCAAAATATCGTCTACCGAAGTTGGTGACATTTGTAACACCTCGTTCAGAAGGTTAATTGCACAGAGATGAGAAACATCGCCCTCAGCATGAGATGCCGCAGCAATGTTCGCGTCCGTTGTTACCTGTGTGCCTGTTGATCCATCTCGTACCTCAGCAGCTGCAGGAAGCGTCTGTGAGATCTCGATGAATTCCATCATCAGGATTGGTAGCCTTTGGGGACAACACAGAGCATCAGCCGTTATCAGGTCCAGCAGAGTATCGATATCCGTTGGCATGACTGATGGAAGTGTTAGACAGGTGTCTAGCACGCATTCTTCACCGCAAAGCAGGCAGCGTAGAACAGGTAAGATGCAATCTTGCCAGATTGGTCTGAATGACAGGAACCACGTTGTATTAAGTTACCGTAGACGAGGCATGCCCAAAAGCTGTACTATTCGCTCACGGCACTTTCGTTCAAGGAGAGTTTTCTCCACATCGCTCGGAGTGATGTTGGCGAAGAGGCTTGCCATAGCGTAGTAGTAGGAATAAAAAAAGGATTCCTGCAACAAGTGCTAGAATTAACGGCACACCACCAAACACTGAATGTGCAAAGTTTGGGATGATTCCGAGGACTGCCTGGAAAGGTGCTAATAGTCCCGAACAGATGGTCTTAAATACATGTACAATCCCGCTCGTATCAGACATGTTAAAGATACGTCCCATCATTTCTACGAAATGTATAGGGCAGTTTGTATGAATTAAAGCCTGTATCTCAGCCGAAGTCCTTGCAACTTGTAAATCATAGATTTCTTTGGCCGAGGTCAGAGGCACTGTTTGTTGTATAAGCATGGCTTTCATTCTGCTTAAAGTATCAAATCGTATAAAAGAAACATTCAATGAAGGCCATAAAGGCGACTCCCTGACTGTGTCTATTGGGGGGAACAATACTTGCATACAGCAAGTGACCCTGGAGTCCACCGTTACTAGATATGGGATGCCTGGCAACATGCCACAGCAACTCTGATCATTCAACATGAGGCAACTCCCGTTAGAAAGTTGGCCAAACGTTGGATTAATCACAGTAGCTGGTGTACCCTGCTGGTGGCAGGACAAATTTGCCACAGAACCATTACAAGCCCCGTGTAAAGAGATGTCCTGACATATGAGCGAACCGCTTAGTGCATTTTCACAGTGTGTACCACTTAGAAACACTTCACGATCCCCACTCCAACATCTGTATTCGTAAGGTAAATTCCAGGATGTTTTAATGTATTCTTTACCCAACCTTTCATATTTGCCTGCTTGCATTTGTTTAAGGCAATACAGAAACTGAAAAGTAGTGACAGGCAGAGTGATTTTGCCATGAATAAGCCATTCTGTAGCTGGTTTTTCTGCCACTATGAATGGTAATTTTTCCAGTTTTTCAATGCTCAGCACTGTATACTTTGCTCCTCTTTGTGCCAGTTTGATCTGTTTATCAGTTAGATTGTATTCTGCAAACAGAGCCGATGTGTTGATAAAACGCCAAGGCACATAGCCCGCACGCAAAGATTGCAGCGTCCAGCTTAATAACATAATAGAACGTAACTGAGATTGGCCTTGTTGTAACATGGCTAAATCTTGTTCCAGTATGTCAATAGCAGAGGATACAATGTTGTCCAAAGAATAAATTCTGGATGACAAAGTTGTTAACCCATTGTCGACCACAGTGAGAGTTTTCTCTAAGTTAATACGATCAAGGTCACGTATTCGTTCTGCGGCCTCTGCCTGTGAAACCTTCCATGCTTCATTATAAGCAGCATAGATGCCGGCATATATGAAACGTTTTTGACGCGGTTTTCTTGGTCCTAGCAAGAATTCCCTAAGGTCTGCGTCTTCTTTAAGTAAAGATAAGTGTTGTTTCACATCCTTAAGTGTAGATTTTTGTAGCCAGTCGAGGCACAATTTTCCTACACTGTATGTTGTTACTACCCCTGGATGTTGTCTTTGGACGGATCGTGGGTCTGGCCTATGGATAGTAAACCCCTGTGTTTTATTCAGGAATCTTTCTTGACAGATGTTTGTGTCTGTGGGCCAGATCAACCATTTTCTCCAATCAGGATTTGTTCTGTTGATTTGTAGTATTGTGTCAACTGTAACCGCTGTCTGTGTATTGTTATTACTGGCAGGTGTTGGTACAGAAGGTGTTTTCATGTCTTTGATCTTGGCTAAACCAAGGCAAGACGTTTGTTGCACAGTGTCATTCAAAAACATTATTTGCTGAGGGATGATACATGCTCTAAACAAAGCTTCTATCCCCTGCACTTGCCAATCTTTAGTACCCCAGACAGATTTTGTGTCTATTGTGTCTTTCAACAAGTCGAAACCATGTTTAGACAGTTGGGCAATAAATGCTGCAGAGTAAATCTGTTTTGTATTAGTTAACATAATTTTCAGTCCTGTTTTGTTTACATTTTTATAGTAAAATGTTTCTGGATCAGATGTATTGTATCCTGAAAAATATGGAAACTTTTTAGCAAACGTTTTTGAACTACTTTTTGGTGGTGTAGGACAATGCTCCCATTGGTTAAACATAAACACATTTCTAGGTGTTGCAGATTTATGCAAAAAATGATGACCATAGTGGTTATAGCAATACAGCTGTTCATAGTCTGATGAACCCTCTAAATATTCATTATTAGAAAATGCAGCAGACCTTTCTAGATCAAACATCATATCATTTACAGTTTCAAAGTCCCAATCATCAGAATAGGTACTGGATGAAATAAAATCACTTAGTGAAATTTTAAATAAATGTGGAATGTTCAAAAGTTCCGTAGGGCCGAAGATATCGAAATCTGTTTTGTCCCACACTACATTATCCTGTATAGGAACGGCTGTGATGTTCACTGCTGGCAAGTCTCTTGCTTCACGATGGGATGATTTGTGTGGTTTTAAAAGTAAGTTCACATCTTTACTTTCAATGTCCAAATGGATGTATCTGCCATTTATAAGCACGCTCATAGTCATAACCAAAGCTAGCCAAAGCAGAAAGAAAAATATTCCAGAAATAATCCACAGTTCAATCCATGGTGAAACCAGATAAGTCTTTCTCAGGAAATGAAAAAGTCTTGAACTTGTTGTTTAAAAGTTTTTGATGCTGGCGTCGTTTCAGGCTCACTCGGATCCTCAGAAAACGTATCAAAGTTAATGAAATAGCCAGAAGCAGTTCTGTCAATTGTTGGAATTGCATCAGGATTTGTCGAAATCGCTGGAACCAGTTGATCACTTGTTACATTGGTGTAGACAGATGTATTTGGACGAACTGTTACTTGAGTTTCAAGAGGGATGAGTTCCATAGCATTGTTGCTCAGTCCTTCATCTGTTACTGCTGAATTCTCGATGGTTATCAGTCTTTCAGTCTGAACCTCTTGGATAGTAGCGAGAGGAGTGCGTCTGCTACTAGGTCGGAGTCCACGAGGCCTACTATTTAGTATTGGCCACATACTGTGGTTTGATGAGGTCGATTGACACAAATCTTTTCTCCTTTTTTCCAGCAAGGGGCGGCAGACGTACTGTTCTTGTTCCGTGTATGGCTAGGACAGGTACTGGTTGTCTGTAAGAAGGTCCAAATTCCTTCTTGTCCGCAATCTTCTCTCTGACTAGATCCCCAACTTTTGGAATCCAGACAGGCCTTGCTGGGACTGCCGGTTTTTCCCCAGTGGTGGTTGGCTGCAGGAACACGTTGCTTTGTTTCGATCTTAGTTCATTTAGATCCTGTAAAACAGCCAAACGATCTTTGATATCAAAGGGTTTATTTTCCACCACTGTGCCTTTACATTCGAGATCAGGAACCCACATTCTTGTCCCAAATAGGACCTCATATGGAGTGACACCCCCTAGAGAACTTCTTGGCAAATTATTTAATGAGCGTTGGACCCCATAAAGATGTTTGACTCACCCATCACCCGAACCTAATACCCTAGCTGTTATAGACTGCTCTATGTCCCGGTTTTTCCTTTCCACAACAGAATTTCCCTCAGGATGAAACGGAGAGGAGTACCGCAATGCAGCGCCCAAACTGGCCATGGCTTCTTTGTAAGCCCGAGAGCTAAACGCAGGGCCCTGGTCAGAATGTAGCGTGCCTATTGCGTATGTGCCGATAAAGACTCGCAAATCTTTTATAACAGTTCGAGCATCAGCCGAGCGCTGAGGCCCTATCCATAGGAACCTTGACTTAGTATTTGTGGGATTGCATTTGTCCAAAAGGACGCCTGCACGTAGATAGTCTAATGCTGTCTAACAATGGTGTCTGTACTGGGCAGGCTACTTCGTAGCATGGTGTCTGGTGGCGTTCTGCATCACGCTGTACCTTACAGTCTATGCAGTCATTGATGAAGATGTGAATCTGTGTATTCATTCCAGGCCACCAGTACATCTCTTTTAACGTCAATATTGTTTTAGAGATCCCTTGATGTGACAGACCCTTGCTTCATAAATCAAAGCTGCTCTACGTTCCATGTTTGGAATTACCCTATCCCCCACTCCAGGGATTCGAGCAAAAGGAACGTTGTTCGCATCAATTACATAAGAGTACTTTTTTAATTTTTTTTTATTGGTTTTCATAAAGTCTCATACAGTGTGCAGTTTAAGAAAAAAACACAGCATTCGATACAACCATATTCAAAGAGAATCAGAAGAACAGCACGTGACTACAAATGAATCTTACATGTGAGCAAGTGCAACAGACTGTCATTAATACCTGTAGCATGTGGTACATACATTCACAGGGACTCAGTGTCCAGGGTAACTGGTCGGGCAACAGAACGCAAGTACACCAACAGAGGCTCCCAGATGTCCCTGGGCCTGGAGGATGATGGTAGTTCCTCTGCATATAGGACTAGATTATCTCGGCAATATACCAAATCCCTAAGCCACTGTTCCACTGTAGGGCTCAGCGTACTATCCCATACCAATGCCACTCGGCACTTGGCAATAAGCAGCGCCACTTTCGTCAGCCTGCCCGTGACACCTTTTAGGAAGGGAACAAGACCAAGCAAGCATATGTGTGGGGAGCACTGTAGTACAGCCCCAACAATCTTTGATAACTTGGTAATCACCGCAGCCCAGTATTCCGACACCCTCCTACAGGTCCAAGCCAGATGCCAGAAATCCGCCCCCAAAGCCCCGCATCGCTTGCAAGCATCTGTGTCTCGAAGCCCATATGTAAAAAGTTTATGCGGAGTATAGTAAACTTGATGAAGATATTTAAAGTGTATGATACGCAAGTTCCCATTTGGGGTGAGAGCGCTGGTGAGCTGGCAGCAGTGCTCCCAGTCCTTCTGCGTGAGTGGTGGGTCGAGATATTCATTCCATTTGCTAAGGCTTCTATCACAAGAGAGGGGCCTGTCTTCCTTGGCAGCGCGGTAGAGTTTAGTGACTAGTTTGTGTCGGGTGGGTGCGAGGAGCAGTGTGCGTAGCGCCATCGCCTCCGGTGGTTCCATCGGGAATGTGGGGTAGTGAATCTGCAACGCATTTTTCAGCCTATGCATGTAAAAGACGAAGCGGTGTCTTATTCTGAATATAGTCCGTATCAGAATGAGCTAAAAAGGTACAGCCAGGATATAGATCTTGTAGTTTATCTATGCCTACCTGCGCCAGTGTACGCAGAGCCCCCCGTTCATGTGTTACCGATATGTTTGAGTGGTGAGCCAACGGTAATAGTGGAGAGTATAAGGGTGGTTTACCTGCCACACGGCCCAGTGCCTGCCAGGCGGCAATCGTCGAGTTAATAGTGCTAAAGGTGTTGCGAGGCGTAGGCCTACGGTCGTGTGTTAATAGAGAACTCAATGGGAGGGGATGTGCATCCCAGTGTTCCACAGCCACATGTGGGACAAAAGCATGAGAGGTGAACCAGAAATGCGCGTATTGTGCGTGTGCACAAAGGTAGTAGAGATAAAAATCGGGTACACTGAAGCCCCCGCATCTGTAATCCAGTGTGAGAGTCTTCCAGCTCACCCGTGCCTGCCGGCCAACCCCAGGCTAGGTGAAGCAGCAGAGTGCGCAGAGTTTTAAAAAAAATTTGCGTGAGTTTAAGCGGTATATTACTGACAAAATATAAAAATTTAGGCAATACTACCATTTTGATCAATGCAATGCGGTCTGCAAGAGAGAGTGGGAGTTTTACCCATCTGTCCACTTGTTGTTCCAGCATCGCCGTGGCAGTCCCATAATTCTCACGGATAATGACCTCTGGGTTCCGGTGGACCCACACCCCCAAATATTTAACCGAATCCGTGGCCCACATAAGGGGAAATTCAAGTTCATGTGGAGGAGTGCCCTCCGTCAGTGGCATCACGACAGATTTGGACCAGTTAATGTGGAGGCCAGAAAAGCGAGCAAAACGGATATATTCACGCAGAACTGGCGCTAGATATGTGCGGGGCTCACGTATAAAGAGCAGCATATCATCTGCGTAAAGAGAGATGATGACCGGCCGATGAAAAAAAATTAAGAGCCGCATGCTTGTGGACTTGCCTAATAAGGCATGCTAGGGGTTCCAGTGTCAGGGCAAATAAAATCGGTGAAAGGGGGCATCCCTGTCTGGTGCCCCTAGTGATTTGTAGTGGGTCAGAAGTATAGCCCTCTACCCAGACGCGCGCTGTGGGACTTGCATAAAGGAGACGCACCCAATTAATAAAAAGAGGTGAAAAACCCATCCGCTGCAAAACATAAAAAAGATAACCCCATTCAATTGAATCAAAAGCCTTTGCGGCGTCAAGCATGACTGCCGCCGCCGGCAGATCAGGATTGAGAGTGTGAAGCATAGCAAACAGTGTCCAGAGGTTATGGGAGGTAGAGCGCTCCGGAATAAAACCAGATTGATCTGGTAGGACCAATTTTTGCATAAGTGGCTGTAGGCGAGTGGCCAGGATCTTCGCCAGGATTTTTACATCTGTATTAATAAGCGAAAGAAGCCGGTATGATTCACAATTAGTGGGGTATTTATCTTTTTTGAGTAGTGTGATGATAAGTGCCTCGCGGAGAGACGGTGGTAATTTACCCAAATCGTACGCTTCAGCATACATTTCTATTAAAAAGGGGGTGAGTTCCTCCGTACACGTTTTGTAAAATTCGCAGGGAAACCAGTCAGGGCCCGGAGCTTTCCTATTAGGCAAGACTTTGATCGCCATTCGAATGTCCTCCTCCGTAATAGGCTGATTAAGGTAGTCCCTCTGACCATCTGACAGCCACGCCAAGGCTATCTGCGATAGATATTCATCAAGGGCGGCAACGTCAGTCTCACCTTGGGAGGTGTATAATTTTGCATAAAATTGCTGGAATTGGTCTGTAATGTCGGACACAGTGTAATGTTCTTGGCCCTCAGCATCCGTGATCTTAGTAATGACCTCCCTCTCCATGCGGTATTTAATTTTAGCAGCTAAATGGTGTCCCGGCCTACCACCCTCACCATAAGCCCGTGCTACGTGGCGCTTGGAAATATATATCTCGGCCTCCGCCAATTTCCCATGTTCCAGTATAGCGTCTTTAATAGAAGCTAGGGTCGACTCACAAGGTGCCGCTTCATAATCCTGCTCCAATTTTTTCAAGGCTGTCTCCACCTTAGCCAACTGACCTCGAAGGTCTTTTAATATACCAGCTGTCGTGCCTATACAAGTGCCGCGAATGGTGGCTTTAAATCCCTCCCAGAGTACCCCAGCACTATCCACAGACCCTTTGTTGTGTGCAAAATATTGTGTGATGGCCTCACGAATCGTCTCCATGTAGGTAGGGTCCAGAAGCGCTTCAGGCTTAAAGCGCCAAGTGAAGGCCCTAGGGACAGTTTGCGGGATAGAAAGGGTGAGGCGGACAGGACAATGATCCGACAGTGTACGCGGCAGCTCACCACCTCCGTTGCCCAGCCCGCCGCCCCCTCACTCACTAGCCAGTAGTCAAGGCGGGACCAACTGCCATGGACTGTGGAAATATGTGTGCCCTCCAAAGTGTCAGGATGTCTATGGCGCCAGATATCCAGCAATCCCAGGTCCGCCATTCCATCGTTGATCGCACGAACTACCCCAGGAGAATGACCCTCCCTACCGCTGGATTTATCCTTAGTTGGATCTAGATGTGTGTTTAGGTCTCCACCCCAGAGAACTACAGCATCCGGGAGCCCACGTAGAACAGCAAAAATACACTCATATAGTGCCGGGTCATCTGTGTTAGGACCATAAGTATTGACAATAGTAACGAGTGTGCCCATCAACTTCCCATGTAGAACAACATAGCGCCCTGCAGTGTCAGCGTGAGTGTGGATTACAGTAAAGGGAATGCCTTTTTTGACGAGGATGAGAACCCCACGGCTATAGGAGGAGTAGGAAGAGGCAAGCCGGTAGCCAGCCCAGCGACACCCGACCAGCCTGTCAGTTGTTTGTGTCAGGTGCGTTTCCTGTAGAAGGGCGATGCCAATGCCATGACGGTCCAAATGCGCCAATACCTGATGGATCTTTCTTGGTGTATTAAGCCCCCGTACATTCCATGTTAAACAAGAGATGGACATCACATTACTATGGGTACTTGCACCAGGTTATCCCTAAAACATAAAAGTGCCCAACACCACAAGACAGCTGTCCTCACCACGCAGGAGAGCGAGATTATGTTTGTTTCATAGTGCACACATGCATTCTGTAATGGAGCTAGAAAAAAGTCAGTCACGTGAACAACCCCTACCTCACCCCCCCTCCCACCAGCACCCCCTACCCACTTCAGCGACCCCAACATGGTAAAGCCTTCCCAAACCCCCAGTAACAATTCCCAAGCATAACGCCAAGGGAGTAACCAGTTGCGGGGAATACCCATAAGGGGGGGCGCCTGAGCACAGTATCCCTCCCAATGTAAAAGGAGGTGGCCAAGCCATCATGATAGCACCTACTGACCAACTGTGAAGGTTGCGTCACTTAAAAGGAAAAAAGCCATCAGCGCAGAGCAAACAGATCCAGAAACATCATTGTCGTCATTATATCAATACATGTCAATTAGCAACAGCACTGGTGCTAGAGTTCAGTGCGGTAAATGTATCTGAAAAAACGTCAACCCAGCCAGGAGAGCAGCACAAGAAACTAAGTCTACGTTCACACATGCAGTCTACCAGCGTCACTGCTCATCTGATGTTTCACTGGGGCACCCGCTATCATCTCCTGTTACAGATTTGGAGGATCGACTGCGTTTTTCAATGTTCTTGGCATAATCCATCGCCGACTTCGGGCAGGTGAAAATCTTGTGCTTTCCATTGTCTCCTATACGCAATCTTGCGGGATACAGCATGGCGTACGGTATCTTTGCTGCCATGAGGAGCTTCTTTACGGGTTGATACTCTCTCCGAGCCTCCTGAACCGCCACCGTGAAGTCAGGGTAGAAGGCAAGATCATTCCCTTGATGCGTGATGGAGCCCTTCTCGCGAGCCAGCCGAAGCACAGTGTCACGGTCTCTATAATTTAACAGACGGGCAAGGAGAGGGCGCGGCGGCGCACCCGGAGGCGGGCAGGCAGCCAAAGAACGGTGAGCCCGTTCCACGATCAGGACCTGGGACAACTGCTCCGCCCCAAAGACCACACGAAGAAGATTTTCTACGTACATTTCCAGGCGGCCCGTGTTTGTGGACTCCGGTAGGCCCGTAATGCGCAAATTATTGCGACGCGACTTAGCTTCCAAATCTTCATTACGGGCCTGTATGACTGCCAGCACCTTTTCCATGGACGCCGCCTTTGCATGGACTTGTTGCAGACCGTCCTCCGCGTCTGAGATTCGTGTCTCCGCCTCCCCCAGGCGCTGCGCATGTTTGTCCAGCTGCGCGGACATATGATCCATGCGTAAGTTCAGATGGTCAATCTTTCCATCTATGGATTGGAGACTGGCCTGGACCGCAAGAAGTGTTTTGTCAATGTTAGTGAGATGATCAGTGGGAACGTCCGCCTCAGAGTCAGAGGCTGCATGCTGAGAGGCACGGCTGGTCTTGCGTGGTTCAAACGTGAGACGCGGCTGACCGCGTTTGGATTTGCCCATGTTGTCGCCTCAGTCTGTGTTAGTCGGAGCCAAGCCCGGACAGGAAAATAAAAAAGGAATGGAGATCCCCTCAACCAGACAGGACGGCCCTGGAATGTGAAGATATGGCAAGAGAAAGGAGTCACCAGAGTTGTGTGGGGAGGCAACGAATCACCACCAACGTCACCAGTCCGGCACGTACCCAGGAAAGATGCCAGTCAAATAACGTTGTCCAGAGCAAGAAAGGTGTAGACCCTGCAGGTTAGTGGCACAGCCGCCCAGGAGGGAGAGCACTGCAGCGTGGATGGCTAGGAGAAATGAGGCAGTAGTGTCCATCCGATCAGAAGCAGGCCACCCCCGGATCTTAGGCGAGAGCCAGGCAGGACAGCAAGGATTCAAGGACAGGAGCAGCGACAGCAGGAGGGCGCAACTCCGCACAACACCGCCACCACAAACAGAAGGGGGATGGCAGCAAATTAGGCCCTCAAATAAGCAGCACCGCACTGCGCCCCATTGCAGGGGTGAACGGACGCTGCAGTGCCACCGGGTCGAATCTCCGCAAGAGCCACGGCGCCTCTAGGATCGGAGGCTCCAGCGATAGTCTGGAATGCAGGTACGCCTCCAGCACGAGGCCCGCCGGCCGCAGGATTGTCCGCTCAGTATTGGTGGCACCGCCCGCCTCTACAGGATGGAGCCGCGGCAAACCAGGAGCAGACGGTGTCCGCAGGTGCTCCGCAGGAGATCCCTCCGTGCAGCCGTGGAAGTCGCACCCCTCGGCAGGAAGATACGGCCTCGGCACTGACACCCGGGGGCCGCAAACCCGCCCCCCAGCACTAACCCGCAGGCAGCCCCACAGAGACCCGATCACCGGCTACAGTCGGAGGAGGGCAGCGCAGCAACCCGCACACCCACACCGGCAGGCTGCAGCGCCAGGAACAGAGGGCAGCCCACCCACCCAGCGCTATTCTAACGCTGAGAGGAGCGCACCATCCCCCAGCCCGCACCACGCAGACCTCCCGACACAGGCCGAGCAACGCAGCGCCCCCCACACCAACCACCGCTCAGCACCGGCACCCCCGCGGCCTACCTCCGGTCACGCTGCAAGGCTGATCCCGGCCCGCCACGCTGCCGTCACAGGCCCCGGGCTTCACTCATCTGCAGCTGGCGTCCAGGTCGTCTCCGCAGTCTGCAGTTGCCGGCAAATACTGTTCCGCACTAACTCCCAGCGCAGTATCAGCCGGTACAGCAGCAAACAGAGCCAGATGGTGAAGGATATTAAAAGGATTATGGGCTCAGCCGGCAGAGCTGCTCTACAGAGCAGCCATCTTGCCGTGCGCCCTCTAGCGCCCCCCAATTACATAAGAGTACTTGAGTGGAAACTTTTTTGGTAACGCTGCACCACTGCCTTTGCTCGTAGCATTGACAGCCAACGATATCTCACTGTCTATTCTCGTTTTTGAACGAGTGATCGCAGCTACGGAAGCCGTCTGAACAGCCCCCTTTGCGGCTTTGTCAGCCAATGAATTCCCTGCAACGTGAACGCCATCACGTTGATGACTCAGCGTGTGTATCACGTGAGCCTTTGGTAGTTCGTTTTTTAACTGAACTACTTGTTCCCAAAGCGTTTTATGCTTTATTGTGCCACCTTTTGCATCTTTGAACCCATTTTCAAGCCAATTTTGTATATATTCATTATACGACTGCACACAGTAGAAAGAATCGCACACTATTAGTGTGGGGAATTCGCGATCTGTACTTTCAAGTGCCAGTTTGAATGCTTGTAGTTCAGCTCGCTGAGCTGTGCAATCTCCTAGAGATTGAGTTTTAGTGACCATTGGTCTGGAAGTTACCAGCGCGCATGCGACCTTTAACGATTGCGCACGCTGCACTGTAAGCTTGCTTACTCCCTGTAGCGGGTTGTGCGGATCCGTCAGTGTAAATTATAAATTCGTACTGATCGAGAGGCAGAATTTCAGTGGGCAGAGGACATTCATGTTCATATTGCAGGAACGCTTGTGTTTTTAAATCAGGATCAAAAACATATTCAACATCTGTTGCAGCAAGAGAATTAACCCATTGTATCTATCTAGGATGTAATACTTTAGCATTTGGAATGCTCGCTTTTGTGACCGCCTCTAAGGCCGGTACTGGGGTTACGTCAATGCGTTTCCCTTGGGCTAGAGCTCTTTCTTTTGCTACTGCAGTTTGAACTGCTGTCAGTATTTTTTCTGTTGAAGTGAAGCGCATTTCTGCTTGTGTATACAAATGTGATTTGTATGCTATTGGTATTTTTTCACCCTCATTAAATGTTAAGTAGGTGAATCCGCATTGACCCGAAATTATTCGAATCACTAAATTGCGTTGACTTACGCGTGTTTGTAAGTGATTTGTTGCTAACATGTTAGCTTGGAGTGAACGCAAGATTTCTGTGTGTTCATGTGTCCAATTTTTGATTGAAAAATCAGGTTTGATTAATGCGTAGAGAGGTTTAACCCTTTCTGCGTAATTTAGAATGTAAGTTCTTCCAAAATTTAGGAAACCCAGGATGGATTGTAAATTTTTCAGCGTTTTTGGAAGTTGGAGCAGCGCACACCTTTCTAAAAAGTTAGCTGCCAGGCTTTTGCCTTCACTTGCAAGCTCATATCCTAGAAAAAGGACATTGAGATGGGCAATTCTGGATTTTTTAAAGTTGAACTTATAGCCCTCAGAGGCGAAGCCCAATATAATGGTACTCACCCTGTTCAAGTGCCTATCTAGGTCATCGTCTGTCAGATAGATGTCATCGACATATGACAATGCCTCATTATCATAAATTTGTAGTAACTCTGTTACCCTCGCTGAGAATAACCCCGGGCTGTTCTTGAATCCTTGTGGGAGTCGACAAAATTGACGCTGGGTCCCCATTATTGAGAAAGCTGTTAAGTACCTGCTTTCAGGTGCTATGTTTTGACAAAAGAAACCATTTGAGATATCCAATGTAGTTTTATATTTTTTACGCACAATGTTATTCATTAATGCTGTACTATGTCATTTGGCACTGCAAATGTTTTTGAACAAGTGTTTAAGTGTCTGTAATCCAAAACTAGACGATATGTATTGTCTGGTTTGGAGACAGGAAACAAAGGATTGTTCATTGAGGAAGTGCATGTTTCAATCACCCCTTGGTATTCAAGTTGATCTAAGATCTCCCTGACCTGTTTTTAGCTTCTTGCTTTATTGGGTACTGCCTTTGTGCAGTAGGTTCATTTTTAGATGTATTTTGTGGTGAGGTGAGTCCTCATCCCATCCTACATGATTTTTATATAATGCTGGGGCCTGGGCAACTGCCCATTTCCTGGCATAAGTATATTTTAAGTGAATTGGAATATGGTTGGAGAAGGCAGGCATAATGATGTCCTCACCATGTGGGCACTCCCTGACAAATTGTGGTGGCCAGTCTTTTTCTGCTAGAAGTATATCATAACCCCTTGAAAGTTTCTCCCAAAAGAGTGTTTTCACCTTTCTTGGTATGTCTCCCTCCATTCGGAGTGTTATTTCATATAACTTTTGTGGAGTACTAACCCTAGTGTCTACAGTCTCTACTGTGATGTACTCATTCAAGTCCACTATCTCCAGAAGTTACTTCAGGTTCTGGCGAGCTATTGTGACTTCTGCCGCACTGTCCAGCATTGTCTGAGCCCATTCTCCGTTCTTGAGTTGTGTTCTCAGTATCCTCGGCATGTCTGATCTTCAGACCTGCTACCTTCTTTTTTGAGAATTGAGGTTTTGATTTATTTTTCGGAACTTGTTTGTCGTCTTTCGATTTCACGCGTTCTTCTCTATGTTCTGACCGTCCTCTTCTTTCCGATGTCTGTGAAGATATATGAAAGGTACGAGAGGAACGTGTATCAGTATCTTGATACCTGTCAGGCTTTCTTAAATTATCCCTATTCCTGAGGTTATACCTCCTTTCAGAGGGCTCCTTTTGAGGAGACCTACCTCGGGATTGAGAACGTTTCTCGTTTGAATTTTGTTTGTTAGTTTCCCACTTCTTTTTAGAAGATGTAGGAGTTTGTTTAATAGAGTCCTTCTCAGGACTTTCAGATAGTTTTGGCTTCAATGGTCTTCCACCCAAACTATCTCTGCCTAATTCTGCATAAGATTGTTCTATTATTCTGGGTAGTTCAGTTTGATGTTCTGTTACATCAAATTCCCTTAATCGTTGGCGGATCGCCACTGATGCTGCCTCCCCTTTAATATTAAATAATATTATTGTTGAGACCTGGTCGAAATTTTTCAGTAATTTCATACCTAAATTCAGAGCAGGCTCTGCCCCGTATTCGTTTTGAATTTGTTTCAGGACATCTGGTATTACTGCGATTGACGGAACACCATGTGTTTTAGTATAGATGGCAGCAAAGACTGAGCCCCAAGTGGTGCAGTCTACCAGTTGTGGTGTGATCCCCATTGGTAAACAGATTGTTAGGATTCTGTGTTTCTCATAAGGGCTAGTATTAGGAAATACTGCTTTGATTTGAATACTTTTTTGAGCTATCCAGAATGGAATTTGCTCACGTTTTGTGGGCATTTTACCCATGACTGCGTATAAAGTCTGTGGTGTAATTTTTAGTGTATTCCCCTGTTGAGGGGTTTGATTTGGAATGGTCAATGGTGGTTGGACTGTGAAAGTCTGCATGACATATTGAACTAATTGTCTGTAAATTTGTATTAACTCTTGTAGTTGAGTAAGTAATTCCTCGTCTGACATTATATCGAGGTCAGGATGAGGAGTGTAGCCGGCTAGAATCGGCCATGTTGCTCCTGGTCTACCTAATGGACCGAGCCTGGTAATGTTTCTGTGATGTTTTAGGGCGCCTTTAAACCAGAGCTGATGCTCCTGGTATGTTAGTGGAATTTCAATATCCTCGAAAGGAATATATTCCTCTGGTGGTTCATCTTCTTTGTAGAAGTGAAACAGTTTTGTTACTGGATTTGATTCAGGGAATACTATCCATGAATAGAATACCTCTGTCTGAAAGGATTCGTGTGCCTCTATCACAAAAACTGCTCTACCGCCTCTTGGTGGTAAGCCGTGTTTTATAAGTTTTAGAGTGATGGCTCTTCTTAAGTTTGGATGGCTGTCTATAACACCCTCCTCGGTTTCATTTAAACCTGTAAAGTTAAAAGCTGCTACGACTGGGTCAGCCGCAGCTACACCGTTCCCGGTGTCATTGTCCCCGTGTTCGGACATTTGTTTTTGGAAAAATGTAGAACAAGTTTCAAGGAAACAAAAAGATAAGGTGCACAATATTTTGGAACACTGTATCCTTCAACGTTGAACAAACCAAACAACTAATATATAGGGTTTTTTGTCCTATTTAGTTTTGGCGGATATTTAACCCTACCCACTCCAGACGTCTTATGGAATATGTGAGTAGGGGTCTCTGGGAAAAGCACGACTGAGTTACTCAGTATCTAGCGTTAAATTACTGCCTTACCAAACGTTTGGGCGCCATGTAGTGTAGTTCCTATTTCCCTAATAGGCTCTGCGCATTGGAATAATATACCCTATAGGCTTGACATAGGACTGAGGTCGGTATGTCCCAATCGAGTATATTAAACTTAATTACTTTTGTGCCAGCTAGCTCAGAGGCCACTAGAAACTCCTTGAGAACAAGCAGGGAGTAGTTTCTGGCAACCGCATAAACATGACTACTTTGTTTCCCTTTAGAATCTGAACACGTCTCAGAATCGTGGAAACAATAGATAACAGTTTCACTCAGTTATTCGTGCATGCTTAGTTTCCACAGAGTTACACAGAAAGAAAAGACGGGTGTTTCAATAAAGAGGTTTTATTGAACAGTCTTGTTTCTCGTGTAAGAGATATGTGCTGTTATGATCACAAGACAGTATGCAAGATAAATAATGTACAGCGTAAGCAGTAGAAATAAATAATACTGCGCTAGCATTATCTTTTAGCATATATTCACGTACATAAATAACATGAGCTAAAAATGCGAGTACTCATACGATGCGTCTCTAAGCTAGTTCTATCCCAATGTACCTAACCTAGTCTAGGTGTAGGGAAAGGTAAGAAGTAGGTGGAGTATTCTCTAGTATGGTATACTAAGAGTATGTTAAGTCTAGTATGCCAAGAGTCCCTCTAGGTTCTAGTCAGCTCCATACCTTGAGAATGAGAGAGTGGAAATCTCCTGCCGGATCTGGAACTCTAACACCCCGCGAAGGGAGTCAGAACACTGGAAGCTGGATTCTTCTGCGAGCAGGAATGACAGCGTCTTCTCAGTGCGTCAGGCCGGGATATGGGCTCCTCTGAAGTCGAGGTCTCCTCTAACTTGCTTGGGCAAGGGAAGGTATATTTATACCTGGTAGGTGCCTTGGAATGTTAGCATTTACGTGAAGTCGGACAGAGGAAGACGTCAGGAATGAACCCTTAAGATATAATGGTTCATACATAGTAGATGAGTTCTTGGAGAAATCAATAATCCTGTGCTAGGGGCGCTCCCGAGAGCTTAAGGGTTTGGTTTCTAAGAACTCGTTGTGACGTTAGGGTGGACGGATGTCGGTGACCATGCCTGTATTTGGAGTGCACGGCTAATGCCTAAATAAGGACTGGGATTCTATGCCTATATAAGGGCAATGCGAATTGTGCCTATATAAGGACATGTTTCAGGAAAACCTATATACGGACACCTAAAGCGGAATACAACACAACGTCATCGATATCCCTGAGATAGAGGAGCTTTTTGTCTACATAGAGGGAAAACGAATGTAGTCCAATGCTTAGTGGTATTCCCCAATACTGTCCCTGCACAGGAAGGACATGCACCAGTGGCTCCAGGGCTAAAGAGAGGAGCAATGGGAATAGCTGGCATCCGTGGCTGGTGCCTCTGTAAATCGGTATTGGGTCAGATATTAAGCAGCCCGTTTTTACCCTGGCCAGTAGGTGAGCATATAGAAGTTTGACCAGCCGAATAAAAGGAGCTCCTTGGCCATACCGCAGCAGCATGCCAAACAAATAGACCCAAACCAATGAATCAAAGGCTTTTTCCAGGTCTAATAACAGACAGCCTCCTTGGCTCCAGACAGTAGGGTCATACTCCAACAAGCAGCAGAATCTGCGCAGGTTCAGAGCGGTGTTTCTGGCCAGAAAAAAAACATTTTGATCCGGGGGATAGACAATCTGCTAGGATATTGGCGAGTATTTTATAGTTTGTGTTGAGTAGTGCCAGCAGTCGGTAAGACCCCAGCGCTGTTGGGTCCTTATCAGCTTTCGGTAGCGATATAATTAATGCTTCACGAAGCGTGGCTGGGAGGCAAGCAGCCAACAGGGCCTCATCATACAGTGTATTTAGGTGAGGTGCTGGAAGGGGAGCATATGCTTTATAGAATTCAGGTGGAAGCCCGTCCGGTCCTGGAGTCTTGCCAGTGGCAAGTGCAAGGATAGCTTCTTTAATTTTGAAGAGCGTGATGCCGCTATTGATATCAGCTGTTCTGGTGTCACGCGAGGAAGGGGCACGCTAGCCAGGAAGGATTCAATCTCCTCCACCAAAACAGTATAAGTATAATATCACATGAGTTCAGCATGAATATCTTTCTGTGCATGCAGAACGGTTCCAGAAGCAGCTTATAATGACATTATGGGATTTCGCAGATGTTCTTGCTGGATCAGCCAGGCAAGTAGTGTTCTCAATTTGTCTGCCTCAATGTGCTTCTTAGCAGAGTGAGCCGCGTAGTTAAGGCAGCGCAGCCTCTCCAGCAATGCAGTGTGTTAGAACGGGGAGGGTTCAAATCCCCACCCGTTGCTACCCAAGGTTAGAATTGGGGGTCCCCAGCTGGCTGAGGTAGGTACCTTAGTCCAAATAGGGACCCTTGCTTCTAAGTCAGGGAAAGGAAGGCCACCTTCTCAGATAGCCCCTGCTCACCCCCTCGGTAGCTTGGCACGAGCAGCCAGGCTTATCTCCAAGGCAATGTGTAAAGTATTTGCAATCCCGCTCTCAGTAACCCAATGATGACACCACAAAGGGACTCCACACGAGTTTCATAAAAAACAAGTATAAGTTTATATAAAAAGATATACGATGAGACCACACGATAAAAATCCAACATATGCGTATTTGTAATATTTCACCTGGCCGGTTATTAGGCCAGCAAGCCCTTGTAGGTTCTTGCAGTATTAATGAGCAATTCTCAATGATCCAAATGCAGTCCTAATGCAATGCTATGCAGTTCGTAATGCAAGAATCAGGCACTTCGTGATGTAAAAATAATGCAGTTCGTTATGCCCAAAATAATGCGATGCGTAATGCAACAATCAGGCAGTTCGTAATGCAAAAATAATGCAATGCGTAATGCAACAATCAGGCAGTTCGTAATGCAAAAATAATGCAATGCGTAATGCAACAATCAGGCAGTTCGTAATGCCAACAACAATGCAATGCGTAATGCAACAATCAGGCAGTTCATAATGCCAACAATAATGTACTCCAGCACCGTTCACGGTGCTCTGGACGGACTCTATGCCACTCGTACTGACTCGTGGTAAGCTACTGCCAAAATATGCCCCCAACACTGGTCTGGTGTAAACAAAGTGCAGCTCCACACTCTGGCCCCGGTACTGCCACTTCTCGGCAAGGACGGGCCGCGATTCTAACTTGAGCGGGGGCTCGTGCTGCAAGGATGGGAAAGGCCGAGAGCGTTTCTCTCTGAGACCGCACCCCGCCCCAGGCGGCGACACACGCACGCTCGCTGAGCGTTACCTGGGGGGTGCGATCTCGCTCTCCTCTCCCCTGCTCGCGGCTTGGGCCTCCGGGGCGACTTCGTTGATCTCGGGCAGTGGAACACGGACTCCAGACGTGATGGTTCGAGGTCTCTCCTTGGCAAAGGCAGGCTCGGGCTGGCGGCACCGCTCCTCTGGGGTTGCCGGTCCGAGCCGATGGCAAAGTCGAAAGTCTCAGGCTGCAACAGGGCACACGCACACAGTGTCGCTGAGACTCACTTGAGCTTCAGGTGTACACGGTCACAGGACAATCCTCACGAAGGTCTCAGGCTGCACGAAGCACACGCATACAGCGTCGCTGAGACTCACTTGAGCTTCGGGTGTACACGGTCACAGGACAATCCTCACGAAGGTCTCAGGCTGCACGAAGCACACGCACACAGCGTCGCTGAGACTCACTTGGACTCCAGGTGCCCACGATCACAGGGCAATCTTCACGAAGGTCTCAGGCTGCACGAAGCACACGCACACAGCGTTGCTGAGACTCACTTGGACTCCAGGTGCCCACGATCACAGGGCAATCCTCACGAAGGTCTCAGGCTGCACGAAGCACATGCACACAGCGTCGCTGAGACTCACTTTGATTGCGGGTGCACACGATCACAGGACATTCCTCATGAAGGTCTCAGGCTGCACAAAGCACACGCACACAGCGTCGCTGAGACTCACTTGGACTCCGGCTGCACACGATCACAGGGCGGTTCTTACAAAGGTCTCAGGCTGCAAAAAGCACACGCACACAGCGTCGCTGAGACACTCCTCTGGAAACTTTTGTGTTCCTGAGTTTCCACAACAGGGAGCCAGCTCTCCTCGGGTCCTTGGGGACAAGTTACTTCAGGACACAGCACACAGCAAAGTCCTTTCAAGCAGGGGGACACAGCACACAGCAAAGTCCCTTTGCCACTCCTTGGTTAAATCAGCAAACTGCAGGCCAGCCCCAGAACACACAGCAAGGGTCAGTCCTTTCCTTCAGTCTCTTCAGCTGTTTCTTCCTTGGCAGAGGTTCCTCTTGACCACGAAGTAGTTTCAATCCTTTACAGTCTTGATCAGTCCTAAGTTCAGGGGTTTCAGCTCTCATAGTTATACCCCTAAATGTCTTTGAAGTCTTTGTGTTCAGGGGGGCACTAACCCCTGTCCAAACCAGTTCTGGGTGTCTCCCTTTGATAGTGGGGGTCTGGATCTTCAATCACTCAGCAGGAGATGGAACCATTGTTTTATGGCGGCAGCCCAGGCCTCTTCACCTCCAGGGGCTACTCCTCCCCCCTACACTCCAGATGCAGGTCAGCCTGTTGCTGTCTCACTTCCTCCCCTGGGTCAAGACATTCCCCAGATCCTATCACTTTCAAATCCAGACAGTCAATCCACAACCAGGCAGAGACACAGAGAATTGTTAGAACACAAAAAACCAGCTACTTCTAAAAGTGTGGTTTCTAAACACACAATGCAAAAACCACCTTCACAAAAAGATGTGTTATTAAATTGTGAGTTCAGGCACACTAAACTTCACCCCTCCATCTTAAGCCTATGGGAAGATAGGCTGGAAACATATTACACAGCCTCCCCATTCTGTCCTATGGGCAAGATGGCCTTTCAACAGTGAAAAACGAAATGGAGAGTATTTCACTGTCAGGACATGGTACACACCTCAGTACATGTCCTACCTTTCACATACACTGCACCCTGCCCAGGGGGGTACCTTGGGCCTACTATAGGGGTGTCTGATGTGCATAAAAAGGGAAGGGTCAGGCCTGGCAAGTGGGTGCACTTGTCAGGACAACATGGCAGTTTTAGCAACTGCGCGCAGGCACTGCAGTGGCATGCCTGAGTTCTCTCTTTAGGGCTACTTGTGTGGGTGGCACAATTAGTGCTGCAGGCCCACTAGTAGCATTTGCATTACCAGCCCTGGCACACATAGTGCATTTTACTAGGGACTTCCTTAGTAAGACAAATATACCATTACACTTTATACAGGGAGCATTTGCACTTTGACACTGATCAGCAGTGGCAAAGTGCCCAAAGCATCTAAGTTGGTAAAATGAAATCCATCACAGCATCAAAAATAGGTAGAGGCAAAAAATCAGGGGTAATCACGCCAGGAAATGCCAGGTCTAACACAGTGTATTCCCATTGCGCCTGTGCAAGGCATTTTTTGCCCTCTGTAGATGACCGCACCTGGGATTCATATCCCAGCAGCGCTCACTCAACATGGGAGATTCTCGATCAAGCTGACGGCATATATTCCAGGAGCTGCCCAGACAATGACCTCTGGTTGCCACTTTGAATGTGTCCCATTCAATCAAATGGGAGGTGGCCATGTCAGCGTTTATATTAAAGTGTTCCGTTATGTTGTTGCAGAGGCAAGCACAAAACAGAGGATCACCTAACGCAGCCGGTTGTAATCACCACGTGGGGATGGGGCCACTGAGCAGTGCTTAATTTGAGTTGTTGGTTTCCGGTGCTCGGCACCGGCACTTAATCGTCAACACCAGCGCTTATAGCATGAACTCGACCTTAAGGTATTAGAGAGCTTTTCATGAGCACCAGTGAAGGACACATTCATTTTTTGTAGGTACGGAGAGAGTAAGTGATTTGCCCAGAATCACTGATGTTGAGCCTACGCTGAGACTCGAACCTGGTTCCCCAGCTCCAAAGTCGGAAGTTCTGGCCATTACGCCACATCCTTGTAGGATGTCATGGTTAGTAGTTAGTTCTGGTATAGGCGGTGATAATAGGAGCAATGGGTGTTGCAAGCTGCTTCCTGACGAGAGCCTCGGCACTTATTAACCACTGCCACTGAGTGAGTGATGCTTCTGCAAGTTGGCACTGTTTGAATGTTTAACCTCATCCTGCATTATTTTACTCTGGCTCAGTCCTCAAGAAGTAGGTTGAAACTGTGCCTCTTAGAATAATAAAAGGGTTAAGACTAAAGGCAGTGCAATTCAGAGTTCATCATCCATTCGTACTAGCGGGTTCTACTTTCATGCAGTTGTGCAACACTTGAGTGGGATTAGCCAGAAGTTTACAATCATTTCATCTCCTTTCTTCGCTAAACTCAGGGCCGGCTCTAGGGCGGTGCGACCGGTGCCACTGCACCGCATGCTGACTTAAGTGGGCGCCGTGTTTGCAAGTATATTACAGTTTTAAAATCACCTGCTGTCGTGTTGCTGGCCTCCAGCAATTTTCATACAACAATACAATTGTCAAGATAACTCCGGTAATCAACATTCTTCCTGGAGTGAGATCTGAGTTTTGTTTAGTGGACGTTTTGACTTATTTTGTTACTTGCAGTGTATAAGTTAACATCCTAATATAGAACAGTGAGCTAATTATTAACTAACTGTCATAAAAGAGCTGCATGCAAACTGCAAGGTATAGATTAGAGCGGTATGATTTTTCCCCAGTCTTTCATTATTCTAATGTTGCCAAAAGGGTTTATTTTGGTACAAAAATAATAATCAATTCATTTTATTAAATGTAACCCCCAACCATGGTGTCATGTTTTAAATTCTGAGTTTGTGCTTCTCCAGACCAAGCACTTTTAAACTATACTGTCTATCAGTATGAGTATGGATGACATGTGCCTCCTACATTTTGTAGTCCTCTGTCTGATGTATCATTTCCTACACACTGATTTACACACCGATGATTGATATGTCTCTGTGTAATGTGTGGGTGATGTAAAGTTCTCCGACACCCTACACTGACAATAGTGGCTCTATAAACCTAATTAAATGCATCTGAGCGAGAGTGGCTATGGGGACTTGAGGGGCACTGTGAAAGGGTGGTAGTGAGGGAATCCGTGGTGAAGGTGGTCATTGGGGGGCCCCAACAAACATTGTCGCACAGGGAGCCACCAGCGCTAAAGCCGGCCCTGGCTAAACTACCTCAGTCTTCCTTTCACAGGTGATATTGCATTTGATTTTCCAAAAATAGAAATCACTGTCCCTGAGGAAAAGGCAAATTAGAAGTTATGTACATTGAGACCAAACATCAATTGTGGCTCCTAATTAATGGCAAGTTAGCACTTCAACCACACCTCCGATTTATCCAGTTGTACTGACAGAGATCCAGCCTTTTCCTCTGCAGGATTAGGAGCCTCATCAGGGTTCAGCAGGATGGGTGCACCACCATAAGTGGCGAATGCTCTCACCCCACCAAACCTGTAATTGTGCCCCTCATCTAGAGTCACAGAGCCCCAGGGTGACTAAAGGCAGAGCCTCAGTTGGCTCAGCAATCATAAACCCTTGGCCTGCCAGCTTGTCAATCACTGGACCACCCGGTCAAAGGGGTGATAGTCCTCTTTCGATCACTGATTTCCTCTGTGGGGAGGGGTACAGTGGACCCATGCATTGAAAACTAAAGGGCCAGTGTGTTTTTTTTTCTTTTGTTTTACTGAAACAAATTCCCACTTTAAGAGTTTGATTCAGCAAAATAAAAAATGATTGTCGATCAGGTGCAACAAACAAGGTGCACCGGCAGATGCTGTAAAGGCACAAAGATCCCTGTCATGCAGATAAGGATATCTACATTTGGTGGGCTGATCCTCCGCCAGGGGAGCAGCGGCTAGAGTTTCTATTGAACTGGTGAGCTGCCCGCTCCAATGTAAATAGGCCCATTTGTCTTTATTTACGTACTATTGCACTGTCCTCTATAATTATATCCTTTTATTTCAATTAGTTATTACCTTTGTAAAATGTACCTTGTATTTCACAATATTGGGCTTGTCTAATAACCACGAGTACTTGTTCCAACAAGCTTAGTGATAAAACTCGTTATGGATAGTGGCACACACCTTTTCTGCAAGCAAAACAATCCCTCCATCAATATGATAGTCATTTTCAAGATCTCTTCTGTGACTTGTGACTGAACTTATGTTGCTCTTTCTGAGAACCTTGCTGCTGGGGAACTCCAATGCATGCATAAACAAACGCATTGATACCTGAATCTGGTGGTTGTTGGCAGTTCTGCAATGGCTTTGTGGTGATATAAATCACTCTCTATACCCTCTCTGGGTATGAGTGCTACAGGGATGGTAGGTAACCTGATATAAAGTGTAAGAGACAAACAAGTCGAGAGGGATGCGTGGTTCTAAAGATTCCCATCCCCATGAGTGACTGAATGGGTGAATTCACCTCACCTCTTTGCATTGAGGGGCCCCAGTGAAGGATAAGGTGTTGAGAACAGAGTGGACATGAGTGGAACAAAGACACTCACAGAGACTATAGTACAAACAAATCGTAACAAGAACCACATAAGATAAATGCAAAATTCAGAGCAACCAACAAAGAGCAGTTCATGTAATAGAAAGCACTTAGAAAAGTGCTACACATTCAAGAACACGGAATAAGGTTTAACAATCTTATACTGAATTTAAAGCACACTCATGTAGCAGTATGAGCATAAGAACCATACTGCAACAATAAGCAGTTCCAGTAAGAGTCCACAGCCAAACCCGAGTGCAATACCAATACCCTTAAAGGTTTTGAGCACAATGGGTGATATTTAGTCGTGTACAGAGTTGGTCCACCAGTTTGCGGATGTGTTTTAAAGTCCACCCCCACGTTTTTCCAGAGTCCAGAAACTCTAGGTGATACATCCAAAAGGACAGGTGTGGTTGTTTTATCATACCGTTCAGCAATAGACAAGAAATCACTCAGCCCGGATTTAGGAAAACAGTATGCAAACAGTTCTGTGCCCTCTTGAATAAGACTTGTTGCAGTTTTCAGTGGTCCAGATGGCAAGATTTCCTAGAAAACACTCCTTTCTTTTCACTTTCTTTGAACTAAATGGGCCTCCACGCATTTGAAGAAACGGGCAAGAGCATGCTTTCAGTTTTATATGAGCTTACCACGGACATTTATTTATTTATAAGTATTGTGAAGCACTGCACGTGGAATTTCAGAGCTCCTGATTGTCCCAAAATATAGGTTGTTGTCAAAGAAGATATATACATATAACAAAATTGAAATTATACAGTACTAATAATATTAGTAGCTCTTAATGCGTTTCATTGAACATAAGTAGCTCTCAGTACAGAAAAGGTTGGAGACCCCGCCACCACTGAGTCAATGATAAGATGAACAATTCGGTTTTAGAGAATCCTCTATAGCACAAGGTATTTGGTTCTGTCCTTGGACTAGAGTCCGGAGCGTTCCAGAGTCTGGGACCCTGAAATGCCAATAATGAACAACACCCATGCTTTTGTAAAGCCGCAGGGGCGTTTGAATGGGGAATCTCTTGACCTGTGCTATTTGTATTAAGTGCGCTATCATCACTGTGATGCCTTCAAGGATGTAATTTATGCATTTCACTAATACAAAAAACTTGAGAGAGACTCTCAAAATTAAAATAGTTATTTGATTCTTCGTTCTAAGCACTCAATCAGTGCTCTTTATAGTATCCAAAAGTCGTTTCTTAGCTCCGACTTTTTAAAATAATTACTATCCATTTAGATCCAAGGAGTAAGTGCACCAGTAATTATCCAGTCCAAAATGATGCTGAAACGTGAATAGGCAGCGTTCTCAGTCCTGAAGAAAAGATACAGCCAACTGATGTTTTGCAAACATTTTCTCACTTACTCAGAGGTACAGAAATAAAAAGGTACAAATCTCTAATTGAGTCCATATATGATGCCTTAATCAAGTGCTATAGCACAAAATACTGTATATGCTCTCATATAAAGATACCAAAAGACAAAACACAATAACATGTGTAACAATGATTTAGCCATACATTGGGTGAGGTATTAAAAATTCAAGTAACTTATTAAATCTTTTACTTGATGGACCAATTCCTAATCATGCATACTGATGCAGCGCGTACCAAGAAATCTGATGCAGCGCGTACAATAAAACTATCCTCCTCCCAGGTTACTTATAGGTCATCCAGGGGCAAACTATATTTCTCATATCCACATGACGATGGGGCCCATAAACATCGCCTAAACACACACACACACTCCTGGATTTCCTTTTACACCTTTATGAATTTCTGTACTCCTAGGAGAAGCATGAGAACTAAATGGAGAACACCATTTTGTGTACCGCTGGAAGAGCAAGGATATCTATTTACCTTAATTTGTCACTTTCTTTTAGTTATTTCTTAAGATATTCCTGCTCATTGTTTGTCGATGAATCATTCATTTAAGAAATTAGTTCATAGTGATTAAGACCAGCTGAATCACAATCAACCAATTACTCATGTCACAATCATTTAGGAAAATAACCACTGAGTCATTTTGGTTTTTAAAGAATCTTAAATTTTATATAATTTTAAAAGCATGAAAAGATTTAATACTTTATTCAATTATTCATTTTAAATTCACAATTTTATTAAGCATAATCAATTTATTGCAGAAAGGAAATTTTGTCATGAAGCCAAAAACCTTAGTTACCTGCCTAGCTTCCTAATTTAGCCTAATGATTTCTAACCTAACTTTGGGATTAGAAATAGCCTGATTCTCATACTCAACTGTAAAGTTAAGACCGCAACAGCAACTTCAGCTCGTCAGCATCAGCTACCTGCAACCCGTCTCCTCTACTGCAACCACGACTCTCGTACTGCAACTCTCTGGAACTTCCCTGGAACTCACCCCCTCCACTAAGAGTAGGCCCTCTTATACCCCAATTCTAACTTTGCTAACTAACTGTTGCAACATTAATATCACGCTTTTCTTTCATTGGTCCATGCATGTCAGCTTATTCATTCTTTAATCAAGTTCTCTTGGATTCAAGGGTCCTTGGATCATTTCCTTTCCCATACGCTTAAACATTTCCATCCGATTCGATCAGTCCATTTGTATCTTCTTTTGACACATTCAAGAACTCCGCAGTCATTGTCCTTTCTCTTGGGCTCCTTTCCCACGGACTCTCTCCTGATCATCACGGCACACTATCAGTTCAATTAGGTCACACCAGCCTTGACCATTTCTTGCATCCTAGCCTCTCAGAGACATCACGAGGCTCCAGATTTCTTCAATCTCATCCCGTACCACGTGTCCCCTTGCGCCTGCGCACATCTTCCCACTGGCGGCCATTTTATCTCGCCACTCGGTTCTACTTTAGAAGCACTAATTTGAGGCAAATAAAACATAATTAAAATAGAGAAAAATATCCCTTTCGTTTCCCTCCCGTCTACGTACCCCAATTAGTTGTTACCTAGCAAAAGCGACATTTAAGCTGCTCCTTACTTACCATCACTATTGTTTTTGCAACGACACATTTTATTTCTATGAAGCACAAACATGCATTTATTTTATTTAGTACGCTTTTTATTCTTACGTTATGATTAGACACACGGACATTCATTAATAGATTATTTAGCACATACATTGGCATATTACCATTCCCACATATACAATGTTGATTACTACATTTAAACGAACATTTTTAATTAATTAATTATATAATTTGTTAGGGGTTAAATTTTTTTATTTTTACTGCTCCATCAATCCCCCTTTGGTGATTTTTAAATCACCACATAAAACCCAAGTCATACTTCTTTTCAGGCAGCATGTCTTTCATCCTTTACTTTCTGTTATTCATATCTCTGTCTCTTCTTCATCTTGCCTTTTAGTCTCTTTATACATGCTTTCTTTCATTTTCTCCAACTCAATTTCACCCATTTCTCTCTCTCTTTCTCTCATTATTCTGTTATTTCTTCTTATCTTATTCTGTCTTACTTTTCTCTTTATACATGTTATTACTATTTTCAATGTCATGGCTAACAATATCACTATAGTTGCTACTATTATAACTTTCCCTATTACTAGTTTACTCATCCTAGTTAACCAATTTGCTACTGAGGAAAACCCTCTACCAAGTTTTCCCAAAACACTTTCAACCTCCAGTGGGACTAATTCTTTGTGCAGACTTGTAATATTTGTAATATACTTCTGTATATTTTCACTGTTATCCGGAATGTAAGTACAACAATGTTGAACTTTCAACATTCCACAGACTCCACCCTCTTTTGCCAAAAGAATATCAAGGGCAAGCCGATTTTGCATCACCATAGCTCTCATGGCAACCATTTCGGTATTTACCATTAAGAACCCTCCCGCAGTATCTGTAGACAAACGATCTACTACTGTGGATAACTTCCGAATTTTAAATGCATTCAAAGATATTCCCACTGCTGGTATCAATGCTCCAAAAATATCTCCTACAACTTCTGAAAAACTTTCCCTCTTTCTACGTTTAAATCCATTAATCATTTTGTATGTTCCCTTTTCTTCTCTGTCCATGTGAAAGATTTTTGGAAAGACCAGGCCTACATAGCAAGTTCCATACCAATGGTCCGGTAACCTGTAATAAGCTCTATTCCCACAAATATAATAGATACCTGGAAATATTGGATCTTTTCCACCTTTGAATCCCCAACCTCCCAGAATTTGATAATTGTCATGGCAGACACTGGAACCTACAAAGTAATTGTCATAGACTGTCTTATTTCTCCTAATGCACAACTTTCCTGTTTGCGGCCAGTCTAATGTCATTGCTGCATTTATCTTTTTCCCTTCATGATTTCCTTCCTCAAACGTCCATAAACGTTTTCCTTCCTCTTTTATTGCTTCTTTTTGAAATTTCATTCTTCTTTCCTCAACCATGTCTAGAAATACTTTTTCTTCTTTCTTTAACTCACAGGTAAGGTTGTCACTAACTATTTCTTCTAACGTTAATTTTCTATGTTCTAAAAAGAATTCTCCTAAAACCTTTGCTGGTTTCACTTTGTTAAGTTCTGGCACTACAGGAATGTTTGCAAATATCTTATCTATATCAGTATAATAAGATTCTAATCTACCTGTTTTATAAAATAAACTTGCTATTACACTACATGTTATTCCATAAGTCAAAGGTAAGTGATGATAAGTCACACCTTCAGATACTGATGCAGGCAATTGCATACAAACATAACAATCTCTCACTTCCATTGTTTTTACATACTCATACAACAATTTTGTAAAAACATTCTTTGAGAAATCTGTTACTGACCTATCCTTATGCAACTCTGCACTACTTCTTAAAACAACTTGTTCTTTAATATTAGTTTCTTTTTCTTGTTTAGTATCATTCTTTGCTTCTATCACAGCCACGCTAATTGGAATTGTGATTGCTAAAACTATCCATATGGTCATTAATAACCCTGTACAAAAGCAGCACATTTTGCACCATCTCTTTACAAATTCACATTTATTTCTTCTATTCTCATTATTTTCCATTTTTCTTTTTCTATTTGTTAAATTTTCAGAAAATTGTGTCACTACACCTCAAAATGACTTAGACGCCACTCTGCTTCCAAAAAGTCTTTGCTTAGTACTTTCTTTAATTCTCTCCAGAATTCTTTCGTTGTCACATCCGGTGATTTGTCACATCCAGTAAAATTTGTCACGTCCGGCAGAAGCACTTTAAGTCTTCACTTCAGTCCTTTTGTTGCATCTCACCTTTTCCCATCCGACTTCTCAGTCTCTGGTTTCCGTGAGTGTTTTCTTCTTCTCCTTTGTAATCTGTTAGTGCAATATACAGCCACTCAGGTGACTTAAATTTTGAATTTATTTTCCTTGTCCTTTTGGACTTTTGTAATCTTTTTCCACTGGGTTTTTCTTGTCCCTTTTGACTTGTTACTTCATTTACTTGTTCAGCATCTTCATCTTCTGCTCTTATTATTCTATATCTCAATTTTCTTACATAGCTGTTGGGCCAATTATCTCCTTTTCTTGGCCTTTTGACCTCACCCTCTCTTTCTTCTCTTTCCGACCTCCAATTTCTTTTTCTTGATTCAGTCTTTGCTTTTTCCTCTCCTCCACTTTCTTCTGTTTCTGTTTCAACTGTCTCACTATTGTCTCTTATTTTGAAACTTATAATCTCGTCATCTCCTACTGGTGGATCTATCTTCTCCTTTTCGTTTTCCCTTATCACTGTCCCTCCTCGGGGTTCTTCCGATTTGGTGTTTTCCTCCTTACCTGCTTCTGAATTTCCCTGTTCTCCTGTTTTTCTATCTATCCCTATTGCTCCTCGGGGTTCTTCTCGATTTTCTAACTTTTTGTGTACTTCTTTCCCTACTTCATCTATTAATATTGTTTCTGAATGATTTCCACCATAACTTGTACTTGGTTGTTCATCTAACTCAATTTCTTGCTCAGTTTCTTCTCTAATTGGTTTATAACCCCAAGTTCCCTTTCGGAATTCTTCCCAATTTGCAGCTGAATCATCAGATCCTGAAGTTGTGTCAGATATTTCCAGATGTCGACTTACAGGTCGATCTTCAAGTTCTGGAACTTCTGAATTTCTTTCTTCTTCTTCTTCTTGTTCCTCTTCTTCTCTAGAGGTGTTTTCCGTTGGGGTCTCCAGATGTCGACTTTCAGGTCGATCTTCAAGTTCTGGCACCCTTTCTTTTATCTTGGTTGTTCCCGCCGTTAAACTTTTATCCCACACTTCCAGACGCCGACTCACATGTCGATCTGTAGGTTCTGGAATTCTGATTGTGTGGCTGGCATGAACCCAGTTCTTTACTCCTGCACACTTGACAGCAGTCGTTGTTACTAGGATTACCTGTCTTGGCTCATCCCAACGTGGAACTAGACAGTTTCTTCTCCTGTGGACTTTAATACGGACCCAGTCTCCTGGATTCAAGTCGTGGGCTGGTTTTCTTTCAAGAGTGGTCGCATCCGGTCCAACCTGATGAAACACAGAACGCACCACATCAGCCAGTCCTTTGCAATAATCCAGTATTAGATCATCAGTTATTGTCAATAACTTGTTGACTGGTACGTGGGCTTGTCTCATTGCTCGTCCCATGATCATTTCATGAGGACTGAGTCCCGTTTTCTTTTCAGGGATGCTTCTGATGGTCATCAGAACAAGAGGCAGTGCATCTGGCCATTTGAGTCCTGTAGCTTGACACATTTTTCCTAATCTGTTTTTAATTGTTCCATTTATCTGCTCTACTACCCCAGAAGCTTCGGGTCTGTAAGCACAATGTAATTTTTGTTTAATACTCAATGCTTCACAAATCAATTGAATCAACTCATTTTGAAAATGTGTTCCTCTATCTGTCTCAACTGTGACTGGAAAACCATACCTCGGAATGAACTCTCGTAGCATAAGTTTTGCCACTGTTGTTCCATCATTCCTTCTTGTGGGGTATGCCTCCACCCAACGAGAGAACAAACAGACGACCACCAGAACATATCTTAATCTGTTACTAGGGGGCATCTCAATAAAATCCATCTGTATCCTTGTGAATGGACCTCCTTCTCGTCCTATTGTTCCTAGACTCACTACTGTTTTTCTTCCTGGGTTAAATTGTTGACAAATAAGACATCTTTGACAAAGACTTTCAGCAATGGCTCTGAATTTTGGATTATACCAAGTTTGTCTAAAAAGTCTGATCATTGCATCTCTCCCAATATGAGCTTGTCCATGGTACATCCGTGCCATGTCTGCAATCATGCTATCAGGCATAACTGGTCTTTCATCTCTGTATACCCACACTCCATTATCTTCCTGTCTTCTACATCCTGCTTTAATCCAGTAATCCTTTTCCTCATCTCTTGCTGTTTCTTGTAACTGCCTTACTTCATCCCATGTTTCGACTGCATTAGTGAAAAGCAAAGGACAAGAGACATGCTCCCTTTCTCTATTTCTGTTCAGGGACGCCATGTTTTCCGCACAATATCTAGCGATCTCGTCAGCATAATTATTGCCGACCGCTATGTAATCTTCGTTTTTCTTATGCGCCTTGCACTTCACTACAGCTATTTGTTTAGGCAGCTGTATCGCCTCAAGCAGTTTTTTAACATAATCTCCATTTCTGATAGGTGTTCCTGCAGATGTCAAAAATCCTCTTTGTGACCAAATCTGGCCAAAATCATGTACGATGCCGAAACCATATTGGCTATCGGTCACAATCGTGATTCGTACATTTTTCCCCAATTTACATGCTTGAATCAAAGCAATTAGTTCCGCAACTTGGGCAGACCTAACTCCTTTCAGACAAGACGCTTCCATTACAGTTGCCACTGTGCATACTGCATAAGCTGCGCTTAACACTCCTTCCTTTGTGCGTAAACATGAACCATCTACAAACATGACATAATCGGATTCCTTTAACGGTTCATCTTTTATGTCAGCTCTTGGTTTTGTGCAATATTCCAGCACATTCAGACAATCATGATCTACTTCATCTTGTTCAATTATACTCTCTTCATCTGGCAATGAAGTCGAAGGATTTACATTTATGCATCTATCTATGGTCACATTTTCTGCACTCAAGATGACTTTTTCGTACTTAGTCAGCCGACTATGTGTCATGTACTGTGTTTTTGTTCTTGTCAAAAGAATTTCTACTGAATGGGGAACATATACTCTCAGTGGATACCCCATCACTATACCTTCACTTTGTTCCAGACTTACACAAGTAGCAGCAACTGCTTTCAAACATCCAGGCAATGCCTTTGCTATAGGATCTAAAACAGCTGAAAAGTAAGCTATAGGCCTCTTCATGGTGCCATGTTTTTGTACTAGTACTGAAAATGCACATCCATCTCTTTCACTGCAGTATAACTCAAAATCTTTCTCATAATCAGGCATGCCTAATGCAGGGGCCTCACACAGTTTCCTTTTCAATTCTTTGAAAGATTTCATTTCTTCTTTGTTTAACTCAAAAGGGTCTTTTACATCTTTCTTTGTCAATTTTTGTAATGGTTTTGCAATCAAAGAAAATCCACTTATCCATTGTCGACAATATCCAACCATTCCCAAAAACATTCTTACCTCTCTTTGAGTCATTGGTGCTCTCATTCCTTGAATCATTCTTACTCTTTCTGTCGCTATTTTCCGCACTCCTTTCTCAATTTTATGTCCTAAATACTGGACTTCTTTCTGACAAAACTGTAATTTTGAAGGGGACACCTTATGTCCTCTTTTCTCCAAATGGTTCAGTAAAGCAATTGTGTCACTTACACATGCCTCTTTGGTTTTCGATGCCACCAATAGGTCATCGATATACTGCACCATCACTGATTTTTCTGGCATTTTTAAATCTTCCAGAGATTTCTTTAGAATCTGATTAAAAATTGAGGGGCTCTCTGTATACCCCTGAGGAATTCGGCACCATGCCAAAATACGCTCTCCAAAACGGAATGCAAATAATGGCTGGCTATCTGGATGCAAAGGAATAGAGAAAAATGCATGACACAAATCTATCACAGTGTACCACTCAGCTTCATGCGGAATTTGATATAGAATCACTGCAGGGTTTGGCACTATTGGACAGCATGGTACAACTATTTTGTTGATCTTTCTCAAATCCTGTACTATTCTGTATGTTCCATTTGGCTTTTTCAGTCCCATAATAGGTGAATTACATGGACTGCTCATGATTTCTTTCAGAATTCCCTGTTCAATCATCTTATTTATCACAGGAGTTATTCCTTCAATTATTTCTGGAGTTAATTTGTACTGTGGCGTGTTTGGATAACTTATCCCTTCTTTCACTGTCACTTTTACAGGATCAACTTCTCTCATTAATCCAATGTCTTCTCCTGTAAAATCCCACACACTTTCTTTCACTGCACTTCTTAACTCTTCTGGAAGTTTTCCTGCATCAAATGCAGGAAACAACCCATTCATTTCAGGTTCCTGATTCATCAAAGTTACTTTATACAAAGCATCTTCATCTGAAGTCTGAAAACCAATTCCATCTGGTGTACAATAAATTGTGCAATTCATTTTACACAAGAGGTCACGACCTAGAAGATTTACAGGACTACAATCGCACACTACAAATTTATGCATTTTCCTAAAAGAACCAATTTTTACTTCTACCAATTCAGTAAGTGGGGTTTTAATCTGCTGATTGGCAACTCCTACCACTTGGATGCATTCACCTGAGAGAGGAAGGTTCGGAATTTCCACTGACCTAACAGTAGAACGGGTAGCTCCAGTATCGACAAGGAATGTTACGTTTGCTCCATTCACTTCTCCATCCACAAAGGGACCAGACTGATCTACCTCTAGAGTTGCGCCAAGCACGCACTCTTTCCCCTCTCTTGCGCACCGTCAGAAACTTTCATCTGGGTCATCCTCACTCTGATGCAACCAATACTGGGAAATGTTAGCTGCTCTCGGCAACTGTGTTACCTGCTCTCCTCCGTAGAATCCTGTTTCTGTACTGTATCTTTGCTGGTTAACAGTGTTGGGAAGTGGTGGTTGTGGCACCTGACTTTGTTGAACAACTACCTCATTCTGCACCTGTGGAGTTAATGATTGATGTTCCGGATTAGGTTTAGGTGGGAACTTACACTCATTTCTCCAATGCCCTAATTTTCCGCAATTATGACATGGCCATTTCTTCTTTGCCTCTTCTAGACTCACTTGTCCTTTTCCTTTACCTATATTTGGTCGCATCTTATTTTGTCCTGATTCGTTTCCATTATTATTATCCAATTGAGCTTCTTGTTTTTCTGCCACTTTCACTTGTGCCCACATTGCTTTTTCTTTCAACTTACGCTGTTTACTCTCTATTTCATCACTACAATACTTAGCATACCTCAGCACCTCATCTACACTTGCATTCTGCCAGTTTATCATATGTTGCTTAATCATATCACTTATTTCTTGTTTCAAGCCAAATACAAATCGGTATACAAAATGACTCATATCCTTCTCACTTAATTCCTCATAACCACTATACTGTTTGAAAACCAACAACAATCGCTCATAATATGCATGTACACTCTCCTTGCTTTCCTGTGTAGTTCTATCAATCTTAACCCAATCTGTCTCTTTTGGAGGAATCTTATTTTTCAAAAAGGTAATCACCTTATCATATTTCTTCATCACATCTGGTCCTGGAGCTCCTGTCTTAGGATCTCTTGGATATTCTGTAGTTGGCCAGTCAACTGTAATCTTACATTCTGACCACAGATCCGTTGGTACCACTATGTCAAACAATCCATCCAAATCTATCCACAACACTTTCGAGACCTTTACAAACCTTTCTACCTGTCGGTACCACTCAACTGGCTTTTCTCTTAACTTTGGAAAGTCATTTGTAAATGACAGGATGTCCTGCCTAGTCCAGGGAACATGCACATAACTACCACCTGGAGTTTCTCTCATAGGGTACTCTTTAACAACATGTTCCTTTTCTGTTATCATAAAAGCCAATGAACCTTTGTCTACACTTTTCTCATTCTTCTTTGTCCATCTAACCTTCCATCTGTCCACATCACCCCATTTTCTCAACAAAACAATCAACTCTTTTATCTGTGTCAGCCTTCCTGCTGTATTCAAATTTTCAATATCTTTTTCACAAAAATCTACTCTGTATGGTTTCTGCAACGTTTTTACTTTTGCAAAATCTATTCCAATCTCACCGGCCACTTCTTCTAGTTTGTCATGTAAATTCTTTGCCCTCCATGTTATACTTTTGCACAGAAACATTATTTCATCATCCTGATAATTCTTTATCTTTTCTGTACCAATCGTTCCTAGAATTAATTCTTCCATGTCAATCTTCAATCTGATCACATCTAATGGTTTTTCTTCCGTTTCTTTTATTTTAAAAGCTTTTATCCACTCATTTAACTCATCAGGAGTCGGACCTATAGGAGTACTATTTATTTCTGTCCAATTTCCACTCTTTTCAGGTGTCACCGTTGCAGATTCAGTTACCATAGGCATTTTCCTACCGCTACACTCATTCACTGTCAAATTTTCAGGTGGACTTGGTCTGTAAGCACTAGTCAAATTGCTCGTACCTGGACTTGTTTCTATTCTTTCCTTTTCTCTTTGGAATTGCGAACTCAAGGGAATCACCAAAGATCGTTCATCAATTTTCTGATTCTCGAAAACTGGTATTACTGGACCTATTGTTACGGGTACGGTAACTGCTTCCATATTCTTTGTTAATTCTCTAATTTTCTCAGTTAGTTCTTTTGTTGTCCTTGCCAATTCTCTTGCACTATCATTTTCTATTCCCTCAATTTGGGAAGTTCTTATTTGTTCTTGTGACCTATTTATTTCTTGTCTTTTTTCTGGACTTTCATTTCGCATAGCTTCTATTGGTGGCGCATTTGGTGTCACCACTGTAGAATTCTGCTGATACGGAGGTGGATTTTTATTTAATATATCTTCCAGCAACTCGTCATCCGTTTCGCTCTCATGCATATACTTTTCTCTCTCTAAATGTTTCTTTTTCTCAGTCCGTTTTTTCTTAGTCCCTTCCTCAACTGTAAAAGCTGGAAACAAACCTCCTGTCATGTTAGCACATCTCCATCGTTTTATTCTGTCCTCATGATTCATTCCCCACATTCTTCCGGGCACGAACTCATAACCTTTCATACCTCTGAATCTTTCTTTCTCGTACATCTCATCTTCCCATTCTGTTAAAGCCTCAAACTGTGTCGGTCTAGGTCTAGGTTCCAATTTAAGCATCTTTTCTTTTAAATTCCGTAAAATCGCTACATTAAAAGAACCATTTTCAGGAAAAGCCAATGCTCCATCATTCTTTGTATATTTTACCCAATTATCCAACCATATGCACGTATGATATCCATATTTCAGCATCATATGTGAAGCTGCTGATTTCGGCGGAGGAATTACTTGTCCCTCTCTAGTCACAACCTTTTTGTCTTTCTTAAAGAAATTCTTTAATTTCGTTGTCCATGACGTTCTCTCCCTTTCATACTCGTAATATGGCATGTTTTCTATTTGTTTTCTCTTTACTCTAACGCTGTTTCTGTGTACGGAACTTCGTCCAATTACAGCGCGATTCACACTAACGTACCAATCAGAACAATTTCCACCGTCCGCGAACCAACCAATCCTAGCGCGGCACTTTTCTACGTCACTCCTGCTCTGTATTCACGTGACTAGTGCACTGACCAATCCTAGCGCGGCACTTTTTCACGTCACTTCTACTCTTTACCCCTCCTTTACAAAATTTATCGGCAATTTTTCTTTTTACAGTTTTCTTCGTTAGTTACAACAAATAAACAATTCCATAGTCTGATTCGCTAAACAAAGTGACAGCTTTGTCCTTTTACACAAGAATCCTGTTTTTCCAGTAGGCAGCGCTTACCTCTACCCTACCACAGAATTATTTGCTTTTGCCGATAAAGTAGCACTTCCCTCTACCTTACCCTTCTTTCAAACAAACAATTTACTCGTTTCTCTGGGGATAAGACACATGTGGAGACTAGGCTCCTGAGAATTAAGGCCAAAGTTTCACAAGTAAACGTGATTTGCTATTTCATTTACACACTTTTCACACCGAAATCCCTAACATAACACAACCTGCGTTATAACCAAAAATGAATTCAGACCATGTACCAAATTCCATGTGACTTCTCTTGCCACACGTGTTCCACTTCCTACATCCCAGAAGCGTGAAAACTTACATATAACATAACGCGACTCAACATATAGTGTTAGTCATCAAATAATCAATAATCAATAAACAATAATCACTAAACTAATCTATAGAAAACCATAACTCTGCTACCAAGAAATCTGATGCAGCGCGTACAATAAAAACTATCCTCCTCCCAGGTTACTTATAGGTCATCCAGGGGCAAACTATATTTCTCATATCCACATGACGATGGGGCCCATAAACATCGCCTAAACACACACACACACTCCTGGATTTCCTTTTACACCTTTATGAATTTCTGTACTCCTAGGAGAAGCATGAGAACTAAATGGAGAACACCATTTTGTGTACCGCTGGAAGAGCAAGGATATCTATTTACCTTAATTTGTCACTTTCTTTTAGTTATTTCTTAAGATATTCCTGCTCATTGTTTGTCGATGAATCATTCATTTAAGAAATTAGTTCATAGTGATTAAGACCAGCTGAATCACAATCAACCAATTACTCATGTCACAATCATTTAGGAAAATAACCACTGAGTCATTTTGGTTTTTAAAGAATCTTAAATTTTATATAATTTTAAAAGCATGAAAAGATTTAATACTTTATTCAATTATTCATTTTAAATTCACAATTTTATTAAGCATAATCAATTTATTGCAGAAAGGAAATTTTGTCATGAAGCCAAAAACCTTAGTTACCTGCCTAGCTTCCTAATTTAGCCTAATGATTTCTAACCTAACTTTGGGATTAGAAATAGCCTGATTCTCATACTCAACTGTAAAGTTAAGACCGCAACAGCAACTTCAGCTCGTCAGCATCAGCTACCTGCAACCCGTCTCCTCTACTGCAACCACGACTCTCGTACTGCAACTCTCTGGAACTTCCCTGGAACTCGAACCCCCTCCCACTAAGAGTAGGCCCTCTTATACCCCAATTCTAACTTTGCTAACTAACTGTTGCAACATTAATATCACGCTTTTCTTTCATTGGTCCATGCATGTCAGCTTATTCATTCTTTAATCAAGTTCTCTTGGATTCAAGGGTCCTTGGATCATTTCCTTTCCCATACGCTTAAACATTTCCATCCGATTCGATCAGTCCATTTGTATCTTCTTTTGACACATTCAAGAACTCCGCAGTCATTGTCCTTTCTCTTGGGCTCCTTTCCCACGGACTCTCTCCTGATCATCACGGCACACTATCAGTTCAATTAGGTCACACCAGCCTTGACCATTTCTTGCATCCTAGCCTCTCAGAGACATCACGAGGCTCCAGATTTCTTCAATCTCATCCCGTACCACGTGTCCCCTTGCGCCTGCGCACATCTTCCCACTGGCGGCCATTTTATCTCGCCACTCGGTTCTACTTTAGAAGCACTAATTTGAGGCAAATAAAACATAATTAAAATAGAGAAAAATATCCCTTTCGTTTCCCTCCCGTCTACGTACCCCAATTAGTTGTTACCTAGCAAAAAGCGACATTTAAGCTGCTCCTTACTTACCATCACTATTGTTTTTGCAACGACACATTTTATTTCTATGAAGCACAAACATGCATTTATTTTATTTAGTACGCTTTTTATTCTTACGTTATGATTAGACACACGGACATTCATTAATAGATTATTTAGCACATACATTGGCATATTACCATTCCCACATATACAATGTTGATTACTACATTTAAACGAACATTTTTAATTAATTAATTATATAATTTGTTAGGGGTTAAATTTTTTTATTTTTACTGCTCCATCAATACTCTATTGACTGTGTTCTTTGACATTTATTTCATGAATCTGTCTCTGGGGGAAATCATCAACAACTTGGAGACTTTAACACCCGGCTAGCCTGCCACAGATATTTCAAACTGTATTATTGATCAGTCTGTCATATGAGATTGTCAAGCTTACATACTTCAATAGAAACTCTGTAAACGGTTAGTTGTCATTCATTACACAAGCCAATATATACTTACTTTGTAGGGACAGTTTCTAGGTCACTCAAAATGGCTGCTTTATGGGTCCTATTCAGATTCGGTAGAAAACATGAAGAACACAATTAAACCAAGGGTTTGCTCATAAAAATATAAAGTAATGAATGAAACAGGACAAGCCACATACAATTCAAGGCCTGAGAGTGAGAAAATCTGAAGCAGGAATAATTTCAACAGGAAGCTAAACACATTTTTACATATGTAATGCTCTGTTCAAAGGACACGTTTAGCTTTACTGTAGAAGCTATGACTGTTTATTTCATGGCTCAGAAGCAAACAGTTCCAAAAGGAAAATGGTCCTCCACGGTTTGGTCAAGTTTGAAGCACTATCGCACTGTATTAATGTCTCGTCTGGATTAACAACTGTCAGAATTTGCCGCCATTTTAACAATGCTATTTCTTTGTCTGCTGCAGGAAATGGTTGTGCAACTGCTGAAAGAAGCAATGACTGCCAGTCAGGAGGGCACACGGAGATTCCTCATCGATGGGTTTCCTCGCGATTTGAAGCAGGGAGAAGAGTTTGAAACGAAGGTAAGAATGCGTATCGGGATAGTCTTTATCAAAGGATAATCATGAGATGTGATAGTCCTGATAGCTGAAACAGAGAGGGTTGATGGGGACCACTATGAGGGCATACAAAGGGCCTGATTCACATAGGTACACTTTTGTGTAAGTTTACTATTTTTAGGTATTCACAAACTACGAGTTTCATTTTACTAATAGTAATTTTACAACTACGCTGACTCCACACTCGTGGCGGAGACTCTGCACATAAAAAGATAGGCCTGTCCTATTTTTTTAATGTATGGAGTTCTCCGCCCGGACTGCAGAATCTCTGCAGTCACAAAATTGCTACTAGTAAAATTTAACTCGCGGTTTGCGAATACCAAAAAATAGTAAATTTACACAAAAGTCTACCATTGTGCATCAGGCCCAAAATGTTTATGAAATGTTTATGAAAAGAGCGAGGAGCCGGGAGGTTGGTGCAAAGACCGTGATGCAATGTAAATGTACAAATTTTCCAGAGCTGCATGATCATTGCTCATCAGAGCACTCTCCTTCTCAGTGCCAGCTTCCGGAATACTGTGTACTGTATCCTGCATATCTTCTTACTGCCCGGGCAACTGCAATAGAGCTTGTTCCAGATACATTTTATTTTCATTGTAACAATAAGACTTTATTAGAAGAGGAAGAATGCATTGGTTTAGGAATTCTTGACCGGCAGATGATTTTAGGGATTTTTACTATTGAAACTGCAAGATTTCTGTGTTCTTCTCTTGTAATCACCATATAAGATTCCAGTGCTTTAATTGGAAAGGCACTGACAGGCACTGAGTACCCGCACTTCTTAAATTTGAAATGGAGTGTACCCGCACTTCTTAGCCGAGTATCAATATTTATTATGGGCAGGTACTGACACTTCTCACTAGCAGTGACTGCCTGCAATTCTACAACGCCTTTTTAAGCACAGCTCTCGAGTAAATCAGAATTATTGTCACTGTAGTTGTAGGTTATTTGCTCACTATTTATTTATTGCACTATTTCAAATGAGTTTTAGCAGAAATAAAAAAAAATCATGACGATGATGATGATAATCCAGTGCTTAATTTGAGACGGGGCTTTCCGGTGCTAAGCACCGGCACTTAATTGGTTTCCGGTGCTCTGCATCGGCACCTAATTGTCAACACCATACCTAGAACAGTCTACCACATGGTGGCGCTGCTCATCTAATTTAGAGATGAGCAGAACCACGGTTGTTTAGGAATACAATACACATTAAAATTGCAAATACCTGCCTCCCCAGCCAAATCTTTAGGTTTGGGGACCTGGAATAGTCTGAAGTGTCGCATTTACATGCGAGAGAGATGGTTAGTAGTTGTTTTGGCAGCGATGACAAGGGCAATGGGTGGTGCAAGCTGCAGTGGCCTCCCGGTCAGAGCCCTAGCACTTAATATTTTACAATTTAAGCACTGTGATAATCTAACACTGATGTTCAAGCCCCAGCAAGTGTATATCTCGACAGGCTTGGTATTAAATCCAAGTAAAGACTTGGGTTCAAATCTAAACTTCTCTATTCGTCCAAATTGTGTGATCCTGGGAAAACCACTTTATCTCTTTGAGCTCCAATATTTGTGCGGGCTGCTCTGTAGGTCCTGGGTTAGTCAGATGTTACAGGGCGGTTGTATGTCAGAATACAGAAGATAAAAATATTGTTTGACATAAACATGGTGTCCTAAATATCGTTTACAAAAATATCGTCCAATTGGATGTGTATTATCAATTACTAATTCTAATAGGGCGTTATTTTTTAAAATTATATTCAGGACACATTGTTTATGTCAGACAATATTTTGATGATGTTCTGACTGATATATTCTGTTACCACACCTACAGGTATCTATGGCAGTATTTATGAGTAGTGATATTTTACTACCGGTGTCTCAGGTACTACGGCACTCCAGTTGGATGTGGATTTAAAAATATACGACCTTGATAAAATTAAGAACCTCAGGTCACAACAAGCATTGGCAAAGCCAATATGTCTCACGTATGAGATACCTATTGGCTTTGTAAATGGTTTTTGGTGTTTGGCTGATGGTGAATGCTCAATACCTGGGCCTTTCCACCTTTGCAGACTTGCAACAAGTTTTATTTTTTTGGTGTGAAAAAAACTTTCAATCATTACTTTTAATATGGTTCCTGCACTGTATTTAAACGTAATACTGTAACCAACAGGTTTTCACCTGCCCCTACCCTGCACACAAGAAGCATTATGAAAACAACTTTTGCAGAGGTGTCAACCCACTCTTTGTATGCAAACTGCTCAAAGAAGATCTACTTCAAAGCAAGGTTACGAACAAACAGTAACAACACTCGGAGGTACAGGTTTCGTTCGGGGGGCGCAACTTTACAAAGGCTCACGCACCACTGCATGCTCCTTACAATCAGGTAATAATATTTTGTGATCTAAATAGAACTCGCAAGGAAAGAGTAATTAGTATAGCTGCTGACAAAAAAAAGGAAAATATGGCAGTAACTTCCTTGGATGAGAGTTCAAACACTACTGTTCAGGGGAATGCCAGGGGTGAGCTGTCATCCTTGATAAGTAAACAGAGCAGATTAAGCAGTGCAGGATCACCATTTGGACCAGTGGTGGAAGCAGGGCGCAGCTACCCATTCCCAGCCATTTAACCACTTAAGGAGAAGCTGTGAACTCACATGTGAGGAGCCCCTGGCACCAGCCCCGTCCGGCTGCAGGTAGATCTGCTGGGAGACTGGCAGCAACAGCGCACACTCACAAGCATACTTTGACCTTCGAAGTCCTTACTCCCCTGCCCAAAAAGGGTACTGTGCTCTCAGAGATGGTGCCCTAAAACCAAAATTGGGCTCATTTTGAGAAATCAAAAACATTCTAAAGAGCATGAGCCATGCGCCTTAAAGCAGCTATGTCCTCGCTGCACGTAGTGCTTTAGAAGAACCATGAAGGTAAGACATGACATGAGAACCGAGAGAGCTCTCTTACCAAAAGTGTTATCAAGTTCTAAAGCACATGAGATAAACAACCCTTTATTTCAACTTCCTGGCGTGAAATCCCACAGCCAGTCACACATTTAACTATGATGTAAGTATCATATGAACAGATTAAACATAATCGACATACAAGGCAGCATGTCATTATTATAACATGCCCCACCATATTTGGCGAGTTGGGTAACATGTGGCACTGAGGGATGGGGGTGGGGTGGATCGAAGCACCCGAAGCCCACTATCATGACCTGATATTTACTGCTTGAAAAGTGATTCTCACACGGGCTCTGACGGCCCTGTTAAAAACTCCTGTGCCATAAATGTGACATCTTTGCCCTGGTTCCTTCTGTGAGGAGGGCGTGGAATAGGCCGGTGAATAACCTGAAAACGTAACAAGTTGGTGCCCCTCTGTCAAAGCAGCAAGTACAAGTATAAGCTGCCATACAAATTCAGGACCATGAACCAAAGCAAACAGAACCGGGATGTCCAGTAATTTCGTAATCGCAACACTAGAGCAACACCAGAGGATTGTAGTTATGGTAAAGCCCAGCCATCCCATCTGCACCCCCTGCCCAAAAAAGTGAAACCCCTTAAGGTAAAGGAGGTATTAGGTAGTCAACTCAGCTTGGTAGCGACTTCCATGAGGCTAGTCCATTACATGACTAGCATAAAACTCATAAAGGAAGCACCGCCTGCACAAGCAAGGATACTGTTTATGTAGTTCTGTAAAGTTGACTTCATCGTCTCCCGTGAAACACCTAACTCAAATAAATTGATCACATTTTCGACATTGATGTTTTATTCCTAAATGTTGTGAAGGTAATTACTACAAAAGTTTAGTGTTCCGAGATGAAACACAGTAGAAAAGGCACATGTTCTCCTGTTTATTTTTGGGGTGGGGGGTGATAGGGGAAGAAGCACCATGGAAAAGGGGTGGGTGGTAGGGAAAGAAGAAATAGTACCTTAATTACAGCACAAACAGCAGACAAACACTAATCAAACGGTATCAACCTGTGAATGGTCCATGCTCCAGAGAAGAAACAGGAAGTGACATCTGGCAAGCACTGGCCAATTAGGAGGCAGCATCAAGAGTGACAATTAGCCAATGAATGGTAAGCAATAGGCGGGCTCCAAGCCCTTCATTGTAAACAATGCCCCTCGCAAGCGACAGTGCACATGCGTTACTGTCGGCAGGCAAGACCTAAAATTCACCAATGGAATAGTGGCTTGATTGATATTGATTGCAACCATTATTTTAATTATTTGAACCGTGATTTTAGTTGAACACGATGAGCCACGGGTCGCTGTGTGTTGACTGGTATCATCCTCCTGCAATATTCTAAAGCACCAACACTTGGATAATTTACACAGTGTTCTTTGAAGCAATTTGCTGTTTGACTTTACCGAAGTCAGATTTGAAAGCAAACATTTTAGACTTACTGTATCCCGGAGCCCCTTTGGCATTTAGCAGCCATACTTGGTGTGAAAATTGCAGGAATTAAATGGCTTGAAAGGAACACGGTTGAACAAAGCTGACTGCTTTCTCAAAGTAAAAAAAAAATCTCTCTTGTTATACAATACGCAAGCAAGTGATTAAACAGCATAAATGGAGAAAAAGCTGCAGACAAATGCCATTCTTTTGGAAAATATTCGTCAATATATTCTGCATACAGAATTACATTTGTGAATAGAAACAAATATTCGGTGCTTTTCTATAAATGGTTACAGTCTTACAGTTTGCATGCAAAATCTCTTGTCATACGCGCTACATTCAACAACCCCCGATTATGCTGCATAAAACCAATGCAAAGAAAAAAAAATACAAAGACATTGGCCTGATAATAACTGAAACAATTCGAAATATAACACTCGGCGCCAATCATTCGGGTTGAATGTCCTTCCGTAAAAAACAGTACTATACAAATAGCTGTCCCACAGCCAAAATATTTACTGCAGTTCCCAGTCAGAGCTAAAACAAATATGGTGATCAGGTGATCCCTGTCCTATGCAGCATTTTGTGCCATGAATACCGGAATTTTTATGCATGCACACTTATAATGTTAAAATTGAGAAAAACTAGTTACATTTGGGAGCGTTCCCAAAAGAAATAGCCCCACCAATTCTCTAAATGTACTTGTCATCAGTTACTTGTCTTCCATGATTTGTCACTATGCATGTTTCTCTCACTGACACCAAGTGCTTAATTTGTACAATATTAAGTTCCAGGGCCCAGAGTTTAACTCAGAAGCCTGCGCTATGAATGTCAGGGTTCTGAGCACAAAGGCTGCATAGTCTTGAATCCATGTCATTTAATCTCCCACCATACACTCCCTGCCACTTTATCTCACTCTTGCAGGTTCTTTTTCATCTCTGCTTTCTTCTTTTGTCACTGTTTTTCTTTTCTTCCTTCTTCCTCCTTTTGTTTCTTTCTCTCTATTTTTCTGGGTCAAAGTCTGATGATGAAAAATAAGTGCCAGTCCCCAAAAATGAGTGCCACTGATCCCCACCTCCAACAACTGGCTCAAATTAAGTACTGTTGTCCCCCAACCTGAACAAACAAGGTCAGTCCAGGAACCCTTCACAGCACCAAACCAGCAGAAAGAAAATCAACGAAAGATGCAGCTCTGCATGTAGTGGGACACCGACTGGCATAGGAAAGTTACATGTAGATGGTCTTGTGTTTTTTGCTTGTGAAGTACAGTGAAAGTGGCTCTGATTCCCGTCTTGAAACGTCACTCTGTTTCCAGGTGCAACATATGCTTCAGACGTAGAGGCTGAACTTTCATGCCGTGTCCTGCAGGCGCCACCCCTGACTCATGTTATTCTTGCCCATGATACTAGATCCTGGGTATTCTGATCACATACTATTCTAGTTGTTCAGAGGAATGAAGTGTGCTCTTGCCAGCAAATGAATGTTGAAAGGGATTCGAGTGACCTGCTGACACAAGAGATTTGGTAACACTAACGCTCTCAAGTATCCCTAATATCTGTCATTCACAGATACAAACTACAGCATTTACATTTTTTTCCACCAGGCATATTACACACCTAATGTAACACATAAGATTCATCCATATTCTGACCAAGTGTGCAGGAGGTGCTGTCACGCACAGGGAAACTTAATGAAAGTGTGTAGGAACGCACTACTTGCATGTAACAGCGCCATTACCGCAAAGCGTCTTGGTAGTTGTAGTTTAGCTTTTCATACAAACGTCATATTATTTTTCAGCTAACGCCGTCTTTCGAAATTGTATCTTTAGACACCAGTGTTTCGGGATTCTTTTCTTACCTGTAGAGAATATGTACGGGTTGCTGGACAAGCTGCCAATTTTGGCGTGCAGGCGTTCCAAAGCTCGTCAGCTTGGGGGCTGCTCATAAATGAAAGTGAGTAGGAATGGACTGCTTGCATGTAACAGTTCCATTCATTACACCATAGCGTCTTGGTAGTTGTAGTTCAGCTTTTGTCACAAAGTTCATATTCGTTTTCAGCTAACGCGGTCTTTTGAAATCGTATCTCTAGAAACCAGTGTTTCTGGATTCCTCCCTCATCAGTAGAGAATGTTTTGGGGTTGCTGGACATGCTGCCAATTTTCTCAGGTCTAGTCCCACTCATGGCATGCAGGCGTTCCAAAACTCGTCAGCCTGGTGGCGGCTCACAGGAGCCTTTTATCAATGAAAGTGGGTAGGAACTCACTGCTTGCATGTAACAGCGCCATTACAACACAGCGCCTTGGTAGTTGTAGGCCATCTTTTCACACAAAGTTCATATTATTTTTCAGCTAACGCCGTCTTTCGAAATCGTATCGCTAGACACCAGTGTATCACGATTCCTCCCTCATCAGTAGACAATATTTATGGGCTGCTGGACATGCTGCCAATTTTCTCAGGTATAATCCAACCATGGCATGTAGGCGTTCCGAAGCTCATCAGCTTGGGGGCGGCCCACGAGAGCCTTTTATCAATGAAAGTAGGTAGGAACTCACTGCTTGCTTGTAAAAGCGCCATTACCCCATAGCATCTTGGTAGTTGTAGTTCAGCTTTTCTCAGAAAGTTCATATTATTTTTCACCTAACATTGTCTTTCGAAATTGTATATCTAGACATCAGTGTTTCGGGATTCCTCCCTCACCAGTAGAGAATATTTACGGGTTGCTGGACATGCTGCCAATTTTCTCAGGTATAATCCCATTCATGGCATAGCGTGCAGGCATTCCAAAGCTCGTCAGCTTCGGGGTGGCTGACGAGAGCCTTTTATCAATGAAAGTGCGTAGGAACGCACTGCTTGCATGTAACAGCGCCATTACCCCATAGCGACTTGGTAGTTGTAGTTCAGCTTTTCACACAAAGTTCATATGATTTTTCAGCTAACATGGTTTTCTGAAATCGTATCTCTAGACACCAGTGTTTAGGAATTCCTCCCTCATCAGTAGCGAATATTTACGGGTTGCTGGACATGCTGCCAATGTTCTCAGATATACTCCCACTCACAGTGTGCAGGCGTTCCAAAGCTCGTCAGCTTGGGGGCGGCTCACAAAAGCCTTTTATCAATGAAAGTGGGTAAAGGTTAGTCCAGGAACCCTTCACAGCTCCAAACCAGCAGAAAGAAAATCAATGAAAGAAGCAGCTTTGCATTTAGTCAGACACTGACTAGCATAAGAACGTTACATGTAGATGGTCTTGTGTTTTTTGCTTGTAAAGTACAGTGAAAGTGGCTCTGATCCCCCTTCTTGAAACGTCACTCTGTTTCCAGGTGCAACATATGCTTCAGACGTAGATGCTGAGCTTTCATGCTGTGTCCTGCAAGCCCCATCCCTGACTCATGTTATTCTTGCCCATGATACCAGATCCTGGGTATTCTGATCACATACTATGCTAGTTGCCAGCATATGAATGTTTGAAAGGGATTTGAGTGACCTGCTGGCAGAAGAGATTTGGTAACACTAACACTCTCAAGCATCCCTAATATTTGTCATTCCCAGACACAAGCTACAACATTTAAATATTTTTCCACCAAACATATTACACACCTATTATGACACATAAGATTCATCCATATCCTGACCAGGTTTTCAAGAGGTGCTGGCACGCACAGGCAAATTTAATCCCCCTGCCCTATCACAGCCCTGGGATTCAGACCTTCTGGAACCCTGTTGGGGATTGGAAGAGTCCACTATCCCCCTTAACAACACTCCTAAGAAATGTCGCTGCTGTCACTCAACTAGTAAGACGTTATACCGCTATGGCACTGTTACTAATCAAGCACAGAGTTGCCATATGTTGGATCAGAACGCTGAAATGTATGCTTTGCTACTGCCTATGTGTGCCCATCTGCCCAACAACAGGTTTTTTTGGAGTCCTCTAAGAAGCTACTTGAATGCTTAGACGGGTGATATGCTGTACCCATTGTATAATGTTTAGTAGTCCCAGAAACCCCCAAACACTTACAATTGCTGCAATTGTTTCTTCTTATCTCTCATGTCTTTTTTCTTCATGTTGTCAGTCCCTCTTTTGTGAAATGTATTTATGGCATTATGTTGCCATGAATTGAACAAGTCACAATCCTCTTAAGTAGGAGTCAAAACTTCCATTATGCCACTGCCACAAATGTTTGATGTATTGTATGATCTGTATGTAAACCTTTCAAGATGGGAGTGCTGTATTGTTTTGTTAATATTGCAATTAAGGAAAATAGTAATCGGAATTACAAACTTCAAATAAGTTAGAGAGATCGAGGAACATCGATTCACTCTAAAATACTGTGTAAATTCAAGTTTCAGATGATTTAGTTCATCTGTGATAAGTAGGCACTAAATAATAAGGAGCCCTATTTCTATTCATCTCGCCCACAATTATAGTCATAATGAACTTGTTATATTGACTGGTCACTTACTGGAAGCAGTAAAATATTAAAAAGTTCAAAATTACAGAGGAACTTTCCATGTTGTAACTTGCATTCATACCTCATTCTGCACAATTACTCTTGATGATATGACATTAGCATTCACATGAAATGCCCTCATTCAAAGTCTATACAGTTCACATGTTATGTTATGTTATGTTATGTTATGTTATATATATTTGTATCGCGCTCAGCTACTCGACAGAGTGTCCCGGCGCGTGCAGAGGTAAAGGAAAAAGTGTAACAAGAAGACAACTAAAAAAGGAAAGTTTTTAACTTTTTCTTAAAGATCACATGATCCTGAATGCACCGCAGCGCCAAGGGCAGAGCATTCCAAGCTAAACTAGCTTTTCTGACAAGTGAACAGCCACCCAGCCTTTGGCGGTTGAATCTAGGGGTCTGCATCAGAAGTTGAGAAGAGGAACGCAATTGTCTCACTGGATTATAGAAGGCAAATCTCTTCTGAAGGTAGGAGGGGCCCCTGCCATATTGCCCCTGCCATATTGCCCCTGCCATATTGCCTATGGGCAATAGCCAGCATTTTGAATTGTATTCAGGACTCCACTGGGAGCCAATGCAGGGAGCGCAAATGAACATGCACACTGCACCTGTTTGACAAGCCTAACAGGAGTCTGGCAGCCGAGTTTTGAACTACCTGCAATTTCTTTAAGAGGTAGCCAGGAATGCCCACATAGAGTGCATTGGCATAATCCAGGCGAGATAAGATCAAGGCACGGACCACAGTTTCCTTAGCAGACCCTGGGAGAAAGGGAAGAAACTTTCTCAACGCTTTCAAGGTGCCGAAACAGGTCCCAACGAGCTTCTTGACTTGGATGGAAAAGTTCAGGTTCTCAGAGAACCAGACTCCTAGATTTTTTGCAGCATTATTCCCAGCACTAGGCAACATAATTTAGACGTCCATTGTGTAATTGTTAGACCTGGCGTCCTTGGTGGGAAATTTCCCCAAACTTTTTGCCTTCACTCCTTGTTTATGTTGAACTCATTTTTGTTGGTAATTAGGACTCTTTGCACTTTACCCCAGCTAACATGCACTCAGGGTGTGTAAATTAAATGCTACTAGTGGGCAGCACCACTCAATGTGCCACCCAACACATCATCCATTTTAAACATGTCTCAGGCCAGTCCCTGCAGCCGGTAGTACAGTTACACTCCATATCATCCTGTCAAAATAAACCTTTTGCCAGGCCTAATCCTTTACTGTTGTAGCGCAGACAGATTGGGCCTCATGAATTATTTCAACTGATCAAGATATTTATCCCAGAATAACCTCAGCTACCACACCAAACTCATTAGGTCCTCCTATGGATCTTGTTCTGTGCTGAAAGGGACCAGAATACTTAGGGGATAACAATTAGCATATGAGGACCTGGAATGAGATAATTGTTAGCATCCATTCATTACTAAATGGTCTTTTTCGGACTAAATCTATTTTTAAGTCAGTAAAATTGAAACAAATACATTTTCCGCAGCAAATGAATGAAACAGAATCAACAGAGTAGTTTATCTCAGTTGATATCTTTATCGAATTTTTAAGTAATTTGCCTACCAAATCTAATTTATAATTGAAAGGATTTAATAAGCCTTAACAAACTGTGAATATCGATTAGAAAGGAGTTATCTTCCTCAGCCGTGGCAGGTTATATCATAAGAAGTGAATCTTTAGAAAGCCAATATCATATCCCTCATACAAACCCTATAGTTGAAAGTTCAGAAATCACCAAATGACCAGTTTCAGTTCATGGACAGAATTGTCTGACCCTGTCCGTACTGCAGCGTCAATGCTACAGCTGTTATCGGTAACCTTCCATCCAGAAAGATTCCACTATGCAAGCATACCAGCCAGCAGCAAACACAGTAATTCGTCACAGTTCACGTTAGTTTCTGGAAGTCCAAGTCAGCAGTCTCTGCAACGCAAGGTGGGTTGAGAAGGTGGGCAAGATTGGATCCGCCCCTGTCTGTACTCTGGGCAATTATACTCCATTGATTCCTGGTTTACAGCCCTTGACATCACCAATTTGTCGGACTACCCTGTCCCATTGGTCAGTCTTAATAGGATGAGATGATGTAGAAGGTAAAAAGTATACAAATCCGGAAGAATTAAGAAATCCATTTCTTTGCATTTTCTTAAGACCACTGTAATTTAGTCATACTATTGGTTGTGATCCTTTAGGAAGTAGGCAAGTCCATGTTCTCATCCTTTGTCAGTTCTTTTCCAAACATGTGCTCTAGGAAGTAACAGTTCTGTTGCAAGTCCAGTCGAGTGAGCTACAAACGTGAAAGGAATCATTGAGTGTTAGAGCACAAGTAGAAACTTTATGAAAAGTTCCCATAGGCTTCAGACTATTCAGTTCATAAGTTCATACTAGGAAAGAAAAGCATGTTTGTCAGGCCTTCATGAAAAACAGCTTCTGCACGATGAATTTATGCTAAAATATGAATTTCACGTTATTAGAAACAATGCATTAGTTCTTCAATTAGGCAAATTAATGATTCGCATCCACATCATGTAAGTATAAAGTACCCCTAGAAAAAAAATGTTAACACTTCATTTCCATTTCACAAATTAATTTAGCAATTTTCTCTTTCATGTTATAGGTTAATACATCATTCAAGATTCAAAAACACATTTAGAATAAACCTTTCGATAACGCAAATCATTATAACATCTATTTCTCTTCTTTGTCAGTGCTCACATTCACGTTTCTATTGTTAACGACCATTTTCATAACATATATCAGTTTTATATCTTTTCATAGTTTTTCTATGTTATCATTTGTCTATTACATTCATTTATGCATAGAGAAAAACATCGTAATACATTTGTTAAACTTTTCATTAGTTTGTTTACGCTTAAATGTCATCACAATCCTACATCTAACATTCTGCATGCTTTTACGATGCAGTATCCAAATCAAGTTTCATGTGTATGTTTTCTTAAACGTGGTAACCTAACACATGTTTTGTCATGTTCATACATAGATGTCACAATTCATTTTTTCAGGGTGAATTTGTAGAGATAGCCTTAAGATAACATCCATGCTCAATCAATACTTATAAGTCACCCTAAAGGTAGGCCCTAGGGCTCATAGGGTTAGGTGCATGATACCTAGCCCTTTCTGTGCCAAGGATGTAACGGTTACATCCTCCGCCATGGTGGCCGTGTGCGGAGGACGTAACCGTTACGTCCTCTGCGCCGTCCAGGAAATCCCTCTGCTGTATACAGCAGTGGGATTTCATTTTTTTTCAGCCTCGGGAGCAAGGGAAGTGCTTCCCCTGCCATTTTGTATTGGGAGACCTGGGGGTATGCCGGGTGGAAGGAAGTTTGTGGCTTCCCGCAGATTCCTGAACCTTCCATCACAGAAATGTAAGGAAAATGTGTTTTTTATAGTCAAAATTTGAGGTTTGCAAGGCATTCTGAGGCATTCTGGGTAATAAAACGTGGTGAGAGCCATGCAAGTCAGCACACCTTGGATAGCCGTAGGTTGTCTAGGTTTCCCTGGGTGCTGGCTTAGCTAAGGTCCAAAATCTAGGGGAACAAAAATGGTAGAACAAGTGTTTTTATAATTTTTCTGGGCCCAGGGAGCCTTCACCTGCGTGGCCTGGTCCAGGAGCTCCGACCCGATCCAAGGGCCCCTGGGCTCCGTCCTCTGGCCTGCCGCACCACCAAGGTCCGAGGATGGGGTTCCATTAGGCCCGGGGAGGCCTCCCCCGCTTAGCCTGCATGATAAGGTGCCTGCCCTGGCTCGGAGCTCTGTCAGGGCCCTCCTCGCAGCCCCGTGCCTGAGGCCCAGCTGGGGATCCGAGCACCTTGGCCACTGGATCCCCTGAGCCTGGCCATTTGGTCACAATCCATGCTGTCCACTAGGGGCTGCCCTGTAAGTCCCGATCAGGGCTCATTTGCTTCCTAGAGCCCAGCCAGGGCTCCAGGAGGCTGGATGCATGCTCTCCTTCGATCCCCTCTGTCACTCGGTGCGCACAGATTACAAGAAAGGAGGGTATCCTTCCTCTGTATTACTAGGGACAGGGTACCCAGGACCCACTTGTGGTCTGACAGTTCTCAGCCAGCGACCAGATGGCCCAGGACTGGGGCCCCGGCAGGCCCTGAGGTGGGGACCCCCTATCCTGATCGCCATCCTCAGGCCTACCACATGGCAGTGTGCCCAGGACAGGGTCCCGTGGGCCTGGGAAGGCCTCCCCTATGCAGCTGAGACAAGGTACTCTGACCGGGGACCGCCAGGCCCCGGGAAGGACACCCCTGCCCTTGGCACTGTCCTCTGGACTGCCACACTGCCAAATACCTGGGATGGGTGTCCATCGGGCCCGGGGAAGCTTCCCTTGCTTAGCCTGGTTCAGAAGCTACGACCGGGGCCCCAGTGGGCCGATTGGTGGGGGGGCACCCCATCATGGACTCTTCCAGCCCACTGCATGGCCAAGCCCCTGGCACCGGCTCCTGTAGGTATGGGGAGGCCTCCCCATTGCAGCTGGGCCCAGGACCTCTGACCAGCCCTCACCAGGTCCCAGGGTAAGCGCTCCTGCCCTGGGCTCTGTCCTCCAGCCTGCCGCACTGCCAAGGGGCCCCACATCCTGTGCTCTGTCCTCCAATCCACCACATGGCCAAGCCCCTGGGACGGGCTCCAGCAGGCCCAGGAAGGTCTCCACTGCTTGGCCAGGTCCAGGAGCTCTGATCGGGTCCAGGGGCCCCTGCTCGGCCCCGGGGCAGGCCCTCCCATCCTGGGCTCTGTCCTCCGGCCTGCCACCCTCCCAAGGGTGCAGGACGTTGGTCCTTTGGGCCCAGGGAGTCTTTTGCTGCTTTTCTGGGTTCAGAAGGTCTGACCGGGGACCCTAACGGCCCTGTGTGGCCTACCCCATCCTTGGGCCCGCCACGTGGCTAAATGCCTAGGACGGGCTCTCGCGGGCTCCCGGTGGCCCCGGGTGGCCTCCCCTGCTCAGCCGCGTACAGGAGCACTGACCGGGCCCCATCTAGTCCCGGGGCAGATGCTCCCACCCTAGGCTCGGTCCTCCAGCCTGGCGCACTGCCAAGGGCCTGGGATGGGGGTCCATCAGCCCGGGGAGACCTCCCCCACTTCACCTGCATGTTAAGGTGCCTGCGGGCCCCGGGTCAGAATTCCGTCAGGGCCCCCTCACAGCCCTGTGCCTGAGGCCCAGCTGGGACTCCGAGCACCTGGGCTGCAGAGTCCCTGTCCCCTCCACGAACAAGCAGAAGCCCTTCCGTTGAGGCACAGCGCAACCAGATGGCCATCTGGTCGCGTCGAGTCCCTTGGCCACTGGCCACTGGGCCGCACGCAACACTTTCCAATGGCACTACCAGATGGCCGGGCTGCCCCGGAAGTCCAGATGGGGACTCATTTGCTTCCCGGATCCCAGCCAGGGCTCCAGGAGGCCGGGTGCATTCGCTCCTTCAGTTCTCTCGGTCACTCAGTGCGCACGGATTACAAGAAAGGGGGGTATTTTTCCCTCCGGATTACTAGGGGGGAGGGTACCTCAGATCCCCTTGAGGTCCAGCGATTCTGAGCTGGGTGAAGCCAGGGCCTGCCCACTGGGCCTGCCCTCCCCTAGAGCAAGCAGGGACATGAATTGGACATCCCAGCCCCCCTTGAAGTCCGGATGAGGGCTCAATTGCTTCCTTAAGCCCAGGCAGGGCTCTAGGAGGTTGAGTGCATTTGTTCTGGTGGTTCCATTTGTCCCTTGGTGCGCATGGAATACAAGTAATGGTCATAACCTTCCTCTGGATTATTAGCGACAGGCTACTCCAGACCCTCCTGTGGTCCAGCGGTTCTCAGCCGGGTGCTGCCAGGGCCCGGAACGATGCCTGCCTCCCAGACCTGGCCAATGTGCCTTTTCACTGAGCCTGCCTTCCCTGAGAGCAGGCAGGGACATGACGCTGCTATCCCAGCTGCCCTGGAAGTCCCAATAATAATTGGATTCCTTAAGCCCTAGCAGGTTGGGTGTGTCTGTGCCGGTGGTCCTCTCTGCCTCTCCCACCCTTCCCTTGCTTCCTGCGCCTTCGCCACCTCCTCCTCTTCTTTGTTGCTTTGGCCGGTAGTTTATTAAATGACCCAACCTTAAAAACAAAATTAATCTTGTACTGTAGTGATTGGTCCTGCTGTGATGAAGTTCTCCTCACTGTCAGATTCAGAACCAGTGTCAGAGCTTGTATATACATATTACCCTATCACCCCTCCCACACTTGAAGTCATAACAGTTGAGGCCTCCTTCAGACACCAATCCCACGCTATCCCAAAATATGAAAATCTCTCCCCCACCACTCCTCCTGTCTTTTCTTTTTCTCTCCTACCAGACACTGTCGGAGTATTGCAATGCCTCGCTGACTGACACAGCAAGTTTCTCCATTTTGGCAAGTTTCTCCAATGAGGCAAGGAGCTATTTTCAATGAGCGGGCTGGTTGCTGAGCTTTGTTGGAGCCATGTGTTCAGCTTAATATGCTGAAGGGCGACCCTTGGTACAGCGTGTGAAACTCCTACTGAGTTGGGCGAACACTAAGCTGCTGGGGCAGCGTTTCTGGGCTAGAAGTGGTTTTTTCCCCCACACTCCTAGGTCGAGGTTAGTTGGGGAGAGAGGAGCTTGCCTTGAGAGTGGATGAAGGCGGTAAGGTCATGTGTACCTTCATTTTAGGCTTCAAGTGTGCTATAGTCATTGGAGGATGGCAATTTGTTTCCAATTGGTAGCTTGTTTTTTGAGGACTCCTACTGTTGGATGGTTGTGAACCTCATTATTATTATTTTAGAGGTAAGGAGGTCCTGCTGCATTTAACTTCATGATGTTGGGGAAACGAACAGCAAAGTGGAAAAGCGTAATTTATTCCTCAACCTCAGATCCTCATCCTCATCCCCATTCCAGTCAAGCATCCTGCTAAGCATGGGGATTTGTTTGGTTCTGTACCTCCATTGATGTCACAGTCTGAGGTTCAGGACATGATTGAGGCAGCATTTTCTAGAGCTTTGTCCTCCTCTAAATCTAGAAGGAGCAACAGATGATCTCACAGAAAGGAATGCAGTGATTCTTTTCTCCTCTGACTCTGATAGACCATCTACGTTCATGGGGAAATATCTCAGGAGAAGAGAAATGTGGGCTGCTTTGAGTAATGTTAGACATAATTTGGGGCTTCCTCCTTTTCAAGCAGAGAATAAAGATGAAACTCTCTTTCCACAATATGTCAAACCATATGCCATGGGAAGCCATTCTTTGGGCCAATTAAGGAGGTCCTCATGTCAGAATAGAAGGAGCTGGATAAGTGGTCAGTTCCACAATTCTTACAGAAGCTTTATATGCTGGAGGGTGACAATGTTCTTCCACACAATGCCAAGGTGGATTCAGTTTTGGCTACTTTTATTGATAAAACCACTATCAATCCAGAATACAATACTGTTCATCTGCTGACCTTTCTGATAAAAACAACATAGATGCTAGCAAGAAAAAGGCTTTTGCAGCAGAACATGTATCACTCAAGACCAGTTTGTATGCAGCATGAACGGCACAGTCAGCGATTAAAGTCTTTGATCGGCTGTCACTAGTTATACTGGAGGGTTTAGAATATTCTGAGTTACTGGCTGGTATGGAAGAACAAGCACGGCTATCGGCAGATATCTCTTCTGACGTGATTAAGGCAACAGCTTAGGAGCCTTGGTGGCAGTCAGATGTCACCTTTAGATAAGAGAATGGAATACAGAAGTGGTGAAGAAGAATACGCTAATGAAAATCCAGTTTCAAGGTAAGATGCTTATTGGAGAATACTTGGATTCCATGATATCAAAGGTATTCAAAGACTGGAAACATACTCTTCCATATAAAGGGCAATCACATTTTAAAAGATTTTGAAATAAGAGGTTAAGGTCTTCTCCACACCGTGATTCCAAATCTTATATCGCCTGCAAGCAGAAGTAGCCACCCAGGCAATTTTCTCCTCAGACGGATTTCAATAAGAAAGGGCCAGTCAAAAAAAGGTCCTGACAATTATGGTGCTACTGGTCGGAGGAAGATTGCACCATTTTTTGGAGTGTTGGCACAGAGATATCACAGACAAATAGGTACTGGACATATTCAACAGAGGATTTTTGGCAGCACCCACCAAGAACTGGGGTTAAGGTTACCCACATTCCAGAAAAGGGTCCCAAACAACTGGCTATGTTACAAGGAGTTGGGCTGATGCTGGAGAAACAAGCAACAGGCATAGTGCCTCCACAGGAGAGGGCACAAGAGCATATTCAATCCTTCTGCTAGTACAGAAAATGTCAGGGGCTTTCAGACCTATGCTGAACTTAAAGTGGGTAAATTTCTGGATTCGAACTCTGCAGTTCCACATGGTCACTCTACAGATGATCATCCCTTTGATAAGGGTGGAGGATTGGTGAACGTCCATAGATATGGAATATGCTTACCTTCATGTGCCTATAAAGAGATCTCACCAAAAATATTTGCAGTTTGCTCTGGAGAACAATCACTATCAGTTCCAAGTTCTTCCCGTTGGACATAAGTCATCCCCCAGAGTTTTCACAAATGTTTTGGCACCCTTGGTAGCCCTGCTTCATTCCAAGGGAATATTTGTCCATCCATACCATGACGACTGGTTGAACCAGGGTCGATCAGAGGAACTGATCTTGTGCCAGACAAACAGGGTTCTGGAAGTTCTTCAAACTCACAGTTTTCTTATAAATTGAGAAAATTCCAATTTAAAGCCAGTGCAAGATCTCCTTTTCATTGGAGCTCAGTTCCTAACTCATAAAGGGAAGGTTCTGCTCTCGCCTGGTCGGATAGACAAGATTTAGGAACACATCATGGATGTGATGGCACACAGAAAGCAAAGGGTGGTTTTGTGGCTCAGGGTCCTGGGAGATCTAGCCTCTACAGTTTTTCTCGTCCCATGGGCTCACTTCCATCTCAAAAGCTAGTCCCTTGGATTCTACTCCACTGGGATCCGAGTTGGCAGGACATGACACACATTGTTCCCCTTCCACAGAGAGTGAAAAAAGATCTGACACAGTTGTTGAATTCAAACAATCTATTACAAGGGTACAGTTGGATCCCCCAGATCGAGTCCTTGTTACCACAGATGCCAGTCTCTCATCTTAGAGAGAGGCATTTCGAGCACAAGGGTTCTGGTCTCACAGCGAGACGGTCCAATCCTTGAATAGGAGAGAGCTGGAGACTCTCTTCAGCTCTCACCTTTGGGGAGAAGACAGTCCTGGTGAGGACGGACAATGTGACTGCCAACACTTATGTGAACAAGCAGGTGGGGACATGTCGAGGATCTGCAAAGGCATGGCAAAATATTTTTTTTTTTTAAAACATGCATTCCCCATTAACAAAAACCCGTATGGACTAGAGCCCAGTTGCAAGGGGGGGCACGGATTACTTAAGGGGAGGAGAAGTGCGTGGTCCCTTTCCATGAGCATAAAAAGGCCCCGGAGACCCCATCCCCAAGGACCGCATAATTATTTGAAGGGAGGGAGCATATGGAAACCCCTCCCTGAGTCTATTTAGGCCCTGGGGACCCTATCCCCTGGGGCTGAAATGTAAAAAAAAGGGGAGGGGGGGTGCACAACCCATCTCCCCGAGCCTTAAAAATGCTCCAGTGATCTCATCCCTTAGGGCCAGCTCACTTACTGTGTCCCAGGGATCCCACACTCGGGACACAGTCGTTTCCCTGCCTGCAATGGTGCGGGCAGGGAAACATGTGTTTGCTCCCGTCTGGTGGGAGCATTTTTAAATCTCCTGCCACATGGGAGCAAACACTATGTCTGCTGCCAGTTGGCGGGAGATTTAAAAATGCTCCTGCCGACTGAAAGCAGACTTGTGTTCCATTTCGCTGCCCGCACTGATGCAGGTAGGGAAAAAAACACATATTGATAAAGCCTGAAGAGCTCATGCACAGGGCAGCTGCTCCCTCTGGGCGGAAGCAATGCTGGCTCCTGCACCATGCGGTGTTCTGGTTGGGGCAGCGGTGGCCCTGGGACAGAGAAAAATGCTGCTTCCACACAGGCAAGAGCAGAGTAATGGAGCCTGCTCCCGCCAACACACCGTATGGTACTGGCTGGGAAGCCAGCAGGGGCTGCGGGGTCTAGGGGCTCCTCCCAGTCCCCAACATCAGACACATTGTGAGTACCCACCAACAATGGAAGAGCCCGGGCTCCCCCGTGGCGTCCAACGAAAACAGAGTTGTGGGTGTCATAGCACCCACTTAACAAATTGCCGTCTGCCTCCGGCAGCCATAATGAGTGCTGACTGGGTAGCCAACAGGGCCTCAGGGCTTCCCCCATAGCCCCCGACATCAAAAAATATTATGAGTGCCCGGGTAGGCACCGGAGCACTTACAAAAGTATTAAAAAAAGAATAATGAATGAGCAGCAGCAGTGATGCTCATTTATTCACTGCTCCAGCAAGAAGTGCCTCATAATTCCTTAGGGCATTTATATATTATAGTTTTTCTTGCTGGTGGGGTACCACCAAACACATTTTTTAATGCTGTGTGGACACTATAGGAAGTGCAGTAGCCCCCTAATAACACTAAAAAAGCACGGTAAGTCCCCTGGGTCATTTAATCCATGAACACCAGGAGAGCTTACATTATTTTTTAAAGGAACCCAAGCTGGAGCTGAGTGCTCTTCAGCTGGAGTGCAGGGATCACTAGTGGTTGGTTCTATGGTGGTGCTTTGTGGTCTACAAAATGTTGAATAAAAACACACAAAGACATGTTAATGTTTTTTCAAAAAGCCTGTATTGAAAATATCTTATCACAGTCACTATTATTAAACATCGCAATGAGTGAATTTATTGAATATACACTTGATTAGGGTTACTGGGGACTTTTTGGCAGTGCAACACCTAACATATGTGTGCCCACAAATTGGAAAATATTGATCTCAGAAACAGGGCCCATCATCCCATGAAAGTGGTCAGAACATCATCATCAGAATCAATATATAGGATGATGCAGATAGGTGCTGACAAAGTAATTGGAAGAGGTTCTATCTCTGGTGAAGCTTTGAGCAGACTTTGTATGTTTTATGCTATGGGTGCCACTTTATTAATGTATTTACTACAGAAACTTAACTTACTTTCCAAATAGGTACCATTTTATTTTTTTAATCAGTCTCATTCCTCACCCTATAGACTACAATGACAGGAAATGTAAGAGCAATAGTATAAAGAATACCACCGCAATGTCCAATTTTATTTCTTCATTTGACACCTAGATGCGCAGGAGAACTCAATATGTTTTTCAAGTTTCTTTTTCCTAAATTATTCAATTAAAACAAGCGTTGTTGGTTCCACCTTTCTAGCAGAATCTTCCTTTAGATTGGGCTCATTATAACTGTTGGTTCAGATGTTTGATATCATTTTACAGGACATTTCTAATCAAACAGCAATTGTAAGTTACAAATCCTGCAGCATCTTTGTGGTACAGTTATAGCTGCAAGTAGCTGCAAGGTGTGGGTTTCACTAGTGGTCAAATCAGGCTTTAATATTTCTTGCATATTAAACAGGGCCTCTGAAGTCAACATGTACTGGATGAAATGGCTTTTAAAGCATTTACCGATGGTGGGTTCCGATTAGGAATGGTAATGGCTGGAACTCTTCCTTGGTACAGTTGCTTATCATTACTGTATCAGAGCTGGCTGCCAAGGGCCTCTATCAAGGGAGAGGGCCTTTAACAACCAGTGTACTCTGAGGTAAAAGGCCTAAAACGTTATTAAAACAATCCACCCACTGAGAGTAGATTGCCCTAAAATAAAGAAACAGAAAATTAAGCATTGGAATGTTGGAGCAGAAGGTCGAACCTACCTGAGCCACTTCATTGTCATCAATGGAGCTACCAACATTTCAATGTTCTAATATATAATTATTTGTAATGAATGCATGTAGGGCACTATCTTAATTTTTCAGTCTCGCTCAGTATGGTTTATGTGTGCCCCAATTTTATGTTCCCATATCCTCTGACACCTCGTGGCGGCAGACTCAGTGGGTACCAGCAGCAAAATGTTATATTTCAAACATTATTGATGGATATTTATATATAATCAATCTCTTTAGGACTGCACAGTTTGTACAAATGGACACGATGATAGCAGTCTGCAGCCTAACCCACCTCTTCCTAACTGTGGGGAATAGCTTACATGGGACAGCAGGGATATAAATCTTGGGATGTGTGCGAGGAGGAGTCCTGCAAAGCGGATGTGTCTGGGTGGTTGGTGGAAGGAGATGGGACTGTTCAGGTAGGTGGGGCCTAAGTTGTGGAGTGCCATGACTGTGCGTGTGAGGAGTTTTGTGTATCATCAGCCAGTGGAGCTTCTTGAGGTTTGGTATGATGCAGTAGCGGCTGCTACCGGGCCTCAGTAGTGGAGCAGGGGGGCGGGGGGGCTAAAAGAAAGAGAAACAGAAAAATAAAATAAAAATTAAAACGTACCTTACCGGCGGCCGCCTCTCTTCCGTCCTTTGTGCCGACCCAGGAACAGGAAGCACCCAGGCTTCCAGACTCCTCTAGCCATTCTCGATGCTGCTGATAGCAGTGTCGTGATTGGTCTGAGCGCCGTGGCTCGGCGCTCAGACGGAGAATAGAAGGCTGGGTATGTTCCTCACCAGGCTGTGTATTGCAGTCATGCTCTTTGGGCAGCCCAGCCCAACCCCGCCCGCACCTGGAGATCCGCTAGGGAAAAATAAAATGATAATAACCTGGCGTTATTATCATTTTATTTTCTTGTGGGGTGACGCTCCTCCGCCTTAGCCGAGGAGCTGCCACAGGTATGATGTGAGTTCTGTGAGTACCTTGGGAGGTTGGGGATGAGTCTGGCTGATGAGTTCCGAATGGTTTGTAGTCTTCTAGTGAGTTGCTTGGTGATACCGGCATAGAGGGTATTCCTGTAGTCCAACTTGCTGGTTACTAGTGCGTGAGTGACAGTTTTTCTAATGTTGCTTACAAGCCATTTAAAGATCTTTCTCAGCATCTCCAGGGTGTTGAAGCAGGATGCAACCTTGCCTACAGACAACTTCAGCTGTTTGTAGGGAAATGTATTGTTAACAATATATAACAATAACATATGCTCGTGATTGGATATCTTTGTTTTCTTTCTCAGGTGTCTGCTGATGGCTTTGTTGTCTGTCTCGGTTGTCTGAAGTTGATTCGGTGGCTTTCCTCCTATTCTTTGTTTTCTCACCTAGGAGTATTTCGGTCTCACAGTGCTCTGACTGGATAAGTTGTTTCCTTCCACAGCATACCCAAGGGAGCTCTTTTATTCATAGTTATTCATCACTCCATGGCAGAGAATGTGTTTCGTTGCTCTCTTCCCCTTTCTTTATCTACCCCTCCCTAACGATGCACTCTCTTTTCCCTCGCCGCCTCATCGCCTCGCTCCCCAATGCTCCATGTACTACTCGACATTCTGCTGCCTATCCTGCTGGCTGTGACCTATTTTTATTTTTTTTATTTGTTTTTGTGAGCTTGGCAGCTGCAAAGTGCTGTGAGCATGTTCGCTTTCTTTCTCACTCTTTGCACTCACTTTTTCTTTTTTGATCGTATTTGATTTTATTATTCTGACCCACCTGCCACATTAAAATGGTAACATACAAATGGCTGCCATGTGTCAGGACACATGAGCATGTTTCAAACCCAGCATGTGTCACAACACACGTGTGCCAATGCTTTACAACACATACTTGGACTTCGGCAGCCATCTTGGAATGTGACTACATTAATAGAAAACCACATTGGCCGTTATGCATGAGTAAAGCTAACAGCTCCAGATGTAAAGACTGAGACCTATTAACTTCACCAATGCTTGTCTGTTTTTTTTATCTTGACAGTACCCCTGTACTCTGACATGGCAGAAGCCATATTGTGGGAAATGCAATAGCCACGGGTGTGCACTAATAAAATTACCCTTTTTACTAATACAATAGGGCTTTACATACTAATGGGTGGTGTAAATGGCAAAGTCTTGGATGCTCCCCGGTTTCCTGTACAGTAACAGCCTGTGTGTTTTTTCTTTTGGATAGAGTTAGGTTTCGGAACTCTGAAATAATTTGGAAATCAGACCATAAGCAAAATGTTTTCCTTTCTAATAGCCAGAAACTTTGAAGTGCGTGGTGCTAAGTACTCACTTGGTGAAGGCTAAATAGTTTCCAATGCATTGCCTGATCATTTTTTTCATCTGCAGTGGGTCATCTTGTTTCGAGAGACCAAGACCATTTGTAGAAATAAAAACCTTCTTAGGGGTTCACTGATACATCTGGTCCTTAAGACCAACAAAGAAGAGATTGGCACAGAAGCTGTAATATCAAAAAACATGTTTTATTAACCTCAGATGAGGGAGATTGCATCTTACGGTACCCGCAGGCCACTGTAGGAGGCATTCTAATGAGTGCAGAGAACAGGGTCCTTATATATGTATTTGTTACATAGTCAGCATAAAATCAAGGGGAGGTCCTAGCACATACAAGCATGCTTATTGACTAATATGGGTATACAAAATTTGCTTGCTCCACAAAGTGGGAGGGGAGACTAAACTGCTTACATGAGTAAGAATAGCCTGACAGTTCTATACTAGGAGCAGGTGCATTCTACCAGCTAGGCCTCTCTGAGCATGTGCAAGACTCTGGAAGAGGGAGAAAGCACATGGCGAGCACATGGCTAACTAAAATGGCTGCCAAGTACAAAATGGCTTTCAGCTCATGCTAACAGCGATTCCTGCAATCTTTAACAGATGATCCTTTTAGCATGAGCTAAAGACATTCCCATGATCTAGTAGAGACATAGAAAATATTTTGCACATTTTCTTCTCATAAATTCATCAATATCCTATGCTAGGTGGGCATTTACATTCTAAACATTTCATTAAGCAGGTATATACAAGGTATAAGCAGGAGTACAAAGTGAACAGAGCATTGGGTCATACAGGTAGCAAGAGAGAATAATGACTATTATCTCAAACAGAAATCTCAATATTTTCCAATCCTAAGCAGAAAGCAAATACCAAAACCATCTAGTCTAATTTTAAGTTTCAGGGCTCTGATGTATTTCAGTGACTATTTATGTCAATTTCAAAATAGCCAACAGCACATACCTAATAAAAACATTTTCAATAGACTTTCTCAGTATTTTTTATGAGGGCTAAATTATCAATTAATATACTTAAGGAAAGAGTAAAGTAACATGCTCAGATGAACTTTTCTCGTGCAGAATAAACATTACTCTTAAAAAATATTAAAGCAATCAGACATATTATTACAAAAACAATCCTGGCTCCGGGGGACCAGGAGGACCACACAGGGCCATAGGAATTAGGACAAGGAGCCGCAAAGGGCTGCTCCTCCAAAAAAAATGGGACGACCAAAGGGGTACATTACTAACAAAAAAAAGAGTCCTTGGGAATTTCTAGAACCAACAGCCAGAGGGGAGTCTTCTCCCTGTGTCCGTTTGAGCCTCACAGGCAGGCTCTTGTTGTTCCCACGGTGGAGCTGCACAACTCGCAACTCAAGAATCACGGAGAAGGAAAAGTCTTTCTTTCAGGATAGGGCAATCACCCCCCAGGGCAAATACCCTCAATGATCCTGTCCAGTGTCTCAGGCAGTGCACCAGTTTTCTTCACTTTAATCTAACAGGCACCAAGGGCACAGCACCTGTACCCTAAACTCAAGTCCTTCCCTAACTCCTGTATTGCACCTCTGGCGCACTGCTCTTTTGTTAGGGCCACAAATTGTACCCAGTGTGCTCGGGCATCTCTTGATCAACAAACAAAGGCGTAGACTTGCATTCACTTGGGACCAGGACTCAAAGGCCTGAAGCAACCCTTGTTTCAAAGGGGGTCACCTCAAGCAAAAGCCTCCTTGCCGTCCTTGTCGTTCTGTGACTCTCTCAGCTGGGCATCAAAAACTGGATCCACACAAAGATTTCTCCATCCTGATTTGTAACCCCGTCTTTCGCCCAAGACAGTGGCAGGGGTACACACTTCACGTCCCAGTGCTTCCGCCTTCACTGAGGTCCTAGTTGCCAGCAAGGCCTATGCTGGTTCCTTTCGTTTTAACTGTAGGCTGGACTGGTGCTGACTCCCAGGCTGGATCTGATGTCCGGGCCCCTCTGGCAATGGTTGTAAGGCAGCAAATATCTATTGGTGGACAGAACAAGAGGTCTTTAGACAAGGCACAGAAATAATCTAACAACAGAGAGGATAGTCTCAGAATACTTCCTTAGTCCTGGGGCGCCCCATACATTAGCAAGGCACCCAAGAGCCACTTCATCTATCTGAGAGTAGAAAACCCTGGACCTATTGGCAAGTATAAAAGGAACGTTTTGGTGAACTGACAAGAGTAATACATCACCCAATCCCAAACAGCCAAGGAAGTCTGTGTTCATTTACTAAATTCTGAGGAAAAGAGAAAAACAATACAGACATACTCCAAATACTTACATTGGTGTATTCCTATATTACCAATCTGAAGAACCCTCAAGAAAAAGGAAATGTTCTACACTTTTACTCATAGATTTTACATTACTTGTACAGGACTGCAGACACTTGTAAAATAATTTCTCTTACATGTTATGCTTAGGACCATGCTCTCATGTTATAGGTGCAGCAGGAAAATCTAAAACTGCTAATTTAACAGGGATTCTTATTGCAAAAAGAACTAAACTTCAACATAGTGAGTACATTTTCTCCAGCAGAACATGTTATGACAAACAAACTCCTATAAAACAATATTTTCCTTCAAAATGTTTGCTAAGGATCACATGAGCGTCTTTCCTGCATTGTACTTTTCACGATCTGGACTATGCAACATCATTTTCAAAAGGAAAAAAACCCTATCTCCAGCTCTAATAAGGGCTGTCAGCTTATTGACAGAGACTAGCTAATAAAAACTAGCAATGCCCTTGCAAAACTGTATAGAACATGAGAATAACATAAACAATAATAGTGTTGCCACCTGAGATTTTTGAACAGAAACCGCCACTATACAGTTCTCCTTAAAGATCAAATAAGGGAACATCAATCTGTTCTACTCATTCTTTCATACAGGATGGGCAGTAACATAGCATAGATTTTATCATTTTATTAATTCTAACAATTTTAAAACAGTATTACAGAATAGCCAATAACTATCACATGGCCATTTCCTAGACAGCTTAGACAGACTCAAAAAAAAGTGAGAAAAAGAAGAGAGAAAACATAATTTTGCCTACCCTTAATTTGTAGAGGAGCTAGCCTCCTTCCCCCATTTTGACAGTAGGAAAACCTGAAACAGGTTTTACTTCTGTCAACACTTTCAACCCCTATTTGTAGCAACTGGGCACAAACAAACTTGTAGGAGATATCTTAGAAAGTGGCTATTCTCTGATTCAAGCACATCGAGTACTGTAGAAAGCGTCAGCAACAAATGTATCAATTCCTTGAGCAATTGTACTAGATTAACATGAGGGCGCATGAATGCAAACTAAAATCCATTTCCTCCTTATCGTAGCCCCTACACAGTATTCTTTAAACTAAAACCATTATTTTATATACCTGGCAGATCAATGCTCAACTGAGGGCTGTTTTCCTTCGTTTCATATGACTGCGCTAAACGTGTGTTTGCCAAAAATAGGAAGCAAAGCTTCTCTTTCTCTCTTTGCGCTATCATCTCGTCTTTCAAAAACTTTTCGAAGGTCGAAGTGTCCCAGCAAACATTACCCTTCACCCTGCTAAGTTGCTAAATGCAGAACTCCGACCTTTGACCCGTTCAGCAGCTGCTCATTTTGTTTGTGCAAGGCTTGCCATGCGGTTTTCGTAATGCAAAGCAACTCTGGAGAATCACAGCTAAAAGGCAGTCCTGTCCGATCCGTTTGCCAGTAATTTAAAGGTAGGATAATAACGTCTGCTGGTTTCTGTATACTTATTTTCATTTATGTACAGTGTGTTGGGTGCAGTAGGTCAGCTGTTTGTTCTATACTTGCATATACTTTATTGAAGCCTGAGAGCACGTTAAAACTGCCTTGAGTGGTAGAACTGCTTGTAAAATTGTGAATTTAGCTCAATTTCGACTTTGGTGGTAGGGGCACTTAAAAATGAATATCCTACAATATTTTTGCATAATAGGAACCCCCAGAGTGTTCTCTAGATAGCCCAGGAATGGGAAATCAGAAATGTATAAGATATACCCTTATAAAAATGAGTTTTGTACGGCTGGGTAAAGTGACATTTCACATTTAAGTTCCCTTCTTATTGCGGTACAGCACTGCTTAAATTCAACTTTGATACTAGGAATTCACAGTATGATGATTAGGCTTTATAAAGATGAAAAAACGAATTTAAAGCATTTATGTTTAACAATATATTTTTTTTTCATATAATTAATTAATTTATTTTTTTAATCAAAACCAACCATTTTGATGATTCCACATTGGAAAAGCAAGCTTCATTCGTAGCCTATCATATTTAAACGCATTCATTCATAACCCTAAGCACAGAAGCCTTTACTTGAAACAGGAAAAGTCTGCGCCACTTTTTAAAAGGACAGTTATCATTTAACATCAGAACCACAGATGTACTTATGTAAAAAAGGCATTAAGAAAGGAAATCCCTACTTTCAATTTTGTTCTCTGTTATCCAAAATAATGAAACTGGTTTTTTGAAACTTTTAAAATAATGCAGGCCCTTATACCAGTTTTACACTGACTTAAAATTTCGCTGACTCAGCATTCCTGTCTGTGGCCGTGATCAGGAATAGCCATATGCTATTTATGCAGCTGTTGTTTGTCAGCAGGCGTCGAATTTTCACGCCTTTCTCAGGAAAAACCCCTTTATTATTTGAAATACCCTGACAGAGTTAAATCCCCATTTGCTGTGTCAAACAGTTTCTTTTCAGTTAGTCAGTTTAAACACAGCTGTTGGAAAGCTTTTTCTCGGGTGCTGAAAGAAAAGCATGTCACAGTCTATTTAAAAACTGAGGCATTTCAATGCAGTCAAATCTATCTTTCTATAATGTGTATTTAGTTCAGCAACGACCAAATTCACTCATATGATGTGCATGCCTTTTAATGTCTAATACAATGTATTTAAGGAAAAGGCTGTAACATGTATTTTAGTCTATTGATTACAAAACACATAATTTCGTTTTTTTTCCTCTGTATGAGGCCTATTTTAATCCTATTGAATATGAATTCTAATTTTATCTTTAGCATTGTGGCAATTTGCACACATGTACAGTGTCGTACTCTGTCAATTTAATAGTAACATGCAGCTGTTTAGCATATGTCATATAATTCATTTCTGGATTTTTATTTAATATGTAAGTAACTAAATGACATTTTGCATAACAGAATGATGACAGCAAAAAAACATAAACAAACTCATTGAGCTCATTCAGATATTTACAGAAGGGGGTCATATACGCAGAGCACACAACACAGCGCGCTTAAAGCTAGACATTCTTTCACAAAGAGTACTCACACAAGTATTACCAATGTCAAACCACAAACCCCACATAGACATTGAAACACATATTTAACCCACAAATCAACACTTAGGACTGCTTACAAAGTGTACGCAAGACCAACCTATTTGTAAATACTAATTGTAAGTCATATTTACAAGAAGAGCTCTCAAAAGTAGCCCAAAAAACTGTTCCATGGTCAAGAAGCCAAAATACACCAAATTCGCCAGTTTTGGCTGGTAGAACACTCAAAAAGCGCTCTGCATATCACCACTTATGAATGTTACTAAGTGCGCAGATCCGGATCCGTTTATGTACATATTTAGTTCCATGGGGTACTTAGTCACCAAGGAAGAAATATCTTTTTACTATACGTAAACCTATTTAGGTATCCTCTCTGAGGGGAGTCAACTAAGTACTTACTAAATCCATATCGGTACCTCCAAAACAGCAACACTTTCAACAAAAGTGTGCTAGAAGCAGGCATGCCAAGAATATTATAGCATATATAATATTATACTCCAAGTGACACTTAACACAATGTGTGCCGTTCAAGTTTTCAAAGTTAGAGAAAAATCTCCTCATTACCTGCCTATATGAATTGCAATGCATATATAACTTACAAAACAAATTCCAAAATTGGCCAATCAAACAAACAAAGCCACAGTAAGTGTTACTAAAACTACCTTACCAATCAAAGGCATCAAACCAACAGCAAGTGCCGCAAAACGGCTCTTACCAATCAAATGGTGTCCAGGTTCCAACTGCCAAGTTCTGAGTGACCTAACGGTCGTTTTAAAATACTCACGCCAAAGAAGTTCTCAGTCGGGAGCGGCAAACACTTGGAGGATCAGATCAGGAAGACCAGAAATATACTGGGCTGGAAGACAAACAATCTCCGTGCGCAGGGTACCTCCTCAGTAGATTCCTGTCCTGTACTCCTCAGTAGATTCCTGTCTCCCTTCAAGACCACTCCTTTGGATAGCCGCTGCACCGATGAGGTCCACTTTCGGGCGCCATTTGTAGAAATAAAAACCTTCTTAGGGGTTCACTGATACATCTGGTCCTTAAGACCAACAAAGAAGAGATTGGCACAGAAGCTGTAATATCAAAAAACATGTTTTATTAACCTCAGATGAGGGAGATTGCATCTTACGGTACCCGCAGGCCACTGTAGGAGGCATTCTAATGAGTGCAGAGAACAGGGTCCTTATATATGTATTTGTTACATAGTCAGCATAAAATCAAGGGGAGGTCCTAGCACATACAAGCATGCTTATTGACTAATATGGGTATACAAAATTTGCTTGCTCCACAAAGTGGGAGGGGAGACTAAACTGCTTACATGAGTAAGAATAGCCTGACAGTTCTATACTAGGAGCAGGTGCATTCTACCAGCTAGGCCTCTCTGAGCATGTGCAAGACTCTGGAAGAGGGAGAAAGCACATGGCGAGCACATGGCTAACTAAAATGGCTGCCAAGTACAAAATGGCTTTCAGCTCATGCTAACAGCGATTCCTGCAATCTTTAACACATTGGCTAAACTGGCGACATTGGAATCGGATGAATTGAGCTTGAATTCCGACCTTGTGTTTTTGCCTGAAAACCATGTGGTTCGGGGCAACGCCTTTAATCTCCCTGTGCCTAAAAATGTGAACGCGTGAAATGCAATTGCAAACAATTCAAAGATGCAAATCCCCACGTGTTGTCCATGATCTTGTACTGCCACATCGGTTCGCGATTATGCGATATATAAACACCAAATCATACATTTGTTAGAAACAACTGAATCAATGCAGGTTTTCCCATTTTTTCCAGGTGAGTGAACCATCTTTGGTGCTCGTCCTGGACTGCTCTGCTGAGACTATGACCCGCCGTCTGCTTAAGAGAAGCCAGACAAGTCAGGACGTTTCAGAGAACACGGAAACTATCAGAAAACGAGTTGCTACTTACTTCCAAATCACTGAACCCGTCATCACGTATTATGAATCGAAGGCATTGCTGTGCAAGGTAAATAATTCATATTGTGTTTCTGCCTCGGCTTGTGGGGAATAATTTACTTCATAGTACTTTGGTAAAGAAACACATAGGCACAGATTTATTATGTTTTTGTGCAACGAAGCGCAGCAACCAAACCTGCCGCACTGCGTTTGTATGGCAGAGAAAGCAGCACTTTCATATTTCTTAGATTTGGCCTCCTGCTGTTGTCATCCTCTGCAGTGGCGCACTAAAAAGGCTGCCTTACGCGATGAACAGGTGAAGAGGTGGGTGTGCGTTGTCTAGCAGAGGATTTGGATAACATTCAAGTGCTATGCCTAAGCAAACCTTGAGGTATCCCATACATTGAATGTGTCCTGTATACTGCAGCACACATGCAATGTGCAGGTTGTTTGGCGAAATTAAAGCATTTCTCCTTGATAATGCCTGCTTCAAGGAGGCATTGTTTTTTTAATACAAAGCCTGCTCAGCCTATCCTAGTATATCGGGCTTTACTTCAAAATCTATGGGTGTTCGTGCTGGTCTGCCCAGGTTACATCCCAGCAATGCCCCCTTGATACAAAAGTGGCACAAAGCAATGCAATGCACTAATTGGTCTGAGAAAAAGGCATATTTCCAGTGCAAAGGTTAGCATGTTAGCACTTCACCAACCCCTTGCAGGTCCCAGGTATTCAGTGGCGGCCGGCACGGATCGGGAGTGGCGGGGCTGGTGGAGGGGCGTAAGGGGATCTACATTAAGAAAAAAATAACGTACCTCACTGCCGTGTCTCTCCTCCTCGTAGCCCTCTGCACCACCGGAAAAGGAAGCACATCCAGGCTCCCCTAAGCCAATCACAACGCTGCAATGCAGGGTTGTGATTGGTCTGAGTGCGGTGGTTCGTCGCTCAGCCAGGGAATGGGAGCCTGGGCAGATTCTTCACCCAGGCTGTAATGCAGTCTGGGTGGAGAACATGCAAAGTGTACATGAATGTTTGGCCGGCACAAGACAAGTGTGCTTACCACTCTACCTGCCCCGCCCTGCAAAGCTACTGCAGCAGGGCAAAATAAAATGATAATAACCTAGAGTTATTATCATTTTATTTTTCCTTTATTTCACTGCTGCAAAGCAGAGGGTCGATTCTCCTTTGCCTTAGAAGAGGAGCCGCCACTGCAGGTATTTCTCACTCCACAGAATAGTGCAATGCCATCACCTTTTTCTACAGAGAAAAAAAACAGAAGACCTGACAACCCTGCGTCATCTCATTGGCCCGCCCCTTCCTGTAAAATCATGCAGTGGTCTTTTGCAGAACTCACTGACATCCTTGATTCCCTCAAAGCTTACCCTTGTCCTTTGTCCAAGCTCTCTTTAGGGAAGCTCTCTCATGTTTGTTTCATGTTTCTCTGACGAAATGTTTTTATGGATGTGTCTAGCTCAATTAGTGACGAACCATATGAGTAAGTGTTACAAATTTTGTTATGTGCATTCCCTTAAATTTTGATGTATGAGAATCTTAGATTTTGTGGTTGGAGCATAATTAGTTGGTTTTGATATTGAAGCTGTATTTGTCGTTCTTAAATTCATAATTAAGCATCCACATAGTGAAAGATCGGATTTCAATAATAAGTCCAGAGGGTTTTGTTGAACCCTATCCCCTGTGCCTTTGTAAAAGGGGTCACTCTCCAAATTTCTTATTTATTCAGTTTATTCCATATTAAAATGTATTCATCTGGAATAGTCATGTGTCAGGGATTTATAAAACACATGCATGTATCAACACCATTGTTTTGATAGTATCAAATCATATACTGCTTTTTCATTGTGCTGTCAATAAGAATAAAGATCTTTTGATACAAAGGTTTAACCACAATTTTAATTCTCTGCTATTAACATGCCTTTTCCAGACACATTGAAAGTTTTGTCTTCAGTACACAAATCTTCTGGTGTCGGCACCCTAGACAGTTTAGGACATTAGGCACTATACAAATGTAGATAGTTGGATGACTCCAACTAATGTTCTCCCTTATTATAATTCATGCACATTATGGTCTGCACGAGAAATCACACTAATCCCCATGGCTCTATTGCCAAAATGGTTAGTTACCTGGATAACCAAGATCTAAGTTTGACTATTTGTCTTTCAAGTTACAAAACTCTGCCAGTACCATTTAGTGTTTAGTATATCTATTAATTAAAGAACGCATATGCTCAATATCCTTTGTGGAGTCATGGACCTCTGCCATGACACACCCACGGGGAATGGAAACCTCGGAACTAAATCGCTGGAAAGATGTATTTTACAGTGCATGCACTTCATTCGGTTTTCAGGTCCATGGTAGCAAGGATTGTACTGCTGAAAATTGACCCCTAGAATATTGTGGGCAGAATATTGAGGGACAAAATATCGAAAGATAAGTGCATATAGGGGAGTATAGATTTAATGAAGATATATGTACCACATAGGCACATATATGTGGAGTTAGGTATAGAAAATCTACACTTACTTACATGTCAACATTTTATTTCAATATTTTGTCCTCAATATTGTGTCCCATCAATATTCTGGGATTGACGTTCAGTGTGCACACCGGTAGCAAGGAGTCATCACATTAAGCCTATGGAAAATAAGGGCGTGGCTCGAAGCCGATGGAGAAGAGATGTACCCAACTGTGGCTCCCACCAAGGCTGCTCCGCATTCGACTGCACCCTTAGCCTAACTGCCACCCAGATTCAGCCAACATTAAATCCAGAGGTGGGAGTAGCAAGTGGCATGCAATGAAACCGAAAATGCCATAGCCAAGCTGATTAACAGGCGAAGAAAGACTGTTGTGAAGGACTGGACTGCCAACCAAAGTGGCAACGAGAAGCACTTAAACAGGGACGCACTGATCCAGCTTGGCCCTGAAATGACCTTCTTGGACCCAAGGGGATGGCTTTCTGGCCCCGGATGTAGTGCATCTAATAACAGCAATGGCAGACAAATGTCTGTGTTCAGGGAGCCAGTGCGAAGCCTCAGTGCAGTGCGACCTTCTACATTGAATACTCTCAGGTAGGAGAGACAGGTGTGCCCCAGCTATCTGGCCATGCAGAATTTGTTGTGATAAACCCGGTGGTAGGGTCAGAGGCAAGGAAGCCTGCCCAGGAGATGCTGCATCGAAAACAACCCATGCAGCGAGGGGCATTATTGCATGCCTGCCGGGAACTTCGAGGCAAGCAGGCCCTGGAGATTGGGGTGCCAAGAACCTGAGGGTAAACTGAGGGGCTGGCAGTCAGCGATACATGATGCCTTCCTCCACCAGATGAACAAGCAGACTGGAGGGTGGTGGAAATAGAGACAACACTGGAGGGCATACAGAGAGCACGGAGCATATCTACAGTGGACAACATTGGGCACCTGGTGAGTCAGACTGAGTTGCTAACACATATGGCGACTGGTGGCAATGAATATATGAGGGTGTCTGTGTTGGGTCCCTGCTGAAGACCAGCACCACAACACACATCAGATAATATACACTGGAAGATGTAGGAAACCTGGCCTGTGATGTTCAACCTTATACCCATGAGGATGGAGTGAAGCAGAGAGGCTGCTTGGACTGTGGAACAATGCAAGACATCTATTTCAATTTGTTTTTATAAAAGTCTCCTTGATTGGTCTTTTTTGTTTTAACTAAATTCTCCTTAGTTCTTGATTTGGTCATTTTTTACATTTTCCAAATTTGTTACCTCACCTTTTTAGGTCTCGCCTAGGCAGCGCGCATGCGCTGCTCTAGGAGAGGGCCTTTAGCCATCGGTCTTCACTTTTCAAGCACTGCACTCGTGCTTGTGGCGGCATCCACCTTGCGGGAGCGAGCAGTGGCGTGGCCACGTTAATTACAAATATATGGCCGCTGCTCGCTCCCGCAAGGTGGATGCCGCCACAAGCACGAGTGCGAGTGCTTGAAAAGTGAAGACCGCTTGTTTACTCATGACCCAGGGCACCGTTGTTATCATCGCGCTCGCTCCCGCAAGGTAAACGTGGCGCGTCGATGCGCTCGCCCGCCGCAGTCACGGTCACGCCTTCCAGATTGCCAATCTGCCTGCCCCAGTCCCTGCTCTCGGCCGCACTTCCCCCACCCCTCCCACTTGTTTATTTCGCGCCGTCACGGACAAGCCTTCCACATTGCCAATCTGTAATCCGCCTAGCAACCTCCGCACGCTTGGTCTGACATCACATGGTGTGCCAAGCTTCACAAGCTCGATCAGCATCCAGCTGCTCCATTCTGCTCAGGCAAAGATGGAATGCCAACTTTGTCTTCGGCAACTTTTTTCAGCCTTTCTCATACATTGGCGACGGAGAACTTCAGGTAGATGAGTCCAAGCAGGGAGAATGCTTTTAGCATGATGCCCTCACAGTGACTCAGAAAGAACTGTCTCTTGGCTGGGCTTCCCCTGTAGAAGTCGCTGCTAGTGATGTCACATTATTATGGGCAGTATCAGAGCACAGTTTCCATCACAGTGAGCTCTGCTGCACAGCCCCATCTGCGCTGTTGCCTCCCACTGCCCCAAGAGATCTCCAGGAGGGATTCCCTGGAGCATGGCATATGTCCACCGGGTGATGCATCCACTGTCCTTTTAACGGGGCGCTCTGGACTGGTGTCCTCACAGTGTCGTTAGTAACTCGAAGAAGCGAACCGTCCGCATCGCTGTGGAAGAAATTCCTCCTCAAACCTTTAGATGGCGATCTTCTCATGAGGCAGTATGTAATGCTTTTGGGAGGTTTCCTCCATTGCCTTAAGAACTTGTCCTGATGCGTGCAGTGAAAGGTCAGCACGGATGGGACACGAGCTGTCCAAATGTGACGTCCTGCCGTGTGGTTAGCTGAGGCTCTTCATAGCACGAGTTTTCTTTGATGTTGGTAACGACCCCCCCCGCCCATCACCTGACTGCAAACAGCCATGTGAGTTTTGTTTGCGAGTCCACCCTTCTCTCTAGTATCAGGTTCAGGTGACTATTTCTGCGTTTTTCAGTGGCTCTAGGCCGTCGATAGCCTCATTCAAGACTGGGGAACGTGCCATCTACATCAGGACGAGGCAGCAGGTGTGTCAGCCGCACACCCACAGGACACCCACAGGCTGGGACGCGGTGCCATGAAAGGGACGTGAGTTAGAGCAGAGTGAAGAGGAAGCTGCAGAGGACCCCTACACCTGTTATTAGTCACAGTTCTTTTGCTTGTGTTTATGTTTTCTGGAGAGGATATGGAGTAACAGCCAGAGCTGCCCACTTTGGAGCTTGGGGAACCAGGTTCGAGTCTCGGCGTCGGCTCAATATCCTGTGATTCTGGGCAAATCACTTAATCTCCCCATGCCTACTAAAAATGAATGTGTCCTTGTGTAACGTAACTGGTGCTCGTGTAAAGCGCTCCAATACCTTCGGGTCAAGTTGGCACTATATAAAACTGCAAAAAAAAAAATGAAAAATCACCGAGCACCATGTCTACCACGATACACCACTGTTAAGTGTTACACAGGGCTGAGAGGAGTGCCACAGTTCGTATATATTCAGCAGAGCCCCTATCTTCCCACCTCAGACAAAGAGCAGTCATCGAGGCCTACTTTGGTAAGGTGCCTTGGAAAGAGGTGCGTTCATTCCAGCAGAGCGCCCTACCATATAAAACAAGCATTGGCATAGCCAATAGGTCTCGCCTTTGGGACCTTATAAGTGTTTAGCCATGTAACAGTTAATGTTGTTGCACCAAGGATATTGTGCTGGATAACTAAACACTTATAAGGTCCCAAAGGCGAGACCTATTGGCTATGCCAATGCTTGTTTTGCTTACATTGGAGATGGAGCAAGTCAACATGGATAACCTCAGCAAGCAGAGCTGCAGAGGCTTTGCAAAGAGAGGGGGCTGAATGTGGGAAATAAGGCCACAAAGGTGGATTTCCAAGTAGCCATTACAGCCATTGAGGAGATCAAAAAGATGCAGTCCACCCCAGAGGAGCAGGAAGAAGATGGGACTCAGGAGGCAGAGGTGGACTTAGAGGAGGAGAAGTAGGACCTGGCCACAGGTCCTGAGCTGCAGCAACCTGAGGAGGAGGAAGACAACTTGTTTACATGAGTGGAGTCCCCTGCCAGGGCAGGGAACAGTGTGTCTTCCCACAACCTGCCCCCTGAGGAACTGGCAAACAGGAAAGTAGAAATGGAGTTCAGGCTGCAGATGGCCAAACTAAAGATGGAGGAGAGAAGGACCGAGGCAGAGAGAGCCCTGGAGAAAAAAGAGCTGGCCATGGAGGAAAGGATAGTAGCTCATGAAATGAGTCTGAAGGAGCTGGACCTCAAAGCTAAGCAAGCAGCAGAATACAGCAGAAATGGTGGCAGCAATCCAGTGTCTCATAAAGAGGTGAGGGTCTGCATACCCCAAGACCTGGTGCTCAGCTTTGTGGTGGGGGATGATATAGACAAATGTTTTTCTGCTTATGAGGTAGCCCTGAGGACTCAGTGGGTCCCTGTGGAGGATAGGGGGTAAGTCTATGGAAACGCATGCCTACAGTGGGGAGGAACACCCTTCTTAAACTAGAGGTGGGGGATCAGATGAGGTATGCTTCCATGAAGGCCATTCTATTCACTATGTTTGGGCTCATCCCAGAGAAATACTCAATAAGGTTCAGGGATAGCCAGAAGTTGCCATACCAGTCTTGGGTGGATTTTTATTCTACTCCAGTAAGGCACTGAGTGGTTGGGTAAGGGGCAGTAAGGTAAATGATTTTCAATGGGCTGTATGACATGATTTTGAGAGAGCACATGCTTAGTACTTGCTTTACAGAGTTGCGCTAAGACCTAATTGACAGCAAGCACACTTCTCCTAGGGAGCTTGCCCGGGAGGCGGACCTCTGGGTCAGCACCAGAGTCTCCAAGAATAGAACCTGGGAGTGACCCCAAGAAGGGTGGTTCGAGTTGCCGCTAGCAGAGTGAATGGAAGGTCAAAGATGACACAGAAAAGTCCCAAAATACAGTGGGGGAAAGGTTTCCCATGCCCCTTCTGAGAAACGGAGGAGGTTCTAGTGGGCAATGGCCCAGGGCACCCCATTGCCAGCCCCAGTGCTTTGATTGTTCTGAGTTAGGACACAAGGAGGGGGATTCTGTCTGTCCTAAACTACCCACTGATGGGCTCTCTAAGGGGGTGGCCATTGTGGCCTTTGGAGGCAGTATTCCCCAGGGATAGGGGGTAGAACATGCCCAAGTCTCCCTTCGCTGGGAGGTGCACTCAGAAGGTAGATGTATAAACCCTGAGATTGGAAGCGGTCACTTCCACTAGGTCACAACTAATGGGATGCCTATGACAGCTCTGAGAGACACCAGGGCCTGCCAGACCATGGTAGTGGAAAGACTGGTTTCCCCAGAGCAGTACACTGGCAGGTGTGTAGAGTAACTCAGGCCCAGGTGCAGGACCTTTTCTTCTCCATGGATCTGATATCCATGGAATGGGGTGGGGAGGTGACCCAGAGGAAGGCCATAGTTAGTCCCCAGATGCCAAGTAACTGCATTCTGAGAAATTAGTTTCCACTGGTGTTAGAGGAGCTGGGAGGGGCAGCTGCCCCGTTTGCCGTGAAAACTCAGTTTTGTGGTGGTGCCACTTCCAAACAGAGGGTAAGGAGGCCCAGATGGAGGAACAGGGAGTGAAAAAGTTCCCCCTGGAAGTCTGGGTTTCACAGGAATCTGTTCAGCCTCAAGGTACAGACCATGGGCTGGAAAGCCAGTCTCAGAATGCTATCCTAGGACTGGTGGGAGGGAGAGTGGGAGTAGGGTGCCTAACACCCAGGGCTGTTGCCCCCACTCTGAGAAACCTCAGAGGTCAGAGAACCCTCAATAGCATCTTGGGAACTCCTTGACAGCCCCAACACTGGAAGTAGGGCCTACACAAGGCCCCATACTTTGAGCCTCTACCTGTTAGTGGATGGCCTGCCTCTTGACAATGACAGCTCTCAGTGTCCTCTGTTGGTTGCAGCCCTTACGGGCAGAGTTTTCCTTGGGATAGGGACAGAAGTCTGATCCAAGGGGCGGAATGGGCAGCATCACCTTATTGGCCATGCTGGTACTATCTGTCAACTGGAATGCATTTGCAAGTAAGTTATGGTTAGATGCTTCACAGGTGAGGTCCTCAAGTGCAGTCGAAGGGTTCCCCATGGGAAATTTCAGTGGCTCAGACAAGTAGTGACAGGAGGACCCAACTGAGTTCAGAGGGGAATAGAACTGACAAGAGCCACTGCATGAGATGGCCAATGTCCACTTTCTACCGCCTAAGCAGTGAAGCCATCAAGGTATTGATTAGTCAACCCTGTATTTTGGCTGGAGGGGGGTCGTTTTGGACTTGGCCCTCTCTGCAGGGTCACCACCCAAACTTTTTGCCTCCTCTCCTCCTGCTTTCTGATCCCATTTTTCTTAGCTTTTAGATCTCTGTGCACTTGACCACAAGTAAATTATTTTAACTACTAGTGCTAAAGTGCTTGTGCTCTCGGCTTAACACATGGTAGAATTGACTTACACACCAATTAGCACATTTAATCTATTCATGGGTCCCTAGCAAAGTGGTACTACATTTACTAAGTGCCTGTAAATAAATGATACTTCTGACCCTGCAGCACTTATAGTACCATTAAGTAACTCTTTAAAATATGTCTGAGGCCTGCCTTTGCAGCCTGTGTGCAGTTTTAAACTGCCAATTTTACCTGCCAAAATAAACCTTTTGCCAGGCCTAAACCTCCTTTTTCAATCTATACAAATCACCCCATTAGGTAGGCCCTAATCAGCTCATAGGGCAGGGTCCATTGTATTTAAAAAGTTGGACATGTACATTTATGTTTAGGCTTTCCTGTTTTCAGTTTCTATTTTTTGGGAAATTCTGGTGTTTTATTTCCAGTGTTTTCAAGTGAATTCAATACCTTTAAAAAACCGTGGTTATCAGTGGTTACACATTTTCGCGCCATTATAGAGAACAACAGAAACAGTGTTTTTCAGGTGTTTATGGAACTTTTTGCTTTTATTATTGCTTGCTTTCTGCACAGATAGTACATGGTATATAGACAGTGTACGTACAGTGTATATGAGGTCCAAATACATTTTTACAAATAAAATTTATTGTAGTACACCATACAATACTTCTTTAGTGAGTCTTTGGTCATGCACGCTCGCTCTTTCCTTCCCATGTAAACTTTTATCTGTGAAAAGGCCTTCTTCAACATTGGCACTTGAGACAGGCAACGCCAAAATAACCAGTACACAATTTGCTAACTCTGGCCACTGACATAGCATTCCATGCCAATACTGGTGCACCTGAAGATTGTGATTCTCTGCGACAGGTTCTGCAACATATGCGTTGAACTGGGCGCATATGCCCTCAGAGTTATCGAAGCGGTCAAAAATGAGGCAGCACTTTTGAAACTCTGGAGAAAATTTCCCTTTACAGAAGGGATCTATAACTTGTGCAGAGTACCAAAGTGAGGCTTCATTGACTTCAAATGCCATGGTTGGAGAAGGGCTATTTCTCATACATTGTAAAATAAAAGTTCCTGAATTGCTCCTCAACATTTCTTTGCTTACCAAGTGGCAAGCACTCTAGCATGGAACATGTTGCAGTGCCAAAGTCACTAAAAGTATCGCCCAGCCTACTCTCAAGGAGATGTTTCACATCTACACTAATTATGCTGAACACTTGGTAGACAAGGGTGTTTTCAGACTCTAGTATTTTTTATTATGTCCACTACACCAGTCATGCTTTCCTGTAAAAATCTAAAAATGCAGTAGAGTGTACTTTTTTTCAAATCACTATCAATATGTGACCAGATTCTCACATTTCTTGCCTTTGGCATCATCACTCAGCAAAAGCTATGTAAACGGTTGCCACATGGATAATATAGCATTCATGGCCTCAAGGACTTAGAACCACCAGCTAAGTGACCCAGTTGGGATGACACTTTCTTTGATGCCACACAAAGCACAAAATGAGAAATATTTGTGTTTTAGTTTCCGAGCATAACAAAACAGTGCACCAGAATGGACTAAAAAGTCAATAGCATTCTTCATTAACTCTCAAGATTGTAAAGATGCTTTCAGCATACTATCTAACAAGTGGCAAGGATCTCTTACAGGGAAGCACTTCAGCTCAGGTATTGATTTTGACAGGTCATCACACAACTTTTTCATATACATAGCTGAATCACTGTAAATACAAACAATATCACTCCAATCTTTGTTGAACTTGGTAAGAACTTTTTGCAGCAGCATTCCAAGTGACACTGCGTTCCATGTTTTCCAAAAGTCTGGTGCCATGTTTTCACCAGTATCCCAGATGCTTTGTGACTGCACTCTTTTCACATATACATGTCACTATACCTTGCATTGAATGTTTAAAGCCTGGGGTGTTTGGCAATTCACCTACTATCAATACTGACTCACTAGAAAAGGGGGTTGATGTATCAAGGTTTTTACCCATTCTCTGTGAGTAAATGTGATGGTACATATTGGGAAAGATTCTTATGAAGCCTACATTTTTCCTATCAGTGAAAGACTCAAACGTAGCCAAAAAATCAAAGATTATTTTGATATTTTCTGATTTCCTACAGTTTATAAAATAAATAAACAACACCTAAAACATGCTTCTAACCCCAGTATCTTTAGACAAAAGACCACAAAACTGAAAAAGGAAGAAGAAACAATATTTTAGTGACATCTCTAAACAACAAAACTCAAGCAGAATAATGTTAGCCCAGTCTCTCTTACTGCTACCTTATATACCAAAGTAAGAATGACTCTTTCCCTCTCCTTTTCCTATCATTGAATGGCATTTAGTTTGTGGTTGTGCAGGGGTTTTTTCAGTGTTTATATGTTTACACTGGTGACGGCTATTTCCCTTCCGGTGGGGTTTTATCAGTTATTATAGGTTTAAACCTAAAACCGGACAGCCTATTTATGTTTTATATGTCCTGGTAGTGAAAAACTCCCAAATTTGCTTCTACTACTGTGAGGCCTACCTCTCCCATAGGAAAACATAGAGTTACCTTATCACATTTAATATGTGCTAACGTTTGATTGGGAACAGGTAGAAATGGCATGTTTGGTTTCAAAAGAATTGTAATTTAAAATCTTCATCAATGGTAAATTGAATTTTAAGACTCAATTCTGAAAATGCCACTTTTGGAAAGTTGCCATTTTCTTGTCCTCACCATTTGGTGCATGCAGCCTGTGTCCTAGGTCATATGACAGTGAACAATTGGCAGTTGGCCTTTGTTTATTCCTCCCAGACAGGGAGACTAAATGCCAGGATGCGAGCGGTGAAGCTGCTCTCTGCCCCACTTACATTTTAAAAGGGCTGCTTCCACTACACTCACAAAGAACGTGAATACCAGTCTTTTGTCATCCTAGACCTTTGTCAAGGGAAGAAGGAAATTTCCAGAACCAGATGTTGAGGAAAGTCTGTACATTTCTCCCACGTCAAAGGTTGGCACCAGGTATAACTATTGGACCCTCAGACCAACTCTTCAGTTTACTCTTGGGCCTGTGGAGGACCCCCAGAAGGAACGCCTTGTACTTCAGAGGACTGCCCTGCTGCTACCAGCCCTGTATCATTAGAGGTTTGCCCTGCTGCTCTACAGCATCCTCATTCTCCTCTTGCGTCCGTGCTTTAGTTAGCAGCTAGTGGGCAGCCTCCTAGGCCCTGAGGGCTGTCTGGAGCTCCTGCTTCCTTGATTTCCTGGCTGTTCTCTCCGTGCAAAATCCTTTCATCTCTGCTACAGTGGGGCTTGGATGGCATGGATCCATCTCCATGCTTGCAGCCAAGAGTTACAGGTGCACAAATGAGGTAGATATTAAATTTGGAAAACAGGGACAAAATAGCCAATCAAGGAGAATTTAAAAAGGAGTCACTTCTGATAACATATTATTTATGCTGTATTTTTAGTTTTGCACAAAATCACCAAATGGCACTGCACAAACACAAGTACTGGATCCCACCACTGAACACTAATATCAGAAATTGGGTAATGGTTGAGGGTGGGTGGAAGCCCTACTCAAGCGACAACCACAATCTTTGTTAGGGTGAACCACAAAAGTTTCTTAATTACCCTGTGCTTTACCCTCTGGTAGCTTGGCACACAAACAGTCAGGCTTAACTTAGTGGCAATGTGTAAAGTATTTATGCTGCACACAAAGAGTAATAAAGTGAAAACACAACACAAGAAAAATCCCAAACCTATTTAGAAAAATAGAGTACATGTTAATAAATAAAATGATACCAGAACAATAAAATACCAATCAGTAGAATCTGAGATATTCAATGTTAACTTTTTTTGGGAAAATAGTGATTACAGGCACAAGTTCAAAGTTACTGCGATGGAGCGTGGGTCAGATACAAGAATTATGTTAGTCCCCTGAAAATGGACTTTCTACGTTTAGAGCAAAGAGTTCCATTCTCATTGGAGAAAGCCGCGAGTAGGAGGCTGTGCATAGCAGACTGTTGTCGCTATAGCGTGAAGATCCAGCCAGGTATTGCAGACGGTCTTCGCTGTAGCATAAAGTGCAGGTCTTGTGTTGCCAGTCAACGCTTGCAGTTGCTATTAACATGAAGAGCTGCTCTAACCGGAGCTTTGCGTTGGCAGTCATTTTGGGCCTCAGAGTCTTGGTGCGAATGGGCCCTTCCCATTTCAAGGAACCCAAACTTCAGGATTTATACATTTTCTTTAGGAGGAGTACACTCTGATTCCAGCAAAGAGTCCAGAACCTGGGGAGGCACCTCATGGGGAATGAGAGGCTAGCAAGGCTCAGACAGGTCCTGTTGCAGATACAGGCAGATCCAGTTGTAGCAGGCCAGCTAATCAGTTGCCAAGAGTCCCCTGGAGCTTGTTGTGTCCCTATAGCTTACACATGAGGTCAGCCAACTGACCCTTGGAGTCCCTCTGGTTAGCCTGGGATGAAGGCAAGCTTGTCCAGTTTTCCTTCTCAAACAGCAAGGCAGTCCTTCAAGTAGCAGGGCAGTCCACTGGTAGCAGGGCAGTCCTTCTTCTGTCATTTCGTTGGTCCAGGAGTGTTCTGAAGAGTGGCTCTAGAGGTCCAATACTTATAGCTGATTCCAGCCTTTATGTGGGGAGACTCCCTGTCCTACCCCTACATCTGGTTCTAGAAAGTCTTTCCCCTTTCCCTGTCAAGGCTCCAAACTGTCTGGTGTTGACCATAGGCAGAGCAGGCCTGGTGTCAGGTTCCTTTGTTTGTGCAGGAGGCAAAGCCCTTTGAAGTGTAAGTGGGGCTGGGAACAGCCCCTTCAAAGTCATCCTGCCAAGATAGCCCATTCAGTCCAACCCTAAGCCTCCTTTGTGTTACTGTCTCTAAATAATGCACAAACCCCAACAGCAGAGCCATTTACAGGCATGTGTCTCAGGACACTGGCAGAAGGCACAAATGGTTGAGGCAGAAAAATGCCAACATTCTAAAAGGGGCAGTATCATTATCATAACTTAAAATCCCACTTGTACACATGCCCTACTTATCAAATCCAACACACCCTGACCTATGAGCATTTAGGGCCTATCTTAGGAGTGATTTATAACTATTAAAAAGGAGGGTTTTGGGCCAGGAAAAAGGTTTACTTTGCCAAGTCAAAATGGCAGTTTAAAACTGCACTACTGCCTGCAGTGGTAAGCATGAGACTTATTTTAAAAGGCTACTTTATTGGGTAGCACAATGGGTGCTGCTTCCCCCTAGTAGCATTTAATATACAGACACTGGATAAATGTAGTACCATATACTAGGGACTTACAAGTAAATTAAACGCATGAATCTGGTATATGCCAACTGTACCATGTTTTTGGGAGAGAGCACAAGCACTTTACCACTGGTAAGCAGGGGAAAGAGTGCACAGAGGCCTAATTCCCTCAAAAGCGGGTTCAGCAACAAAAGACAACAATCTAGGGGAGACCCTTCAAAAAGAACTGGGTCCAATAAGCCTCAATTAAAAAACATAGGCTACAAAAGTAAGATTGGCTTTATTTGTGTCCTCTCTCTGTGCTATAATGTTATACAATTTTGGCAGCTAGGCAGCAATACCACAAACTTGTATTTTTATGAAATGCTGCAAGGGAGCACCTCGGAGATTATGCGAGTTGCCAATGGAAGACCACTGCTGTGATCTTTAGTACAAGCACTTGCTGCAAAGGGACTATAAGCAAGTTACTCATTTAAGACAGACAGGGAACTCCATCCTAGATCCTAGTGTATGTTGATGCTACTATGTCCTGAATCAAACACACATTGGATGTGAGGTCAGTGTCATCAGTATACAGTGGGTGCAACTGACTTTTGAAACAATTAGAAAAACTGAAAAGGGACTGCAGCAGTCCATTAAGAAAATGAACACACACTTCATGCAGTTGTGGTGTAGCTGAATTTGAAAACATACTATCCAGTTGATAAAACTCCCTCTAAAAAATATTGGGTTGAGGGCCAAGAAGGAGTAGGACACCTGCCACCTTCTAGCACCCTAGTCCCAATTTGGGAAAAGGGTGTGCGGGTAGATCCCTCTTGGCTCACTCCATTAGGATTTATTAAGTGCGGCTAATCACCCAATAGGGTATCCAAGTACTTTCCGGCCCAGAGACTTATTTGAACTGCTAGGTCTTGAGGGCCATTCAGAATTCCAGAAGTGAAGTGATGGTCCGGAGGTTTGTGGGGAGGCTGTTCCAGGTCTTTGCTGCGATGTGGTAGAAGGAGCGTCCTCCACTTCTGCTTCGGTAGATGCGGGAGTATGGGCAAGTGAAAGGCAGGCGGAGCGTAGACTTCTCGATGGTTGGTGAAAGTTCAGGCGATGGTTAATGTAGATGGGTCCTTGGTTGTGTAGAGCCTTGTGTGGGTGGGTCAGCAGCTTGAATTGCATCTGTTCTGTACGGGGAGCCGGTGGAGTTTCCTGAGGTGGGGTGCGATGAATAGCTCCGCATGGCCCACAGTTGTATGCAGGAAATAGGTGAGCAGATCACTTGGCACTGACTAATGTACCTTCTTTCCAACTTCAAACAGGGCACAGGTGTGGGTGTTTGCAGACACCCACTCCTTAGTACTGTTCATAGTTTGCAACATGGCACAAGAGCCAATGTCACCTAACACGCTCCTCCCTGACCCACATAATACACGGGCCATCAAGGACCTGGTTAGCTGGCACCCAGTCCTACACCCCATTTCCAATTGAGAACAGGCCCCAGGGGTGTGTGTTACCTTACTTGTTCCTCCTTGGTCTGCAGTATTGTGTGGGCCCAAGAGGAGTGGCTCCTGCACCTTGTTCTTGATAGGGAAATAGAGCACAGGAGAAGGTGGCAGCTCAAGCACTGTTTGTATAAATATTTTTTTAAATCCCCCCCCCCTCGCCTTGAGCAAGGAGAGTGGGTGAGGCTCAGTTATCACTTCTCACCTTTACCCAAGGCAAGGGGGGCCTAGTGCTATCTACTCCCCCTTATTTTGGGCAAACAGAATGTGGAAATTGTAAAGCAATTGGGGAGTCTGGATTATGGGTCAGCAGAGCTAGAGGAAAAGGGTATGATGGAAATGCTTTTTTGCAAAGGAGCAGTCTCCAGTATTCAAGTAGTGTTGTTGCTGCGGGGAGAAGAGTCTGGGAGCTTGTCCGGTTTGAGGCCGGTAAGGCCGGTAGCCATAACAGACCCCCCAGTGCCTTGAGACCCTCACGGGTGAGTAGCGCGCTTATAATCCCCTGATTGATTGATTGATTGATTGATTGATTGATTGATTGATGGGAGAGAAGCCCTGTTCATCCTGTGCCCATGGTTTTGGTTGGGGTGATAGTTCCAATCCAGAGCCGGACGTAGCTCTGCTGCTCAAACATAGGCCACTACATCGGGGAATCCTAGTCCTCCTTCGGCTACAGGTCTTGATAAGGAAAGAAAATGCTACTTTTGTGGATTTACCCTATTATATGAAGTCCAGTATCTTTTGCCTGACTTGTATCAACGATTGTCTGGGTATTGTGACTGGGAGTGCCTGCAAAGTGTAGAGTAATCGGGGCATAAAGTTCATTTTCAGGCTATTCAGCCTATCTAACTATGATATCTCCAGTTTGCCCAACCGTTAGAAAGAGTAGTGAGTAAGAGAGGAATGTTGCTACCATAGAGAGACTTTGTGTGAATCGGGAGAAACACCCATAGGTATCGAATGGCCATCCCATTCCCCAACAAACCACTTTGTTGAAAGGGTACTCACATATGTTTGAGTGGGTCCACTACACCCATACCTTGTGACTCAGAGTAGTTAATTTTAAAACTTGAGACTTGTGTGAAGCGATTGAGTTCCAGTTGGAGGGCTGGCAGGGTACGAGTGGGGTTATTCACAAAGCAAAGGATGTTTTCTGTAAATAAGACAACTTTGTATTCCTTAGCTCCCTTTCGAAGGCCATGAATTTTGGGGTTGCGTGTAATGTTGGCTATAAGGTCTTCCATTGCTAACGCAAAGACCAGTGGGGAGAGGGGAAACCCCGTCATGTTCTCTGGTTAGGCGGATGTCAGTTGTGTACTCCCCATTGCTTTTAAGCTTGTTGGGAGTTAGCTTGGATGATTGTCTGCATTTTTGAGCCTATGCAGCTTTTGCTGAGAAGTTTCAATAGATAGTGCCAGTCTACTCCATCGAAAGTTTTCTCTGCGTTGCCCAATGGTTAGTTCTGTCTTTTGGCAGTTTCTATAATTGTAACCGCCAATCAAGTGTTATTGTTGGCTTGATGATTTTTGATGAGGCCCTATGGGTAAGGGTAGATTAGGTGGGGCCATATATGGTGGCGGTGTTGTACTAATATGGATGTGACACAATTGAGGAGGGCTATCAGCCTATACAATGTGAAGGTGATGGGGTCTTTACTTGGTTTAAGAAGGAATGTTAGGTGGGAACCCATCATCGTATCCGTTACCCTTCTGGTTGACAAGAAATAATTAAATACTTTTGCTAGGAGAGTAGCCAATAAGGAAGCATATGCTTAGTAAAAAGTGGTTGTAAAGCCATCTGGCCCTGGGCGCTTATTTGCATCAAGTACCTCTGTAGTAGAGATATCTTCTTCTAATGAATGCAGGTCGTCTTCCAGGTTCAGGAGGAATAATCCCCAATATAATTATCTTAGGATGCAGGATCGAGCTCCTGACTATGGAATAATGTTGAGTAATAGTTATAGAAAATGGATTTGCTCTCCGCTTTGTGGGTGACTATCTGGCCATCGTTGAGTTTAGTGCCTTTATGTTGTTCCGTTTCATAGCCTGCCAAAGCCTGTAGGCTAGCAATCTGTCCGCCTTATCAGATTTTTTGTAATAGGTTTGGTTAATATACAAAAGCTTCTTAGCCGTGTCTTACATTTGAAGGTGTTCTAGCTCACCCCTTATTTGGCGCAGGTCTGTAATGGTTCTTGTGGAACCGCCTTGTTTGTGCTTCAATTCGTTCCAGGTCAGCTCTAGTCTGCTTCACCAAATGTTCGAAGATTGCCATGTGGGAGATCAAGTCTTCTTTGAACACCTCTTTAGCTGCATCCCACACCACATCCGGATTAACCTCTCCATCATCATTTTCCGCAAAGTAGTGTTCTATGGTATCTTTAATGCAGTCCCTGAGGGTTGGGTTTCTTAATGCTATTTTGTTTTAAACCAAGATTCCGGAAATGGTTTCTGTGGCATAGGGGGGGACACAATGAGCAAAACAGGCTCATGGTGTCCAGGAGAGACTTTCTAAAGAAAAATTGAGCCTGTGGGTTGGTGGGTTGTTTCTATAACACCTGGTTAATCCCTGGGCTAATGTTTTTTGAAAGCCTCTTTATGTGTTTTGAATAGTGAAAGAGACGTGTATAAAAAAAAATCATAGGCAAGCAAATAGGTCTAGCTTGCATTTTAGGTTACAAGTCAGATCTATTGTCTTTTACAATGTTTCAGGCTTTGGGGGTCACACAGACTGCGAGAGGGCATTGGGCACGACCAGGGCCCATAGGGTTAGAGTTGGATGACACACAGTGACTGCAGGCGTACAAAAGGAACAAAAATGGGCAGCGAGGGCAGAACTCACTCCGAGAACTTTGTCGCATCATTATACATCCTTTTACAAACATAAACATTAACAATTTTTTTCTCAACACATCTCATTTTAAGCTACATTAAACTTTATCCAGTAATAACGTGGAACAGTAGGTTTGCCTTAGTATTGTAGGATTGGCACATAAGGTGAAAGCAGCTTTAATTCATCGATTGGCGACAGTTGAAGCAGTGGCGTTACAGGGGGGGGCAGGGAGGTGATCCGCCCCAGGAGACATGAGTTTTGGGGGCAGCAGCCTCCCCTCAGCTCTTACGTACCGTCTTGGGGCAGCAATCGCCCCCCCTGCTCTTCAATGTGCGGGGCGGCAACAGTCCGCGGAATCGGCCAGCACCCCCCTGCTCTTCAATGCTGGGCGGCAGACGCAGGGACTGACCCGGGCGGTCAAAGGGCCTACTGAGTTGAAGCCACTGTTAACATGGTAATTAATCTTAAAATATATCTATTCACTTAAAACACAGTTAAAATACAGTTATGGTTGCAATTAAAACCGAAAAATGACTGAAATTTCTGTGGCGTGTTTAGCTCTGCAATCCATAACTCGCACAATTGCCACCATGTAAAACGTAACTTGCAGATGAAATGCAATGCTATGACGTCACATAAATACAAGTACAACATCAACACATAATAACACATACTCAAAAAATAAATAATATTCAATTCTTTGTTTCCCACTGGCAGTGTTAATGCCCATGTTGTAAATAATCTTCTCTGCAACGTTGTTTATATAATTTGTAATTGCAGCTGTTATGTTATGTCTATTTGGATAGCACACTAGTCATCCGTGAGGGTGTCACATCAAGGGCGAGGTCATGAGCATTGGATTTAATATGCAAATTATGTCCTCTGTGGCTGTTGTGCAGAGGATGTCCCTACCGACTCTGGCAAGGCAGCTGATAGTGGTGGGAAAGATGTTTGATTATTTTCCATTTACTGTTCTGACTGGCTATGATGCTCTGGTTAACTGTTTCTTCCCTGGATTAAAATTGTCATTACAAGCTGATGTGCAGGGCATGCATTTCTCAGACATCTTGGGATGCATAGGCTCTGTACCATTCTTGCAAAGGTACAACGAGAGCAAATGGTTTAGCAGATTGTATTGATGAGAATCCAGCCGAGCACTGACCTTGACTTTTGTAATAACTCATACATGCAAATCTTGGAGGTATGGTATTTCCGCCTGTCTTTTCGTAAATGGATTACTGGTTATTTCATAGTGTTTTACCTTATACAAGACAAACATTAATGTAACAACCCAACACATTAAGGGATTCGTAGTCCTTTGGCTGGGTTTCGAGACAAGATGGCAATTCGCAGCTAGGCACCGGGTTCTCCCGAGTCATCCCCGATGTGCTACTATAGCCTTATAGCCTGCCGTAGCGTGCTATACCTGCTATTAAAGGCCCGCTCCCGCGTTAAAGGCCCGAGCCGAAGGCGAGGGACTTTAACAAGGGACCGGGACTTTAATAGCCGGCATAGCCCTGCTACGAAGGGCTATAAGGCTATTAGAACATTCTGCCACTAGAGGGCAGAATGTTCTAACAAATAAAACAAAGGCCTCTCGGAACTCGAGGGGATTTAAATCCCCTCGAGCTCCGAGAGGCCTCTGTAAAACATTGGAATGTTGCTCTGCGGGCCTTTACCGGCCTGTAGAAGCATGGAGCACTCCATTGTCTACAATGGAGCTCCCAACATTCCAATATTCTAATAAGTTATATTGACCACTGGGCCCCCGCTCCCTCATTACCTCGCACTCCAGTGGGTGGGAGTTCGCAGATCTTCGTGTTTGTTTTGTGACCCGGCGGATCAGCTCGGGTCAGCATTGGCCAGTGGCGAGCGGAGCAGAGTTGCCGTCCTCCCATGGTCCATTGCACTGCGGAGAAGGTGAAGTTTCTTTCCTGCAGCTGGAGGCACTGCTGCAGCTTTGCTGACAGACATCAAGTCGACTGCCGGAGTGTTTTTGGGCCCTCAGCAGGTTATAAAAGACTGTCGGACTGTGCTCCACTCACTACACTGAGTTTATGGAAGCAGCCAGACAGTTTCTACACAGACAGCTACATTGTTGCAGTTTCTCATGCAGCATCAACGCCAGCTGGAGCAGCTCAAAAGGTAATCATACGATACTTTGTCTCTTTCGACATTATTGCTGGCAACTTTTATTTCAGCAGTGACTCGCCCTACCTGGGCAAAGATACCGGTTAAGGGTGCAGCGAAGGGGGGTGGGGGGGTGGCCTTGGCTCGTTTGGACGAAGCAGTAAGACTCAAGAACAAGTCTGATCAGCCTTCTGACCCTGGCACAGTACTGCACCCCTGGAAGAAACGGGAGCAGGTACTGGAGTGGTGACTACGTATTATCAGAGGACAATGTATTATTATATCTCTCCTCTTTCCATGGTGGCGAGGGGCAATGGCGGTGAGGTGGTGTCCCCTGACGATACATCCAGGGCTGTGAAGGTTTTAATTAATCCTCCGACAGTAGCACTAACCTCGATGGGGCTACCGGTTAGTAGCAGTCCTGCCTCTCCAATTCTTCACTGGGTGAGACTTGTTAGAACTGGGGTTTCTATGCACCCTGTACAAGCAGGAACCACCACTGTAGTCAGGGTAAGCTAGATACACACTAAAGGATGACCTGTGCTCACCCTCTGGTAGCTTGGCACAGAGTAATCAGGCTTATCTAAAAAGGCAATGTGTAAAGTATTTTTTTATGCTTTCTGACTTTTATTATCAAACAGTGGTTCAGCAGTGGCAGCTCAGGGAACGTATCCCTTCTCTACAGAAGATTCGGGCAATAGTTTCCCTTATGGAGCCAGCAACATTGCAGACCAAATATGTTGGGCAAACACATTTTTGCTATGGTGGACTAAATGTTTCGGAACTGTTAGCCAAATGGCAACCTGTGAAATTGTTTTTTACCTTATCAGTCTCAACTAGCCTAATTATTGGCATATGTTTTTTCTCTCATTTCTTCTCCTTTTTCTCTTCTTCTGCATATAGGGATGTTGCCCTCTAACTCAGCACACAATCTAACTGTATAGAGGCTTTCCTTCGGGGAAAGGGGTATTATTTTCATTTAGATTTGATATTCTTTTGTTTTGAAACTGGCTGGGGTTCTTTTGTGTATTTTTTTCTTTAGGGTAGGATGCACTTAGAGAGGGCCCAGGTCCTGTGTCTATCTGTGAACCAGTCCTATCTAGTTTGCTGGTTGTTTTTTTATTTTTGTGGTTGAATGCCCCTTTTCATAGGGCGCCGATTGGGGTGCTGGAGGGTCTTACTAGCTGTGGGGAGAGGAGTGGGGAGAGAGACTATCTAGTGTGAGCACTCGTGGGTCGTTGGTTTTTGGGTCAAGGGGGGTGAAAGGGTTGGGGGTAAAAAATGGGGAAAAAGTGGAGAACAATTTAGAGCAAATGAGTTTAGGGGACAGTCTCAGGGTAACAGGACTTTTAAGCACAGGGTTTTTAGAGGAAGCGTGAGGGCTTTGACATTTTATGGTAATGGCTAGTAATATTAGTGGTCTTGGCCAGCATTTGCATATTCTCTCCTGGAATATTAATGGTGTCAAAGCACCCCATAGGGAAGAATTGTATACTCTTAAGACCACAAATTGTCTGTCTCCAGGAGACTCATCTTTCCTCAGAGCAAACATCAGTGTTAAAAGAGTTGGGTTATAGCGTCTTATGTACTTCTTGTTTTACCTCAGCCCAGAGGGGGGTTGGCTACTGGTATAGGATAACATTTGGGTTGTGGTGAGACAGAAGGTTGATCTGGGCGGATAAGGGCTTGTGGCGACCATCCGGAAAGATGGCATGTGTCTCACTATATGTGTAATATATGGCCCGAATGACCTGAAAGTTTTTCACTTCCTGTTGGCCGAACTTCATTTTTGGTCATTACCCCATGCCATTTGTGGGGACTTCAATGTTACATTGTATCCTTAAATATATTCCATGTACCAGAGGCTGGGGGTCAGGGAATTTGAACTTGGCCAACTTGGGGAGTCAACACCTCAGAGGGGCGTTGAAACAACTTATTACTTCATATGCACTTGTTGATGCCTGGGGACATTTTGTTGTTGTGAAGTTGGATTTACTTTTTACTTCGCTTCCCACAAGTCTCTCTCATGGATCGATATGTTTTTAATTAGTCGTTCTTTTGTGTTGCTACTGAAGATTCAGGTTAATCCGAGAATAATATCCGATCACAATTCCTTATCCTTATTCATTCAAGCAGGAGGGCTTCTCCAGTCTCCCGAGCTCCGAGGCTGGACTTTTGAACAAAGATTGCTTCTTGAAGACAAATATATTTGTTAAATGAACCTGCTCTTGAGAGAGCATCTGTAGGCTATTGTCAGCTCGGCAGCTACTATTGTCATTTGGGACATGCTTAAGGCCGTTTACCGGGGCCATACACTGAAGTTTGCTGCTTATCAACGGAAGGCAGCTACTGTGGAGACTCAAATGCGCTCAACTGTTAGCGCTATAGCGTCCAGCCTTTGGCGGAGTTTATTCACCCAGGATGGGCATAGTACGCTATTTTTTTCAAGCAGTTAGCTGCTCTGCAAGCATCTCTCAGGAAACGTATATGGGATCGGGCAGTCACAAAATGAAGCGCTAGGCAGGTCGCTTCCATGGATGGGGCCTCTGTTGGAATAATTATGCTAGACGCAGGGAAGGCCTTCAGCTGGGTCTCTTGGCTATTCCTTTGGGCGGTCATGGGGGCCTCGAGATTTGGCTCGCGATTTATATCTAGGGTTCATCAACATTATGTTGACCGAAAAGCTAGGGTTTGTTGTTCCGGCTCACTCTCAGACCCTATTGCAATCTCTTGAGGCACACGGCAGGGCTGCCCTTTATCTCCTCATCTGTTTGCGCTATATATCGAGCCGTATATTCAAGCTCTTAAAGAGTCAGAGGGTATCCACTCACTGCACATAGATTGATTTGAGGTGAAAGTCTTAGCTTCTGTAGACAACGTTGCTGTCTTAACTCCTACCCCGGTCACGGCCCCCAGCACAGTGGAGGCAGTCGCGCAGGAATTCGGTTCTGTCTCGGGATACAAGCTCAATCTCAATAAAAAACAGGTTCTGTCTAATATTACTCCTCCCGCTCATGTGGGTACATTCATCTACCTATCTAGGGGTAGAACTGATGTTACAAATGCACGATATCATTGAATATAATTATGAAAAAATCCATCAACAGTCAATCGAGGTCCTTAATAAGTGAAACCGTCTACTTCTTGATTTGATTGGACGGTATAATCTTATTAAAATGATTACTCTCCCCCGATATTTGTATCTTTTTAAATGTATCACCCTCTATCTTTCTAAGGCCTTCTTTAATAAGATTGAGGCCTGTTGGCAGAAGTTTATTTGGAGTTATAAGAAACCCTGCTGTAGCATACAGTTATTTCGGCGACCCAGGGATAAAGGCTGGGTTTCTCTCCTGGCGCTATGGCTGTATTATCTGGCTGCTTTTTTGTCGTTACTTTGTCTGGTTATGGGCAGGGGAACATGGACACTGGTCGTATGTTTGTGGTTTATTTACCCCTCCGGGACTCTATTGCCCCTTGTATCGATAAGACCAATTCAAGACTCTGAAGGTCTTCCATCTAATCTGGGTGTATCTTAAAACAATATTTCTAGATGCCACCCTTTTTAATCGATTTACGTATTTGGGATATAACCCTAACTTATCCCTCTGTATCTGCCAAAGCTTCGGGGAGAGCTGGGAGTCGGCTAAACTCTATACCCTGGGACAAATGTTTGAGGGTGATGTACATCTTTCCTTTGTGATTTTACAGCAACGGTTTTCCCTTCCCTATATTGGTTTTTTGCAATATCTACAAATCCGATAAATGGAGCAGGGATCTTGGTATAGAAGTGACTGCGGATGAAGGCTCAGTAACTCTCTTGCACAGACTGTCCTTAATGTTTCCCTCATAAAGGCCCATCATATTGAATGTATCAATGACTTCTAATATACGTCCCACCATTTATTCGTCATGAAGCTTAGAAGTGATGAGAAGTGCTTCAGGTGTGGGGCAAATGGGGCAAATGCAGCTCATATCTTTGAGGCATGCCCAGTGCTATGTAATTACTGGGCTTTTGTTTTTGTGAAAGTTAACAGCATCTCTCATGTCGATATTGCATGTGATTCAAATTAATTATGCTGGGGCACTTACCAAATATCGTGGGGTTATATTTATATCTCCCTTGCCAGACTTGTGCTGACACAATACTGGTTATTAAGGGAGGCTCCAAGCCCCTGGGTATGGAGGCATAAATTTCGTAGTATATGCTGCTTGGAAATGTCTTTGTTAGATAATGATGTTCGTCGAAGAAAGCTGAGGAGGATTTGAGATCCAATCAAGCTTTGGATTGATCAGAATCTGGCTGGCCAAGACTGAGGGGCTTATTCACAAGCCCCGTGCACTGCCAGAACGTCACCTTTCTTGATGTCCCAGCGGCGCACAGTGCAGACCCATATCTACGAGGCCAAGGAAAGCCACTCTGCTTTTCATGGCCTCGTAGATGTGGTGTAAGGAAATGTACCGCAAGTCGCTGCGTTGCCTCAAACTGCCTTGGGGAGGCATGCCATGGGTGTTGCGTTGGGTGTTCCACTCAACGCCCATGGCGCTTGACTCAGTCCCAGATTTACAACATAGCGTAAATCTGGGAATGCGACAAAACACTGCACATCCCCACGGAGGGCGTACCTGTTTTTTAGTGAAGTAATGTGTCCCTTCCTGCACAAAACAACATGATTTCAACACAGGCACCCTTGCTCCATGGTGGAAGGGTGTCTGTGTTGGCGCTGGCAGCCATTTGTGCGCCAGCGCAGTGTGAGAGGACAGTAATGTGCTGTATCTCATAGATAGGCACATTCCTGTCCTTTCTTTACATGCAGGGCAGGGCAGCGCAGCAAAGTGATGTGCAGCGCTGCCCTGTGTCAAATTGTTGTAAGTCAGTCCCCATGTCTTTTCCATGATGGTTTTTCTTGGGCCTTAAATGATTTGTTTTGGTATGACGCTTCCTTTATCGTTATCATTATTTTTACTGCATCATCTTCGCCTGTATAGCCTGGATTTCGTTGATGTTATTTTCTCAGATGCCTTGCTCTTACTTTTTTCTTCTGTGTGGTTAATGTTCTCCAAATAAAAATTAAAAATAAAGGGCATATTATCAAGAACGGCGTTAAAATTATCGCCGGTTTAGCGGCAGAAAACTGCCGCTAAGCGGCGATAATGGGCTTGATAATATGCCCTTGAGAATTTCAATAGAAGTCCATGTTCTGGTGTGAACATGGGCTTCTATTGGAATTCTCCAGGGCATATTATCAAGCCCATTATCGCCGCTTTAGCGGCAGTTTTCTGCCGCTAAACCGGCGATAATTTTAACGCCGTTCTTGATAATATGCCCCAAAATGTTTTAGAGGCTTAGTGAGGAGCCTTGAGGGACACTTCTTATCAAGTTGGAAGTGGTGGACGAATACAGAGCTAGACTGAGCCCTGAGAGGAAGAAACTGATCCGCTGACGTGCCGGGCCACGAATTCAGGTCTCATGAAGGCTTTGGTTGAGGATTGGGTGGGAGACAGTGTTGAACGCAGCCAATGGGTCAAAGAGTGCCGCTGTGTATCTCTTATTCATGATGAGGTGGAGGTCGTTGGTGGCAGTCTGTGGTAGTGAATGAATACTCATTATAAACTGTGTGTGTCTATTGATTATAAGTAAATATCTTATTTGTGCAAGAATAATTTTTCATCTGGGAGAGTCCCATGTGAAGAGAAGGGGTCCATACTTTAAGCCTTTTCTCACATGAAAGAATTTGGCTTCTTTTGCACTGTTAACTTATTCTAGATTCACAGGTTATATAGCATGTTTCACTCATTTTGATGTGAGACTGGAGTATTGCTTGTGGTAAGCAACAGTCCATCTGACATCCAAATTTTGTTTCTGTTTTTGTATCTTGAAAGAAAGATCAAAATTGCACTGTTTGTTTGATTAACATGGAAACTGCACTCTGAACAATTTTTTTTATTTCTTCCTATAATCACCTTCTTTTCTGAATTTGCATGTAAGGTTATTTTACTGTTAGTGCTTGTATTTCACTAACTTTGCAGAAACAGATAATGACAATTTGAAAAGCTGTGTTAAGTGTTTCAATGTGGCCAGCTGTATTGCTTCAAAAGGGAGACTTCCCAAGACAAATTTGAAGTTCCATTTTGGTGTGTAATGTGTACTTGGAGGTTACACCTTTTATCTCTCTCAATATATTTTTTAATGACTAAAATGCAAAAAAAGGGATTTGTAGTTCTTATGCCCAATAATTGTACCACTTGGGCTAACTTCTAGATTTTAATGGCCTATTGCAGAAAAATCGGACTGGAATATGGTGTCTTGGATGACAGGGACTCATCTGGTGCCTGTTTGACGTCCATGGTGGTGTACCATTCCAAAGGAGAGAGAAAGGGTGGCTAGCGTTTTTTGGTTGTGACGCCCACTGTTTGGAAATCTACCCATCACTCTGTGAAACAAATCAAACACTTGCTTCATACGAACCATAAGAAATATGGTGCTTCTCCCTCTTAACCCTGTTACAAAAAACGAGAGATGTGGAATAGAGTGTTCCTCTTGGAACAGGACCAAGCCTGATTTGCATGAGGGCGGTCCCTAACTTAACCCATTCAGGGAGTGGCTGACATTAATTGAAACATTTTACTTGCCATCTTTTTTCCCCTCTCAACCCATCAGTAACTTTCTATGTTCGTCTCTGAAATGGTATTCTACTGTGACTCAGTCCACATTTTTTTTCGCTATATGAAGGAACAGCCTAATTCAGACTTAACCTGTGGTCCACTACTTACGTGGTCATTGACTGCTTAGAAAATTAAATAACAGTAACAGATTATGTATATAAATAAAGAAGCAGAATGCAAAAATGAACATTCTAAAACGTTCTGTGAAAAGTAAAGGAATCTGAAATTGGGTGATAAATTTTAAGCTAGTATCTTCAGATTGGTCTGTGAGAGCAGTGAAAGTGTAGCAAACAATTGAATTTAGAAAAGTTCCAACCTTCCCATTAAAGTTATTTTTTTAAATATTTGTGTATATTTTAGCATTTGTGTATTTCTTTGATGAATGCTAATTTCTGTATTTTTAGTGTATTGATTTGCGATTCAGATCATCAAAAATACTTCACAAGATTTTGGTCCCCAGCTACCTGTAACGGCTTGTTGGGGATCACCGGATACCAATAATGATTCAGCAGGGGTCCCCGGGTTCCAGTAATGATTAAGTGGGAGCCCACAGAAGTCAAAAGGTTAGCAACCACTGGCCTAACTTAATAGTAACCCTTTGTTTTGAAAAATCGTACTATACCACCAGTTCTTGACCTTGCTTCATACAATGCAAATGCTTAAGTGTTTAAATACAATAAAAGTGATACGACAATATCCAAATTCAAAATATAAGTGGCACAAAGAGCAATTGGTATCGAAAAACATAAAAAAATTGAATGCTTCCAAAACGGAAATACTCGCGTGTGGCGATTGGAAACATTATGACCCGCTTGCCGCCTGGCCTGATGAACTGGGATCACCACCTAAAGTATCGAAGGAAGTAAGAAACCTCGGAATGACCATGGACTCCGAGCTATCGATGAATGCCCAAGTGGACAAACTAGCAAGATCAAGCTTTGTCAGTATAAAAACGCTGCTACGAATTTTCCCTCATTTGGGATTACCACACAAGGTCCAAGCTACCATCTCCTTTGTTCTGTCCAAACTCGATTACGCCAATAGCCTCTACCACGGAGCACCTTTAACGACCATGAAAAGACTACAACGGATTCAGAACTCGGCTGCCAGACTACTCTTGCATATCAAACTGCGAGACCACATCTCACCTGCCTTGAAAGCCCTGCATTGGTTACCGGTTGCCAGAAGATCCACGTTCAAGCTGCTTTGTATCACCCACAAAGCAATACATGGAATGGGACCGCTCTTCATCAGGAATAAAATCCCCAAACACATTCAACAAAGGAACCTCCGCTCTAAAATGACACCTCGCCTCAAAATCCCAAGATACAAGAAAAAACCATGGGTGGCACATCCTTCTCTGTTCAAGCAGCCAAACTATAGAACTCTTTACCCCCAACATAAGATCCACGGACAGCCACCTTATCTTCAGGAAACTACTCAAGAATTGGCTCTTCCCCACATAAGCACCATACGCAAACAGAAATTTACAGCATATCCCTCTGTATATAATCATTTATTTTTACTATAGATATGTACCTATCTTTGTGTATTGCTTTGTATAAACATGTAGAATAATTATGTTAAAAAAAATTTTTTTTAAATCAAAGTACAATAACACTTGAAAACCGGAGTTTATCTGGTGCATCTTTGGTCTACATGTACTTCTTCTATTGTGCATCTATGTACCTTCCATGTACTTGGATCTGTGAGTTTGTTACTTTCCTCCGGAAAAGCATATCCAAAGCACTACCCTATTTCTCATCCTGTACCTCTATCAATATCTTTAATCTATATATACCTACCTCCTTTATGCATCTATATACTTTCAATGTACTTATGGATCTATATATTTATCACTTTCTTCTGATTCAGCATATCCAAGGCCCTATCCTATTTCTCACCCTAACTGGATAACTGGAGGTGGGCCGGAAGGCAGGCTGTGTGCAAATTAGGTGTGACCCAGGCGAGCTAGGGAAGCAGGCACCCAAGCACCTAAGCCTCTCAGTACTCAGTATTCAGTTCAGTTCAACCACTAGAGTGCTACTACTATCAACTGTCATCCAACCGTCATCCACCGACTTCAGCCCCAGTAACAGCCCCAGTAACAGCGGAGGCATTTATCCTACATTCAACCTACATCTTATGTTGGGAAGGGGGCAGTAAAGCCGTATCAGTAATCAGCAACTAGTAACCAGGCCACTGTGATTTGCCAACATCACCTATTCACTCATTCACAGTCTTAGCCAGCTTGACGAAGCCATATTTGGCTGGGCAATGAGGTCGGGAAGGACAAGGAAGAACCCGCCACAGCTGACAAAGCAGAAAAGCAAGTCTAAACAAATGACTAAAGGAACCACATCAGCCGCACTCATATCACCTACCTACTCAATTTTTGGCTCTATTAACCCTACAGGTAAATTCACATTTCTAAAGGATCCAACTGCAGTCATCTACTCAACGCCAGAAAAGGTAAATGGCCTTATGAAACCACTGACGCCATACAAATTAACCTCCACTCAGAAGGAAGATAAAAAAGTCCACGTGGCACATAAGACGATGGCTATAGTGTCGAATGTAGCTCCGAACGTTGGTCCGCACAGCACTGGGAGCAAAGAAGCTCCTCAAGTGTCTGAGCGTTCTGTGCAAGAGGTCAAAAAATCATACTGTTGGAGCAAAAATACACAAGTCATCCAAGCACAAGTACATGCAAACACAGAAGATGGCGATAAGGAGGAAGCCCCAGCTTAGAGCAAGAGCATAGCCGCCACCCCGGGCACCGTGAGTGCAGGCAAAACAGAAATAAAACCATTCTATCTGAATAGCTTGAACCAAATAGAGCAAGAGCCTCTTAGTCTGTATACCAACCAGGATCCAATGCACAGGACAGATGCAAGATTCTTTAACAGCTCAAATGTCATCGGTGACGCAGAAAAACCTAACAATCAATCCACACCAAGGCCCCAGCAACATAACAAAAATGAAGTTATCTACAATTCAGACGATTTCAGTGACTCCAGGATGGAGTCCCAATCAATACTGAACAATAAGGAAATACTGCAGGCAATAAGTACAACATCCAAACCGACAAAACAAATCAGTAACAACAAGGAAATTCAGCAGGCAATAATTACAATGGCTAAACCTCCAAAACCAATTAGTAATAAATTAATGCCTCACCATGGAGAACAAACAACGACAGAAGAAGCTCCAAGTCTACCAATACAGGCAACAGTTAGGACAATAAATCAAATAAACAATAACACCGAACAATTAAATAAAAAAATGACCAAGCAATCGACTGAATCAAAGGAAGTCAAAATGGCACAGCGCACGAAGCCAACACATGTCATTTTAGTACAAGGAAAGGTGTGCCCAGATAAGACCCCAACAGAGGGTCACCAAAGGGAAAAATGGTTGTCGGTATCAACAGAGGAACAGCAAATAATAATTGATATATCTAGTACATCCGAACAGGTAGGACATAACACTTCTGAACTAACAGACAAAGTATATGACACTGAACGTAAGACCAGTATGGATAATGTAGCAGATAAAATCAGTTCGGGTCTCTCTTCCCGCAATTTCGTGAAGCAGAACCACCCGGAACAGAACAACATCACCGAATACTTAAAGGATCAGCAACCAGAAAACAACCTGGAACCTTTACCAAATCTTCATGCTTCACTAATCAAAGCGCTGCACACCACAATCAGTACCCTTAACATGCAATCAGACAAACTCGACATTCAAATTAATTTAATGCACATAATCGCTGAATACATCTCCGGGATAAACATTAAACTTGACTCAATGATGGTCCAATTACCAGTAATCAACAAATACTTAAAAGCCACGCAGGGGGAAGCTTCAAAATGTGCTTGTTGCCCCATTCTGGACAAACTAAGGGACCTACCAACAGTATTAACAAGTATTCTTCAAGAATGTAAGAGGGCAAATCACTCACCCGACATAAACAAAGTAAATGGTAAAGAGCGACCAAGCGGGGAACGAAGACCTGAAACGATGGTCTTACCTGATATCCAACAGACAACTCTTTTACCAACGGGAAATAAGTCAAAATCTGGTGAATCAAGTGACGATCCATCCATTGTGGATTCTTCCGCATCATATATGAACAATGATGCCTTGCGAACTCAAGTGACTCAGGAGCGAAACGAATCAGGCAAACCAAATAAACACCCTTCCTCCAGTTCTAACAAAAAGACAAAAAAAACGAGCCAGGAAAGCAAGAAACCGTCAGTACGAGAACAAAACATCAAGGATACAAGTACAGGACATCTATCCAATTTTCAACTTTAGCAATGGCAAACAAGGGTCATTAAAACCCATAGGGCAGAACCAAGAATCTAAGGAGGAAGATGAGGCAAGCTGCCCGGATCAGTTAGTAGCAATTCATTCATCAATCCTACTGCAAAGGGGATTCCCAGCATTAAATAGTCCAGCATCAATAAATCTAAGTTTTGAGTCTGGTGGTCCATCTGCAATCAGAAAAAGCAAAGAAGAACCTAAACTGGGTGTGAGAAGACAGAGACGCCCAGAGGACATGACAAACAAAATAAAAAAACTCAAAGGAACAGCAAACTTTCAGAAGAGAGCAACTCCAAACTTACAAGAAAATGGCCTCCTACATAGGAGCCCAGGTTCCATTTCACAAGCCTACAACAGGGACAACGGAGTAGATAGGCAAGTTATCTCAAGGACAGGGCAACAACTAGGAAGCCCCAAGAGTGCTCAGTTATTGATCAGTATAAAAACTCACTGTGATAACACGAATGAACCAGAGGAACTGGCAAGACACCAACATCCAAGGCACCTATTAACATCTTACCCTCAAAAGAAGGAGCCAAAACCAAATTTAAACAATAAACTCCTTTTCATGCCACATTACTCTTCACAAGGACCACAAGATTATTTAAACAGAGGGAACATCATGCGTCTCATGGCAGTCATTCCAACATTAAAACATTTAGCATCTACAGACTTGCTGACAATAGAATTTATAAATTCAGATAAAAATGGAGGAAAGGAAAAACTTTAGCAACCTGGAAGACGGAAGAAATAGTGTCAGATATCTTAAAGGAGGCTACAAAATTCGAAGATTGGGGTATATCGCTCTCTACTCCATCGGTAATTCGCTATCCGTCACCCTTTCTACCATCTATTACATTTTTAAATAACCCAACAGCAAGCATAGTTCCTTCAGTATTGCGAGGTGCTAAAGGTGCAGATGGCGCAAAGATACAGCAACACAGGTCGCAAAAATGTCATATCAAAATTCCCATTTTTCAGGTCAAAAGGAGAATGAACCGCCATCATTCCTCGCACATCGAAGTATCCTTCAATTAAAATCCTGTCTTGGAATATAGCAGGAGCAAAGGATATCTTACAGGTAAAAGGAGCTTCTGATAACTGGAATAATTACGAAATCGTAGTACTGCAAGAAACATGGTTGACAGCTCCAGTAGAGGTTCCAGGCAGGATTCTCCACTATGTAAACGCAACACGAACGCGGCAATATGGAAGACCCAAAGGCGGCCTCGCCGTCTATATTTCAACTGAACTAAAGGTGTCCTCAGTTCAACTGGCAACTACTACATCAGCCATGCAAATAATAAAATTGGAGCTGGGCTCTCAATTGGGGGTTAGTACCATCATCCTAATCAACATCTACGGACATCCAAGTCAAAAGATCAGAAAGGATGTATTCAAAAAACTTATCGCCACTATCGCCGAATTTCGTTTTGAACAACCAACTTGGGAAATTATTTTAACTGGAGACTTTAATTCAAATTTGTTACACACACCAGAAGAAGAAGACAACATCATGGCAGCAAATGCAATTTGGGCAGTACAAACCCAATCTTATCCCAAACCAAAACGTAAGGACAACATAGGGCGGCAACTTATAATGGAACTGGAACATCTAGGGATGCGTACATTAAATGGGAGAATAAAACAAGATAGACCGGCCGTATGTACGTATAATGGCCCTCATTCGAGCTCAATTCTGGACTATACAATAGTAACTCTTCCGCTTTTGGGGCAAATAGAAAGTTATCAGATCAAATGTACCATCGATAGTGATCACTCAGCCCAGCATATTGAGCTTAAATTGATATTTCAAAGACACATCAAGGCACCGGTAGTGGAGGGGTCATTATCGACAATAAACCTGAAACGCCTGCGATGGTCAAATGACACACTCCCGCACATCGCTTTAAAGGCAAAAGAACTAATGCTGACCCTCGAGTCGCAAAACAACTTGACAATTGAAATATGGATCGCCTTCCTGGCAAGTCTACCTTTAGTAGGGGTATCCACAAAACAGTTAAACAAAAAGTGGACAAATCACGAAAGTCACCTTAGTCAAGCTGCACTTACCATAAGGAAACAATTGAGAAAGGCACTTCGGAGGGTACATCACCAAAGTTCTTCCTCAATAACATGGGATCAAGTACGTCAACTTAAGAAAAAATATAAAAAACAACTTTGGATTGACAAAAAAACTCAATATAATAACTTCTGGACAAAGCTATTACATAACGCAAAGAAATCAGATGCTCGATCCTTCTGGGAGCAAGTAAATTCCTTGAATAGGACACCAAAAGTCATAAGCATGACCTGTGTCACCGAGCTTGTCTGGGTACAACATCTAACCACCACATTCACATTAATAAATACAGGTGGGCCAAACCGCATTGTAACCAACATAAAGGGGGAACAAAAAACTTCAATGCCACAGCCACACACTCTTTATCCTGAAGCAGAAATTTTAAAAGTTATAACAGAAAGTCGTCTCGATGGAGCACCGGGCCCTAATGGCGTACCACAAGCATATACAAACAAGATCCTACTTATTGGGCTAGTAAGATGTTCACCCTGTTCCGGCTGATAGGCTTAACTAGTCGCATCCCGGAGAGCTGGCGAGGAGCAATAATTAATCCAATATACAAAGGAGGAGAGCGCACAGATCCCGCCAATTACCGTCTGATTGCGTTAATAGATGCAGAGGCTAAATATTATGCATCCTTGATTTTAGCAGACCTGATAAGTTGGTCCGATGCGAATAAAAAAATACCCCTCAATCAGTCGGGCTTCCGTCGAGGCACAGGTACAATTACAAACGCCCTAGCAATAGGGCTAATCGCCGACAAAAGTCTACGACAACGTCAAGATCTGTATCTATGCTTCGTGGACTTTAAGGCGGCGTTTGACCGGGTCAGTAGACGCACGTTGTGGGCCACATTGAAGCAGCAGGGTCTACCGGATCCAATCTTGACACCAATGATGGATCTTTATACGGATACCTGGATGCAGGTCAAAATCGCAGATGGCCTGAGGCTTACTAGGAAGATCCGTACCAACGAGGGTCTAAAGCAAGGATGTGTACTGGCCCCACACTTGTTCAACCTATTTATGGCCGATCTATCACCAAGGCTAGATGGGGTCAATTCACATCCACCACGTCTGGGTATATTACCAGTGACGCACCTGTCCTACGCGGATGATGTGGTCCTCTTAAGCCACACGAGAATTGGCCTGCAAAGATCTATCCACGAGTTAGCTGACTTCGCCAAAATAAATTTGATGGAAATAAACATAACAAAAACAAAGGTCATGATCATAACTCACAGATTACGTACACAAAAGTCATTTATAATTAACAACACAAGGTTAGAAGTGGTTAACAGCTATAAATATCTCGGGATATATCTGGATGGAAGGTTCTCCTTTACAAAGCAGCACGAAGCCATACAAAACAAGCATTGGCATAGCCAATAGGTCTCGCCTTTGGGACCTTATAAGTGTTTAGCTGTGCAACATTTGATGTTGTTGACGAAAGGATATTGTGCTGCAGAAGTAAATACTTATAAGGTCATAAAGGGGAGATATATTGGATATGGTAATGATTGTTTTTTTTTAAGGACAAGAAGTGATTTTAGGCTGCGGCTGCCACTTAGTGTACCGTATTATAAGTAGACGTTGTAGCTATATTTGAGAGAGGTAGAGAAGTATAGAGAGAGGTAGCGAGGTAGAGAGAGGTAGAGAGGTGGACAGAGGTAGAGAGAGAGCTAGACAGATGTAGAGATGTAGAGAGAGGTAGAGAGGTGGACAGAGGTAGAGAGAGGTAGAGAGGTGGACAGAGGTGTAGAGAGGTGGACAGAGGTAGAGAGAGGTAGAGAGGTGGACAGAGGTAGAGAGGTGGACAGAGGTAGAGAGGTGGACAGAGGTAGAGAGGTGGACAGAGGTAGAGAGGTAGAGAGGTGGACAGAGGTAGAGAGAGAGGTAGAGAGAGAGGTAGAGAGAGAGAGAGGTAGAAAGGTAGAGAGAGAGGTAGAGAGAGAGGTAGAGAGAGGTAGAGAAAGAGATGTAGAGAGGTAGAGAGTGGTAGAGAGAGAGAGGTAGAAAGAGGGAGAGGTAGAGAGAGGTAGTGAGGTAGAGAGAGAGAGAGAGGTAGAGAGAGGTAGAGAGGTAGAGGTAGAGAGAGAAAGGTAGAGAGGTAGAGAGAGAGAGGGAGAGAGGTGGAGAGGTAGAGAGAGAGGTAGAGAGAGAGAGTTAGAGAGAGAGGTAGAGAGATACAGGGGTAGAGTCAGAGGTAGAGTGGCAGTGAGGGAGAGGTAGAGAGAGAGGGAGAGGTAGAGAGAGAGGTAGAGAGAGATAGGTAGAGTGGTAGAGAGAGATAGGTAGAGTGGTAGAGAGAGATAGGTAGAGAGGTAGAGAGAGAGAGAGAGGTAGAGAGAGAGCGAGGTAGAGAGAGAGCGAGGTAGAGAGAGAGCGAGGTAGAGAGAGAGAGAGGTAGAGAGAGAGAGAGGTAGAGATAGAGAGAGGGCGAGAGGTAGAGGGAGAGAGGGAAAGGTAGAGAGGTAGAGAGAGGTAGAGAGAGAGAGGTAGAGAGGTATAGAGAGAGGTAGAGGGAGAGGTAGAGAGAGAGGTAGAGAGAGAGGTAGAGAAGTATAGAGAGAGGTAGAGAGGTGTATAGAGGTAGAGAGAGAGCTAGACAGATGTAGAGATGTAGAGAGAGGTAGAGAGGTGGACAGAGGTAGAGAGGGGTAGAGAGGTGGACAGAGGTAGAGAGAGGTAGAGAGGTGGACAGAGGTAGAGAGAGGTAGAGAGGTGGACAGAGGTAGAGAGAGGTAGAGAGGTGGACAGAGGTAGAGAGGTAGAGGTAGAGAGAGAAAGGTAGAGAGGTAGAGAGAGAGAGGGAGAGAGGTGGAGAGGTAGAGAGAGAGGTAGAGAGAGAGAGTTAGAGAGAGAGAGGTAGAGAGATACAGGGGTAGAGTCAGAGGTAGAGTGGCAGTGAGGGAGAGGTAGAGAGAGAGGGAGAGGTAGAGAGAGAGGTAGAGAGAGATAGGTAGAGTGGTAGAGAGAGATAGGTAGAGTGGTAGAGAGAGATAGGTAGAGAGAGAGAGAGAGGTAGAGAGAGAGCGAGGTAGAGAGAGAGCGAGGTAGAGAGAGAGCGAGGTAGAGAGAGAGAGAGGTAGAGAGAGAGAGAGGTAGAGATAGAGAGAGGGCGAGAGGTAGAGGGAGAGAGGGAAAGGTAGAGAGGTAGAGAGAGGTAGAGAGAGAGAGGTAGAGAGGTATAGAGAGAGGTAGAGGGAGAGGTAGAGAGAGGTAGAGAGAGAGGTAGAGAAGTATAGAGAGAGGTAGAGAGGTGTATAGAGGTAGAGAGAGAGCTAGACAGATGTAGAGATGTAGAGAGAGGTAGAGAGGTGGACAGAGGTAGAGAGGGGTAGAGAGGTGGACAGAGGTAGAGAGAGGTAGAGAGGTGGACAGAGGTAGAGAGAGGTAGAGAGGTGGACAGAGGTAGAGAGAGGTAGAGAGGTGGACAGAGGTAGAGAGGTAGAGCGGTGGACAGAGGTAGAGAGGTAGAGAGGTGGACAGAGGTAGAGAGAGGTAGAGAGAGGTAGAGAGAGAGAGAGGTAGAGAGGTAGAGAGAGAGGTAGAGAGAGAGAGGTAGAGAGAGAGGTAGAGAGAGAGAGAGGTAGAGAGAGAGAGAGGTAGAGAGTTAGAGGTAGAGAGTGGTAGAGAGAGGTAGAAAGAGAGAGAGGTAGAGAGAGGTAGAGAGAGAGAGAGAGGTAGAGAGGGAGAGAGGTAGAGAGAGAGAGAGGGAGAGAGAGAGAGGGAGAGAGGTGGGGAGAGAGAGAGAGAGGTAGAGAGAGAGGTAGAGAGAGAGAGTTAGAGAGAGAGAGGTAGAGAGAGAGAGGTAGAGAGATACAGGGGTAGAGGCAGAGGTAGAGTGGCAGTGAGGTAGAGAGGGAGAGGTAGAGAGAGAGGGAGAGTGGTAGAGAGAGAGAGGTAGAGAGAGAGAGGTAGAGAGAGAGCGAGGTAGAGAGAGAGAGCGGTAGAGAGAGAGAGAGGTAGAGAGAGAGGTAGAGAGAGGTAGAGAGAGAGAGAGGGGTAGAGAGGTATAGAGAGAGGTAGAGGGAGAGGTAGAGAGAGAGAGGTAGAGAGAGAGAGGTAGAGAGAGAGAGGTAGAGCGGGAGAGAGGTAGAGAGGTAGAGAGAGAGAGAGAGGTAGAGAGAGAGGTAGAGAGAGAGGGAGAGGGAGAGGTAGAGGGAGAGGTAGAGGGAGAGGTAGAGGGAGAGGTAGCGGGAGAGGTAGAGAGAGAGGGGTAGAGAGAGAGGGGTAGAGAGAGAGGTAGAGAGAGAGGTAGAGAGAGATAGGTAGAGAGAGATAGGTAGAGAGTTAGAGAGGTAGAAGGAGATGGTAGAGTGGTAGTGAGATAGAGAGAGAGGTAGAGAGGTAGAGAGAGGTTGAGAGAGAGAGAGTTAGGGAGGTGGAGAGAGAGAGGTAGAGAGAGAGGTAGAGAGAGAGAGAGGTAGAGAGAGAGGTAGAGAGAGAGAGGTAGAGAGAGAGAGGTAGAGAGAGAGGGAGAGAGGTAGAGAGAGAGAGGGAGAGAGGTAGAGAGTTAGAGAGGTAGAAGGAGATGGTAGGAGTGGTAGTGAGGTAGAGAGAGAGGCAGAGAGGTAGAGAGAGAGGTGCAGAGAGAGAGGTACAGAGAAAGAGGTGGAGAGAGGTAGAGAGAGAGAGAGGGAGAGAGGTAGAGAGAGAGAGGTAGAGAGAGGTAGAGAGAGAGAGGGAGAGAGGTAGAGAGAGAGAGGGAGAGAGGTAGAGAGAGAGGTAGAGAGAGAGGTAGAGAGAGAGGTAGAGAGAGAGGTAGAGGGAGAGAGAGAGGTAGAGAGAGGGGTAGAAGGAGATGGTAGAGTGGTAGTGAGGTAGAGAGAGAGGCAGAGAGGTAGAGAGAGAGAGAGGTAGAGAGAGAGGTAGAGAGAGAGGTGGAGAGAGGGAGAGGTAGAGAGAGAGAGGTAGAGAGAGGTATAGAGAGAGAGAGGTAGAGAGGTGGAGAGAGAGAGGTAGAGAGAGAGGTAGAGAGAGAGGTAGAGAGAGAGAGAGTTAGAGAGGTGGAAAGAGGGAGAGGTAGAGAGAGAGAGAGAGAGAGGTAGAGAGATAGAGGGGTAGAGGTAGAGGCAGAGGTAGAGTGGCAGTGAGGTAGAGAGAGAGAGGTAGAGAGAGGTAGAGAGAGAGGTAGAGAGAGTGGTAGAGAGAGAGCGGTAGAGAGAGAGAGGTAGAGAGATAGGTAGAGAGTTAGAGAGGTAGAAGGAGATGGTATAGAGGTAGTGAGGTAGAGAGGTAGACAGAGAGAGGTAGAGAGAGAGAGGTAGAGAGAGAGGTAGAGAGAGAGGTAAAGAGGTAGAGAGAGAGAGAGAGGTAGAGAGAGAGAGAGGTAGAGAGAGAGAGGGAGAGAGGTGGAGAGAGGGAGAGGTAGAGCGAGAGGTAGAGAGGTGTAGAGAGAGGTAGAGAGATAGAGGGGTAGAGGCAGAGAGAGAGTGGCAGTGAGGTAGAGAGGGAGAGGGAGAGAGAGAGAGAGAGGTAGAGAGAGAGGTTAATTCGCAGAGAGTTTGGCAGGAGAATGAGCAATAAACAAGCATTTATTGTAGTTTTTTTTTGCAGCAAGTGACATACTTTTAGGCAGTCAGAGGCTGGAACTGTTTCCAACAAACCACTGTTAAGTCCCATGTCAGATGTGTGCTTTCATCTCATCCTGAAATGCTCACGTTCGTTCACAGTGCGTATCCGGTTATGCTTTATTCATTTCGGGCATTTGATACTGCACACACCTAATTTGAAGGAGAAGCCGGGCACTTTACATTGAACACAAGAAGGGCTGGGCGAGAAGGGAGGGGGAATGCCAGCAGCAGAGGCAGGCGGAGAGAGAGAAAGTTAGACAAGAAGGGCTGGGAGAGAAGGGAGGGGGAATGCCAGCAGCAGAGGAGCTTCATCAAAGCCGAAAAGGGAGGGGAGAAGGGAGGAGAGATTGCGAAGCAGGCTGGCAAATGGTGTGCGATGTGCGCGCACCATGACGAGAGAGGAAAGCCATATGGCACCTCCGCTCGTCCTTGTGCGCGTAACCGCACACTCGATGCCAGCCAAAAAGAGTGGTTGCATTTCTGCAACCACACTACAAAATGTCTCGCTCAGAGCCAGCGCTGCTGCGCTGGCTTTCAGAGCGAGACCTAAAAAGGGCAATGCATTACTTTTTGCATTTTGTAGTTTAGTGAAAAATATAAAAGGCCCATTGTTTACCCCACTAATGGCAGTGATTAAAGCAAAATTGCTTCCAACCATCGCATATGGAAGTGTGGTCCACAATGGAAATAACGCAGTAATTCTGGATAAAATCCAAACGCGAGTGTACAAAGAGTATTCTGTCTGCCACGTGACGCATCACCAGCTCAGGTACGTCTGGAGTTCGGCCTGCAGGAACAGCAACTGTACAGAAGGTACGAGGCAATCAAAATTTGGTATAAAATCTGGTTGAATCGTGGACTTGAAATCAACAAAGCACTCTGGGATGCCCTGCAAAATGACCGAAAGTCTCAATACGCAAAGTATTTAGACGCTTCATTACAAATAACAAGGACGGCTGACCTCTGGCAGAGAAAATTACCTTTGGCTTCATTCCAACTAATTATGAAAAAGGCAGTAAAAATGCACTCACTACTAGATGACAAAGCAACGTTAAGCCAACGAACACATGCATGGATGGTCTTACATTCTTACACTAAACCAGAGCCAGCGGCTTATCTGGGCCTTGCCTTCCCCTCTTATTTAAAAACAAAGTTTTTACAACTGCGTATGGGAAAGCGGCCCTCCAACGCCGACCGTCCTAGCTGGGAGTTCAACGGCTCTAAAGCATGCAGCCTATGTGGGTCACCAACACAGGATTTCATACATTTAATATGTATCTGCCCAGTATTAGGTTTCCATCGTCGCCATCTTTTGAGGGGATATTTCAATGAAAAAGGCGCCCGTACTTGCAGATCGGCTATATTACAAAGTTTGGACTCAAAGGACCCACAATTAATTTGTCAATTGATAAAATTCTTAATTTGTTACGAGAAATTAGCGTCACAGTGATATTTGTTAAAATGTTGGCTTGGACTTCCTCTATCTTTTTACAGCCATAACATGGTAAATAGTAATAATGAACTTGATTTTAAAGTATTGAATATAAACACTGACGATTTATTTTTTAGTATCAACTTTTTAACCCTTATGTGAATGAAATTGAGATATTAACAAATGCATATTGTATTTTATATATCGGAATATTGTGCTGGTTTTAATTAACTATACAATAAAGAATTATCTATCAAAAAAAAAAAATATCATATCTATTTCTCACCCTATACTTCTATCAATATATCTTCTAACCCAACTTTCTGATTCATTGCAAACTTCTTTCTACTACTCTTTCCAATGCACTACCCTATTTCTCACCCTATACATCTATCAATATATCCTCTACACCCACTCTCTCATTTATCCCAAACCCCATACCACTACTATGATCCCCAAAATAACCCTTTCTAGACTCTCCCTTACTCTACCCCTCCTTGCATCATCTGACACCTCTTTTACTATACCGATCCCTAAAACAAACCTTTCTAAACTCTTCCCTCTGACTCTTCTTCTCCACAACCCTTTTTACTTATCCAAAAGCCTCCTCCTACTGCTATGACCTCCAAAAAAAAAAGAAAAAAATCAAAATCCCTCCACTATCCTTTTCAATCAAAATAACAGACTAACATATTCACTTCTCAAATTTCATATTCCACTATACTAATTCACCATTAATCCTTTATGGGTCCCAGAGTAGTGTGCTACTTGCCAAAAAAAGCGCTATAACACCTCATCAGAGGTAAGCAAGCATTATATAAATGCAAACCTTTTTCCCTCTTCTATCGCTCCGCTACCTTTCTCTATCCGACTGAATAACACATCCACCACTCAAACTACTGTCATATTTCACTATACTAATTTTCAACACTATTCCTTTATGGGTTCCGGAGTAGCATTCTACTCGCCAATAAATCGCTTCAACACCCCATCAGGGTTACAAGCGCTATATAAATGCAAACCTTTTCCCTTTTCTACCCCTCCCCAACCCTTCTCAATCCAAATAACTGACTAACATATCCACCACTCAAATTACTTTCATATTTCACTATACTAATTCAACACTAATCCTTATGGGTTCCAGAGTAGCGTGCTACTCACCAAAAAAAGCGCTTCAAACCCCATCAGGGGTAGCAAGCGCTATATAAAAACAAACCTCTTTCCCTCTTCTATCCTGCCGCTACCCTTCTCTATCCAAATAACTGAATAACATATCCACCACTCAAATTACTTCATATTTCACTATACTAATTTTCAACAATAATCCTTTATGGGTTCCAGAGTAGCATGCTACTCGCCAGAAAAGCGCTTCAACACCCCTCCAGGGGTAACAAGCGCTATATGAATGCAAACCTTTCTCCCCCTTCTATCCCTCCACTATCCTTCTCACTCCAAATAACTGACTAATATCCACCACTCAAATTACTCTCATATTTCACCATACTAATTCACCACTAATCCTTTATGGGTTTCCGGAGTAACGTGGTACTGCCCAAAAAAAAAAAAAGCGCTTCATCACCCCATCAGGGGTAACAAGCGCTATATAAATACAAACCTTTTTTCCTCTTCTATCCTTCCGCTATCCTTCCGAATCCAAATAACTGACTAACCTATCCACCACTTTAGTTATTTTCATATTTCACTATACTAATTCAACACTAATCCTTTATGGGTCCCGTAGTAGCATGCTACTAGCCGTAAAAGCGCTACAACGCCTTGTCAGGGTTAGTAAGCGCTATATAAATGCAATTACAATACAATATATGCCTCACAGGTAAGACAAGCAGAAGTATATTTGAGACTATAAAGAGTGCTGTATAAGTACACATGCAAAATTGTAAAACAATAAAATGGAGCAAACTCTTAAGAAATAAGCAAAATATGCATACTATGTCTCTGACCCCTTCATTTCAAATTGGTGCATTTTAATCAATTTGGAGCTGTTCTAACATTACATTAGCGCCTCTAGATTTCAAATGTTCAGTTTTAATTGGCAGTTCTGTATGGCTTGTGGTGGGAGCCGCGCTCTGCAATTATTCCAGACAGGTTCCACGAAAAAGCTATATTGATTGAAGTGCATTTTAGTAAACACCGAAGCATTTCTGACTTGCCTGTGCGCCTGCGGTCTGGCATCTCAAATATCCAGGTTGCAATTTCATGGGCAGAGAGCCACATCTCATACGCTCTGGAATTTGGTTAACTGTTGTGATGTATATATCTTATTGAAAAGCTGGCGACAAGATGACCTCTGTGTAAGGGCAAAGTAATACAGTGTCCAAGAATAACACAAAGGCATGAAGAGCTCTCATCTAAACACGCTATTTTTCTTTCTTTACACAAACAGAACTGTGTTCCCTTCAGCATAACACAGACACATCACATGTACCTTTTAATTTCTATTTTAGCCATTTGCTACTGTGTGAGTATAACTTCAAGGAGCAGCAGAGCACTCTAAATAAAAACATTATTTTACACCAGGGGCCTCTCAAAACGTGGTATTAGAGGAGAGGATTGTCTGGTAAAGCATGATTGTAAAGACTTGGATATTGTGGGGAAGATGAAGCGAACCCTTTGGGGTAGCATTATACACCTCAGTATGCAGCTGGCTACTTATTACATTATCCTTATTTTCATTTCTTTTCTACAAAATGCAATTATGTATTTACCCAGGGCTTTAAGTGGGACGGGTCCTGCCTGTGCTCAGCACCAGCAGTTCTAAAAAGCAAGTACTGAGACGGGTCTCTTTAGGGCTCTCCATTTTTGCCCTCACCCTCAGGATGAAAAAAAATATCTTAACTCTTCATCAGTACCGCCCTTCACTGCATTTGATGTAACTTCGAAGAGACTCGTTATATAGTTCTTTCACAGTCTCATCATTTCAGAACAGAAGCATTTTGATATTATATACAAGGAAGCCGGGGTTGCTGCTTATTTAACTTATGCAACTAACGGCCATTAGCAAAGCCAACAGTCCTGACTTGCAGGTGTAATGTTACTTGTACTATGTCTCTGGATGGAATGACAGAAGCAGAAAATTACCAGTCAGGCGGCGCACTATGCTAAGCACAGATTTTCAGTTTACCTGTTTTTAAGCCATGCCCTTAATTACATCGGCCACGCCCCTTTGAGAGACCCGCTAGGTTTTTCATCCCACTTAAAGCCCTGTATTTACCTTACCATAAAGTATTTACAGGTTGAGGTACAGAGATACAAATCATTTTGAAATTGCAGAACGTAGCTTATTACCCAAAATACCCAAAATATAATTTCAAAATTGAAACCATAACAACTCTGTTTTCTGGATCACAAATTAATGTTGGCACAAAAATGTAACTTAGCTCGTAGGCAGGATTTTAATAATATGATTCATCTGCCGGAATATACAGGAGGGAAAGGAAGGCAGATGGAAATGGCTCCAGAAGCGTAAAAAAGAAACAATCAGGGAAAGGGAGTTTTATTAGAAAGTACTGTAGACTCAAAAAACTGGAAAATAAGCATTGAAGTAGTGGAGAGGGGCAGGGAATACAGGGAACAGAACGAAGCTCCTATTTTAAAAAAACAGATTTTAAAAAGCACCCTCACTCAAAGCACGTTTTGTAATTCTAAAACTCAAATCGTTCTATAATATTGTTTTGTAATTTCAAAATATTTTTTTCAATTTATATATTGAATTCTAACTGGTAAATAATTGTTCAAATAAAGAATACATTAAAAATCTTTACCACCTTCGTTCAAAAGTTAGCTAAAAAAACATTGAAATTGCATTACTTCCCTTCTTATTGCATTCAGCACTCTTGTGCCTTTTAAATTATAGTACGGCAGGGCTGGCGGCAGGTTGTGGGGATAGGTCAATTTCCCTGAAAAACATTCTGTACAGCCTATGTATGCGGAGGTTAAGATCAGCATTTAATTTCTCCAACTGGTCTTGTTGGTTGATCCTGTTTGCTGCAAATCTACTGAAGGGCTGAAAAGGGAAATGTTTCATGACACTTGGGGCCTGACTTAGAGTCTGTCGAATTCGCATAAATGTGACAAATATCTCGTTCGCCTTATTACAAGTGCCAGAGGCTATAATGCACTTTTAATATCTCGGACAGGATATCCGTCACGTGTCCGGCAGGTGGGAGGCAGAAAACCGGAAGGGAAAACCACCAACAGGACCTGAAAGGACAGAGCCCTTATTGAGCATATAAGGCCAAGCTGTAGGAAACCACACCTCCAGCTAATAAACAGAAGGGCCGTAGGCGAGTCCAAAGCTCTAAGTGGCCTTTGGTAGACTGCACCAATTGACAGCCTGAAGGAATCCGGAAACCAAATGGGGATGAACACATCAGTCAAACAGAAAGGGAGCGTGCGAGTACGCAAAGGGGATTTAATTACATTACAGATAATGCAGTGCTCCTTTATTTAAAGCCAATGGCACTTTCACAACACCCCACCAGCAGAGGACATCCCTTGCAACCTAAGGAAGACTGGGGACCTCTAGTTGGCTGTCTGGCGTGACGGCCCATACATATTCCGGAGTACTGTTAACATGAGATATGAAGAGTGTGAAGATTATACCAACGTTTCTGGAATGCAGCCAGTATTTAGCAGCGAAAGAAATGCCTAGAAGGAGGAATGGAAACCTTTACAGACAAGCAGTCATTGCCAGGAGAAGTGGGGCTTTAACACTTCAGGTAAAAAGGCCAATGACCTGAATACCTGATGAAGGTTATAGAGAGAAAGCTAGAAGCGAACCAGCAACATAGATGAAGGGACTGTGCCCAGAAGGTGAACAGCAACCTCCAACAACAGTAAACCGCTTGCTTGGCAGACAGAGCCAATGACCAAAATCCAGGCCTGGGAAGAGGAGAGGGTGGCCATAGAGAGAAGATCAGGACATAAGACCTCCCACACTTTAATTAGAGATAGCATGGACAAGCAGCCCAGGAATTGGAAAAGATGACCACCAATCCACACTGGAGATCGTGTAGAGAATCTGAGGCAAAGCTACGGAAGGACCAAACCATAGCCAAACCACTAATATCAATCAATCAATCAATCATGTCACTTATAAAGCGCACTACATACCCGCGAGGGTCTCAAGGCGCTTGGGGAAGAGGGGGGTGGTGCTGCTACTGATCGAAGAGCCAGGTCTTGAGGAGTCTTCTGAAGGCCAGTAGGTCTTGGGTCTGTCGGAGGTTGGTGGGGAGGGTGTTCCAGGTCTTGGCGGCGAGGTGGGAGAAGGATCTGCCGCCGGCGGTCGTTTTCCGGATGCGGGGGACTGTGGCGAGGGCGAGGCTGGTCGAGCGGAGCTGGCGGGTGGGGGTGTAGAAGCTGAGTCGTCTGTTGAGGTAGGCTGGTCCGGAGTTGTGGAGTGCTTTGTGTGCGTGGGTGAGGAGCTTGAAGGTTATCCTCTTGTTGACAGGGAGCCAGTGCAGGTCTCTCAGGTGGGGTGTGATGTGGCTGCATCGGGGGATGTCGAGGATAAGACGTGCAGAGGCGTTCTGGATGCGTTGCAGCCGTCTCAGGAGCTTAGCCGTCGTTCCTGCGTAGAGGGCGTTTCCGTAGTCCAGCCTGCTGGTGACGAGGGCCTGGGTGACTGTTTTTCTTGTTTCGGTGGGGATCCACTTGAAGATCCTGCGGAGCATTCGGAGGATGTTGAAGCAGGATGAGGAAACGGCGTTGACCTGCTTAGTCATGGAGAGGGTGGGGTCGAGGATGACCCCTAGGTTGCGTACGTGGTCGGTGGGTGGCGGGGCTGTTCCCAGTGATGTTGGCCACCAGGAGTCGTCCCAGGCTGAAGGGTTGGAACCAAGGATGAGGACCTCCGTCTTGTCCGAGTTCAGCTTCAGGCGGCTGATCCTCATCCATTCGGCGACGGCCTTCATTCCTTCGTGGAGGTGGGCTTTGGCGGTGTGAGGGTCTTTGGTGAAGGAGAGGATCAGCTGGGTGTCGTCGGCGTAGGAGATGATGTTGATGTTGTGCTGTCGGGCGACGTGGGCGAGGGGTGCCATGTAGATGTTGAACAGCGTTGGGCTGAGGGAGGAGCCTTTGGGTACGCCGCAGATGATCTTGGTGGCCTTGGATCGGAAGGGGGCGAGGCGGACGCTTTGTGTTCTGCCGGAAAGGAAGGATGTGGTCCAGTCCAGGGCCTTCTCTGGATCCCGGCGTCGTGAAGGCGTGTTCGTAGTGTGTGGTGGCAGACCGTGTCGAAGGCGGCTGATAGGTCCAGGAGGATGAGGGCTGCTGTTTCTCCGTTGTCTAGCAGGGTCCTGATGTCATCGGTGGCGACGATGAGGGCGGTTTCGGTGCTGTGGTTGCTGCGGAAGCCGGACTGGGAAGGGTCCAGGATGTTGTTCTCCTCGAGGTAGCGGGTCAGTTGTTTGTTGACGATTTTCTCGGTGACCTTCGCGGGGAGCAGAGAGATGGGTCGGAAGTTCTTGAGGTCCTTGGGGTCTGCCTTGGGTTTCTTGAGTAAGGCGGTGATCTCGGCGTGCTTCCAGCTTTCCGGGAAGGTTGCTGTCTCGAAGGAGATGTTGATTATTTTCCGGAGATGGGGCGCGATGGCTGTACTGGCTTTGTTGAAGATGTGGTGAGGGCACGGGTCTAGCGGTGAACCGGAGTGGATGGTGTTCATGATCTCGCTGGTGTCCTCGTCGTTGATGTTGGTCCAGGAGAGCAGGCGGTTGGTGGTTGTGGGGGCAGTGGTCTCGGTGGTTGCCGGGGCGGTCGTGGTGTTGAAGCTGTCGTGGATGTCGGCGATTTTGCGGTGGAAGGAGGTGGCCAGTGAGTCGCACAGGTCTTGCGACGGCTGGATGTCGTTGGTGTTGGAGCTGGGGTTGGAGAGTTCCTTCACGATGTTGAAGAGCTCTTTGCTGTTGTGTGCGTTGTTGTCTAGGCGGTCTTTGAGTGAGGCCCTTTTGGCGGATCTGATGAGGTGATGGTGATTGCGGGTGGCGCTCTTGTGGGCGGCGTAGCTGTCCGCTGTCCGTTCGTGGAGCCAGATCTTCTCCAGTTTTCGGCATGTTCGTTTGGAGACCTGGAGGTCTTCGGTGAACCAGGTGGCTTTCTTGCTGGTGTGGCTGTTGGGCGGATTCTTGAGCGGGGCGAGGGTGTTGGCGCAGTCGACGATCCACTGTCTGAGGTTGCGGGCGGCGGTGTCGGGGTCGGAGGGTTCGGCGGGTGGGCTCAGGGCGAGGGTTGTGGTTAGCTGGACTTCCGTGACTCTGCTCCAGCAGCGGCGAGGCATTTGTTTGGTGCGGTGGTGCGTGGTGGGCTTCCTGTAGGTGAAGTGGATGCAGTGGTGGTCAGTCCAGTGGGGTTCGGAGGTGTGGTTGAAGGAGACGTGTGGGCTTGCGGAAAAGATGGAGTCTAGCGTGTGGCCGGCGGCGTGGGTGGGTGTAGTCACGAGCTGTCTGAGTCCGAGGGTGGCGAGGTTGTCGATCAGGGTGGTGGAGTTGGTGTCCTTGTTGTTCTCGAGGTGGAAGTTCAGGTCCCCGAGGAGGATGTAGGCCGTGGAGGCGATGGCGTGTGTGCTGACGAAGTCAGCGATGGAATCGCTGAACTGTGGTCGGGGTCCGGGGGGTCTGTAGATGAGGGTTCCTCTGAGGGTGGTGTTGGGATCGGTGTGGATCTGGAAGTGCATGTGTTCGGCGGTGCTGAGGGTGTCGTCGGTGTTGGTTGAGACTCTGAGGGTGTTCCTGTGGACGATGGCGATGCCTCCTCCCGACTCCGTTGGTGCGGTCCCTGCGGGTGATCTTGTATCCGTCCGGGATGGCAATGGCGATGTCGGGGCTGAAGCGGGATTCAGCCAGGTCTCCGTCAGGAATGCGACGTCTGGGGAGGTTGAGTCTACAAGGTCCCAGAGTTCGATGGCGTGTTTGCGGGCGGAGCGGGTGTTGAGGAGGATGCATCTGAGGTAGTTGGGTTCTTTCCTGGGCGGTGGTTTGGCGGGGCGGGTGCTGGCGAAGCTGCAGTTCCGGCAGGTGAAGGGCCCTTGCGTGCGCTTCGGGGTGGCCTGGTAGCAGGCGTGATCTTTTCCGGGGTTGAGTGCGTGGAGGGTGCTGGCGTCGTATCGGCGTCTGTTGATGTGGCGGGCGCGGGGGATGCCTGGACCAGGGGTCTGGCGCTGGGCGCGGCCACGGCGCGGACGGGCGCAGAGCGGGCTTGCCTTAGGCGCGCCTCGGCGCGCCAGCGGCGCGGCCGCGCAGCGGCTCGCCATAAATGGGGAGGTGGGAGGGAGGAGCAGGGAATGGGGCAGCGAATGGGCAGTGAGGGGGCGGGGCCGCAGGGCGCAGCGGCGGGAAACAGGCACAGAAAGGAAAAACGATCACAATCAGGGGCAGCAAGGGGGCACAGAAAGGAAAAGCGATCACAATCAGGGGCAGCAAGGGGGCACAGAAAGGAAAAACGATCACAATCAGGGGCAGCAAGGGGGCACAGAAAGGAAAAAACGATCACAATCAGGGGCAGCAAGGGGGCACAGAAAGGAAAAAACGATCACAATCAGGGGCAGCAAGGGGGCACAGAAAGGAAAAACGATCACAATCAGGGGCAGCAAGGGGGCACAGAAAGGAAAAAACGAGCACAATCAGGGGCAGCAAGGGGGAACAGAAAGGAAAAAACGATCACAATCAGGGGCAGCAAGGGGGCACAGAAAGGAAAAACGAGCACAATCAGGGGCAGCAAGGGGGCACAGAAAGGAAAAAACGATCACAATCAGGGGCAGCAAGGGGGCACAGAAAGGAAAAAAAAACGATCACAATCAGGGGCAGCAAGGGGGCACAGAAAGGAAAAACGATCACAATCAGGGGCAGCAAGGGGGCACAGAAAGGAAAAAACGAGCACAATCAGGGGCAGCAAGGGGGCACAGAAAGGAAAAAACGAGCACAATCAGGGGCAGCAAGGGGGCACAGAAAGGAAAAAAACGATCACAATCAGGGGCAGCAAGGGGGCACAGAAAGGAAAAAAACGAGCACAATCAGGGGCAGCAAGGGGGCACAGAAAGGAAAAACGAGCACAATCAGGGGCAGCAAGGGGGCACAGAAAGGAAAAATGAGCACAATCAGGGGCAGCAGCAGGGCACACAGACGGAGCTGTGTGGTGGGGGAGCGACCTACCAGTCAAGGTCAGGGGTCGCAACAAGAACATAAAACTCTCCCAAATAAGGTCAGGCTAACTAAAGGATGAAAGTTCCAACTCAGGACTACTAGGCAGCCACCCAAGACAGTGATGGAGCATGACTGCACAGAAGGGCAACTTACACCGCAGAGATGTTCAGAAAGAACAGGTTGAAGTCCAAATCCTTTAAGGCGATGTTACATAATGGCTAGAGGTGCTGAGTTTGGAACTAGAAAACTAGGTTCGAATTCCAGCCAGGGCACAACCTCCTTTGATTCTCTGCAAATCATTTAATCCTCATGTGCCTACAAATGTGTAAGTAGTCTGGTTCTCTTGTAAGGCCAAGCTCACACTTTATAAAACTGCACTAAAAGTAAACAACCTCTGTCTGTCCAAGGTAAAAAGAGGCCCCTTATAATGGTTACCAAGAAGGAAGCAGAAGAGTAGCATGAACTGCAATCCGACACCTCAGTGGAGCAGGAATATAATCATGGGGCCCAGCTGAAACCCCATGGATACTAACTAGAACCCACCAGTGCAGGCAACAGGGTGAAATCTGATTTAAAGATGCAGGTGTAGGGGTTACTAAGGCCTAGGCGTCCCCTGCTTCTGAACCAAGATGGTGTACAACAGTCTAATCAAAGGGAAAGAGAGTACTAGTTCCTTGCTGACATCTATTTCCTTGACACCAATGAAACACCGTGGAAGAGGTCCCACTGCAATGCAGACACACCACTGTGATTAGAACGCCATGGGCAACAGCAACTCACACACTGGGAACAGCCCAACTAAGACCCCACCCCATGTCAGAAGCGAAATACATGGAGTAACAGAGAGACACAATTTTGCTAGAAAAGGCAGGAGAGCAAATTGGTATAGTGCTAGGGGATCATGGAAGCTTAAAACACAGACAGTGCCCAGATGGCCACAGAAGAGAAAATGGAGACTGACTCGCCAGGGGGCCAGCTAAATAGGCTCTATGCAAGCAAGCACAATCAACATGCATCTATGGGTACACAGTAACACAGGGCTCAAGACATGATAAAAGTGATGCAAGATCATCCAAGGCAGAGGCCACAGTGCACTTGCTCTCTCTATCCTCGTTCGCTGTCAGACCAGGCAAGAACTAAATGTACATACATGCACCAGGGTCAGGTTCAAGACAGAACATCCCACCATCAAAACGCATGTAGACGCCAAATCATCTGGACTGCAGAGGAGCAACAAGGCAAGCCGATATCATTTGATGCAAAGTGATCCACTCCCTATCACAATACAGTAGGCGACACCAAGAATGGCTGACCACTAACAGCAAAAACTGAACCACTGCACATCTAAGTTTGCAGCCAAGAAACACATCATAATTTTCTTCAGTTAAGTAAATTCAGTATCCTGGTGCTGATATTGAATGGGGGTTTGGAGGGTTCATTTTCAAAATACCCAAAGCAGAAGCCAAGTTTGCATCCCTGAATCTCCCCCCCCCCCCTCCCCAAAATAAGCCAAACAAGAAGGTATGCAAGCGGGCTGTGAGCAGAGGCCTCAAATAGAAGCGCAGGAGATGGGGGGGAAAATCCTAGGATGGTAGGAATTCCCACCCCTTACATGGGACCAGCATTGGTGGGCAGGGCTACATTCTTAGCATTTGAAACTGGACTTTATATAATGAAGAAGAATGTCTTAGATCCAGATTTACTAATGCTTTGCACAGACACAAAGTGATGCAATGTCTCACAAAGGTATTTACTATCCAGGGCAAAAGGCGTCTAGCAATAAAAAAAGTTCAGTTTTGCATTGTATTGCCTTGCATAAAGAAGGTGTTACTGGGGTTGATCCGTGGACATACCCATATGTTTTGACCCATGCCCAATCTACTAAAACAGCCAGGCTGGACTTTGCTTCAAAAATTAACACCTCCTCGAAGCAGAGGAGAAAATGTGTTTGTGTCTACAAAACACCCATGCATTACATATGTGCTGCAGTACGCAGTGCACATTAAATGTGAGAGATGCTTCTGCGTTAGTTTAGGCTTAGGAATTTGTACTTTGCTAGACAGTGCATACTCACCATTGCACCAAGGTGAGATGCAGTGGTTGCACGAGGTAGCCTGAATGTGCACTTGTGGAGGTGATGGCACCAGCAACAGGTCAATCTCAGTGGCGGCTCGCCGAGGGAGTGGTGCGGGGCGGTCGGGCGGGCAGTGGAGGGGCAGGGTGGGGGGGTAGTGGACTCTGACTTACGACGGACAGAACTCCCTCTGAGTTCTGTCCGTCGTATGTCCGAGTTCACTACCCCCCCAACCTGCCCCTCCCCCGCCCCGCCGCCCTGCACCACTCCCTCAGCGAGCCGCCACTGGTCAATCTTAGTTAAGGCTCTGCACTGTCTGTTCCCTCTTCTACACTGCAATGCAGCAAATTAGGCTGCTACGCTGTGTTACATGAAAGAAATAGTACATTTGAGCCATAGTGTAATAGATTACATTAAAATCAAAGCAAGCCAACTTCAACAAGATCCTTGCAAGCAGGAGGTGCCAGTGCAGATGGCAAAGCCATTGGCATGGAGTAATCAAATCACTTTGTCCAAATCACAAATGTAACTGCTGAGCCAAATAGTGTTCTTAGGTGTGGCCCTAGAAAAAACCACCAAGACAGAGATTGTAATTTCTAACCTGGACACAACAAGGGCTAGAACTACTGAGTAGAACTTTAAACGAGGAACAAAAGATTTAATTGCACTTGGACGGAAATATGATAGCTTGCTGCCTAGATAAAAAATGTTTTACATGTGACTTCACTGTTTGCTCAGAGTCCAATGTAAACACCCAGTTCCCAATTAGCTAAAAAAACATAAATATGTATCAACAGATTTAACACGTTCCCATGGGTGAAGATCTAATCATTTCTGGAATTCACAAATCTTTGCAGATGTACACCTAGAATGTTGCAATATTTGCTGGTTTTCATGATTTCTCCTGCAAAATCATTGCCACTTAACTTTTTCACCTGTGCATAAGCATTTCTGCCTGCAACGTTTTAGAAATAGGCAGTCTGAAGTGGCATTGCATTTGTGTAACAGCACATCGAATTTTAGTTTCCTTTGACTCTACAAGGGAAAGTATGTTTTCCCCGAGAGAAGGCATTTTCCCTAAACCCCACCAATTTTGGACTGTCATTGAGAAAGCACAGATAGAGGTGTAAATAGCAGAAAACTGTTTACTGTTATTCTGTAGGCATCAGTGGAAAAGCCTCAATAGGAGTCGTGTGTTCAATTACGACGGCTGCATCTTCGGAAGTCTAAAAACAAATTAGAAATTGTTCTGTGAGGGGCTGCAAAAATTCTGCATTGTTGTAAATGAAATGTTCAATTTAATTGAATAAGCACTTATAGAGCGCATAGCTACCCGTAGGCATTGCAGCGCTAACACATAGACATCCCAGCGCTAAGCTAATGAGGATACAGGAAAGAATTGAGATACGTATGGAGGGCACAAGAATTAATTAATAATTGAATCATTTATATAGTGTGGAGCTGTCTGACAGACGTCCTTGCCCTACTTAGCTGAAATAAATTGGAGAGAAAAGTGCACGGCAAATTACCATGACTTGGATAGAATATTATTGAAACATTTGAAGCCTCAGATTGAATTAGCAAAATAGTATGAGTAAGCATTTTCAAAGAAAAATAGTCACAGTCAAATGGAAAACTCAGGTGGGGTAAAGTGGAGTGGAGTGACAGGTGTACTTATGGGTAACTGCAGTAAATACATTGGCAACAATAACCGAGAAGGTGATGGAGTCCAAAGCATTACGAGTTCGAACTAACTTTGGACAGATCACTCTTCCGCAGCAGTACTGGGTAGGCTAGGGTAATGATGGATGTGGCTGCTCTGACATGCTGACACACAGCAGCGGCCGGTGCAGGTAAGCGCAGTGGGGTGGTGGGGCGGGGCAGGGGGATGTCGAGAGATGACGGAATAGTATTTATTTATTTATCTAATTTTCCTTATTCTGTCGTCTGTCGACATCCCTCTCCACCCTGCCCCACCCCACCACCCCTCCACACTTACCTGCACCAGCCGCTGCTGCTGACACATTCTATGTATGGAAGTGAAATGTCAAGAATTTGAGACAGAAAGGTCCTAATTTCTATTTTCATGCCTGCTTAATAGTTACTCAATTCAAGCAATTTTCCCATTGTCTATCCTTTACATATATTCGACTCTCCATAATCACTTCACCCCTGATTGTCTGAAAACTGGTCTGATAGATTTTTGTTGAAAAGGGCTATTCCTAACCCAGATTTACTATTTAAATATCCCTCTCTTCCAATGCTTCTGTTCTTGGGCAACGTATTAGAGCAACTCATCCTGGATCCTGGAATAACTCTCTCAGGTAGCAGACGGATATTCCCAACTTGGTCACTTGTAGCTAGGTTTCCATTAAGCTGAAGCAGTGCGACTTCCACTCTGTTGATTTTGGGCGATGGTCTCGCACGCTGGATGAGGGAGCTCTGTGTTTGCTGGCCCTATGAGTTCTTCCACCAGCAGTTGATATATTTAAGCACATGTGATTTATTTCCTTCTTCGAGGTAATGGATTTTGAGATGGCTCTGTTCTTTTTTCAACCAGTTATTTTCAGTGTGTTTGAACTGAGATGAGCAAGCCCAGCCCTTTCTAGCTGCCCTTTACTGCACTCAAAGGATCTCTCTTATGTGCCTTGATATTTGAATTGTAAATAAAACCGCTGGAAGAACTGAATGACTGAGTTATAGGTTCATCAGGACGAGGATGATACCTGGGTCACAATCGTACAGAGCATCAGTATCTCAAACATTTCATTAGTATTGAATGTTGCCATGTTTTCTCTAATTGAACCTGTCAATATTATAATATTTGCAGCTGGTTAAAAAGAAGTGTACTCAAATAGATAATCAAGGATTCAGATACTTTCTTTTGATGATGTCCCTTTTGACCATCTTCATCAGTGGAATTGCTTATATTTCGGTTTCAACCAGGCTGACCCTGACCAAGCACAGCAAAAACATTGAGAACTCGCTAATTACTTAAATCCAGTTGAAAGAATTGCAGAAGCAATACTGATTTATTAGATGAAAGTTCAAGACTGGAAATGAGAGCTCCCGGTGATATGGAGTCTAACAGTAACCCTAGGATAAACTGAAGATTTAAATGTTTTGTGAGCCATGCTCAGCCATTCACTATTCTCTTTAGGTTGAGCCTGGGCAGCGCATGCGCTGCTCTGCGAGGCATGCTGTATTCGGAGTATGGAGGTGAAGCTCCGCCCACTCTCCACCAATATTTTTCATTGGCTTGTGTCATTGCCCTTCATAAATGCTGGCTTCTGATTCCTTAATAGGCTTGTTAGTCCCTCCTTAGTACCACCTTGTCTTCATTTGTAACCTCCAATGCCGACACCTCCTGTTAGGTGTGTTGTTGCTAGGTAGGCTTTAATGACAGCCTCCAAGCGCAATTTTACTAAATGCTTTTCATCTGCTTGCAAACAGGCAGCACGCGCTCTGTTGTTAGACTTCATTTATTTTTTCAATAGCGCTGCATGCCACTGTGGCGGCCGCGCCTTTCGTTTATTTGAGGCACCGAACGTGGCCGCATGTTTTTTTGTCTATTTTTTAACTTTTATTTGTAAAAGCGCCCCATGCGGCCCTTTCACGTTAATTGAGGCCACGTCCCTTTCTTCAGACGAGCCGTGTATAAGAAAAGGGGCACAGCCGCCCTTAAAGTGAAAGCGCTTCACTGGGCGCTTTTGCAAACAACCATTTGCAATGCAATAGGTCTCGCATTTTCGAGAGTTTAGGAAATGCGAGACCTTTTGCATTGCAAATGCTTGTTCTGTCTTGCAATAATTCGTGGCAAGCTTGCCTCACAGCACTACATCAACATGTGCCCTGAAGCACAAAAAAGGAGTTTTGAAAAGCCAATTGAACTATTGTAGGTAAAAACGGTGGAGGGTAAAATGGGGTTACAAGTGAAGAAGTCTGTACACCTAACAGAAAAATTGGCAAGTATACAAATGGTTTGTCACAAAAAAAGTGCTGGGTAACAGAAAGATAGATCATTTAGGGGGATTTAGTGGTACAACAATGTTTTTTTTTTAAAACAACCAAGCATTCATATGAATTTGCAGCTGTCCACGGCTATGTTTGTAAGTTGTATTATAAATTAAAGATTTTATTTGCTGCTAAATGTCTAATATTTTGGAATTTGATATTTCACAATTTGAAACTGTAACCGGGATCCCTAATTGCAATCTAGTTGCTGCATAGGATTAAGATTTGCATCAGTGAAGGTGATTTCAAGAAGATGGTACAGGCTGAAGTTGTCTCCAGGTTGATTTCTGGAAAAATAGTGATGGGTGGGCACTTGGCAGTGGGAGTGCTCGTTTTATCAAATGGATTGTCCTTTGTGTCTAATGCTAATATGTATACAGTTTCAAGGTTCATAATTAGAGGTGCATTATATTGGTTCAGTGTGCTGTTGTTTTGTGCTTATAAATTGCATACTAATGCCACAATAGTGTGGACATGCATTTAGCAGTCTCCGAAGTACTAATGTTGGTAGTCAATCAACTCCATGCTTGTTAGATGGATTTGCGTACTCAACCAGAATGTAGCCATTTATGTATATTAAATGTATTGTACCACTTTTATGCACAGTAGATATGGGGCAATAATCGAGTAGCAAAGCAGAAGGGATATTTTCAATCACCAATTAGCAGAACCTCAAAGATTGGCAGATAGTTGACGGAAATTGTTCTTCAAAAGCCTTTTCCCTAAAAATAAAGTTGATGAATCCCTAGTGTGGATGTACAACTCATTCCACCATGCAGATTCACGTAGGGAAAATTAAGAGAAGCACAATGAGACCAGAGAAGAGATGAAAATAAATCAGCAGAGCAACGAGAATGAGGGGGATGGAATAAAGAGAGCAGAAAACAAATACGACGATTAAACCTTAAACAAAAACACAAAAGAAGCCAGAGAAGATCGGCCCAGGTACAGAAAAGGTTTGAATGCTAGGAAGTGGAAGAAGAATTAGGAGTATTTAAATTTTTACTCTATTGACTTTGAGAAAAGGAAATTTCATCTAGGTCACTACAGAAGAGAGACAGGCAGGATCATGTCAGAGGTAGGATGAAAAGGAAGAAGAGTGACGGCAGATCTGGGAAATTTCTCCATGAAAGTACAATTAAAACCCAAATAAAGAAATAATGAAGTACAATGAGATTGTATAAAGACAGAATTACAAAATACCAAGGACAAAACTTTGTAGGAAAATATTTTGGACTGGAGAGTGTGAGGTGCAAAAAGACAACTTGCCAAGAGACAGAAAAAGTAGGGTTAGATAGATAAGAATGAAATCACAACCAGAATGATCCAGTGACTCCCAATATGGAAAGCCAATTTAGAGGTGTACCTTGCAACCACTTGTGCACAGGTCTATCAAGATAAGAGGAAAGTGTAGTGTTCTCTGCCTGATGAAGAAAATTGGTAAGGAGGTATTGCAATTACTGTGGAATAGTCAGTGCAAAAGCTGAACAAGGGAAAAAGTTATGAGAGTGAAGAAATTAAGTGAGTTGAGTGAAGCAATACATTAAAATATTTTAGATAAATATGGAAGAAGAGAAACCGAATGGAAAATGCAGAGCTCAGTGGAGTCAACTGAAGGATTCTTGAGGTGAGAGAGAATAACAGCAGATGTAAAAGAAGAAAGAACCACAGGACCACACAGAGAAGTACTGAGTAGTGGCAAGATACAGGAAATAAGATAAGATTGAGTACACCGTATAAATTGGAAGAGAATCGCTATAAAAAGCTGCACATTTTTAATTATCTAAAATTTAATTAATTACTCTTGCAGAATCATTAGTAAAAATATCATAGATACTTGCACTAGATGGCAGAACAGAAGAGATAAAAGAAAATATGTATAAATCTAGAGACATTTTGAATGATGAGAGAGATATTACAGATGTAATAGGAAAAAAATCCACATATTGCTAAATTTAGAGTTAAAGTAAACAGCAAAATCATCAGTATTGAAGGAAGAGCCAAGAAAAAGGATAAGCAAAGGAGGAGTAATCAAACAAATAAATGTAGAGAGCAGGCGTTGTGGAATGTCTGAGCAATTAGTAGCAAGTTATTGTAAGTAATACTTTCTGGTTGATTTCACTTTAGGAGAGTGATTCCATAATTCTTAAGAAAACGAGAAACAGAAGAGATACGGATAGATTCTCTAGCACATTACTATTAAGACCCACTTAATGTACCTCCTCTTCATATGTATATGGACACATAATCAGAAGTTGGATGGTTTCACAGTTTGTCTTCTTGAAACATGCTTCACTAATTTGGTTTCTGTTGCTGTAGCGTTTACTGGGCTCTTACGAAATGTTTTCTTACTCTTACACTACTTATATATTCAGTTGGTCCTCCGATGGATCTTGCTCTGTGCTGAAAGGAGTTGGATATTCGGGGAATGGACAGGCACCCAATGAGGACCAGGAATAGGATAACTGTAACTAAAACCCAAATTCAATATCTCTTAAATGAATCGTTCCCAATGCATGGACAACCCATAATTAATACTCACTCACAAGGAATGACGAGACAGAACAGCAGAGCCAGATCAAATGTTAAAGTTTAGTTATTCAATCTAAAAGTTAAAGAACATTTGCATTCGATAAAGTAGCATACAGCTCTAATAATCAGTTAGTAAAGGATTTAATGAAATATACCAAGCTTTTGGGATTCAGGGAGAATAAGATTAAAAAATGAGACAATCTTCCTCCGCCAAAGCAGATTCTGAACATATACAGCGTATGTATCGATAGGGATAGTTAGCCAGGTGAGCCTTATGTAAAGACTCTCAGGAGAGTTCCTTGGTTAATCCGCAATTGGGTGATGGTGATGTGGCAGTAAAGAAGACACAAATCTGGAAAAATTAGGTGAATCAATTACGCAGTTCCTTGAGTTATGTGAGCATAGGACACATTGAACAATAGAACATTGAAAAGAAAGCGTAAAAGTTCATAAGGGCTTTTTCCAAGCAGCTGTTCCAGAGTGTAACAAAATTGTTGCAAGTGCACTGTTCAGTGCGGGAGATGTCAAAGGAAACAGTTATTATTTCAATACAACTTGCAATATGGCAAGAAGTTCTCATATGCTTTGGAAATGTTCAGTCCATGACTTCTGTGAAAAGGGAAATGAAGCCTGCATGAAATTTGGGCAAATGTGCGGCAAGATCATGTTAATTTGTGAATTATACATTAATAGGAAAACTAGCATATGAATTCAAAATATGACAAAATACACTAATAAACATTTCAATCTAATCATAATTAGTACATGTAAGTATAGTGTATTCATAGAAGTTTATAGTGTCAACATTATACATATAAGAAAATTCACATTAATCTTTGTCGTTATTGTTTTATTTGACTAATTCATATGTGATAATACATGCTAAAGAAGTTTCATGAAAACACATTGAAGTATAATTGTGTAGCACCTACTTTTCTTTTGTCTTTTTCGGTGCATACTTTATTACATGAAATAACATTGTAGTTAATTTTCACATGAAACTAAACTAAATCATAAATTCTTGTAGTCTTATGAATTTCATATTCTTTACATGAAAATCAAATCATTTAGCAATAAATTCCATAATATGAGACTTTTCTCCTACATTTTCTAACACACATAAATAAAAAAAGGATTTTGTGATTAATAGTCACATCCATATTAATTAAATGAATAATATATCTCTAATCTATCTTTCTTTTGCATGCTTTTACCATGCAGTAACTACAATTCATATTCAGGCCAATTTTCAGAATGTTAAGCTTAGCACACATTTTCTATGGTTTGCGCAGAAGTTGTCATAATCATTTCTTTTATCAAATAAAATCATTAGATGTCATCTCTGCTCTATCACTGTCATACCCAGTAGTCTGAGGAAGACCAATTCTTGCAAATTACATTTTGATTAGTTCTTCTGCCACGGTGAAAGGAAAATAGTACTTATGAAGACAGAACACATATTTCTACCACATTACTCTGTCTGCTTGATTGATAAAAATGTAATTGCTAATAAAAATGTATATCATGCCGCTGTACCTTCTGGTGCATAGATGGCTGAGACAACTTGTTACCCTAAGTTCTTACCTTGGAAATTATACCAGACCATAACAATCCGTTTATAGTGTGAGAACCTAACAACAACACACAATTTTGGAAATTATAAGAGAGCATCCATAATGGGGATCAGGCCCAAGGGCCACAAAGCAACCGCCAGGATGAAACAAAAAGCAAAAGACACACAGTTGATGGACGGAATGCAGAACAAATCAAAACAGTCCAGCCCGAACTGCCAAGCCAGGTCCTTCCTGGACTGGAAACAAGCATCCCAGGACCAGTTTGGGGGTTTCACCCCTCATCAGCCAGGATAGCTTGAATCCAGTGGCACGTCTGGGCATACGCGGTGCACTTAGGGTGAGAAAACAAAAGACATACAGTTGATGGACGGAATGCAGAACAAATCAAAACATTCACCCCCAGTCAAGAGATCTGGGTTAAATCCATCATTCTTTTGCTCACCATACCACCCCAGTTTAGACCTGGCCATATGCAAATCAGTCTTGACCCCGTGCCTCATGGGAACAGTCCAGCCTGAACTGCCAAACCAGGTCCTTCCTGGACCGGAAACAAGCATCCTAGGACCAGTTTCAGGGTTTCACCCCTCATCAGCCAGGATAGCTTGAATCCAGTGGCATAGTGAGCCCGGGACCCACGTCTGGGCATACCCGGGGCACTTAGGGCGAGAAAGCTCCAAACAGCACAGGATGTTGGGAGGAGGCAAGAATCAATATAGAGCTTGGGGGTCACAAGGGGCATATCCATTGTTAAAAAACAGGTGTTGAAAAATAAAAGTGGTTTAATCAAGGTTTAAAGAATGTTCTTCAGGCTCCTCTAGGCAGAACTTCTCTTCTATTCAAAATAATATCTTAGATCCCAAATTTCCTAGCTGCTAGGTAAAGTAAGTCTTATACTGCAGAACTGTTGTCCCTGAACTGGTTTTGGTAAGTTTAGACTCCGACAATTGAGTGATTGCTTGACTATACCGTGCCAATTCCTTCAAAGTGAATGGAAAGTATGTCGGTGTAGTGATGCCTAGGTGAATATATTTATGTGATTATTTGCAATTCTGCTTTGGCTTTTGCATGTTTTTTAGTGTTAGTGTTATTTACAAGATGAATAATTTTAAACTGGAGAATAGATCTAGAGGGCTTGTGAGAGTCAACAAAAACCGAGTCTGGATAATCCTCAAGTAGGACATTTTGAGAATGTGCAGTTTGAAGAGGTTACATCTTTAAGATGTGTAGTCAGGTCAAGTCATGTTTATTAGCATTCATGGACGTATACTACTTCAGATGCTCTTCAACCATCACTAAAAAGAGAATAGCTTCCATAAAAAAAGAGTTAAATTCAAAATAATAACCAAATATTTAAAAACATCTATAATGTATGCATCACAATCTCTAGCGAAAAATACCCTACTGCTAATCCGTGATACTGACACTTTGGGTTCTTCTTTCGTAAGCTAGAAAATTTTCATTACTTACCAATGCGTCAGAAAGTTAAACACGTGTATAAGTTTTGTACATTGTTTTTCCTGGTTAATAGTTTTATAGCCTCAAAGGCAACCTTTACATACCTGTGCACAACTTTGGTCATGTTTGCTTCTAAGCATAGTTACAGGGCAACTTAAAAGGTCTGGACATGACACTGCTTTAAGATAGGATAAACATAATGTTTCCCAAGATGCAAAAGACCAGGGCAGATAATAGTAACATGAGACAATTTTTCTTTATTCAGCAGAATTGCCTAATGTCTCTAGCCTCCCAATGTCCTATATAGCTCAAATGGCTGATCTGATTGAAGCAAACCTTGATACATGTGACAGTGAGTTCATGCTAAAGTACTGATATGCTTGAGGGGACAAGTATCCATATCCCTCTTGTATATGTGACCAGGTTTAAGCTTGGACAACAAAACAAGATTATCACAGAAATTTTGTTGGTCATTTACATTGCTTCAAAGTCATTCTAAACTCACTTGTCCCAGTATAATCAGAGTTACAAGTGTATGACAAGTTGTAGTTCAACAAGCATCCTTTGAAATTGAACCATACATGAGCTTTCAGATTTTCATGTTCTTTCCAGAGTGTTGCCGGCCTCTATGATGTTATGAGCACAAGATCTGTTTTTGCTCATGTACATAATTAAAGCTTTGTCCGTTCACTTAGAGGCTGCATGTATAACCAATTCAAGCAGCGACCAACGACATCAGGGCCCTCCTAGACCACAGCAGAACAGCAACACTCATCCTCCTGGACCTGTCAGCTGCCTTTGACACCGTATCTCACCACATCTTGATCAACAGACTCCACCAAATCGGAATCCAGGGAGACGCCTTCAAATGGATCGCCTCATACCTCACCAGAAGAACCCAGAGAATCTGTCTCCCACCAATCACCTCGGAACCCAAGGAGTCCTACAAGGATTGTCCCTCAGGCCCCATTCTTCAACACATACATGACCCACCCGGCCAACACAGTCAGATTGAACGGACTCAACATCATCTCCTATGCCGATGACACCCAGCTAATTCTCTCACTGTCACAAGACCCCCTCCACCACCAGAACCAACCTCGACAGATTTATGCTGAACGTCACCGACTGGATGAAGGACAACTATCTCAAGCTCAAGTTAGACAAGATGGAAGTCCTCATCTTTGGGAACAACACCTCATCATGGAACAGCACTTGGTGGCCTGCTGAACCCGGCCCTTCCCCCGCCCTGACAGACCACGCCCGCAACCATGGCATCATCTTGGACAGTAAGTTATCTATGCAGAAACAGGTAAACCCAGTCTCATCCACCTTCTTCCACACAACTACGCATGCTCTGTAAGATCTTTAGGTGACTCCCAATCAACACCAGAAGCACTGTCACTCAAGCCCTCATCACCAGCAGGCTGGACGCCTCCTGAAGAGACTACAGATAATACAAAACATAGAGGCAAGACACATCCTTGAACTCCCCAGACGGACTCACATCACTACGCACCTCAAGAAATGACACAGGCTCCCGATCCAGAAGAGATGCCAGTTGAAGATGCTGACCCATGCATACAAAGCCCTGCATGACGAAGGACCAGCATACCTCAACAAAGGAATGAGCTTCCACCAATCAACCAGACACCTGTGATCCACCTCCCTTTTCCTCACAGGCATCACCCAGATCTGCCGATCCAACAGCAGAGGACGCTCCTTCTCTCACCTAGAGGACAAAGCCTGGAACGACCTTTCCCTGTACTTCAGGAATGCCGCATCACTGGGAATTCAGGAAAGGACTCAATACATGGTTGTTCGAGTGAACAGAGCACTGCAAAGCAGCTAGCCACTCCAACGCCTTGAGTCCCTCAAGGGTGATTTGCCGCACCTTATAAATCCTGATTGATTGATTGATTGAAGCTTCATGAGGCACCTGTAGGGCGGTGGGATTAGTGGGCAATAACATACTTAGTCCATTACATTCCAGCCTGTTAACAGATTTAGCAGTAGTCTTGATAAAGGTGGTACATGCACCCAAGTCTAGATAGAGGTATTGGAGCCTATTGTGTCTTGAACTAGAGTTTTTGTACTATCATGATCTATATCTCTGTTCACCTGCACAGTATGACATGTACAGATATTGCACGATAAGGAAGGTAACTGTAAGGACATGCGCTGCTATGGCCTTGACTTCTTAAATGTTACTCCACTTACACATACATACACATATTTTTATACACTAATTTTCATGCTCTTGCCACCACTGTTTTTTTTAGATTCGAAAAGTGATATTGCTAGTGTGATAGGATGTTCTCAAGCAAATCCTCATTTTACTCTTATGGTTAGGAGGAGAGGGAGAAAGTGAAGAGTTTGTGCAGCTTTGTTTTTGTATGGCTGGTAGTCGCAGGCACATCTTAAATCATAAATGGAAACAAAGAACACACTGAGATACTGAGGATCCATGTGGCCTGATAATCTCTCAAAAATCTCTATGAAAATAGGAAATGAAAGGGTAGATTTCTGGAACATACACAGGATGGGGCAGGGTTGAACTCAATAACATTTGCCTTTGGGGATGTACTCAATGTTGTGTCGTGTGATCATGAATAATTATCACTTGAATGAGATCAGAAAGACAAGAAACTCCCAGTAAACCAAATAACCTTAGTAAACCAGGGCTGGGAGCTGCACTTTTGGTCATCCATCACTAGCCAGCATCAATGTTGAACAGATTGATTCCTCTGACTCATGAACAAGCAAGGTAGTTTTAGTTATTTGTTTTCTTTTTCAATAGAGGCAGCTTCAGAGTGTTTGTTGTAAGAGCCATGGCAGAAACACTGTATTAAAATGAAGTAAAATAAAATGCCCAATCACAGCACACCCCAGTCAGATCTTTTACCACCCAGACCAATCTCAATCCAGGGCTATTCCCACTGTGACCATTCCATACCAAACTATACCTCACACAGACAATTCCCTACATATACCTTCCCCCAACAGAACATTCTGAACCTGGGTTATTCCCATCCAGGCCATTATCACTCGAGCGAACTCCCAAGTCAGATCATTTTCCAATCAGATGACCTGTACCAAGACCATTCCAGGCTATCATCTTAAAGGTAATGCCCAAGCTGACCATTCCCCAATGCAGACATTTGCTCTTGCAGACCATTCTCCACCTACACCACTCTCTCACTAGACCACTCCCTAGTCAGGCCAATCCCACTAACATCTCCCCAATCGAACTTTTCCCAAACAGATGCACAGTTCCCCACCTTGAACACGTCCCATCACCTCTCAGATCTAGACATTCTCTCCACCCAGAATCTGCCCACCAGACTTGGCCTCAAACATCTCCTGTCTTCCAGGCTATCCGCAACTAGACAACTCTTGTCATGACAATCGTTCAGGCAGTAAGATTACGTCCAGACCAAACCTCCAGTCAGATCATCCTCATCCTACCAATCTGTTTCTAGACCAGTGCTATTCAGACCAATCTCCATTTAGACCTTTGTAACGTCAGATCATTCCCATCCAGATCCATCACAAATAAGATTTTACCCACCACAACATTCCCTGTGATCTGTCCGGTTGCCCACTTTTAGGGCCATATTTCTCTAAAAGTAACACAGCAAGTCACCTTGCTGCACTGCGCTGCTTTATAGGGAAAGGCCAGGAATGTGCCATATTTATCACAATATGGCACATTCCAGCCTTTTCCCAGAGCTTACGCACAATGGGCTACCTAGTGCCAACACAGGCACCCAGGCACTATAGTGCAAAGGTGCCTGCGTTGCATGCAGGATTGTTTTTGTGCAGGAAGGGGCACCTTCCTGCACATGGGGCACCTTCCTGAATAAAAACAATCCCCTGAGGCATTATCCTCTATTTTTGTGTGCTGCAGAATGCAGCACACAAAAAAAGAAGAAGTAACAAGGAGAAATAAAGATATTTCTCCTCGTTATGCCTCACCTGGGAAGACGTACCATGTTGATGCATTCCCAGGTCTACCTGTAATGGTAAGTCTGGGCATGAGTCAAAATCCATGGATGTTGCATGGGAACACCCATGCAACGCCCATGGAACACCTCCCTGGGGCAGAGTAACTCAACGCAGCAATTTGTACTGCGTTGCATTACTCTAGATTTATCAAGCCACTCAGGGCCACGCAAAGTGGCCTTCCATGGCATGATAAATCGCATTTTGGAGTTGCTTTGCACATGCACCACGCTGCATGGTGCAAAAGCAACACAACCCCTTGATAAATGTGACCCCTAGTGTGCAAGTGCCATAGAAGAGAGATCTAAGTAAGCTACACACCACATGGACTGCGTTGGCACCTACTACAACATCTGTAACCCACCTCTCCAACTAGCCATCCTTCCTTCTTAAAATCCGAATCAGCAGCCCACTTTTTTTTTGTGAATAAAGTCTTTATTGCTTGATTAACAAAAATCATTGTAATTAAAACATCTTAATAATTGGGCAATATATAAAAGCCATTATCACATTTAGTTACAGGCCAATAATAAAACTATTTGTGAGCATCTTTTTTCAAAACGATGACAAAAATATTCTTGACAATTTATAAATACATTCATTTTCATGCAATAAAACTGATTAACTTTTATCAATCATTATACAAATAAACTATGAAATCTATTGGACATGGACTGGATCATTACAGATTAAAGTGCAAAAGTGCGGTAAACAGTAATTCCATTGTGCAAACAGGCTATCAAAGTGCATCAATAGTTTCTATTACAAGCAAGATAACTTGGTTATTTGCATTTCTAATTATTACCCTACCAGCGTAGACACTAAATTCTACAAGAAGCCGTACTGTGCAAGTAATCAGAAAAAATGCATTCAAGATTTCTCTTGAAGCCATGGGATTTAATTATGATACATTTTTCGGCAGCAACTAAAAACTTTATCAATTGGTATAGCAACGGAATCGACTCGCCCGATAAACAGAGAATAAGGGCCTGGCGAGCTATCTAACCCCAATCTTCAAAAATAGCAGTTTTAAAATTATGCGCCATATTTTAAGCAATTTGGGACACATGCATACTATATGCAATAAAGATTCACTTGGCCATCCACATTGTCTACAATTCTTATCAGGCCACTGCTGAATCCAAGATGGTGTACCCTCCTTAGTTGGGTATATTCCCAATCCTATTTTTAAAAATGTTTTTTTTATTTTTGCCGAGAAATAGGCATTGAGGTATGGCTGGATGCGTAAAGACTGATGTGAATTAATCACATACCATGCATGCTTTTTGCAGCTAAAACAGTTTTTTCCTATGAAGGGATTTAGCTTTGATTTATTTTTTAGGATTCATTTATAATTGTGCATTTTCCATTCATGAAGCCCAATTTGCAGATCAATATCATGCAGGCAGGGTAAAATATGGGATCTCCAGGTAGCAGCATAAGCAGATTTTTTTTATTTCAAGCCAGCAGTTGTTCGCTAGGGTAACAGGGGTGGAGGAGAACATAGAGTACATCCATTTCAAAAAAGCCCCTTATGACACCAAACACTGTCTTTGGAGACCAAACTCCAATCTTATTTCAGCTTGACCCACTGACCTGGAAATCCCAAAAGTTGCTTTATCAGCCTTGACTACTAATAAATCTAGTAGCTTCGCATCTTTCTGCCTGGTGATGGGTGAGCCATATGAAATGGTCATCTGTAACTTTGCTCTCATGACTTTGAGAAAATGTTCATAGGATTGGCAGCTCAATGATTTTTGCAAGCATTTAAAAGCATGGATTAAAGTCAGTTTTTGCCCTTAAATCTTCAAAATGGTACTTAAAAGAGACCAGACCCCCCAGGATATAGCGGCATGGATTAGCAAATTTAGCGGCACAAATATGGAAATTTAGCGGCATTTAGCGGCATTTTTGCGGCACTTTATTTTACTCATATTCATTCATTTTCAGCCCTAAATCAATGGAAACTGTTTTGGCAGAGTATTCCGTTTTGAAATAGGCAACCTGGGATATGGAACAGAGGAAGCAGCCCACAGGTGAAGGCTGTTATCCCTTGGAAATGCAATCCTCCATTTGCTTTAGTATAGGTTCTGAGAAGCCCATCAAAGATGGCCTGGTAGCATCCCATAGGAAATGGCATTCCAGAACCTACCTTAATGAAATTAAATATTTGCCTAAGATCACACAATTTCAGCATGGAAGCCACGATTTTATCCAGATTTTCTGGTTTCACTCTGTACAAATCAGCAAGTAAGTGGGTATCTATTTGTCTTTTCCTATGTTAAGACTTTGTTTTTAGTTTTAACCTCCTAGTGCATTCTTCTGTAGTTTTTTAAATTATAGCTCCAACTTGACCCGAAGGTATTGAAGCGCTTCACATGCGCACCAGTCACACTACACAATTACAACACAAACACATGCATTGTTTATAGCCATAGGGAGATTAAGTGACTTGCCCAGAATCACAGGATGACGAGCCGACGTCGAGACTCGAACATGCCTCCCCAGCTCCACAGTCGGCAGCTCTGGCCTTTACATCACATACCGGTAGTCTAGAGAGAGAGAAGCCGCAGTCACATGAGAGCTCTGCTCGTCGAGGTTCCAGTATGACCTCGGCTGTGGCTCATAATCGACCTCAAAAGGAACGTAACTTCGCCCGCTCTCCCCCCTTTGCTGGAGAGAACTGATTTGCTTATATGGAAAGGCAACACCTTCTGGTCATGTGTAAGAGCATTGGTGGCCACAAAAGACCAAGCTTCTCTAATAAAATGTTCCCACATTGGCTTTCTAAATGAACAAGGGCTATTTGATGGCACAGGTCTAAAAAAAAAATGTAAATGGTTGCCGCTATAATACATGCTGTGAGAAAGTAGTTGGTGTATGATTGATGATATTGCAAGTCTTGAATTCATACGGAGCGAGCGGCAAATCAAGGTCGGAAAGGGCCAGAGGATGGGATAATGGTGTGCTTTGAGAAAGAAAGTGGTGATGTGCAAGGACAAGGAACCATGATACAGGGGAGCACGAGAAAGTGTTTTGGAGTGGACAGTGAGTGTGTTGAGGGGTTACACTGGCTTGCTTGGTAAGTTGTTTGGGCTATATGGGAGATGTAAGCATAGAGGGCGTTAGGTACATTTGATGTATTAGTGAGGTGGGGTCATGGTTTGTGTAATGTTTTATGTATTGACATACAGACCTGTCCTAGTAAAGTGGCCTTTTTTCCTTTAAATATCTGGGCTGTGGCGTATTGCTCCTGTTAACCGCCTGATGCTGTGTCTTTCCACATAGTAGAAAGTTCATCACGTGACCTTGAGTGGATTGGAACCTTTGCTTGACATTGCCCAGTGTGTGCTGAAGCAGTGCAGCTGCTCTTCCCGTACTGCGGACAGGAAGAGCTGCACTTTGTAACAACCCAATGCTGATTTTAACTCACTATTTCAAACAGGAATAATGTAGTGTTGGTTTCTTGAATTCAGCAACCCCATTTGTTTCAAAAGAGCATGCACAAAAATAGTTTGATTCGGAACAGCCTAAACACAGACCATCGTTGATAAATTTAGATGTTTTTTTTTAATACCAGCATACAAATAGATTTATTGAAAAACATTCCAAATGACCAGTGCATGCGTTTTACATCGACAGTGTTCTGATGTATTTTTGTTGTCTTCACTTCTCGGAGTTGTTTTACCATAGAAATGTAACAACCTTTTCCCTGCATTCCTTCAATTTCGCAGGCACTTTTATAAAAATCGCGGAATTTTTACAAAAGTGCCGATTTCGCGGCAAATCGCGAAATCCTGGAGGGTCTGTCTATTATAAAATACAACCCCTAAATATCTATATGTTTTAACAACTTCAATTGGCCCACCCCTGGCCCTCCATGACGTAAACTTCTGTTTTGCTGGACCAATTTTCATAATTTTAGTTTTTTTAACATTCAGGTCAAGGCCATTCTTTAGTATATAGTTATCAAAGGCATTTATCAGTCTTTGCAGGCCAATAGGGGTGTGGCTCAAAAGGACAGTATCATCTGCATATTGAAGATAATTAATTTGCACCTTGCAAAGTACTACTCTCAATAGTGCACGGACATTACACTCCACCTTGTGAGTAACCCTCCATACCTTCAACATGAACCACATCTCCAGTGTGAGAAATTGGGTTAATGGTTGACGGGGGTGAAATTCTACTTAAGCATCAACCACAATCCTTGCCAGGGTGAGGCACAAGCAAACCGTAAATTAACCTGTGCTGGTAGCTTGGCACAGAGCAGACAGGCTTAACTTTGAGGAAATATGTAAAGTATTTGTGCAACACTTCAAACAGTAATAAAATGAAAACACACCCCAAAAGGGCTCCCACACCAAATTAGAAAAATAGAGTAATCTTTAATAAATAAAACAAGACCAAAACGACAAAAATCCAAATCAGTAGATCCGGAGATATGCAGTTTAAATATTGCAGCACCAGAAAGCACAAAGCGCTAACTGTGGACATCTGGTCGTGCCGGACTGGGTCAAAGTCACAAGTTCAGGCTGACCGTGATGAAGCGTGGGCCTGTTACAGCGACTCAGTTAGGCCCACTGAACAAGAGTACCCTAAATCCTGCTTGCGGAGTGTTGTGAGGTCCCGTGTCAAGGATGCGTTGCGCAGCCGGGGCAATGCGTTGGTTCTGTTCAAGATTGCGCTGCGCAGCAGAGGAGATGAGTTGGTTCTGCTGGGTCCACAGATGAACTGGCAAAGCACTTTCAGGCTCACCTCCAGCGGTCCAGAACTGGGGTGGCACCATTTGGCAGAGTAGGACTCATAGATGGCAAAGTTCAGGTGCTGGGTTGAGATTGTTGGAGCCTTCTGTCCCTGTGGCTCTAGTCAGGAGGCCGGCCAACTAGCCCTTGGAGTCACTTTGGGGTCCTGGGTTCAACAGATGCAGGTCCAGTCCTTCTCACCAGGCAAGAGGGCAACCAGCAAGAGGTCAGCAAAGCAGGACAGCAGTCCTTCAAAGCAGCAGCCCAGCACAGTGACAGTCTTTCCAGGAGCACAGCAGTCATTCTTACTGGCAGAGTATATGCAGGTCCAGAAGTGTACGGAAGAGTTGGTGTCTGAAGTCAAATATTTATACCTGGCACCTCATTTGATGTGGGAAAAGCTTCTAGACTTTGCCCTTTGAAGTGCACAGGGTTTCTACCTCCCCTGGCTCCAGACTAACTACAGCGGGTGTGCTGCCTTTTGTGTTGAGGCAGGATCTAGCCTATTCAAGTATAAGTAGGGCTGTGCCCAGCTCCGCCTTCCCATCCTGCCAGTGATGGCCGATCCAGGCACACCCAAGCCCTCTATCATGTGTGTCTGCCTAGGAGAAATATGCAAATCCCAACTGCCAGCTACAACCATTCATGTGGCCCAGAGACTGGCTAAGGCAGGAATATGCCTGATTTTCTAAAAGTAATATTTTCAATTTTGTAATTTAAAATCTGCCTTCTCCATAAGAGAGGATTATTCATTACAATTCTAAAGGCACCAAATATGAACTGGTTACCTGTTCCCATTTGAAAGTTACAGTTTATCAAACCTAATAATGTAATTCCAATGTTATTCTATGGGAGAAGCAGGCCTTGCAGTAATGAAAAATGAATTTGAGTTTTTCACTACCGGGACATGTAAAACCTAACATTACATGTTCTGAGTTTTAAATACACTGCACCCTGACCTCTGGGCTGTTCAGGGCTTGCCCTTAAGCTGACATATATGTATTAAAAAGGAAGGTTTGGGCCTGGCAAAAGGATTATTTTGCCAGGTTGAAATAGCAGTTTAAAAACTGCACACACAAGCTGCAAAACCATACCTGAGACAGGTTTGTAAGGCTACTTAAGTGGGTGGCACAGCAAGTGCTGCGGGCCCACTAGTAGCATTTAATTTACAGGCCCTGCATAAGCGTAGTGCCACTTTAGTAGGGGCTTATAAGTAAATTAAATATGCCTATTGAGTGTACGCCAATTATACCATTTGCAGAGGAGAGAGCAGAAGCACTTTAGCACTAGTTAGCAGTGGTAAAGTGCTGAGAATCCTAAGGCCAGCAGAAATGATTCAGCAAAAAAGTAGATGGTAAAGGCTAAATGTTTTGGGTTGACCCTGCAGAGAGGGCCAGGTCCAACATCCAAATTCCCTGTACAGTCACAATCACCACAGTAGCTACATCCACCAGTCCCAGCATGTTTTGCTCTACCACCTGTGTACGCAGCACTAAATGCATCATGCTCTGTGTGTGCATGCATCAATTATACTACAGCACATTCTTGGAACTTGTTCTCTAACCTCCCACAGCCTTCTTTTAACAAGTATTCAAACAGTTCAGATACATGAAGTAACGCACAATCAAGGCATCCAACTACAATTGCATCTGTGCACACCTTGGCAGTACACAAGTGCCAAGAGGCCACCAAAATTAAATTAACAGCAGCAAAACACCATAACAAAACAATGCAATGTTCACTATCTTAACAACAAAACAAGCACCCTTAGCATTGTTGAAAAAATACTAGAATTTCAGAAATCACCAGGCGTGATAAGTAAATTAAATATGCCTATTGAGTGTACGCCAATTATACCATTTGTAGAGGAGAGAGCAGAAGCACTTTAGCACTGGTTAGCAGTGGTAAAGTGCTGAGAATCCTAAGGCCAGCAGAAATGATTCAGCAAAAAAGTGGATGGTAAAGGCTAAATGTTTGGAGGTGACCCTGCAGAGAGGGCCAGGTCCAACATCCAAATTCCCCATACAGTCACAATCACCACAGTAGCTGAGACATGTCATGCTCTGCATTCCATTTATACATCACTGATGCCCCAGATGTAACACTCTCTAATTCTACATCCACCAGACCCAGCATGTTTTGCTCTACCACCTGTGTACACAGCACTAAATGCATCATGCTCTGTGTGTGCATGCATCAATTATACTACAGCACATTCTTGGAACTTGTTCTCTAACCTCCCACAGCCTTCTTTTAACAAGTATTCAAACAGTTCAGATACATGAAGTAACGCACAATCAAGGCATCCAACTACAATTGCATCTGTGCACACCTTGGCAGTTCACAAGTGCCAAGAGGCCACCAAAATTAAATTAACAGCAGCAAAACACCATAACAAAACAATGCAATGTTCACTATCTTAACAGCAAAACAAGCACCCTTAGCATTGTTGAAAAAATACTAGAATTTCAGAAATCACCAGGCGTGATAAGTAAATTAAATATGCCTATTGAGTGTACGCCAATTATACCATTTGTAGAGGAGAGAGCAGAAGCACTTTAGCACTGGTTAGCAGTGGTAAAGTGCTGAGAATCCTAAGGCCAGCAGAAATGATTCAGCAAAAAGTGGATGGTAAAGGCTAAATGTTTGGAGGTGACCCTGCAGAGAGGGCCAGGTCCAACATCCAAATTCCCTGTACAGTCACAATCACCACAGTAGCTGAGACATGTCATGCTCTGCATTCCATTTATACATCACTGATGCCCCAGATGTAACACTCTCTAATTCTACATCCACCAGACCCAGCATGTTTTGCTCTACCACCTGTGTACGCAGCACTAAATGCATCATGTTCTGTGTGTGCACGCATCAATTATACTACAGCACATTCTTGGAACTTGTTCTCTAACCTCCCACAGCCTTCTTTTAACAAATATTCAAACAGTTCAGATACATGAAGTAATGCACGATCAAGGTATCCCACTACAATTGCATCTGTGCACACCTTGGCAATTCACAAGTGCCAAGAGGCCACTAAAATTAAATAAACAGCAGCAAAACACCATAACAAAACAATGCAATGTTCACTATCTTAACAACAAAACAAGCACCCTTATCATTGTTGAAAAAATACTAGAATTTTCAGAAATCACTAGGCGTGACTCAAAGAAAAAAATAATTTTGGGAAAAGAACTTACATACATACAATTGCAATATTGCATGAAAGTGCATACACCTTTACATAAACTATACTACTTCCAAACCAGGTTATATATGGACCAATGCCTTTAGAATATAGAAATATACATGAGGTTTTCACCTTGGTAAAACAGAGGATGAGTGTTAACATAGGTCATGACCAAGAGGAGGAATAAATGTATATTGATCAGATGTTAGTGTAGGTGGGAAGGGAAGGTGAGAGGCAAGGGCAGAAGAGAGGGTGAGTTGGGAGAAATTTCAATGGAGAGACCGAAATAGAAAATTATGCTTCTGTGTGCTCCATCTATGGTTTCCCCAGTAACATTTCATTTACTTACTTAAAAATAATTTGTCTCAGAACACTCCCTGGTGACTGTCACTCTTTCAAACAAGAGAAAGATGGTGGTGGTTGTGCAGCACTTTCTTGTTGAATTTGTTAGCAGTCTTCAACACCAACAACCATACCATCCTACATCTGAGACAGTACGAATGCGGGGGGACCAAAACTGCACTCTCAATGGTTGAATTTTTTTTCTAGCTGAAGGTCTCAAGCAGTTAGACAGAGTACTTAAAAATCTAAATGGAGTCTATCCACCTGTGAGATCTGATAAGGGGCAGCTTTGCCTCCGCTTCTTTTTAACATATTTCTTTGTCCACTCGAGGAACTACTTAACCTAGGAAATCTTTCTGCTACAGCTATACGGATGATTCAAATCTCATTATCAAATTCAGTCTATCGCTACCTTTGAAGAGAGACAAATGTTTGGTTCTCACTTTCTTGAAATCAGTAGATGGCTCTGCACCACCATTTAAACTTAAGCCTAATGAGGATCATGGTGGATGCTGAACTCTTATTTGCTTAGCCTAAGGAAATGTGGCCAAACATATTGGCATACCAATACCTAGGAATTGTGATGGCTTTTGTTAGCACTTGTTTTTACTACTTACACCCACTTAGAAACATCTTTAAGCTCTTGAGCTTTTCCCAGAAATTATAGGCTGTCTTAATGCCATCTCTCCAGAATGGTTCTAATAGTTACTCTCTCAGAGCTGGTAACTAACTGCTGGTCAAAATGCAGTGCCTTCCGTATTATGTGTCAGGCGTGCTATCGACCTTAATCTGTGATTCAATGTAACTCCAACTAGACAAAGCTCACATTGGTTCCCACTGAAATGGAACATGTAATCCACAGATGTGATGCTTTGCCAATAGACAAGGATTTCTGATCTATAGGCCACTCTTACTTCAGCAGCAGTTTCAAAGATATCTTCCATCCGGAGCTTTGCACCTGGCAATCACGCTCAGCTCCAGATAACAAAAGTTATATGAGCTACATGGCATGGAAGTTCATTTTCAGTTAGTGTGACAAAACAGTGGAATATTTGTCCACTAACCTTGAAATAGTTAGAAGATCTCAAACTCTTTAAAATATAAGCTGAAAATGCAACTCTATCAGCAAGCTTACTTAAATATATTTTAATACCTGTCACCTAGTTGTTACTCATTTTAGATGGACCTCTCACAAAAACTATTAACATAACGAAAGGGATAAGAGGAATCTTCTTTAGAATCTCAATGTCTCCTTTAGAACGGACCAGAACTCATTGCCCTTGGCAAAGAGGAAAATAAAATTAGTTTTTAGAAACTCACGGTTAAGAGACAATATATTCAATCTTCAGATGGGACACATAGTAGTAGGTGATCAGGTTGATGGCCTGCACCAAGGAAAAAGAAAGAGGAGTACACCCTTTCTTCTATAAAACAATAAAATACTCTATAATTTACTCATAAGCAGGGCCAAGCCCAAAGTAGAATACCAGAATGGACAACATGAGATGCCAGATAAACACCTTTTTCAAAGATAAAATAGATAAACATTTTTGATTTGTAAAAGAGACAAATTAACAAGAAAACTAAGAATACACTCCTTGTATTTAGCTAAAGGGAAGGGAAGCACTGCTTATTTGTATAATGGTTAAAAGCCCACTCACTAGTAACCTTGACACAGACCCTTCATTCAAGGCCATATTTACCAATGTGGAATCGGTTGCCACTTTAACTCATCTAGAGGATTACTTTGGAAAGCTGCCCCGTATCATGACTAAACAAGAGTGCAGCACAGCAACAACTGGAGTGCTTGGAGATGAAGAGTAGGGATTGTTCCATAGAATCATCCAAATGGCGAACACCCCACAGCTAATGGCTATTCCTACCCCCTTTTCTTTGAGCAGTTAACACTCTGATCCACACTTTGATCAAAACTGTTAATAGAATATGGATAGTAGAGTGCTACCTCAAACCACCAGAATTTACTATAGCCAAGCCAGGCTAAGAGCCAGTATAGGTTACCTCCCAGAAGCTGAGCTTTCAGTTAAATGTTAGTTACAAAATTACTTACTGACCTACTCACTATGAAGAAGTAGATGATTATTGCCCGTTTAGTTCGTACCAGCAAAATGTCTTTCATATATTTTGCCTGAGCTGGGACCATAATAGAAATCACCTCACAGTCTAGACTCTCACCACCGCCAAATATGGCCCTTTCCCACTCCTATGCATATACTACTTTGAGGTTCTCTTCTCCAGATCCTCCCACATGTCCCTAAACTGAGTGGTGACTCTTTTCCCCCCTCTCCCCGGCAGAATTGGAAATCTAGCTTTACCCGACTCTTCCCTAAAACGTTTGAAACTGCCCTAAAAAAAACCAGGCTGTAATAGCTTGGCAGCTGTCCTCCACAAATCCATGGAATTGCATAACCTCTGCTTTACAGGCCTTTAAAGGCATCCAACATACAGTGTATTTTATTGGTGCAGATTGAACAGCATCTCCTTTCACCTATTTAGTCAAATTTAATTGTCAAGCTTCCCTGGACCTTTTAAGTTCCACCATGTAGTGCTGATATTTCATTCTAGATTTAGACTGACCATCAAAGTAATTTAAAAACTGTTTGGCGCTGATTAAAAAAATCTTTCACCTGGTTGTAGATAGATATGTTGAGGAAAAGGTTGTAACTTACATGATTTGCATGTGATACACTGTTTTTTAGGCCCACTCACTTACCACTGGTCCTCCGATGGACCTTTTATTTTCCGCCCGATAGGTGATGGAATTTAAATTTACATCAATCAAATTCATTTACATTATAACCCATTTGGCTACACAATAAGGACCAGGAATCAGTAAGTAGGGTTAAGAAGGTTTATTACAAATTGAGAATCAAGTTAAGATACACAACTCTTAACACCATGCTATAAAGGTACATAATAACAACAGGAAGGCCCAACCTACGGAAGCAATTGAGGCAGGCCAATATTGGGCAAACAAGCAGCTCAGTTGCATCAATACAAAAGATTAGTAAAATGATTTGATGCTCAGAGAAGAGTTTCAGGTGTTATTGTCTATACCTGGGTAAATCTAAATCACCAAAAATAAAGTCCAGCTAAAAAATGATTCTAGAACCTAAACGATCTAAAAAATCAGGAGATTCCATCAAGGAAATTAGATCTAGACAAGGGAAAAATAAGTAGGAAGGTGTCAGCATTTCAGAAGCTTGCTCAAGTGTCTTCTTGGGTCAGGGAAGAAAGTGTTAGTCTAAGCCACACTGAGCAAAGAATCGAGGAAAGCATAGAGATCTGAACCTCTCAAAGACCAGGGGAAAGTGCTGTAATGGAACCTGAAGGGATCTGCAATGAATCTGAAAGGAATCTGAAACGTATCTGCAAAGAATCTGAATCTCCAACGTTGTGAACACTAAATTATAACACACAAGAGTCTTCTTGGGGAACACCCCTTTGACAAATCATCATCTGTCTCTTGTCTTTCTCTACTTCTCACGTTGTAGACTGCAACAATTTCCAAGTATTCCACACTGAACATGGGAACAGCATTGTCTTCTCACATACAGGCCAGGTTGTAACATTGCTGAATAGTTCTATCATTTCGCTCTCCGTCTCTCCGTGTTCTTTTGTCAAAGTCTTCTTCTCAGGCTCTTTTTCTCTATCACTAGTTCAGTAATGTATCTATTCTTCAGCTAACAATGAGTGTGAATACCTGCAAGAAATGCCACATTAGCAAAAAATGAAAAAACATATTTTAAGCAGCATGAAGAAATATAGGCCTAAAATTTCAACTTAAAGTATTAGCAAGATTGCACATTTAATATGCGTGTGCACATTGAAACACAAACAAATATGAATGCTAGTACATTAGATTCAGATTATATAGGGCATACAGTAAATCCTTTGGATAATCATGTGTAAGTATGGCTAAGAACTATAATTAAATGCAACATATGAAACTTTGATGAACACATTACATAAACTCTTTGTTATTTCTACTGTAATCACATTCTGCATATTTGAGGATGGTTCTTATCCAGTTATCTAAACAGTAAATGTTATTCAATGTATTAAGGCACACATTATGAAAGTCGAATTTCATCGTCATAGTAAGTACATGTCTACTAAGTAAGGGTGGTTTATTACTTTCTCGTTTAATACAGTTAAACATACAGTTTGAGTAAATTCACTAGTCCTACAGTAAATGCACTTGAGTTATAATGTCAAGGGTGACACTTAATTTTAATATTGTTAGACCATATAAGAATCAAGTACTAAATGCACATTCTTATAATGTATCTGTTCTGAAGTTGTGGCTTATCTGTGATCTGTAAAGGGTTGGCAAAATTGTGCTGCACTACAAATAATATGCATGGCGCATGGCTCTCAAAGCCGCAAAATGCCAATATTTGCATTCATGTATCACACTTGAATAATGTGCACTCTGATTGTGTGCGGTATGCAGCTGTAGATTGTAAGTAAAGAAGTAAACGTCCCTGGGTGTCTAATATAGGAAAAATGTGTTAGGGGAGCATCTGTGGACATGCAATGTAAATTCAAGTCACACACATAAAATCACTTTTTGCAGGAATTTCACAAAATGCAGTTTTCCACTCTTTAGAGCATCTAGCTTACACCTGAACAGACCTTGTGTAAAATGTGTAAATCTAGTCCTAAGGTGCAGCAGTCAAAGAAGAATGTTTAGGATGCGCATAGGTTTGAATAAAAATGATTTTGAAGGAACAAAGACAATAATGTAACAAATGAGGAAGTTGGTGATTTTTTAATCTTACACATCCATGGGAAGGTGTCTGGGGTCTTATACCCCGTAATAAATGCATTTACTGCTTGGTAGATGGGTGCAAGGACTCCAAATCGAAAAGGTAGTGTTGAATTTCACTTCTCATTAGCAGCATTAAAGTGTTTATACCATACTCTCAAAACCCCGCCCACCCCAAAAAAACACCCACACACAGTTAGCGGGTAAGGGAACACAAAGGAAAACATTAACATGCATTAAGACCTGCTGGCCGGAATGTTCCAAATATGAAGCAATTCACCAACTGTGCTTCATATTGGGGCCAATTTTTTTAAAAGTAATAAATCCGCAATGTGATTTACAGGGGCGGTCCGTTGACTTGGGCGTTGGGGCTCCACCCCCTTTACTTTTTCCCCCAAGCTTAAGCTTCTTTAAGTTAAGCAGTGTTCGTGCTGCTTTTAAAAAATGCATTGGAATTATCTCCCTAGCTGGAAGCCGCAGCACTCTGCTCGTGGTGCTGGCACATGCTCAGACTGTCACTTGACATCTGCCTTCAAAAGCATTTGCCGAGCGGACGATCTCACAGCCCTGAAGACTGTGAGATCATCAGCTCGGCAAAATCATTGCCTCCTAGGCTAAGATCCACCCCCTGAGGACATGGATATGAAGTTAGCCCCGGGCACTTCAGGTTCAAGCCCTGCAGCGCCAGTGGCTCCGTGTCAATCAGGGACTAGAAAGCATTTTCATCCCACCCTTTCCAAACTCCTCACAGGGTTGGGTGGGGTCAGAGAAATCGAGTCTGCGCTGTAGATGTTCACATATTTTGAAGACACAAGGCGCAGAATCAAAGTGTCTTCTTCGCGTGCTACTTTTAGTTTGAGACAGCACATCGGATTTGCAGGCCAAGCAGCCGGGGACTCGAAAGCAGAGGGTGGCAAAGCAGCCAGACTGCAAATTACCACCCAGACAGTCAGTGGCGGCTGGAGACATTTGAAAGTGGTGAGGCAGAAAATTTGTGTCGGAATGCACTGCGGCGAGCGAGAGTAGCGAGCGAGCCCGAACAACCTAAGGAGTGTTCGGGGGGTTCTCCCCTGAGAATGTTTTTAAAAAAGAGTGGGCAAATGGTGCATTTTCAAGCAAATTTGAGAAAGCAGGAAGGTTAATAAAGCAATTGTGAAAGTGCAGTTATTACATTAAAAAATAGATGTCATATAACAACATAGGTAGCTGCTTATTCAGCTTGAGCAGACTCAAATAGCTGCTAAAGCTGAGGCCTGGGTATGGCTGTATTAACATGACTGGGCGTGGCCTCATATTCTGTAACAGAAGATCCTGCGGTAATGCTAATGCATCTGTGGGGGACATTCATCATGCAGTAAGCTCATTTCAGGAATTTCCAAACATAATCTGTATTTTTTTTCACTTAGGCACGCATTACAAGATGGACATATATGTGTTTCTGATCTAAATATAATCAACCTGTTTAATTTGGCAGCGCAAAAACTGTTATGCATGAATGACACGAGCCGCCACTGTGATTAAATTTGCAATACACGCGGATGCACTCAAGACGGCAGTGTGTATGTATTTACTTGCCAATATAGGGGAAGGTAAGCTTAAAGGTCGCCTAGCAGCTGCAGAGTTCAACTTCAGGAGTACCGTTTGCTTCTATTTTCCCTTTGCTTGGAGATCATAAGTTAGGACAGAGTAGCACAGCTGCTTTATATGTGAGATGTGGCACGAGGGAGCCGAGGACAGCAGACTTCCTGCTATCAGTACTGTGCACTTCGCCAAAAGCATTTCAGGATTCCTCCTCCTGTCTCCCCTCTCCCTCCCCTTACTCAAAGGCTGGTGGCATCCGGAGCCATAAACAGGACTGTCATAAATTAATTAATGCCGGGCCTGGCTGGAAGGGGTGAGGTTGAGAAAAATAAGAGCCTCAGCCACGTGACGTAGAAACAGTTTCGGTTTCATGATGAAACTGAAACTGTTTTCTCTCATTTGAATGCAGTAGAGAGTATGTATGTGTTAAAAGAAACAGTGGAATGCTGTGGCATTCTCCTTTCAGCTGTACCCAATCAAGAGTGCCATTAGTTAAAATTACAAACTACCCTAAAGTTGCAGGAAGAGAAAGTAATAGTAAACACAGTTTTCGTTTTGAAAGAATTAACAGCACTTTGTCAAATGTCACAAGACGGTTTGTATGTACTTGTATCTACTTTAACGCGGGCCTCTTCAGTGTTAATTCTTCATCTGAACTCCGTCATCAAGGATTTCTGAGAGTGTCGCGGGACCAATCCGCGTCCGCACCCCTCCGCCCCAGTGGGGTATTCAGTATTCTCATTCCATCGGTCTGGTACTACACCACCCAACCACATGCGCTGGCAAAATGAGCGTGAAAGGCACTGACGACATGCAAAAGCAGGACGAGACCTCTTTCATTTCACTAGCGTACTTCCGTTTCTTTCATCTAAGGTTCTCTTTACCTACTAAATCAGTGTGTATAATTAAACTGGAGGCCAAAATATTTTTTCCAATGAGCGTTCAAGTGGTTATGGCACTGCGTTCATCATCGCCCTTTCTCGCTGATAATGAGCCTTTTTCTACCCACCGCCGTATTTAACTTGACAGGCTGCTATCCTTACAAATGTTTTTAGGAGATCAATAGGGGCAAATTAATCTTACTGGTACAGTATAATAAGTTTCAGAGAATTGCATGCCTTCAGAGCTGCCTGGCAATTATTCTTTTGATGTAATCACTACTAGAGACAAGATGGAGCCCTGCTAATCAAGATCGAGAGAAAGTGTATTCTATTAGCTTTCTTTAACCACCACATAAATAATAGGCAGCAAGCGCTCCAATTCTTCGGTCGAATAGAGTTCGCACTTACGCGCTATAATAATATACTGAGTCTGCCACAAAAAAAAGACTCAGACACTCTACTCGCTCTGGTGCAGTACTGTCTTAGTGTCATCCAGCCTGGCTTCATTGTTTTAGTCTCTCGGTTCCGTTTTATGTTTTTTTTTATTTTCTCACCTGCCTCGTGGCTCCAGCACTGTCTGGGTGGTAATTTGCAGTCTGGCTGCTTTGCCACCCTCTGCTTTCGAGTCCCCGCTGCCTGGCCTGCAAATCCGATGTGCTGTCTCAAACTAAAAGTAGCGCGCAAAGAAGACACTTTGATTCTGCGCCTTGTGTCTTCAAAATATGTGAAGATCTACAGCGCAGACTCGATTTCTCTGACCCCACCCAACCCTGTGAGGAGTTTGGAAAGGGTGGGATGAAAATGCTTTCTAGTCCCTGATTGACACGGAGCCCCTGGCGCTGCAGGGCTTGAACCTGAAGCGCCCGGGGCTAACTTCATATCCATGTCCTCAGGGGGTGGAGCTTAGCCTAGGAGGCAATGATTTTGCCGAGCTGATGATCTCACAGTCTTCAGGGCTGTGAGATCGTCCGCTCTGCAAATGCTTTTGGAGGCAGATGTCAAGTGACAGTCTGCGCAGAGTGCTGCAGCTCCCAGCTAGGGAGATAATTCCAATGCATTTTTTTAAAAGCAGCACGAACATTGCTTAACTTAAAGAAGCTTAAGCTTGGGGGGGAAAGTAAAGGGGGCGGAGCCCCAACGCCCAAGTCAACGGACCGCCCCTGCAGACAGTGCTGGAGCCACGAGGCAGGTGAGAAAATTTAAAAAACATAAAACGGAACCGAGAGACAAAAACAATGAAAGCCAGGCTGGATGACACTAAGACAGTACTGCACCAGAGCGAGTAGAGTGTCTGAGTCTTTTTTTTGTGGCAGACTCAGTATATTATTATAGTGCGTAAGTGCGAACTCTACTCGACCGAAGAACTGGAGCGCTTGCTGCCTATTATTTATGTGATGGTTAAAGAAAGCTAATGGAATACACTTTCTCTCGATCTTGAGTAGCAGGGCTCCATCTTGTCTCTAGTAGTGATTACATCAAAAGAATAATTGCCAGGCGGCTCTGAAGGCATGCAATTCTCTGAAACTTATTATACTGTACCAGTAAGATTAATTTGCCCCTATTGATCTCCTAAAAACATTTGTAAGGATAGCAGCCTGTCAAGTTAAATACGGCGGTGGGTAGAAAAAGGCTCATTATCAGAGAGAAAGGACGATGATGAACGCAGTGCCATAACCACTTGAACGCACATTGGAAAAAATATTTTGGCCTCCAGTTTAATTATACACACTGATTTAGTATGTAAGGAGAACTTTAGATGAAAGAAACGGAAGTACGCTAGTGAAATGAAAGAGGTCTCGTCCTGCTTTTGCATGTCGTCAGTGCCTCTCACGCTCATTTTGCCAGCGCATGTGGTTGGGTGGTGTTGTACCAGACTGATGGAATGAGAATACTGAATACCCCACTGGGGCGGAGGGGTGCGGACGCGGATTGGTCCCGCGACACCCTCAGAAATCCTTGATGACGGAGTTCAGATGAAGAATTAACACTGAAGAGGCCTGCGTTAAAGTAGATACAAGTACATACAAACCGTCTTGTGTTCATTTGACAAAGTGCTGTTAATTCTTTCAAAACGAAAACTGTGTTTACTATTACTTTCTCTTTCTGCAACTTTAGGGTAGTTTGTAATTTTAACTAGTGGCACTCTTGATGGGGTACAGCTGAAAGGAGGATGCCACAGCATTCCACTGTTTCTTTTAACACATACATACTCTCTACTGCATTCAAATGAGAGAAAACAGTTTCAGTTTCATCACGAAACCGAAACTGTGTCTACGTCACGTGGCTGAGGCTCTTATTTTTCTCAACCTCACCCCTTCCAGCCAGGACCGGAATTAATTAATTTATGACAGTCCTGTTTATGGCTCCGGATGCCACCAGCCTTTGAGTAAGGGGAGGGAGAGGGAAGACAGGAGGAGGAATCCTGAAATGCTTTTGGCGAAGTGCACAGTACTGATAGCAGGAAGTCTGCTGTCCTCGGCTCCCTCATGCCACATCTCACATATAAAGCAGCTGTGTTACTCTGTCCTAACTTATGATCTCCAAGCAAAGGGAAAATAGAAGCAAACGGTACTCCTGAAGTCGAACTCTGCAGCTGCTAGCGACCTTTAAGCTTGTCTTCCCCTATATTGGCAACTAAATACATACACCAGGCCGTCTTGAGTGCATCCACGTGTATTGCAAATATAATCACAGTGGCGGCTTGTGTCATTCATGCATAACAGTTTGGGCGCTGCCAAATTAAACAGGTTGATTATATTTAGATCAGAAACACATATATGTCCATCTTGTAATGCGTGCCTAAGTGAAAAAAAATACAGATTATGTTTGGAAATTCCTGAAATGAGCTTACTGCATGACGAATGTCCCCCACAGATGCATCAGCATTACCGCAGGATCTTCTGTTACAGAATATGAGGCCACGCCCAGTCATGTTAACACAGCCATACCCAGGCATCAGCTTTAGCAGCTATTTGAGTCTGCTCAAGCTGAATAAGCAGCCACCTATGTTGTTATATGACATCTCTTTTTTAATGTAATAACTGCACTTTCACAATTGCTTTATTATCCTTCCTGCTTTCTCAAATTTGCTTGAAAATGCCCCATTTGCCCACTCTTTTTTGAAAAATTTCTCGGGGGGAGAACCCCCCCGAACACTCCTTAGGTTGTTCGGACTCGCTCGCTACTCTCGCTCGCCGCAGTGCATTCCGACACAAATTTTCCGCCTCACCACTTTCAAATGTCACCAGCCGCCACTGGTGATTTACAGCATCACATAGGATGTAGATTTACTCATTTTCACCATTCACAAAGGTTTGCCAAGTTATTACTGGAACCCTTCCCCAGCCACAGTTACAAGATGCATTCCTGGAAAATGTTTGTGAATTATATTTTTGCACAGCCAAATTAAACACATTTTTTGCATGCAAAAGAATCGGGTGAATTTCAAATGCCTTTATTAACCTTTTTCGTTCTTCAACACAGTGAAAATATTTACCTTTGTGAAGAATTCATAAATCTCTACCACTTTTGTTGGTGTTCCTTTGCCAGTCGCAACCAGGAAAGGTATTAATACTCCCACTGGCAGGATTAAATCGACAACCTTTGACAAGGTGACAAAAGTGTCAGAGAGAAGTTTCTTTAACACCCTCAAACATATGTTTGTGAGTGTTTATAAACACATGGGGTCTTTGCACCCTGTGATGCACATTCAACGCCTCCTCAACACCTTTGTTTGTAGATTTACTAATACAAAAGTCTTTGGGTGAGTAAAACAATATATGTGAACAAAACGAACTACTGTGGATTAAAAACAAGGTTGAATGGGACTTAGAAGTAAGGCTATGTAAGTGTATTAGTCTGACTTGTGTGTAAACCAATATTGAGCCTTTTGAAGGGACAAATTTATGGCTACCTCTAGCTCTGAGGTGGCATGCCCCACCACCATCGTACCGCAAGGCCATGTGGTGTGGCGAATACTGCCACACGATGGGGGTTTTATGGGCATATGGCAGTGCTAGAGTCAAGGATGCTGCTGTCAAATGGTTGCAGCTATACCCACCTCTATGTTGCAGTTGGTGGAGAGTGAGCTATTTTTTGTACAACTTACAGAGAGGGCCAGACTGTAAACCAAAATCAGACCTGGCAATAATGCTGAAACCAGCCCCACTCACATCTTCTCCTCGTGCAATCTCCCTCTTTCCTTCCATCCATTCTCTCTCTCTCCCCTTCTGACCTCTCGCTCTTCTCCCTCTCTGATTGTGCTTTCTTTCTTTCTTTCTCCCTTCACACTCCCTTTTGCTTTCTTAACCCCCCAACCCCCCCCCCCCACACACACACACACCACCTTCCCTGCTGCAATTAAACTCGTGGAGCTGGGAAAAGTAACAGAGGCACCAGGTACAGTGCTGGACTTTCAAAACTGGCTTCCAGGTGCTACATCCCTCTGGGAAATGCCTGGTAGAACAAAAGGCCTACCTGGCTATGCATACAGATACCGCAATGATTAGATAGATTTGAATGGTTAAATGAGAGAAATTGTTGTTATACTTTTCCTATTACTTTTCCCCCAACACTTCACAACCTTCTATCTTCCCATCTCCTAAGTCTGCCCCATCTCCTAAGTCCCCCCCTTAGCCTGCTCACTACATCATCTCTTGGGACCGAGATTTACACAAATTTAACACAAGCAGCACTGAGGTAAAATCGGCAGAGCTACATAGTGTAAATGGAAGAAAAGAGCTCAGCACCATATTTACAGAGAGTCTACGCTTAATAAAATGGGTCTGATTCACAAAGGTAAACTCACACTTTTGTGTAAGTTCACGATTGTTTGCTATTCACAAAGGGATTTATGAGTAGTACCTTTACGAGTGCAGAGTCTCCACACACAAAAAGATAGGTCTTTGTATGTGCGGAGACTCCACACCCATGGAGATACTACACGTAAATCCCTTTGTGAATAGTAAACAATCGTAAACGTACACAAAAGTTCAAGTTTACCTTTGTGAATCAGGCCCAATGTTTCGCACGATTTTTAGCATTGACCTTTGGCGTGAAATCAAGCCTTTAGTTTCTTTGTGAAATTTGTACTTGCGGTGCAACCTCTAGTCCTGATTTCTATTCAGTGGCCAACATTCAAGGTAAGTTGCACAAAATGTGTCATTTTGTGGAAATTACACGTTCTGGATGGGAACATCATGCAATATTCCAGTTGCCCCTTTTCTTGCTCCAGGTTCTATTTGGTGCAAGGATGTCGCGCAAGGTCCGATCACGCTAATATAGTAGAACTGGCTCTGTGTGAAATTCCATGGGTGTCTGCGCTATTCCCACCACCTTATTTCCCAAATGCATAAATAGTAGAGAGTTGGAGTCCTGTGCCAAAAAGTCCATTTTGTGCTGTACTTGCATGCGAGTTTCTGACTCAAAATGTATTTTGATGAACGCTACCATCACGCGAGCTGCCATGCTTAATAATAGTAAATCAGGACCTTGGTTAGGTACACTGTAGTGAGGGTTGGGAAATCTCTGGCTCATACTACCACCACCCCCCCTCATTTTTACTGACCAAGCTACACCCCTGCCCACCCCCTCTTTTTTCCTTCAGTTTGGATTAATCTGATTTCCCTATGTCATTGTATGTTGTACTTGTATGTAAATCTTCAATACAATTTTTAAATAAAAATAAAACAGATGAAAATGGAATAGGTCAAATATTGAGAACAAGGAATTTCGTGCTATGATTTTTTAAGCTGTGCATGGCCCCTTTAAAACCACGCATTCCAGGGCAAGGACCCCTGCCAAAGCACAGCGCAGTGAGTATTAAGCCGATGCCAGGTAGACAATTAAAAGCTTTTTCTTTCACTGCTCTCTTTTCTGACATTCAAATAATGACTTTCAGCTTCAGATAAATGTAGCTGAAAGGTTACCTTCCATTTTTAAATAATTCTCTCTAAGCATGCCAGATAACCGGTGCATTTCCAAGACAAAAAGCTATATGAATTCAAAAAGAAATTCCAAGTATGAAGGATTGTGATCTTCCAGGGGAAGCTGACAGGAGAACGCCACTGAAAACCGTTAAGTGATGGAGTGAGCAATGCAGGCCTACCGTGGCTCATTAGAGTGTTTGTACAAGTGCTCCCTAATCAGCATATAATTAAAACCAAAACATTACACGGAGACATTTCCTGCGCTCTTTCCCTTTCCCCTGCTTAAATGTTAGATTTGGCGTCAAATTGCACAAATTGAAAACACACCTAATATCCGTGCGTCAATGCCTTCTAACGCTCACCCTTTCATTGGACTGAGCGCTTTTCCAATATCTGTCACTCCGGCGGCCTGTGGTTCTTTGCCATTCTCCCGCCAGCTGGCATTAGAGTGCCAGATTGCCGCAGCAGATGACGGTGCGTGAGCAGAATGCACATTGTTTAAAATAACAAATTGACTTTGTGCTCGTCGTCGCTCGAGCGCTCCTCAGAACTGCAGATCTTCTGTGAAAAAAATCCCCTAAAGCGGCCATTGCTGATCAAAGGAAGGCACTCTCTCCATCCCATGCAATGAGGACGAATAGATTTTCAGAATCCGTGCCAAGTGCCAGTGACTGCGAAAATCAAACAGATAATGGAAGAAACTTGTTCCTTTAAACCCGTATGGCTTTGGTGCAGCAATCTGACCCTTGTTCTCCGCTTACTAAATATTGTATATAACATCAATTTTGAAAAAGTTGCAATTTTCTTTATAGCTTTAGTTTATTTTATGCATTTAATATTACGCAGCACAGACCAGCATGGAGTGTGAGGTCTGCTTGAAGCATGTAGTGTGAGATCTGGTTGAAACCACAACACTGAATGGGAAGATGTAGCAGTCACAGTAGTAGATAGTAGAGTTATGTTTGTTTTTTTAAACTATTTTGTATACCTTTGCTGCAGTGAAGCAAAGAGGTTTTGCGTCCGTTCAGCGTGCAGAGTAAGTGGAATGTTAGGAGCTCCTTACCAAAATTTGCAGTGGGACATCTGTTTACATAATGGCAATGCCTTGGATAGGCACGCCAGTGTGACTATAAGTAAGTGGGGTATGTACATTAAATAGAAAAACAAAGTTAATAAAACCAATTTCCGAGAACCCAAATATTAGAAAACCTTTTTGATGGAAAAATAAATGAAAAGAAAACGAGTTTGGTCGAAAATTATACAGAAAGGGAGTTAAAACAATAATGTCCATGCACTAAAAAAGGTCGATTTTTTTAAATTTGTGGCTAATACAGTGAATCCTGATTATAATGTATAGTCTTAGTATTGAAGCAGAAATAAGAGGTAGGAAGAGAAGCCTAGAGATAGGCAGGGAAGGAGTAGGAATGAGGATACAAAATAGTGGCTTTCACAAAATAAGGCAAAAGAGGAGGAGGTTGGGGTTGGGACGAAATAAACTAATTTTAAAAATAAGGAGGAGGTTTAAGAGTGTCCCCACAAAAATAAAAAAATAAAAACAGGAGGGGTGGGATGAAGGTGGAGGATGAAGGAAGAAGACAACAATTGGGAGAAAAGAGGTAGCAGAAAGATGGAAAGATGAGGGTTCACAGGCTTACTCCCTCCTCCTCCTCAAAATAGCAATTTTGAAAACGTGAATGTTCTCCAGTCACAAGACATGGGACGTGCCTATAATCAATAAGGATGTAATACAGGGTAGCAGGACAAAAGCATGCACCGATAGTTTTGTGTGCATTTGGTATTGATTGTAGCGAGGTCATGCCAGAAAAGATCCTGAACCGGAAATTGGAAAGATAATATATATGTTCTGTGGTGAGAAGTCCCTAAGGACGAGACCTGAACCTTGGTTCTGGTGAGATTATCCAATGAGAGGACCTGTGATAAGCCTGCATTGGACCTTTCTATGGCATATAACCACATGACTATCATTTGGCAGTACAGGTTTACGCTCAATGTTCTGGATCGCCACGACTGAAAGGCTGATGCAGTATAGAGAAAACAAACTTCATGCCTCTTTTTTGGGAGTGAAGATAACCTGTTTTAAGCTCTGAAAAAGGTGGTGTAAATCAATATATTCACCGTGACCCTAGAGCTTCAAAAGAAAGAATAACTGTCTCTTTGTTGGGTCACAAAGGATTAGATTTTGTGTCTGTCTCCCCGAGGCAGTTTGAGTTTGAATGAATGATGTGTGTAATTGTGTGGGGTGAATAGGGTTTGTGATGATGAAGTAATGTTTTCAATAGGTTTTTTGATTGCTGTAAGAAACACAGGATGAAGTTAGTGTTACTATGTAACCATGTACTCAATATGATGAATTTTATGATATTGTGTCATAAGGCACTTAGCACTTTGCACTTTGTATAGGGATTTGATAGGGCTTTGATCATAAGATATAACATTATACAACCTGAATAAATATACTTAGAATAATGTGAAGTGTGTAAAGACATACAGGTTGAGCAGGAACCCTTTTAAGTTGACAAGACATGGGACAGTGAGTAAGAGAACCACTTTTCACGAATTTTGAGGTTTAAGCTTTTTAGAAGGCAGCATGCAATTTAACCTTGAAAATTCTGATTAAATGAGAGTTATGGCCTGAAAGGTGACCAAGATGGCTGCAAAATATAGGAGTTCCCAGCTACAGGAGCCTAATCCACTTGCGTCCTGTAGGACTCTGTATGGGGCAAGGGAACTAGATTACCCTCTGCATCACCCAGGTGCTTGAATTATGGATCATGGAATAGGGCCTCTGGCACTTAACTGGAGACCTGGATGCCAGGATAACACACAAAGAAACTGAGTGGTGAGCGGGGATCCTGAGGGGCACCAGAATCTCTAGAGGGGCTGAATGATTGAGGATTAAAGTATTAAGAGTCCGTTGGTGCCTAAGCAAACGGACAATCTCTGCTAGGCAGCAGTGATCCCTGACCTTACGCTCCTATATATGTCCTTTCTCTGCATAAATGAAAAACTAAACTGGGACGCTAAAAAGGCTGGGGAGTTGGCCGGACATCTGGAAAGACACTGGTGCCCCTGACGGGGTTGCAAATCAGAATGGACAGTCAACTTGAGTGATGGTTCTATAGCCCTTGCCAAGCGGTCTACAATGAAGAGATTGTGCCACAAATAAAACATTGCTTTCAGAGTGATACTCTTCCACACCCCTGACCTCCGAGACATGTGGTTAAGAGCCTACTTTGATAAGCCAATAAGAGGGCATGAGCAGTGGATAAACTGCGGGAGTCGTAGAAAGGCGAGTGGGGGATCCCATGCGGGTAGCATTGCTCCGTACTCTGGCCCACATAATTTGCCTGTCTTCTTTAAAGAGGTGGGATATGGAAACTGTAAACAGGAGTATAGAACCTGGTAGGCCTGCCATCCTTGCTGTGGTTTTCCTCTAATTTGTTGCCTTCAATCCTCCTGTTTTTGCTGACTTCTTTTTTGCTGACCTTAGGACTCTGCACACTTTACCACTGCTAACCAGTGCTAAAGTGCTTATGCTCTCTCCCTAAAACATGCTAACATTTTGGCTTACACCCAATTGTCCCATTTAATTTACTTGTAAGTCACTAGTAAAGTGGTACTACATGTACTCAGGGCCTGTAAATGAAATGCTGCTAATGGGCATGCAGCATTTATTGTGCAACCCACTGAAGTAGGCTTGTAAACATGTCTCAGGCCTGTCATTGCAGCCTGTGTGTGCAGTTTTAACTGCCATTTCAAACTGCCCAAAGAAACTTTGTCAGACCTAAACCTTCCTTTTTAATACATATAAACAGGGCCACTGAAATATGCGGCAAGAGTGGGCCAAATTATGTGGCAGTATTGAGTAAATTATGCAGCAAGACAAGGCAAATTATGCATCATAATGTGCCACATATTGTAATAGTATTACTTAATTATTTCGTCATTTTTAAACTTGGTAACACTGTCTGAGCACCAGCTGCATCTCATTCATACCATTTTAATACACAAACATAGCAATAAGCAACAAAAAGGTGACAAGTCAAGCTTTGCAAATGGCCTTTCACTGCGCGCCAACACGTGTCACTGCATTTTTAGCAACCTTTGAACCGTTTGAGCCAGAAACAATTTTTTTTCTGTTAGAATCTGCAGATTATGCGGAAGATGATGGATTATGTGACAAATGCGGCAGATCTATAACTATGCGAAAATCATCTTGGCTCTACAATCACATTATTCCAGTGGCCCTGCATATAAGTCATCCCTAGGGTATGCCCACAACAGCCGGTAGGGCATGGTACAGTGTATATAAAAAGTTGGGCATGTACTTTTAAGTTTTACATTTCCTGGTAGTGTAAAAACCCTTAAACTTGTTTTTCACTACTGCAAGGTCTACCTCTCCGATAGGATATTATTGAGTTACCTTATTACATTTAATAAGTGCTAACTTTCTTTTGGGAGCAGATAGGAATGTTGAGTTTGGTGTCTAAAGAACTGTAATTTAAAACCCTCTTTAATGGTAAAGTCAGATTTCAAGTCAGAATTCTGAAAATGCCTCTTTTAGAATGATGGCATTTTCTTTTCCTAAACATTCTTTGCCTGCAGCGTGTATCCTGAGTCACATGACTAGGTGTAGCTGGCAGTTGGTCTTTGTGTATTGCTCCCAGACAGTACCACAAAGGGGGAACAGGTGTTGGCAGGATGGGCCATCTTTGACTTTTTATTTTTAATTTTTTTTTATTAACAGTTGGCAAAACCAAATCAGTTAACAATGACCAATATGCATTAGCAATGTACATACAATTACAAGGATGGTAATTGACAGTATAGCTTATGAAACGCCAAGATGCCACATCAGGTACAAATCCATGTATAGAGGCTGAAAGCAGCAGGCCCACGCCTTTGTCTACCAGAGCCTTCAAGCACATTGTACACCCCTTGCACTGATAGCTGCACAGAGATGCTGGCTAAGCAACAACATCACCAACCAATTTTACAGTGAATTAGGGCAGGGTGTGCCATTGGGTGCAACTTGTGAGGTAGTGTTGTGCTCATTGTCGATAATTTGGGTTGTATCTGTACGAAGGAGAAAGGAGGTGAAAGGCTCCCAGATATCTCGGGGACGGGCATTCGGAGTCATCAAGTCCCAATATGTCGAAAGTTGTTCGTGGCAATAAACTCTGTCCTTGACCCAATCTTTAAGTTTAGGGGGCCGCGACCTACCCCAGTGAATGGCAATTCTGCTCTTCGTAAGGAGGAGTATCAGGGTGACCAGCTTATGGAACGCACTTGGCACCTTCTTCATATAGCCCAACAGACCAGTAAGAGGGGAGAGGGGAATAACCACACCAATGATCGCAGCTATTGTACGAAAGACCTCGGTCCAAAACGCTGCGACTGCCAGGCAGTGCCATGCCAAATGCATCAAATCTGAGTGAGGCGCATTACAGCGCTGGCTGTCAGAGTCAGGAGAGAGGCTCATCCTCTGCAGCTGTGTCCGAGTGCAATAAAGTCGGTGGAGAAACTTGAAATGAATGAGACGGAGATGGTAGTTCGGGGATAACATTTCAAGTAAGGAGCAACAGTAGGACCATTGAGCATCCGTCAAGGGGGTGGCGAGGTCTGCACTCCATGCTTCTCGCACCTTTGGGATACGTGTAGGGGCCGATTGTTGTGTAAGACAATAGAGGTGTGTTATTAACTTTCGTGGCGACGGTGTCGTGTATATGTGTACCTGCGCCATGAGCAATTGCAGGGGGACAGGGAAGTTGTCGTGCAGCGCACAGCATGTGGCACGCAGCTGGAAGTATAGGAACGTGTCAAGCAAAGTTACCGTAATTGAGTCAGTAGATTTCGGAGGAACCAGAAAGTGGTCGCCGGGATGGAGATCAGCAAATAAGTGAATGCCAAGTTTGTCTGCACGGACAATAGCACCCCTGTCATGCAGGGGTGGCAATAGCGGATGGTTGGCCACAGGGACCGAGGGGGCATATAGATGTGGACAACCTGCGCGCTTCCTGAGCCCAGCCCAGGCCCAACGAACACGATGCACTGTGTCAATCTCGGCCCTAGGTGGTTTCTAAGAGAGGAAAAGGGCTGTGGAGAGCGGCCACGGGGAGGCTCTGTCTAATTCGACTGCAACATGAGGCTGGAATGGCGTGGGGTGAATCCAGTAATGTAAAAAGTGGGCCTGAGCACACAACACATACAGCTGCAGATCCGGGGCTACCAGCCCACCTTGCGATTGTGGCAAAGTGAGCAGTTCATAAGAGGTGCGGGGTTGGTGGCCCGCCCATACCAGTGATATCACGTTTGACCGCAGGCGTTCGAAAAAACTGGAGGTAAGGGGAATTGGGACATTGCCGAATAAATAGAGAAACTTGGTTAACACAATCATTTTCGCGATGGCAATGTGGCCTGCCATTAATAAAGGTAGTCTTGATCATGCAGCACTCTAGCCAGTCCATGGCCTGGCCGTAGTTGGTCTGCCAGAGCTCTTCCGGGTCTCTACTGATCTACTGATCTCGATGCCTAAGTATTTAATTGAGCTGGAGGCCCATTGCAGTGGGTATTCAGTAGAAAAGGGAGTGGTTGTATAGGTTAAAGGAAACAGCACAGATTTAGACCAGTTCACCTGGACACCTGAGTGGCCGCCAAATCTTATGACCTCTCGGACTAGTGGTGCTAAGTTGGCCTAGGGGTCCTTCATATAGAGGGTTATGTTGTCTGCGTATAAAGAGACAAGGAGGCCCTGAGATGTGAAGCCCAGGCCTCTGTCCGCATGATGTTGGCGAAGGCGTGCTGCTAGGGGTTCCATCATGATGGCGAATAACTAAGGGGATAACAGGCATCCCTGTCTAGTGCCCCTCGTGACTGGGAATGGGTCCGAGATGAGCCCATTAAGGCGAACACGTGCGGTGGGTAGGGTGTATAGGAACTGAATCTGCATTACGAATCGAGTGCCGAGTCCCAGCCTCCGCAGCAATGGAAAGAGATATGCCCACTCTAGTGTGTCAAACGCTTTTGTAGCGTCTAGTAGGGCAGCAGCAGCAGGAAACTGTGGATGCAGGTAATGTAGTACCTCAAAGAGAGTGCGCAAGTTGTGGGAAGTTGATCTGCCGGGAATAAAGCCGTATTGGTAAGGGCGCACCATTACTGGCAGTAGCAATTGCCGTCGGTTTGCTAATACCTTAGCGTAAATTTTATTGTCCGTGTTTATTAAGAACAAGGGGCGATACAAGTCGCATTGGTTCGCTGGTTTGTCAGGTTTAAGGAGAGTGATTATCATGGCCTCATGGAGGGATGGGGGAAGATGCCCAGATGTCAGGGCATCTTGATACATGTCCAGGAGTTTGAGGGCTAAAATCTGTGAATACTCCTTGTAGAAGGCTGCAGGCAGCTCACCAAGGCCAGGGGCCTTGTCGAGAGGAAGGTTCGATATTGCCTGAGAAATTTCTTCAATGGTAATGGGGGGAGTCTAGAAATTCCTGCTGAGCATCTGATAGACAGACCAGTTGTATCGAGTCGAGATATGCCTGGAGACAGGTGGTATCCGCTATCGGAGCAGTAGAGTATAGACAGGCAAAAAAAGTTGCCATTGTGTTGAGTAAATTGGTAGGAGAGCCGCCTTCAAAGTCTAGAAGCCAAAAAATGTGGGCCGATGCGTGTGGAGCATACGAGCCAAGGTTCTGCTGGAGCGGTCGCCTTCGCCATAACTGCGAGCATAGGACTCTTTACCCAGATACGAGTCTCAGGCAAAGCTTCGTCCTGGTACTCAGACAATTTATGCTGGATACCAACCGTGGTGACTGGATTAGTGGAGTGATAGAAGGCTGATTCCAATGCTGAGATTTCAGCCTCTAATCTAGCTAGCGTGCCACGGATGTCCCTGAGGATACCATGCTGTTTTGAGATGCACATGCCCGCTTTAAACGCGTCCCATAGAACTGAAGGCGAGTCTACTGAGTTGGTGTTCAGCTTAAAATATTCCAATATGGCCGTTTGGATCTCCTCCTTAAACACAGCGTCGCAAAGTTCGCCCGGGGGTAGACGCCAGGAAAAAGCGTGAGGGAGAGAAAGGGGCAGTTGAATAGTTAACTGCACTGGGGCGGGGTCGGAAAGGGTGTGAGGTAAGTGAGTGATGGATGATGCCCATAGTAGTACGTCTCTGGTTGTTAACCAGTAGTTGATTCTGGACCATGCCCTGTGATGTGACGAAAAGCAGGTGCCTTCGCGTGCCTCATGATGTGTAATTAGCCAGATGTCAGAGAGGTGATTGTCAGATATCAGTGTGTGGAGGGTTTGGGCCGCGTGAGGGTGGGTGAGTGAGTCATCTAGTGGGACATTCATGTCACCCCCCCAAAGCACTGTTCGGGAGCCCGTGTCTGCGATTAGATGCCATATCTTGGCAAAGAATTCAGGGTTGTCCGAATTAGGCCCATACATAGCAGCTAGCGTAATGCGATGATTATGTAGTGTACCAACCAGAATGACATAGCGACCCTCCTTGTCGCAGATATAGCGGGATGTCACCCAAGCGAGACCCTTCCGTATATGGATACTAACCCCCTGGCATAGTTAGAATATGTCGAGGAGTATTTCGCCCCCCAACCTCCGTCCAAGTGACCCTGGGAGAGGGGATTTGGCCAAGTGAGTTTCCTGGAGAAGACAAATATCGATTTTGTGTCTGTTTAGGTAGGCGTGGATCAATCGGGACTTCCGGCCATCATTCAGTCCACGCATGTTCCAAATTAGGCAAGTGACCATGGACATCTTATTACAGGCTTAGACAAAAACAGAGGATCATGAATCAAGTGGCGGCGAGGGCAGTGAAGGGATGTATAGCATCAATACCAGACATGTATGAACAATTCATAACATGCAGGCCATGCACAGTATGTAGCCAAAAACTTTTTTAACTGCCCCACCCCAAACCCTATCTAGGAACATGCTTACTCTAGCCCACCCCCCTCCCACACCAACCACCCAACTAGGTTGTGTTAACCCACCCCCTACCATTAAAGAAATGGGAGTCATCCTGTGGGGCAGTGGGAACACCAAGCTAAATACCCACCATAGAAGGCTGGGTGGCTGAGCGTTGAGTGTCATCTGGGCCTCCCATCCAAGAGGTTCCTGCCCAGGAAGCATGCAAATACAAGCTGGTATAATCAGACATAAACGAGGAAAGAGCAGCCCAATGTCCCAACAGCTAGGAGAAGGTTAGCATGCCCAAAGTCCTGCTAAAATCTAAAGCGAGAGCAATAATATGCAGCAACTAGCAAGAACAGCAAGCGAGTTTCAAGGAATCAGTCATTGTCACTTAGCTGTGCCCCAGCTGACGAGCGGGGTGAGGCTGCCGGCGAGCAAGTAGACTTGGCTTTTTGTTTGGCAAATTTCAGAGCCTGTTTTGCATCTGTGAAGTACTGTGTCTTGCGTGACCTCGAGCTTTGCCGGGTACAAGAGGGCGTATTGCATGCCCATCTGCTGCAGCAGGCACTTGACTGGCAGAAAATCACAACGGGCAGCTTGGACGGCCATGGTGAAGTCAGGGTAAAAGGAGATCCATTTGCCCTGATGTTGGAGTTTGCCTTTCTCTCGTGCCATTCTAAGGATCGAGTCTCTATCCCTGTAGTTCAACAGGTGAGCTATGATGGGGCGAAGGGCTGCCCCCACCAGAGGTCTGAGCCCAAGCAACCAGTGAGCCCTTTCAATGACGAATGCAGAGGATAATTTAGCACTAAAAAGGTCTTTAAGCAAGTTTTCCACATAGTCCTCCATTTTGGATATCACAGTGGTCTCGGGCACGCCCACGATGCGGATATTATTGCGCCTTGAACTCGCCTCGAGGACTTCATTTTTGGCCTTTACCAGCACTTTGCTCAAGTGCAGGAGCTGTTCTCTAGTCTCGACTTGGCTGTCATCGGCATCGGAGACATGGGCTTCCAGCTGGTTGAGTCTGGTGTTGTGCGTGTCAACTCGTTTTTTGACATGGTGTAGGCACGATGTGAGCAAATCTAGTTTGGAATCGATTGCCTTCAGGCTGGACTTGACCTCCATGAGGATCTCCTTTAGGCCTGCATCATGGCTCTCCGAGTCTTCCTCCAGTGATGGGCCTGTCACATCATCCTCAGCGCAGTCAGGTTGTCTGGAGGCGTGCCGCCACTCAAATGAGAACTTGGATTGCTTGACATCGTGCTTGCCCATGGTGCGCTGTTGTCTGAAGGACAGTATAGCGTAGGGGTAGGATTGAAGTGGGAGGTCAGTTGGGCTATAAGTCCCACTCGGGGACGCCGCCCGGGCTCTGGCCGTGTAGGGAGATATCGCACTGTGCACGGCGAAGGGCTGGTTTATACGGCATATATGTCACCCTCTGTGGGATCCGGTGATGTCAAGGAGATGCAGGAGAAGCAAGATCACGTCTTGGCTACAAAGGAAGGTGATGTACAGGCAAGCAGGACCTGGCTTGGCAGTTCGGGCTGGACTGTTCCCATGAGGCACAGGGTCAAGACTGATTTGCATATGGCCAGGTCTAAACTGGGGTGGCATGGTGAGCAAAAGAATGATGGATTTAATCCAGATCTCTTGACTGGGGGTGAATGTTTTGATTTGTTCTGCATTCCGTCCATCAATTGTGTGTCTTTTGCTTCCTCGCCCTAAGTGCGCCGGGTATGCCCAGACGTGGGTCCCGGGCTCACTGTGCCACTGGAATCAAGCTATCCTGGCTGATGAGGGTGAAACCCCGAAACCGGTCCTAGGATGCTTGTTTCCGGTCCAGGGAGGACCTGGCTTGGCAGTTCGGGCTGGACTGTTCCCATGAGGCACAGGGTCAAGACTGATTTGCATATGGCCAGGTCTAAACTGGGGTGGCATGGTGAGCAAAAGAATGATGGATTTAACCCAGATCTCTTGACTGGGGGTGAATGTTTTGATTTTGTTCTGCATTCCGTCCATCAATTGTGTGTCTCTTGCTTCCTCGCCCTAAGTGCGCCGGGTATGCCCAGACGTGGGTCCCGGGCTCACTGTGCCACTGGAATCAAGCTATCCTGGCTGATGAGGGGTGAAACCCCGAAACCGGTCCTAGGATGCTTGTTTCCGGTCCAGGGAGGACCTGGCTTGGCAGTTCGGGCTGGCCTGTTCCCATGAGGCACAGGGTCAAGACTGATTTGCATATGGCCAGGTCTAAACTGGGGTGGCATGGTGAGCAAAAGAATGATGGATTTAACCCAGATCTCTTGACTGGGGGTGAATGTTTTGATTTGTTCTGCATTCTGCCCATCAATTGTGTGTCTTTTGCTTCCTCGCCCTAAGTGCGCCGGGTATGCCCAGACGTGGGTCCCGGGCTCACTGTGCCACTGGAATCAAGCTATCCTGGCTGATGAGGGGTGAAACCCCGAAACCGGTCCTAGGATGCTTGTTTCCGGTCCAGGGAGGACCTGGCTTGGCAGTTCGGGCTGGACTGTTCCCATGAGGCACAGGGTCAAGACTGATTTGCATATGGCCAGGTCTAAACTGGGGTGGCATGGTGAGCAAAAGAATGATGGATTTAACCCAGATCTCTTGACTGGGGGTGAATGTTTTGATTTGTTCTGCATTCCGTCCATCAATTGTGTGTCTTTTGCTTCCTCGCCCTAAGTGCGCCGGGTATGCCCAGACATGGTTCCCGGGCTCACTGTGCCACTGGAATCAAGCTATCCTGGCTGATGAAGGGTGAAACACCGAAACCGGTCATAGGATGCTTGTTTCCGGTCCAGGGAGGACCTGGCTTGGCAGTTCGGGCTGGACTGTTCCCATGAGGCACAGGGTCAAGACTGATTTGCATGTGGCCAGTTCTAAACTGGGGTGGCATGGTGAGCAAAAGAATGATGGATTTAACCCAGATCTCTTGACTGGGGGTGAATGTTTTGATTTGTTCTGCATTCCGTCCATCAATTGTGTGTCTTTTGCTTCCTCGCCCTAAGTGCGCCGGGTATGCCCAGACGTGGGTCCCGGGCTCACTGTGCCACTGGAATCAAGCTATCCTGGCTGATGAGGGGTGAAACCCCGAAACCGGTCCTAGGATGCTTGTTTCCGGTCCAGGGAGGACCTGGCTTTGCAGTTCGGGCTGGACTGTTCCCATGAGGCACAGGATCAAGACTGATTTGCATATGGCCAGGTCTAAACTGGGGTGGCATGGTGAGCAAAAGAATGATGGATTTAACCCAGATCTCTTGACTGGGGGTGAATGTTTTGATTTGTTCTGCATTCCGTCCATCAATTGTGTGTCTTTTGTTTGACAGGAAGGACAGGCCAGTGGGGAGAGATCCAACAGAGCCCCACTCTTATGCAGTTGGGTGCTAGTGTAGGGCGCGCTGTTCCAGACCCCAGAGATGGCAGAGGGACAGACAGCACCAAGGTGTATCTGGAATAACGGGCGCACCAATGTCCACTGTGCCAGCCTGTGCCGCTCTCCCCTGCAGCAAGCTTTATGCACCCCTGCCGAGTGCCAAAAGGAAGAGGAGCAGCAGGCCGCGCGCCTCCTGCTTTCACGCCAATCCATCAGGGGATTGGCCCACATGGCCCAGCCAAAGGTCCGCTGCACCTACAATTGGCAGGGGGCTCAGACCAAGGGGAGAGCGCACCGATGAAGCTCCACAGTGCAGGGAACAGGCCAAGGGGGCAGCATAGGTCAGCGCACTCAGCCCACGCAAGCCCGACCGGCGCAGTCATCAGATCATGTACCGCCGGGCACGGCACCAGTACTCGCCCGGCCCAGCCGCCAGTAGCTGCAACACCTCACCGGACGTGACTCTTGGACCGGGAGAGCACAGAAGCAGGTCTAGGTCGGTCAGCAGCACTCTGCCTCGCACGCCGCAGCCGAGGGAGCGGCGGATGGCCCAGCCGCGAGAGCTGCCGCCACAGCACAGGCCCCAGCCGCAACCCAGAGAGGCCGCAGCACTCCTGCACAGCCGGATTTTGACCACCTTGGAGTCCCACTTGAGCCACAGGGACCGGGAGGGCAGCTGCAGGGTACAGTCTGAACAGTGTTGTGCCCCTGAGAGGCACCAGGGTGTACGGATGAATGCAGATTACTGGCTCAGCCGGCAGAGCTCGTCTACAGCGCGGCCATCTTGCTACTCCGTGAGACCATGCCCCACATGGGCCGTCTCAGACTTAATAGGGGGGAGGGGGTGGAGCTGTCACCTACCACACTTGCACATCACAAAGACTCTGCCTGAACACACTTACAAAGGGTTTGGCACTGGTCTTTTGTGACCCCAGCCAAGCTGGAGCCAGGGCAAGGACGCTGGAAATTCCAAGCCCCTCTGGAGTGGAAGACTCTTGAAATGTCTCCTACTTCAAAGTGGGCAGCAGGTATAAATATGGGCTGTCAGACCCAACTCTTCAGTATACCTCCTGACCTGTGAAAGACTCGGAAGAACTGCTGTCCTGCTGTGCAAGAAGGACTGCTACTCTGCTGCTCTGCATCCTGAGTGAGAAGGACTGGACCTGCATCTTGAAACCCAGGACCACCAGAGCAACTCAAAGGGCTAGTTAGCTTGCCTCCCGATAAGAGACTCACGGACAAAAAAGGCTCCAACTACCTTGAACCCAGCACCTGGACTCTGCCTGCTGTGAGGCTTGCCCCCAAGTGGTGCAACCCCAGCCTTGGACCCATTGAGGTGGGCCAGATGGTGTTCTGCCGGACCAGATGTGGTCGTAGCACAATGCATGACCTCCCAACCTTACATCGAAATCACAGCAGAGAGATGCACCCCGACACTAGACCCTGCAGCTCCTTGGAACCACCTCTGTGTGACTCATCCTCGAAGCAGGACTTCGCATTGCAACCCCGCAGCTCCTCGGAACCGCCTCTAGACAATGCATCCTTGGCGCAGGACCTCTTACTGCTGCCCCACAGCTCCTCAGAACCGCTGCTATGCAATGCATCCCCGACACAGCACCCTTCGGCTGCCACTGCGTGACACATCCTCTATGCGAAACCTCGCAATGCTCAGCAACCCAGATTTAAGGTACTTCATTCAGCAGACATACCTTGGAGCCAGTGTCCAGCTTGTGCTCCATCACAGTAGGCCTGTACTTGTGACTTTGTTCCGGTCCGGTGCACTTAAATCTTTAAAATTGCATATCTCTGGTTCACCTGATTGGATTTTTCTGATTGTGGTCTCAAATAATTTATTATATTTTACTCTATATTTCTAAATTGGTGTGGGAATTTTTTTGTGTTGTGTTTCACAATATTACTGTTGGCGTGCTGCATAAATACGTTGCACATTGCTTTTGTGCCAAGCAACCAGAGGGTTAAGCACAGGTTAATTTGGGGTTTGCTTTAGTTTCTCGCTTACAAGAACTGTGGTTGTTGCTTGAGTAGGGTTTCACCCCCTTTGACCAGTTACCCAATTTCCTACACTACCTTTGAAAGAGAGAGTGGTAGGTGGTGGTGTCTCCCCTCCCCCCTCCGAAAATGTGTTGAAAGTTTGCCTTGCAACATATGAAGGTGACAGAACTGTTCGCAACACATTAATGGCAACAAAGGAGGGGATGGTCTGTGGCTGGTAAATGGCGAGGTCCCTGGGGTTGAATGCATGGCAGGCAAGAGCACAGAACTCTTTGTGGAAAACTTGATTCTGCACAAATTAAAACCAAAAAGGCTCTCTATGTTCTTCTCAATGGAGCGTGCACTCAAGGTTCTAAGGCCACCCCGCGTGAGACTCCTGAAGACTGCAATTGCAGCAGATGCCCGAACTGAGGACCGAAAATGCAACTGTCCTCCTACTAGTAAAAATGACTGGAATTCACAGGCAAAGCAAGGCAAGACAGAAACTATGGGCATTTAACTGGATTCTAACTCCTGACATTGCCAGAGATACACACACACGCAATTCAGAGCCCTGCGAACTCCTGGAACAATAGATATCCTAGCAAACTCTTGAACCACTCATGCATTTAATCAGCTTACTAGCTATTAGGACCACTCAGCCTCCACTTAATAATCCTGGATCATGTCCTGATAAACACCCTACGAAGCGTACTCAAGGATCAAAATGCAATGCACCATCTGACACACACACGACGACTCAAAACCTTAGTATATAGAACCGTGAGAGCAAAAAAGGCCATTTATTAATGACTTTGAGTGTCCAAACGGCTGTTTGCATTATGATGGGTCCCCTGATTGCACTCAGTCATCAGCCATTACTTGCATATTTGCTATCATTGTGTCACCAGGTTCTATATCCTGCAGTATCCGTGAATAACATACAAATACTTCACTTTGTGTGATTCACACTCGCATTGTATTTTCAACGTGAAAGATTGTGATGTCAATGTAGCAGTATGCATATTTATACAGAGTGATCATTTTTAAAATACGACGAGGCAAAAATATTATAGATGATGTTCGAATCATAAAGACATGAGAAGCACAGTGTTGTGTTAGGTGTTCCCTGAAAAGTCCCAAATTCGTCTTTCTGATAGAACCATGATTAATTGATGGTTCCTAAAAAAACACAACTTTTAATTCATGGCAAATAATGGTTCTTTTTGTAGTAGTTGCAATCCCCTTGTGCCTGTAGCTCCTTCTTGATCAATGCCAGCCCTCTTCTTTCATTTTAGAGAAAGACATGCCATTCGTAAGGCAAATGGGAAAGATGGGCCACTGGAGGTCGAGGGCACAGGGATCCTGATGTCTCAGAATTTCAGGCAGTGCCGCAGCAGTGAACCACCTTTGAATCAGTGAAGTGGGAACTCCAGAGAAAGTAAATTAAATAAATGATGTTCTTTTTGGCATGCCTAAGAGCCGTAGCTGAAAGGAAAATATGGGAAATATTGCAGGAAGAGTGTGAATGTATATAATGATGGACGGTAACACGCAGGAGAACACTAAAAAGTGGCCAATCAGCCCTCGAGGATATAGGGGGAAAAGAGGGAGAAAAATTCCCACTCAAGATCACTCAAATATGCCCATAAGATGATGATTGCTAGAAGGAATGTCGCCAGAATGTTGAGTAGTCGTTTCCCACCACAATTGGAGGTTTGGCAGAGCAATAGAGATTGGTGTATGTTGACTGAAAAGGTAATATGTAAGAGGAAGGGTTGCCCCTGAAAAGTTAACATTTGGGGTAAAGGGCATGAGATTCATGACTTGGAGTAACTGTTTATATTGGCAAACAAATGGGTGTAGCCTCTGTAACTGCATGTGGCATTGGGTGACTTGCATGTTTAAGTATAATGTAAGTGTAGGAGAACCTGTTAGAGACTGAGAGCATGATTTATGTTAATCTGGGTCCAGGTTTACTAAGCCTTTGCATTGTCCTTGCGTCACGCAAGGCGACGCAAGCCAACGCAAAGGCTTAAGTAAGAATTACAACCTTTGTAAAGAAATGTAACACAATGCCTGCGCTGCATTGCTTTACATTTCGTGGTGGTAGGGGTCCATCAGTGCAGCATGGGTGAACGTCCCTGTGCCTCCACCTATGGAATTTGAAGCAGTCCCAGATTTACTGAAATCAGTAAAGCTGGGGTTGCATAAAAATGGTACGCCACCCCGATCATGGCTTAAAGAAACTAAATATGTTTATTTTGCCTCGTTACGTCCTCTTTCTATGCGGAATGCATCACACATAGAAAGAGGAAACTGCCTCCTAGGATTTATTTTCATGTTTAATAAGCTTTATTAAGTAAGTGACAATTACATAAGAATAGGCCATACAAAAACAAAATATCCATAGTATAATAAAAATATGAACAGACGGAAAAGCAGAATAGAAAGCTGTTTACATTTTAGTAATAATAAAGGGGAAAAAAGGGCGGGAAGGGAAGAAAGGAAAAGAGGGGGTATATAATACAATTCTATAATTGAAGATCATGAGAGTAAATTATAGACTTATTAAACCTAATCAACTTATTAAGCATATTATACATATTAAACTTATCCAAGAGGCAGGTAAATATTCAAAACATAAGGAATGCAATAAATGAAAGGGGGAAAAAGATAGTGATGTGGAGAAAAGCAATGATCTATGGAGGCTGGAAATTCTCAGAACGGTTACGTGATACATGGATTGAAATCTTAGTTAAATAATTAGTTAATGATAACCAAACTAAATCCCTATCTACATATGGTTTAACAGAAGAAGCAAATGCAATATCTAATCTATGGTAATGACAAACATTGTTCCACCAGGCCTTCACTGAAAGTTTAGTTGAACATTTCCAATTAAGTGAGATCTGCTGGAAAGCTAAGGCCAACATCAAATCAAATAAACCCTTTTCATGTAAAGACAATCCCAATGAATCTGACAAACTACCTATAAAGAGATTAATGTTTGATAAAGGAGTGTGTAGGTTAAAAATAATTGAGAGATGCTTCCAAACATCCTTCCAGAAGGAAGCGACAGCGGGGCAAAGGAAAAGAAGGTGCATCAGATCAGCCAAAGGAGATTGACAGGACCAGCAAGCCTCATCATTAGAGTGTGTAAACTTAGCTATAGATGAGGGCGTATAATATAATCTGTGATAAAGAAAGAACATGGACTGAGTAGTGGAGGCTGATCTAGAGGTCTTCAAAGACCTACCCCAGAGTTTGTTCCAAAAATCTATGCTCCAAACACAGCCCAAATCCGCTTCCCAAGCAGTCTCTATTTTAGATTTAGAGCAAACAGGATCAGGGGAAAGAAGAAGTTTATATATCAAGGAAGCTTTGGGAAATGTAGTTAATATTTTGAGTAGAGGATCTGCTATGGGAGTGAGTTCAGTAGAGGGTAGAAAATAAAAAACTTCTAGAATTATTGCCATAAGAGTAGAAAATTTGTGCCAGAACGAGCGAGGGCATTTAAAGGTTTCTTGAACGTGAGGGAAGGAGCATGGAGATAGACCATCAAACAGATCCTGAACCCATATAATTCCCCTAAGTCTCCAGGATTTCCAATAAAGAGGTCTGTTATTGAAGGTAATGAGACGATTGTACCAAAGGGGAGATTGAAGGAAAGTAGTCCTAGAGATAATCTCCAATCGATAATGAGGCGTTAATAATGAACAAGTGTGTTTAAATAACGGAAGAGAGGTAATATTGACCTTTGTTGAGAAAGCAAGGACTTCCTTGAAAGAAAAGGGTGCAAGTAAAGAACGTTCAATTGAGACCCATAAAGGTGTAAAGGGGGAGACTTCGGAAAGGAGCCATTTAGAGGCTAATCGAAGACAAAAGGCTTTATGATACAGTCGAAAATCAGGAAAATGTACTCCTCCCATAGATTTAGGTTTACGAAGATATGCCAAAGAAAGTCTAGGGGGCATATTATCAAGGGCCGGCGATAAATATCGCATAGCGCGCTTAGCGCTTGCATATTTATCGCCGGCTATCTCTGGAATTTATCGCCCGGTTAGCGCGTTATTAACAACGCGCATCGCCGAGGCGATAAAAATGTCAGAGATAGCGTGGATATCGCCGTTTTCCATGGGAAAACGGCGATATCCTAGATGATAGGGCCTGTGGTCTTAGCCACAGAATCCACCCCCATGTTAAGTATGCCTTAGTCAGGAATTTAACAGACGTTAAATTCCTGCGTTAAAGCATACTTAACGCGATTAAAATAATCGCTTCCCGCATTGTAAATATCGCGAAGCTGCCTTGCGATATTTACCCATGTTGTTTCCACAGACACGCCTACTTTGCATCTCATTATCGATGCGAAGTCAGGCGTGCTGGAAACGGGAGCAAAATCAGCAAAACACGCGATAGCGTGTCTTTGCTGATAAGGCGATATAATATAATTGTTTATCGCCGCCTTGTTAATATGCCCCTCGATTTTTTATTATTCCATAAAAATTTAGAGAGGAGGGAGTCCATTTTAAAAAAATAGATATTTGGGATGTGAATGGGAATCATAGAGAGAATATATAATAAAATAGGAGTAATCATCATTTTAATAGAATCAAGCCGTCCCCACCAAGAAAGAAAGAGAGGGTTCCAGGAGGAGAGAAGTTTAGAGATACGATCTAGCACTTCCTTCATATTGATCTTGACTGAATCTAATATGGAGTTGTTAAACCAGATGCCCAGGTATTTGATTTTTGAGCTGTTCCAACGGAAACCAGTGGCATCAAAGTGCTGCTTAAAACAAAATTTGGTGATGGGAAGAATTTCTGTCTTGTCGGAGTTTATTTTATAACCTGAAACGAGAGAAATCTGAAATTTCTTGCAAAAGAGGAGGGATAGAGAATACGGGATGAGATATAAAGAGTAAGATATCATCCGCATAGGCAGATAATTTCAAATGTTGATCACCATATTTAAAACCAGAAATGGACGAGTTATGGCGGATATGTGATAAGAATGGTTCAATTGATAAAATAAAAAGGAGGGGCGAGAGAGGGCAACCTTGACGTATACCACGGTGTAAGTTGAAAGATTGGGAAACAAGACCATTAACTACTACAGAAGCTTTAGGAGCTGAATATAACAAAGATATCAAAGAAATGAATTTAGGACCAAAACCATGCCAATGGAGAGCTTTAAATAAAAAGGACCAATTAACTCTGTCAAAAGCCTTCTCTACATCGATAGAGACAGCAGCAAGAGGGTATGAAAGAGATGAGGCCTTATTTAAAACATAAAAAATAAACGAGAGTTGTCAGATGTTAATCTACCTTTAATGAAACCACATTGTTCTAAACCAATTAGTTACGGTAAAAGAGGCTCAAGATGTAGGGCAAGCAATTTGGCAAAGATTTTGTAATCTACATTTACCAGAGAAATAGGACGATAGTTTTTACACTGTTTGGGCTCACGGCCATCTTTATGGATTAAACAGATTGTAGCATCTAAGAAAGTACCCTGTGCTTTACCATTAGTGTGGAAAAACTGAAAAAGTTGTAAACGTTTTGGAAAAAGAAGATGTGAAAAATGTAGAAAAAATTCTACCGTAAAGCCATCAGGACCTGGGGCCATATGTATCAAGCTAAATTGCGATCGCAAACGCTAAAATTCACAGAATTTCAGCGTTTGCGATCGCAATTTAGCTGTGTGCAGTGTATGAAAGAAAAATCCACTCGCAAAATAAGGAATCGCAAAATTTGCGATTCCCTATTTTGCGAATGCATTTAAGGAATCGCAAATTGCGATTCCTTAAATGCAATGTAGGAAGCACCCAAGTTGTGCGATTTTGGCTTAGGAACCGCAAATTACCACCAACTTCAGGTTGGTGGTAATTTGCGATTTCTTTGAGAAATGCACTTTTTGCATTTTTCAAAGTGCCATGTGGCGCACATACATGCCCTTGGGGCATGTATGTGCGCCACATCTGCACCCATGCTTATTTCAGGGGTGCAACAGGGTGTCCTTTTGACACCCTTGCATCCTTGAAATTGCATTCGCAATTTGCGAGTACCTAATGGGTACTCGCAAATTGCGAATGTCTCCCCATTCATTCCTATGGGCCTCATGAATGGGGAGGTATTCCTTAATTGCGAATCGCAATTTGCGATTCGCTATTAAAGAATATGTAGGATTCGCAAAAGTTTTTGCAAATCCTACATACATCGTGTTTTGCGATTCTCAAATAGCGATTCGCAAAAAATCGCTATTTGAGAATCGCAAAACAACATTTTGATACATATGGCCCCTGGTGTTTTATTTTTCTTAAGGAGATTTAAGGAATGAGATATTTCTAGGATAGACAGATCAGATTCTAGAGTACCAAAGTCAAGGTCCACATGAGAAGAGGGAGAAATTTGATTAAGATATGAGTCAATAGAAGAGGTAAGTGGAGAGGATTCTGGGGTATATAAAGTTTTGTAAAATTCCATGAATTCATTTAAAATATCTTGGTCTTTATAAAGGGTTTTCCCGTCCGATGAATGAATAGAATCTATCAAAACACGTTCCCTTCGAGATTTAAGATAGTTTGCCAGGAGTTTGCCAGCTTTATTACGGCCGCCGTAATACCGAGCACTTGTTCAGAGAAGAACCGAAGAGGCATTATCAGTAGTTGTTTTATTAAAGTCGAGTTTGGCACGAACAAGCTCCTGTAAGGAATACTCAGATGAGGATGTATAGAAATGATGCTCTAGACGTTTAATATTAGCTAGCAAAGTTTTTTGCTGACTAAGTAAATGTTTCTTTTTCTTGGATACGTAATCTATAATAAAGCCACGAGCTGTAGCCTTAAAAGTGTCCCAAAGCAGTGAAGGAGAGGTATCAGGAGATGAATTCAAAGGAAATGAAAGAGGAAGAGAAAAGTGGATCTTGCAGAAGGGAATTATTGAACCTCCATCTAGAAGACTTGGGATGTGAGCGGAGCAAATCGAAATCAGCAACAACCGGGGCATGGAAACAAATGACAATGGGTTCAATTGAGGAGGAAATAAGGTTCTGTGTTAAGGCAGAAGAAAGAAAAATATAGTCCAAACGTGTCAGAGTGCCATGTGGGGGAGAGAAAAAAGAGAATTCAGAGTTGTCAGGGTTACAGAGTCTCCATGCGTCTACAAGATGAGATATTGTGTTCTGAAATTGTTTGTGGGTCTTGTGTGGAATGAAACGGACTTGGGACTGTCGATCAATGAAAGGGTCCATAACTTGGTTACAATCACCACCCAAAATAAAAAATTAGTCTTTATATGTTGAATGCATTTTTTGTGATATTAGGCCAGAAGGAAGAATCCGGTTGAGTTGGACCATAAATATTAAAGTAAGAGAAATATTATTAATGAGCAACTTGACTAATAACCATCTACCTTCTGAATCAGTTTCCTTAGAAATAACAGAACATTTCAAACGTTTATGAACTAGAATAATTACCCCATTTTTCTTCGTGGTAGTAGGAGATACTAAGACTAAACCCACCCATTGCCTTTTAAGTTTCAAAGCTTCTGACTCTGTTAAATGAGTCTCTTGCAGTAAAACTAAGTCAGGATTATATGTAGCTAAATGGGATAGTATTCTCTGCCTCTTTATAGGGTTAATAAAACCTTTTACATTCCAAAGAGATAACTTTGAATATAAATAAAACAAATTAAATATAGAATCACACGATCAACATTGATGCAAGGAAAGAAGAAGAAAAAAGAAAGAAGAAGGTTATAGAATAAAGTCTCCAATGAAAACAGTAAGAGAAAGGTGAGAATAGAAGAGGAGGGAAGAAGAAGAAGAAATAAGATCGAAAATAAGAGAAGACAGCACATGGCATACGAAGAACAATGACAACTGTAGTACATACCTGAAGGGGAAAACTGGGACTGGCGGCAAACGACAAAGACGGCACGACCAACAAGGGAGACGAACCACGCCGGGAGATCAAAAAAGAAGACAAGGATATGGAAATGGGTATGAGGAAGTTCAAACAATCTGTAATAAGGATAAAGAACAAAAAGTCAATTATAAACAGATAAGACTACCGGAACATAACCTGCAAAGAAAATGATTAGCGAGGGTTAGAATGAACTTCACAAGAGTCATTCAAAAATTCAAAAATCAGAGAGACTTTCATATAAGAGTCATGTTATTGAAGAAGGACCAGCTGTATCCATGGTGGACGTGGAATGTAGGTGAAGAAACTTCCGAAGGTCTGCAGGGTCTTCAAAAGTAGAGGTGTTGTTTTGAAAAGTTACTTTGAACAAGCAAGGATGGAACAAACCATAGCGGGCACCCATGGAACGTAAGGCTGGTCTGAGATCTAAAAATTCTTTCCGCCGTTTCGCTGTTGCTGTAGATACGTCCTGGGATAAGAACACCTTAGAACCTGACCAAGTTAAGTTAAATGTTTCTTAAGTTTGGCTGCATTAAGGACTTGCAAAAGGTCCGTGAATTGTAAGAAAAGAATAATCACGCCACGGGATCTTGAGGGGGCAGATGCAGAAGAGAGGCGATCGCCCAACCTGTAGGCACGCTGGATATTCAGAGAGGTTGAGGCAGGAAGGTCCAAGAGCTTCGGAAGAAAGGAGGTAAAAAAGGTCACAGGGTCATCTCCCTCAATACCCTCAGGAAGACCATACAGACGCAGATTATTGTGCCTGTTTCTGTTCTCCAAATGTTCAGCAGATTTTTTCAAGAGGATCATCTCCTTCTCCAGAGATGAGATTTTTGTAGAAGAATCTTGAAGGTCGCTGACGTGCTGCTCCACCGTAGAAAGCCTGGAGTCAATCGTAAACCATTTAGTGTCCAATACCTGTAGGCGTGTATTGGTTTCCTCTATAAATGGGCGTAAAGCACGCATTTCCTCAAGAACAGTGTCTAAGGACACAGGCGAAGCAGGCTTCGGTGGAGAAGGAGGGTCTTGTTTGAGTCTTTTATTAGTGGATGAGGGCGAGTTTAATTTTGAAGGCATAATGGATGAAGAAGCTGCTCTGGAAGAATTAGAGTGAGCCATGCTGACAGAGTTGTGTAAGTTATCCATAGGAGGTGCCACAGAAGCTGAGTGCGTCACAGACAAACCAGTAGTAGCCTTTTTGGTAGAGTGTAACAGGTGTTTGGATCTGCCCATGAAATACAAAGTTACTGTCAATCCATCGTGAGAGGTAAATAAATAAGCTTTCTCTCTCTTTAATAAAGATAAAAAGAAAAGTACCAGCGGCAAGAAAAATGCCCCTAAAAAAGAGCTGGAGCAAGATGTTGTATAGTAAATATGCAAGCCCCAAAGACAAATGTGTAGTAACAGTACCTTATGCCCTTAGCGCAGCTGAGAGGAAAAAATCCAGTCAGGAAAGAAGGCAAAATGGCGGCCGGGAAGTTAGAAAAGGTATCCCACGATGTTTCACCTCACCAGCATTGAGGAAGGGGTCCAAAACACAGCCTGATGATCAGGGGGAGTTCCGCTTCATAGAACTCCCCTTTAGACCCAGAAAATGGCACTGGGACCGCGAAATAACTCAGGAGATCTCCCGACGTAGCGCGGAGCTCCGAGTTCAGGCGGCCATCTTGAATGGCGCCGCACGCGCGTCTCCCCCTAGGATTGGTTTTGTGTAGAAAAGTATCCCTTTCTGCACAAAAACAATCCTGCCCGTAACGCAGGCATCCTTGCACCATCATGCAAGGTGCCTACGTTGGTGCTAGGCAACCTCAAGTGCTTCAGCGCAAGCAGAGAGTTGAAGAGCATCATATCTTAGTAGAATGGTGCTGTTCAGCTCTCTTCCAACGTTGCAGGGACCTTTAGTAAATGTGTTTGTAAGGTTGCAACTTACCTCCTCTCACAGTATTTATTTATTTATTTTATTTATTTATTGGTTTGGGCAATGTTTTTAGACATGTTACACAGCAGTGCAGCATGGCTAAAAAGGGAGAATCAAAGTGCTAAAATGTGATCAACGCTGTCCACGTCATAGCACTTTTTAAAAAAAACTTTAAGCCATGTTGTACAGTAGCTAGCGCCATTGTGCAGCATATCTTACAGTGGGAGGAGGGTAGGAGTGAAATAGGAAAAGCAACTGAGTGGGGAGTGGGCAAGCAGCGATGGTAGGGACGAGGCAAGCAACAAAGGAACGTTTGTGCTCTCACTGCACGTCATGTTATCTAGGAAGGTAGGGCAAAGAACGTTCATCATCTCAGGTTTATAAAACAATTATGGTGCTGCATTTGTAATGATCGTCAAATATGTTTTAAAGAAATGTTGTTTCCTTTATGAATTAGTCAGCAGCACAGCTCACTCTTTCCCTTTGAAAATGCGGCATAAATGGTAAATGCTTGCTGTTGAACATGGGTTTGCATTAAGTAAGTCTGAGCAGGACTGTGCAATTTTGTCCGGCAGCGATTTTCTTTTACCTTAATGACGAGAGTACCCCCATCTTCTCCTAACATGTCTTGTCTGTCACTCCAACCCCTACCAGAAGAAAAATCACCTGAACTGCACACCACTGGGGGTTGAGAAGCTCCTCTGATGTTGATGGTAGTGTTTATTCCTCAGTCTGAGCCGATAGTGCCTTGTTGGAAGCGCTGGTTGTAATGAGTGCAGAGGGGGTCTATATGCTGCCTCTGTGGAGAGCAGGGCTGCAGCCAGCTATTTGTTCTCTAACCCCGTGCCAGAGGTACAATGGCTCAGAGTGTGTACTGCAGCAGGTGGGCCATGCACGAAGAAGGGGACTCCAGTGTCTCCCTGCAGAACAGGAGGGTGGGAGGGGGTTTGAGTGGGGAGTCAGTGGACCACGGCTGCAGACGGCAGGAGGAGGGAGGGAGCAATTAATAGCAAGGACAGCACGAGAAGGGTGGGAGAGAGATGGGAGATAGCAAACCACAGTATGAAAAGTAGGAGGAGAGAAACACATGCACTCTTATGGAGTGCGGCCAAGAAACTAAAAAATAAGTACGCCTAAAAGCAAGCAGCCAGTGGAAGCACACTGGCCGCAGACAGGATGCTGTACTTTATCCAATCTCCACAGAACAAACATCCCAACCAAAAGAGAAGGGAAGAGAAAGTGAAACCAGGAGGCCCAACCAGTGAGAAGGAACTAGATGAGAGTGCTACGGATGCCAACCAATGGTAAGAAAAGGGCAGGCTCTAAGCCCTTTTTAGGTTCTTTTTTTATTACAAGAGATTTCACAAGCACAGCACAAGTACTAGGCAGGCGAAACCTAAAATGGTGTCAGTGAATAACCAGACTTGTGTGTGGCGCTCTCGCAGCTGAGTGATACGGTCATATGTTTTTCTGATTTGAGTAAAGGAGCATTAGAAGCCTGTTGTTTGGCTGTAGCCAGTTTATCTACCTGCAGCTCAGATTACAGAGAAGTCTTTGAAATATTATCCTCTAAGAAGTACACGTTTGACAAACAAACTGGATTATTAGTAATTAATCAATCTGATAAGCCGCAGATTCTTTAACTTAGAATATTCCCCAGGCGTCAGACTGGATCCGGAAAACTTTTTTCACCAGCAGTACCTCTGCACGCCGGGGGGCGGCGTCGCCCGGCTCCGTCCTGACGTCGTCCACGGAAGTGACGTCAATGGAGCCATATAGGTCCCCCCCGGCGTGCTGACGTCAGTTTTCTTCTTTTCCGCGTCCCAACGCGGATCCGGGAGAAGCGGATTCTCTAGCCTGTTTCTTTTCAGGCCTTCCCGACGCCTTTTCGCGTCGGACACAGTGTGCCGATGCCTTCGGGCTTCAAGTCATGTGCGTCCTGTTCCCGGCAGATGTCAGCGACGGACCCCCACGAGTTCTGTATGTGGTGCCTGGGCGAGCACCACGACTCCGCTGAGTGCAACGCCTGCCGGCAGCTGAAACCGAAGTCCCTGCGGGAACGACGGATGAAGTTGATGTCCGCCTGGCTGTCCCGGTCGGACTCCTCGGGACGCCGATCTCCGTCTCCAGCGAAAGGCTCCGTACGGCGTAGTTCTTCTTCCCGCGCGGAGGTTCCTGTCCGGGACAGGTCCCAGAATCGTTCCTGTGGACGTCGCTCGCCTGCGTCAGGTAAGCACCAGAAGAAGTCACAGAGGTCGTCGACCTCGCACAAGCGTGACGTTGGGGCCCGCCACTCCCGGTCTTCACTGGACACGGGCCCTCAGGAGTCGGCCCCAGCCTACCCCCATTTCCTGGTGTGGGTGCGACTCGGACCCAGATAGAAGCCTATTCCAAGGCTCTGTGGGCCATCTTTGGGTCACCCCCTCTCCCTGGCGCGCCTCTGGGCCCCACAGTGGGGGTAGGAACTCAGGTCGGGGGTTCGCCGGGGGGTTCGCCGGCAGATTCGCTCTTGGCACCGACCGAGTACCTTGACTCCGGTTCCGGGGTCGCTGCGATGTCGGGACATGGCCCGGAAGGGCATCCCACAGCGATGTCTGGCCCTCCTGATGCGCCTTCGCACAGCCCTGCGGGGCTCCCTGCGTCGTCGCGGGAGGCGGCTGCAGTGCGGAGCTCGACTCCGAGTCGACCTCGTTTCTTCCCGCAGGATCTTGCCTTGGTGGAGGTCGAGTCGACGCCGGCCCGACGCCGGGCGGGCGAGTCCTCTCTGGGGGTCGTCGACGTCGATCCGACGCCGTCTCGAGGTCGGTCGACGCCAGTTCCGTCCCCGGCTGTTCCTCTGCTGGTAGAGGACGTGACCCCAGTTGGTTCTCCACCCCCGGCGTTGTTTCATTGCTCCATGGAGCAGGGTCCCATGGGACAGCAAGGGCCCATGCGGCACTGACCGGCTCAGCATTTTGCAGGGCCTCTGTCGTTGGGTGGACGGCTTAGCCTGCAGCCGTCCCCAACGGATGAATTGCTGTCTCCGCCTTGGGTGGCCACGGAGGCTGGTGCTGAGTTTGCGAGGGCGGTTCGCAGGGCTGCGGGTATCTTGCAGTTGCAGCCGCCCTCTGTCTCCCTGCCTTCGGAGCCTTCGTTGGATCTTCTCCACCAGGGCACGGTGGATGTGGAGCCATTGTTGCCTTTTGGCGGGTCCTTGTACGATGTCCTTCTGGGGACTCGGGCCAGACACTCATCGGGGGATCCCGTGGGTCGCGCTATTGTGCATCGCCATCGCCCTGCTCCAGACGACCCTGCCTGTTTGTCCCTCCATTCTAGGGCTCACAGACTTGTAGTCCAGGCGGCGCTCCCTTCCTCTCCTTCTTCGTTGCTTCCTCCCACTCGGGAGTCTAAGTGGTTGGAGTCGTGTGGCCGCAGTGTCTTTGCGTCCACCAGCTCAGGGCTTCGGTCCTTGAACACGTCCTGCGTGTTTGCTCGGGACACTTTTGCCCTTTGGGACTCCGTCGAGCGGCTCCTCCCCTCTTTGCCGGAGGGCTCTCGTGCTGACCTGGTCCGACTTATTCGGGATGGCCGCGACATGGTGCAGTTTTCCGTCCGGTCGGCCATGGACACCACTGACTCCGTGGGTCGGGCTATGGCCAGGTCAGTTGCTCTGCGTCCTGACGAGCAGCAAAACGCCCAATGATGAAGCATGACATCCTTCGGGGTGTGTGAGGGCATCAAGAGACAAGACTTGTTCTTCCCTCTCACAAGTGGATCCCAACAAACCTAGGACCACTTACACCTCTCTCTACCTCTGTATCGAGTGGGCGACTATTTGTACCCCTCATTTGGAACAGTGCCCCCTGGTTTGATTAATACAGTTGCTCTGTGTCGCCATGCGTGGCTACGCGAAGGCACTTTCCCTGACAATGTTCGGGAGCGACTCAAGGATCTGCCCTTTGACGGGGTCCATCTGTTTGATGAGCATGCCGACTAGGCGGTCCGGCATCTCTTCTCTGGATTTCGATGACTGTCAGGTTTTTAGTCCTTTTTGAGGCTTTGTGTTTTCGAATGCAATATTGTCCCTGCTTTTATAATTTCCGTCTCTGGTCAAGACAATATTGCCCAGACGGTCTGTATGGCTGCTCCACCGTGTCTCTTTTGTTCCTCCTTCTGGTTCAGCTGGGCCAGCTGTTTAGGATGATTCTTTTCGAGCTCTGCTTATGAGCTTGTCTCAAGAGGTATCCCTCGTTTTTTGAAGGGATGTGACATTCCCTATGTGGGGTATTGGTTGGCTATTGTGTAGCTGTTGTTCCTTGCTGGGAAGTTTCGGAGGCTCCCGTGGAGTTCTCTTTGTTATTTTCTGTCCCTCTGGGGGTTTTCCTGTGGGTTCTGCTGTGAGCATTCCCCTTTGTTCTTTGCTTCCTGCTGTGGTGGAACATCTCCTTTGTTGGGGCCAACGGGCTGGCGTGGCCCTCTCCTGGAGCTTCTTTGCTGCCTACGGTTGTTCCGTTGCACTTTCCTGCGTCTGTGACTGCAGTCTGCTCCGGTGGGTTGTTGGCGTCCCAAAGAGGGGTTCACGTCCTCCTGCCTTGCATTTGGCTCTTCTTTCCACTTTACGTTCTGCCCTTAGCACTTTGGCTGTCTTGGGCGTGGGTGCACGTCCCTGTGGGCGCTTTGTTCCATTCCGCTCCAGTCCAGTTCTTCTGTGTTCTGGGCGGGCACCACATGTGGATCCACACTGGGTGTGTGCGGTATCACGGAGGACCCATAGTGTTCCTTGAGCCACTGTCTTGGCTGTGTAGTCTTCCCTGGTGTTGGAACAGGCTCGGGCTCCCCCTGTTGGGGTTTGCCTACGGGCTGTAGGATTTTCGCCAGGGCTGCTCCCTGTTACGTTTTCCCTCCCTTTGCCGGTTCCCGGTCTGATCTTTGGTCTTTCTGTTGTTGCCGCACATGGCTCAGGTGTTTCTCCCTCTGGCCTCTGCTGCATTTTTTCGACAGACTTGTTCTATCCACGGATGTTTTCTGGCATCATCGGTCTCTGGCTATACTTTTTCAGACATTCTGTGTCTGAGGGTTACTGACTCCCTCTTCTTCCTTAGTGTGGTGATCAGTATCCCGTCTGTTTCGTGGTGACTCAACCTTTCCTATCCCAATCAGGAGGTTGGGGTCGCCCTCTTTGTTCATGGACTTGGGTGTCCTGCTACGTTCACATCGGTGCCGTTGGTGCCTCTTTGGGCGACTTTCGGGGTCCTCTTCCAGTTTCCCCTTGGTTGTCAATTTCTTGACTTTTTCATATGTTTGTATGATGCTGTGTACGCACATGAAAGGGCAGGCATGCGTGTGGGGTTTCTCTGCGGCGGTTTCTGGGGGTTTTCCCAGATTTCCTCTCTCTCTCTCCTTCATGGGAGATAGCTTGGGTGCGTCGGGCTTGCCGGTGGCCCTTCGTCGCTGACCCTGTGGGTGGGGTTGACTGGTTGCCTTCCTCCTGCGGTGCCAACCTTCTCTGTCGGCGCATATGCTTTGTTGGCCTATGCAGTGGTGTGGTTTTCACGGTACACACTGTCTGGTCCGTGTCTTCTTGTGATTCTCATCTATGTATCTCCTGGTAGACGTAGCGTGTATGTCTCGGCATGATGCCTTCTGCCGCCATTTGCTGGCACCTGCTGCTCTGCCGCTCATTTGGTGTGTTCTGACTCTGTCCTTTTCTTCAGTCCCTTCGCTGGGGCTTTGTCTCTTACGACTTCTGGGATCCTGTACTCAGTTTCCCTCTTTTCGTGGCAGCTGTGGCATTCTGCCATTGTGCACTGACCCTTCTGGTTCTGTGTTTTCGTTTAGTCCCTGTCTGGCTGATGGTGGATTTGTGCCGTCCTCTGATGGATTGTGGTACTTGGCTTCCTTTGCTTATGCTCCACTTTTTACTTTGTGGCCTAGTGTCCCCTCTGCTGGCATTGCTGAGGTTTATGGGTCTGGTGTCAGCCGCGCTGGCATTGCTGTCCCCACCTTGTTTTCGTCACTGTGCTTGATGGTTTACTTCCCTTGGGAACTTGGTGGCTTTCACTTGCAGACCCTCCTCCAATGGGCTATGTCTTTGGTATCTATTCTAAGTTAAGGAATCTGCGGCTAGATGTCTCTATCAGATGAATGAGTTACTTACCTTCGGTAACGATTTATCTGGTAGAGACACAGTCTAGCCGCAGATTCCTTAACGCCCACCCATCCTCCCCGTTCTGCGAGAGCCTTTCCAGGTGGGTTACTACCCACTTGCCTCCTTGCACGTGGCATTGGTCTACCTGAAGGGTTTTCTACTTCGCCTGCCTCTGGGGCAGGGTGTGTCATTCTGTTTTGGCACATTGGCTCTCCGCCATTTTGGTTCTTGGGTGGCTGGGTTCTGTGCTTTCCATGTTCCTCCACCCTGATTGCTACGGCATGGAGATTCTCATGTTCTTCTGCCCTCGTCTATTTCTTACTTGGGGTCTTCTTGTCTCTGCTGCAGTTGATTGGGGTGTGCTTCTATTTGACTATGCTGATGTTCATCGGTCATTGTGGGGGGTGTGGTGTGCATCCCGTGTTGTTGCTCACTTCTGGTCCCTTGTCATAAGACATGTTGTTCCAGTCTTGTCCTTCACAGTTACAGTATATGGTTACTGACTGTCTTTCATACAGTTCCATTCTGTGGTTACAAATTGCCCTTCATTTGTTATGCCATTTATTTCCACTGCCGTTGCCTCTTACGGGGGGCCGCTGCTCTTTGCTTTGGTGGGACTTTTTCTGGGGCGGGTGCTGTTCGCTCCCTTCAGTCCCTTCAAGTGTTGAGTGCTCTTTCAATGTGGTGATGTTTCTCATCATTATCTGATTTCTTCTCATTGTTGTTCCAAGAAATGTGTTGTTTCAATGATTTTTACTCTTTTGGCACACTGTTCCTATACTCTCACAGTTTTTTGTAGTGGCTCCGCGTTGTGGCGCGGAAAAGTTTCACAGAAAACTGACGTCAGCACGCCGGGGGGGACCTATATGGCTCCATTGACGTCACTTCCGTGGACGACGTCAGGACGGAGCCGGGCGACGACGCCCCCCGGCGTGCAGAGGTACTGCTGGGGAAAAAAGTTTTCCAGATCCAGTCTGACGCCTGGGGAATATTCTAAGTTAAGGAATCTGCGGCTAGACTGTGTCTCTACCAGATACATAGTTACCGAAGGTAAGTAACTCGTTCATAAGGAACATTGCCATAAACAGTGCTAGATTTGTAAAAGAATGAGTGCCAGTGTCCAAAGCTCTGTTCAGAAGCCCGTGGACAGCGCTATTAAAATGCTGCATAATTTTCAATCAACCTCATGCCTCTTTTATCCAGTTCCAGACACTCTCTGCCCCTTTACCTCACTCTTGCAGATTCCTCCTTTCTCCTTTTATGACTTTTTTCCGTTTGTTTCTTCCTCCATTATTCTACTTGTGTGTTTTCCTTCTCTTGTTCTCTGAAAAGTCTGATGAGAAAAACTGACTGCTGGTCCCCAAATATGAGAGCCGGTGGGCCCCACCGCCTCAAATTAAGCACTGGCCATAACTGTTGTGATGACAGCATGCAACTATTGTTCATACCATACATTTGTAGAACTATTCTGTGGAATGGGCTCTTGCTTCTACCGATGTGATAACATTAATACTGCAGTGTTGCCAAAAATCACTACCATTGTGCGTTCATTAAATTGTTTCTACTTTACTTGTGTTGCAGCCCAAGCGTGATAAAATTTTATTATACACTTACACTCCTTGCTACTCTAACCGTATTGGACCCTTTACGATTAGACAATCTGCAGCATTTCCATTTACCACAGAGGCAATGATCCTCTGATGAATCTTTCTCCGCCGATAGGAGGGGTGGAAGTAAGGGTCGCCAAAACACCACGTTAGCTGTCCAATGAGGACCATTAATTGATAGCTAATTCACAAATTTGAGATCAGATTTAGGTACACCACTCTTAAAACCATGCTAGAAAAATAAAGAATTGCAACAGGAAAACCCAACCTCCTAAAGAAGTTAAGTCGGACTAGAACTATGCAGACTAAACAGTCCGCTATGACTACACAGAACAAAAGAAGAAGAACTTGATGTTCCGTAAAAGCTCACTGATTCTCCCACAATACATTTAAATTGTTTGTAAAAAATAGCACAGCATCTTTGGAAGAATCAACAAGACTCAATAATAAACTCAAACAGGTATTAGGTTAATATGTTTACTGTATTAAAGATTTAAAATTCATAACAATAAGCAATCTTTTAAGAATTCCAGTTAAGAATATCACACTTGCATTAAAGTTCCAAACATTTAGACTAAGCTTTAAAGGATGGTTATTGTATAAATCAGTTTAGAGAGTCCCACTACCATTAAAGGCAGAAGGATAGTTTGTTCGCCTAATACCTCACAATCATAAAGAAGAAGCGGAAAGGGTTCAGATTTAAGGTCCATTAAGGGTGAGTCCATTAGCACTGAACAAAGAAATCAAAAAATTAAATGGTTCGGCAGAGAAGGCTTCAGTCCATCAGCTACCGACTGTAGCATCAACAAAGCAGTCCAAAAGTAAGAGGATAGTTCTTAGTAATCATCGAAAATTGATCAGCATTGCGTCCTCTTGCAAGGGAGAAAAAGCATGGCAATAGGTTCATCAAGAAGCATAAATCAAGTGGGGTCTGCGTTGCCCCTCCTTTGGGGTTTCTTCTTTTAAAACGTCTTTAACAAAAGTCCCAGTGATGTAGCATCACACCACCATTGAAAGACTGTTATGTGCTCAGATTCACATAATGTCACTTAGGACACTTGCAACAGTAAGATGCTTTCCCATGCTAGTCATGAGAAACGAAAGATTTAAGAGTCCACATAGGCCCAACATCAGTGAAAAGAAAAATACAAAGTATCAGTCTATAGTAACAGCTGAAATCCTATTCCCACAGGAATAATTTACTATGAACACTGAAGAAACATTTAGGAATGTCGAATGTTACACATGCACTGAACAAATAAAGCAACATTTCACTAGTTGTAAAAAGGACCATTGTATTAGGTCAGGGGAAAGATCAACATTAGAGAATATGCATTTTCAGAAAAGCCTTTAAATTGGCATTACACATTCCTTACGAAATAAACTCTAAATCAATATCAAATATAATGTAATACAATCAATTCAAATAGGGAATACATAGAACTTTCACCAGACATTATTACATGGAAATAGCTAACATTAGAACTTCCCTACTACCACAGTTTTTCTCAATATTTATATAAGTATATAATTTTCTAAATTCACACTATAAAATTCATTTTTCACTTTTCATAAACTATAGAATCTCTAATATTATTAAGCAAAATTGTAGCTAGCTTCTACACATTTTTCACCTACTTTTCTAAATGGTGGATTTGAACAGCAGGCAATAGAAACACTAGGCCACTTTATTTGCATCAGTAAATGCTAATAAACATCATGTTCATAAGTAATTCTCATTACTACAACTCATTTATATGTATTAGTATTACTTTGTATGTATGCTTTCTTCGCCATACATTTTAAAGCACACTTTTACAATGCTTCTACTACACTTGTCTCAGTTTCATGTGTCACTATGTCTGTGTTCAACGTACACTTTCAGCTTTTTGTGTCTTAAATCAGTAAATGTGTTGTGTATTATGATTTTTAAAATCTTGATCTATCAGGCCCCCTCTGATAGTGAATCAAGCCATCACCTTATCTACCACATCAGAACTAGTAACAGATTATGGGTGTGTTGTCTTTAACCTTTTCCTTCTACTCACTTCTAAAGTTTTTATATCGTCATAATATTTACATTGCTCATCCTCCATTTCAAGATCAGTTCTTGTTCGTTTCACTCCATGATCTTTATTCTTTCTCTATCTACAAAATTTGATTGACAATATCATCAACATTATGCACAAAGAGATCGCCACTAAGGGTCTCAAGATGGAAATCACTAATCCAGTCCCTAAGTTTCCCAACCAGTTGCTAACATTTGACAATCCCTTACCTATGGTTTCCAAGGCACCATCAGCTTTTAAGTCTTTCAAGTCCTTGTTTAAGTCAGTAATGTTTTTAAGGTATTCCTATAAGTCTTTGCTGCTGTCTGGTATGTAAGTGCAACAATGTTGGACCTTTAACAATCGACAGACTCCACCCTACTTTGCAAGAAGGATTTCAAGGGTAAGTTGATTTTGAATAACCATTGATCTTATCAATGTCATTTCTTCACCTACAACAGAAATACCCCTAGTTGTACTTGTGTCAAGTTTATCAACAATAGTAGACAGCTTTCTAATTTTCGGTGAGTTTAATGCTACTTCAGCTGAAGGTATTTGAACTCCAAATATATCACCTACTATTTCACTTGCACTCTCACTTCTTTTCATTCTCCCATTTGTATCCACTAATTCTTCTTTAATTCGTTTAACATGATACATTTTTGGAAAAACTATTCCCATATTGCAACTTCCATACCATCTTCTCTGCAATTTTGTAATAAGCACTATTTTCTTTTGTGTTTGTATCTCTTTATTAAGTTTTTGTGGTTATCTCTTACATTGACAGCTCACATGACAGTACAGTTAGCAAGTAATCATCTGTTTCTTTGTCCAAAAAGTATGCATTTCCTATGTGGTTTTTGACAGATGATAATTACAGTATGGAGCCGGGATCACTGAAGGCGATTGCTCGTGTGGCGCCTGAATTACTACTGCATTTTATATTTGTATTGTACAGGTGTCAATAACAACAGCTTGGTACAATGTACATTGCAAGATTCTTAATTATTTATAAAGGAAAAAAAAACTTCAACGTAAACTAGTGTGCACAACTTAAGTCTACAAATGTAATGATTCTCAGCCTTGTCCTTCCCTCCACCCACAGCCAGGAACGCCAGTGCTTGCTTTTAATCATCGATGTTCAAGTGGCATCGCACAACCATACTTTGTAATAAGCACTCTTTCCATAAATGTAATATACCCTATGGAAAAATAGGATCAGCATCTTCTAAATATCTTCCCCAGTTTTCATACAATTCGAATGTATGTTCACATTCGCTAAATCCTTCAAAAACAGTTTTAGTATTTGATCTCTTTCTATATATGCACAGTTTGCCTTTGTTGCCAGTCTAAAACTAATGAAACTATTCCCTCTATGATTTTTTTTCTTCTTGCGGTAAGCTCCAAGGAATTCATTTAGGCAATGCATTAATATTATTTGTTACATTATCTCATTTTATTTCCACTAAATTTATAAAGTTCTTTTCACCTCTCATGAATTGACATGTTAGGTTATTTCTAAGTGCATAACCCATGTCCAAAGATTTAGTTGGTCTAAATATGTAACTCATAGTTTCAGCTGTTGAACCTTCAGCATGCAGATTTAAATGTTTTAGCAAAGGAAGTTCAGAAAAGATCTGATCTTGATTAGAGTAGTAATATTGTATTTTATCAGTACCATAAAATAGGCTATTATACACACTACAAGAAATTCCTTATGTTAAAGGTAAGCTATGGTAGGTTACACCCTCAGTAGCTGTTAAAGGTATTTGCATACAAACGTAGCAGTCACCAACATCTATAATATTTACATATTCACTAAGCAGAATAGTATAAACATTTGAGCTAAAATCTATTCCCAAAACATTGCTGTGTAAAGAGCTGTCATTCAAATCATTAGACTCAGAATAATTTCTTTTAGCAGTTTCAGAAGGGATAGTAAGCTGAGAATCATTCACAGAAACATAATGTGGCAAGTTTAAGAAAATAATCATAGTAATTAATACCATGACAATAATAGAAAGAATCACAGTATGTACACATTTGCATTTGGAAGAGATTCCTGTGTCGGATCACATGGCTTCTCGAAATTCAGACCGTTTAACTAAGGAAAAATCAAAAATAGCAGCAGTGGTTTGAGCAATTCAACAAGGTCTTGGCACAACACATTATGGCAAAGCTCGAAATCTTCTCAGATATGGAAAGACTCCCATATCAGCTTCGTTGATGAGCATATTCAGGAAAAACTGTGTCAGTCTATCAATCGGTACATCCAGAGTAAAATTCAAATCATCAATAAAGTTTGTTTCAAGGAGGTTCAGGTGGCCTTGTATTGTTAATGCAATGCTTATAGAACTCTTGTTCCCACTCATTGGCAGCCAAATAAGTCCATCCAAGAGATGCATACCTTTGACTTGGTACTTTCACTCTTTTGATCTCCTCACAGCTGTTTGCTCATCATATGTATCACTTTGATCTGATTGTTCAGAGTTTTCAGGAATACTTGGTGGTACTCGTCCTGCTTCTTGGGCAATGGTCTCTGGTTACAACTCACTTTCTTACTGCACTAGGCCCTTTGCTAGGATCTGCACCTCTCGTAGTCAACTCTCTTGGCTGTGACCCTTCAGTACCTACAGTTGACTTTCTCAGACCCCCCTCAGGCCAAATGAGTGCTGTCCCAGCAGCTTGCTGCTCCCCACAGCTTGACTAACCTGGTCTCGCTGTTATCACGGGCACGTTAGGAATATGTGCTGTTGTATAATCAAGGGAACTTGGGACTCTGCGAGTGTGGCTTGCATGTACCCAATTCAGAAGGCCTCTGCATTTCACAGCGTTATTGGTGACTAGGATCACCTGGAATGGCCCCCTCCAAAGAGGTTCCAAGCATGTTTTGCGCAGATGTTAATTCACCATTACCCTTGTCACCCGAACTGAGGTCATGGCACAGCTCCTGTTGGACCGCAAGCACAGTTTCTCCAACCTGGTGAGAAACAGAACGTACCACGTCAGCAAGGCCCTTGCAAAAGTCCAAAATCATATTGGGCCAGATGTACGACGCGCAAAATAGCGCCTCGCAAATTGCGAGTTTTTTGCGACTCGCAATTTGCGAGGCGCTATTTTGCATGTACAACAGTGTGTTTAACACTGTTTGCGATTCCCAATGGGGTCGCAAATTGCGAGGCTCATGAATATTAATGAGCCTCTTGCAATTTGCGAGCCCATTGGGAATGGCAGGTCCTCCCAGGTATGGTGGCCTGCTGGGCTCAGCAGACCACCATGTCTGGGACTGCTTTTAAATAAAGCATTTTTTTTTTTAATGCAGCCCGTTTTCCTTAAAGGAAAACGGGATGCATTTAAAAAAAAAATGAAATGTTTTCGTTTCATTTTTTAAGGGCAGGTAGTGGTCCCTGGGACCACTGCCTGCCCTTAAAAAATATTTTCCCCTGCATTTGCAAAGGGGAAGGGGTCCCTGGGGACCCCTTCCCTTTTGCGAGTGCATTACCATCCTCTTGAAGAGGGTGGTAATTTGCGAGTGTTTTGCAACCGCAATTGCGGTCACAAAACATTCCTACATGGGCTTGCGGTCGCTATTAGGAAGGGAACGCCCCTTCCTAATAGCGAGTCGCAAAACCTATTTAGCGAGTCATAAATAATTTGTGACTCGCTAAATAGGCTTTGTACATGGCCCATGTCTGGGAGTGCTTTTAAATAAAGCAGTTTTTTTTTAATGCAGCCCGTTTTCCTTAAAGGAAATCCGGATGCATTTAAAAAAAAAAATGAAACGTTTTTGTTTAATTTTTTAAGGGCAGGTAGTGGTCCCTGGGACCACTGCCTGGCCTTAAAAAATATTTTCCCCTGCATTTGCAAAGGTCCCATGGGGACCCCTCCCCTTTTGTGAGTGCATTACCACCCTCTTGAAGAGGGTGGTAATTTGCGAGTGTTTTGCGACCGCAATTGCGGGCGCAAAACATTCATACATGGGCTTGCGGTCGCTATTAGGAAGGGAACTCCCCTTCCTAATAGCGAGTCGCAAAACCTATTTAGTGAGTCACAAATAATTTGTGACTCGCTAAATAGGCTTTGCACATGGCCCACAGTGATTTTGCATGCGCAAACGGGTCGCAAACCCGTTTGCGCATGCAAAATCACGTTGTATATCTGGCCCATTGTCTGTTATGTTGACTAAAGCATTTGCAGGAACAGCTGGCAGCATCATCACACGTCCCATGATAACCTCTTGGGGTGACAATCCTGTCCTCTTATCTGATGTACTTCTCAAACTCATCAACACAAGAGGCAATGAAGCACATACTTTCACCAATCTGGATTTCAATGTGCCATTGATCTGCTCCGTCAGACCAGAAGCCTCTGGCCGGTAACTGCAATGGAGCTTCTGCTCAACCTGTAGTGCTGCACCTAAAATTTGTAGAACATCATTATTAAAAGGAGTTCCACGATCTGACTCGAGGAGCTGGAAATCCGAACCTCAGTATCAATTCCCTCAACAGTAATTTTTCTGTTGCAAAGGGGCCTCTCAATAAAGTCCATTTACATCCAGTCGAAAGGACCTGCAGATTTACCAGATTAACCTGTGCTTTCCTTCCTGGCCTTTATTGCTGACACACCACACAGCGATGACACAGTGTTTCTGCAGTTACTCTGAATCTGGGATTGAACCACACCTATTGGAAAAGGTGCATCATTGCATCTCTCCCAACATGTGCAGGACCATGGTAATGCCTTGCCATTGGTGATAATCGGCTGTCGGGCAACACTGGTCTGCCATCAATGTAAACCCACACGTCATCTTCTCGTTTGGTACAACCTGCTTACACCAAACCCTGATGTTCTGCTTCTGTGACCCCATCTTTCAGTTTCCTCATCTCCTCCCAGGTATCTAAAGCTAGCAACAACAAATTACAATCTGTGACATCCGATGTGTCTTTCAGTATTTCTTCATTAAAATTATGCACATTTGGGGGCTGATTCCGATCTCGGCCGGTAGGGCACCGAATCGGACTCGGCTTTACCGGATCCGATTCGGAGCCCTCTTTCCCGACCGATTCGTACGTGCGTCCGGGCGAGCGAGTACGATGCGAGCGCACGCGAAATCGCCGACCTACTCGTTCGCGCGTCCCAACCGCACCGACCGACTCGCATGGACACGACTCGCACCGCGCAATGGAGACGTTCCCCGGCCGGGCAACTACAATGCGCGCCGCGAGCAGTCCGACCGACTCGCGCCGTCCGGCTCCAAGGAGCAGTCGGAGCCGTACTTCGGGGGTCCGTGTCGGACCCCCCTGTACGCGTAGCCGCGCGAGTCGCACACAGGGGGGACCCATGGGTCCCCCCTACCTGTGCATGTACGGCACGAGTCGCTTCGCCACGTACCCGCTGTAGGGGGTGCCCTTGTTCACCTCGCACCCATTGAGTCAATGGGAGCCCGCGTACGCGTTGTACGACCGGCTCCCATTGACTTCAATGGGAGTCCGACCGAATCGAGTCCGATAGCATACGGACGCATCGTACTCGTTCGGTCGGGTTGCTAGGGTCCGATTCGGTCGGAAATCTCTCCGGGTCCGGCTCGGTCGGAGAGATTTCCGGCCCGAATCGGAATCGGCCCCTTAATGTACAATTCCTAGCCATCTCATCAGCATATTGGTTGCTAACTACTATATAATCAGAACCTTGTGTATGAGTGACACATTTCACATTATCAATTTAGGCAGGCAATTGTAGGGACTGTAAAAGGCTCCTCACGCACTCTCCATTTCTAATGGGAGAACCAGAGTACGTCATGAGCCCACGCTGTGACTGCAATCGCCCAAAGTCATGTACGACTCCAAAGCCATACTGACTATCTGTATAGATTGTAACTTAGAGCTGTTCTGAAATGGTATGTGCTTGTGTCAGAGCTATGAGCTCTGTAACTTGCACAGAAAACACTCCCTGCGACCATGATGCTTCCACAACACGTCCAACTGTATACACAGCATAAGCAGCTTTCAGATTTCCTTCGTTGTCTCTTAAACATGAAACCTCAACAATGAACACATGATCAGATTCAGGCAATGGTTCATCTGAAATATCAGGACGTGCCCTCGTACACAACTCAGTCACATTCAAGCAATCATGCTCAACTTCATCATTCACACTCTTATTTCCAGGCAACGGCATCAAAGTAGCTGGATTCAACGCTGTGCATCTTTTAACAGTCACATTCTCGGCACCCAGCAAAATATGTTCATACTTAGTCAAACGACTATTGGTCAGGTACTGTGTTCGAGTGCGAGTCAACAGTATCTCCACTGAATGGGGCACAAATACTGTCAGTAGATGACCATGGCAATACTTTCACACTGCTCAAGACTCATATACGTAGATGCAACCGATTTTCAACATCCAGGCAAATCAGCAGCAACGGGACCAAGTGCTGCCGAAAAGTAGGCTATAGGCCTGCGATTGCTTCCATGCATTTGTGTCAACACTAAAAGATCGCAGCCTTCTCTTTCACTGCAAAATAACACAAAGCACTTGTAATCAGGCATTCCCAAAACTGGTGACCTGCAAAGGCATTCTTGCAGCTCTGTGAAGGAAGTCATGCAACTGTCATTCCACGGTACCGGATCGGACACTTCTTTGTGTGTCAACCTCTGGAGAGGTTTTGCTGTTAAGGAAAAATTTTGAATCCACTTCCTGCAATAGCCTACCATTCCTAAGAACTTGCAGACTTCCTTTTGGGTAGCTGGAGGATTCATGTAAAGAATAACTGAGATTCTTTCCTGTGAAAATTTCCTCGCTTCTTACTCAATGTGATGTCTTAAGTATAGGACTTCAGTTTTGCAAAACTGTATCTTGGTCGGGGAAACTTTATGTCCATTTTTTGTGAGATGGTTTAACAAAGCAATAGTGTACATTTTGCAAGCTTCCTTCGTATTTGACTCTCAAAATAGGTCGTCAATATACTGCACTAACAATGAATGATTCAGCATTATCAGAGACTCGAGATTCTTTTTCAGTATCTGATTAAAAATTGAGGGTCTCTCCGTATTCCCTTGTGGGACTCAGCACCATGCCAAAACACAATCGCCAAAACAGAAAGCAAAAAGATACTGACTATCTTCATGCAATGGAATAGAAAAGGAGGCCTGGCACAAATCGTTAACTGAAAACCATTCAGCTTCACATACAATTTGAAATAAAATCACAGCTGGATTCGGTACCACAGGACAACATGAAACAACAATAGAGTTAACCCTTCGCAAATCCTGCAGAATACGATACATGCCATTCAGCTTCTGCAAGCCCATAATAGGAGAGTTACATGGATCCATTATCTCCTTCAGGATCCCTTGCTCAATTAATGAGTTGATCACAGGAGTAATTCCGGCCTTAGTATCTGGGGGAAAATTGTATTGTGGGATTCTTGGGAACTCTCCATTAAGTTTAACTGTAATTCGGACTGAGTCGACACCTTTGATTAGTCTGATAACCTTACCTGTAAAGTCCCAGACTTTAGGTAACACTGTGTCTCTCAATTCAACGGGCAAATCCTCACTCGTCAGGAGAGGATACATCCCCACATTTGATTTTTGTTGGGCAGTTTAAATACAACATCCTCATCATTTGTATGAAATCCAGTTCCTCTGGGTGAGCAATAAATTGAACAATTTAATTTGCATAACAGATCACATCCAAGCAAATTCACTGGACTTGTATCACACACCACAAATCGATGTTGATCCTTGAAGGATCCTATTTTAACTGTAACTGGTTCTGAAATTGCAGTGGACAACCTTTTAATTGTTACTCCTATAACTTGGCTACTTTCTCCCAAGAGGGGTAGGTTAGAAAACTCTGCTGTTCTTACAGTAGAGTGGGTAGCATCAGTGTCGACAAGGAAGGAGACCGGATTGCCATCCACTTTTCCATTCACCTAGGGACCACTCTGGTCTACCTCTAAGGCTGCACCAAGCACACAGTCCTCCTCCCCCCTCAGGCACCGTCATGCTAACGGGTCCTGGTCACTGTCATCCAATTGGATCAAATACTGCTGTGCTGCATTCTGATTCTGGAAGAAATTTCTATTCATCTGCTGATTTTGATTTGCATTTTATCTTTGTACCTGAACATACTGTTGTGGCATGGGAGCTTGGGGCATTTGTATTTGCTCTGATACATTAAAATTCATCATTCTATGTCCTTGCATCTGTTGAGTCTGCCCATGTTATTCCCTTGAGACTGCACATTTCACATTCTGCATCTGATTTCTTACATTATTCATAACAGACTTATACTGCGTCTCCAATGTCCAGATTTTCCACAAGCAGGACACAGATTTGTTTTCTTCAAAAGTGGCACGTTAACAGCAGTTCTGGAATCAACGGGATTACCACGACTTCTACTTTGCGACGGAAAATTCTGCTGCTAAAAACCATTACCAAGTTGCATCGTTGAAGCTTAATTATAACTTCCCTGCACTTGTACTATATTATCAAAACTCATCAGATTTTTACCTTTCTGCATTGCTCTTATCTGGGCAATTATTAACTTCTCCTTAAGCTGCTTGTGCTTCATCTCAATCTTGTCGCCACAATATTTTCCGTAACGCAAAATCTCATCTAGTCGCTTGCTCTGCCAACAAAGTAATTGCTGTCAGATCATGTTTGAAATCTCAGGTCTCAAACCGAACACAAACCTGTAAACAAAATGTCCCACATCTTATCTGTGACCTTATCCAATCGACTATACTGTTTGAAAGTCCATACTAATCTCTCGTAAAATGCTTATACTGATTCTTTCAGTTCTTGGGTCGTCCTGTCAATCTGCAACCAATCAATCTCTTTAGGGGAAATTTTAGTCTTCAGATGATTTATTGCCTGCTGAAGATGGTGCTCCTGGCCTATAATACCTTCCTGGTTCTGACTCGGCCATTCCACAGTAACCTTACATTAGGCCCACAAATCTCCTGGAACCACAATCTCAAAGAGAGTACTCAAATCAATCCACAAAACTTTTGAAATCTTCACAAATCGTTCAATTTGTCTGTACCATTCCACTGGATTTTTACATGGAAATGGCTAACATTAGAAATACCCTGCTCCCACAATTTTTCTTAATTTTCACATAAGTATATAATTTTCTAAATTCACACTATTAAATTCGTTTTTCACTTTTCATAAACTATAGAATCTCTAATATTATTAGGTGAAATTTCAAAATCATACCTAGTTTCTATACATTTTTGCACCCACTTTTCTAAATGGTGCATTCTAACAGAAGGAAATAGAAACACTAGACCACTTTAATAATAGCACGTTTTTCATCAGTAAATGCTAATAAATAACATGTTTATACGTAATTCTCATTAGTACAACTCATTTATATGTATTAGTATTACTTTGTATGTATGTTTTTTTCATCTTAGATTTTAAAGCACGCTTTTACAGTGCTTCTACTACACTTGTCTCAGTTTCATGTGTCACGATGTCTAAGGTGTGCAAGGTACACTTTCAGCTTTTCGAGTCTTAAATCAGTAAAGGTGTTGTGTATTATGATTTTTAAAATCTTGCCCTATCACTTGTATCCAAGGAAGAAATGTCCTCTACCTGTGGTGGGCTCCAAGGGAGTGCTGGGACTGATGCTTATCTCTCAAGGAATTGTATTGCAGCACCAGAGTAGCACAGGGTGAGCTTAGTCATTGATGCAACCTGTTTGGATGCGCTTGAATGAAGAAGTCGTCATTAGAGTGGCAGAGGTGAGGAGACCGAAGGGCATCAGAGAAAACAAATTGCTGAAAGTAGCTGAAACTTTCAGTTAGTTGTCCTCCTCACATATCTTGAAATTGTGTCACACGTCTGTATTGCATCCAGGCACATAATAAGGGGATACATGGGATGGAAAGGAGCCCCAGGAACCCATACAGATATATATTTCAGGATGTACCAATAGGGCTACTTCAAACCTCAGAGTTCACTGTGAACACTTCTGGATCTGTGGTTGTGTCAGTCACAGTTCCTCATATTGTTGGAGCTTTGCAGAGCACTTCTGCCAATAGAAGGCTACTTCAGAATAATTTTCTGGAATGGGTGAGAGAGTAGAAATGTGAGACAAATGTGTCCAAAAAAGCATTTGTCCAATGATTAAGTACAAGGATTTTATGGCCTTTATGCAGTGCAGAAAGGTAGGTTATGCGTGTTTTTCAGAACGTCATCGTGACACAGATGTAGAGGAATGAATGAATGAAAGAATATGTATTTGTAAAACCCAGACTGTCACCCAGCTGTGTATCCTGGTGCCATGGAATTGCGGTAAGATTAACTGCAAGGCTTGAGGAACAAGTGAGACTGTAAAGTCGGTCAGTGGAAAATTAGCTCTAGTTTTTCTTATGGTGTTAAGAGAATAAGTCTCATGTTCCTAAAAGACAAGTGATTTTCAATTCAGTGAAGAGAAGAAGGTAAGAAGTTTCAGAATTGTGCAGCTAAACAAGAGAAGGGTCTTCCACCAATTCCAATTCTCTTAAAGGATGGAAGGCTGAGAAGGTTACCTCCTGTTGATCTTAGATATTGAATGGGGGAGTAGCATTTAAACTTTTGTTGTAGGAACAAGGGGCCAGATTTGTGGAAGGCTCAGCGAACAATGTGCATTGCTTTGAAAGTGATTCACTCTATGCTGGGAAGCCTGCATTCGGCCTCTAGATATAATGACATATGTGCTTGTTTTGCTAGATAAAAGATTAATCTGATCTCCGTTTTTGGATTCTTACTAACCATTTAGTTTGGGTGGCCTAAATAAAGAGAATTTCGGTTATCTAACCGTAACCTGGCTTGCTTTTAGGTCAAGGTAAGGGCTAATCTTTTTTAAGTAATCTGAGATGGAAGTAGCCCAATGAAGAGTTTTTGTTTTTCTGTGGAGCCAAAATGAGTCGTTTATCAAAATGGAAACCCAGATTGCGTGCTTCTTGTACTGACTTAGAGACAGCTTTCAATTTGGCAGCACCAGTTGATTGTCTCAGAAAATAATATTTTGCCTACTAACAAAATCTCAGTCTTCACTATTGTGAGGAAAGTGGTGTAGTATATGGTGTGGTTGTTAGACCTTACCATGTAATACACTCACAACACACTCTTGGGACCAGTCAGGCTCATTTGTAAAACTTTTAGCTCAATCCTGGGTAGCTGTGGCTTCGAGCAGTCAGGCTTCAACAAAGCATTTAGAAGTACCGAAACAGCTATGAAAGTCACACAGCACAAATGAAATCAGACAGCTATTCATAAGAATAGATCTTATTTGTATGAATTTTTAGACACCAAAATGAACAAAATACACCAGAGGGTTCTGGAGATATAGATTTTGAATTAAAACGGAAATCACTGCTATTCACTCAAAAAGTCAACAACAATTGGCACCTACTGTGGTTACACGAAACTTTGGACACTTTGTAAAACTTTTATAAAGTTGTGTTTGGCTACTCCAGCCTGCTTTGGGTGACCACCTCCAGCAGGGAGGAGGTCAAGGGGGCCAGTAAGGATTTGTAGGATTTGTCACTAAAGCAGCCCCAAGTCCAGTTCCAGGCTCTAGTGGTGGACCTCCAAAAACATCAATGGAGTGGTCCTAATACAAGGGATACAGGATGCTGAAGATGCTGTAGGATGTTGTGTGGTGGATGGGGGGCTTTCTGGGGCTACTCTTTGGTCCATGGTCTTGGTGGGGGTACTTTGGCCACATGGGTCGATGTCCTCCGAAGTCTTGTTGTGTCCAGCAGCAGTCCATTTGCCACTGGACTACTGATCTCCAGTGCAACAAAATTCAACAGTTTCCTTTGGCGAAGGCTAGTGTCCTGCTTGGGCAAACAAAGTTCACTCTAACAACTCTCTCAGTTCCAGCAGACTCAGATGCAACTTTTGAGCTTTGTGACTTTGTCTCCCAGGCTGCATGTTGGCAGTTAGTGGCGATCAAGTGCTTGTGGCTACTGACTTGCCAAGGCGGCCTTCTTCAGCTTTTGTGGCCCTGAAGCTGCAACAGGAAATCAACTAATTGATTCTTGAACTTCACCTCTTCTGTCGGGGGCTCAGGAGCAACCTTTAAGTGAGCCAGGCACCATGGACACAGTCCTCGCTGTGCTAGACCAAGGATCAGCAGGGACAGTCCAGTCTTTCGTGCAGCTTCTCGTGCCAGGTCCAGGGAAAAGCAGGGCAGTCTTTCTTCAGTCTTCTTTGCAGTTCAGCTGTGATCTGAGGTCTGGGTGCTAGGTGTACCATGTTTATGCCCAGAAAGTACCCTCTGTGGCTGGGGCGGTTACTAGCCAGTGGGCTACCAGGTCCTTTCCCACCTGATGGCAACTTTCTGCAATGTCTAGCACCTAGATATCCCAGAGCGTACCATTCTGCTGACTCCCAAGATGGCAGGCAGAACCCCTCTCTCGGTGTGTGGAGCTCGGTAGCCCACCCTAGCTGTGTGGCTTCCTGAGAGCTACATGCTGACTGGAAAACCGGTAGGGCAACTGGTTTCCCCTCTCTGTCCCCAATGCCAACCCGTACACCTGAACAAAAGAGTAGCCCCTCTAGTGTTCACTATTTGCCCTTCAAAAGTGGCTTCTCCTTTGAAGCTCGCCTTTTGGGCTCACACCCTGTGTGGCTTCCTGCTAGGGAGTGGTGACACCTCTATTGTTCCCCTTCCTGGGAGTCATTCACACTTCTTCCCAGGAGGGCAGAAGACTGCCTTGTGTCCAGCATCTGCGGATGGCCATTGTACGAGTAAAATGTCCAACTATAACACCCCTGAAACCTATGGTTTTTTCAGTGAATTTCTAAGGTTTTTTAAATGCTAATTTCTAACTATAACGTCCCTGAAACCTATGGTTTTTTCAGTGAATTTCAAAGGTTTTTTAAATGCTAATTTCTAACTATAACGTCCCTGAAACCTATGGTTTTTCAATGAATTTCAAAGGTTTTTTAAATGGTAATTTTTCATTATAATAGTAGCTATACCTATGTTTTTTGTACTGACAACAATCTGCGTTTTTATATGGATGGCATCTACAGGAGAGATGGTGTACATTTCACAGATGAGGGAAACAGAGTCTTTCTCAACAACTTTAGACTCTGCATCGGTACTTACATGTAGCTACCAAATTCTCCCAATAAACACAAGGGCTCTTTTTAGAGCCACCCAAGATCCAAACATACAACTAGATTTATAATAAAATAATCTTACATTTTTTTGCCTGGAGTCGCGCACCCCTCGCGTTCACACCAGGGGGCCGCACTGGGAGTCGTGCACCCCTCACGTTCACACCAGGGGGCTGCGCTGAGCGACGCGCTAGGGTCGCGACTCCAAATTTTTCGAAAAAAAAACCGGCTCCTACCAGTAATTTATATTCGCCCCGGGGACCCCATCCCCCGGGGCCTATGCACTTCGATGGGGACCGTGGGGTGAGTCCCAATGCCCCCGCGGTCCCGCCGGCTCCCCGCATCCTACGGGAGCCGGCATTGCTTTTCCACATGGGGAGCTGCTGACATTCAGCTCCCCGTGTAGAAAAGCAATTCTGCTTTGGATTTTGGAAGAGAGGGCAGGTTTCCCTGCTCTCTCTTCCAAAATCAAAATCCAAAGCAGAGTTTGCTACGGTAGGGCGGGAGACGTGCTCCAGCCCTACCATAGCAAACAGCAGTGTCCCGGGGTGGGCACCCGGGAAACTGCAGGAGCCGGCCCTGGGGGTGGCGGTCCCCAGGGCCATCGAAGGCTCCTGGAGGGGGCCCCTTGGCCCCCTCACAACTTTGCAAAGCCCCGGGAGGTGGTGGTCCCGGGGCTCGGGATCCAAAATGGACCCCCGCATCTTAACAGGTAGGTAATATATATATATCAACGAAAGGCTCCCCACGTAGCCCCGGGAAGCAAAGGCGGCACTCTCCAACTGGTAACATGGACATATCTGCCTCCCCAACGCGTTTCAACATTCTGCCTTTTTCACGGGTTCCAGCAGCAAAGAATGGCTACTTGGACTGCCACAGGTGAGTTTATTATATAGTCCTCCAATCAAGTTCCCAATAGAAACACAATGCATCCTGGGCCAAGTAGTTCCAAAAAACAATCGAAGCCTAAATAGGCGTAATATCAAGAGTCCGTGTTAAACAATCATGCCAGTTTTAATAAACCCAGTTCGTCCCGTCACAGACCCGAAATATGATGGTCCAGACAGGCCCTCGGAACGCTGAAATCTGCGATGACACGAACCACCAGTTTCATTCCTGCTGGCGATCCAGTGTCGTTTTTCAAGGTGATGCACGCCTGTCTGCCGGCACTGGGCTGTGCCGTGTATTTTATCAACTAAAGGCTCCCCACATAGCCCCGGGAAGCAAAGGCGGCACTCTCCAACTGGTAACAATTATCTTTAATCCACAATGGCAACACGGACATATCTGCCTCCCCAACGCGTTTCAACATTCTGCCTTTTTCACGGGTTCCAGCGGCAAAGAATGGCCACTTGGACTGCCACAGGTGAGTTTATTATATAGTCCTCCATTCAAGTTCCCAATAGAAACACAATGCATCCTGGGCCAAGTAGTTCCAAAAAACAATCGAAGCCTAAATAGGCGTAATATCAAGAGTCCGTGTTAAACAATCATGCCAGTTTTAATAAACCCAGTTGGTCCCGTCACAGACCCGAAATATGATGGTCCAGACAGGCCCTCAGAACGCTGAAATCCGCGATGACACGAACCACCAGTTTCATTCCTCCTGGCGATCCAGTGTCATTTTTCAAGGTGATGCACGCCTGTCTGCCGGCACTGGGCTGTGCCGTGTATTTTATCAACTAAAGGCTCCCCACATAGCCCCGGGAAGCAAAGGCGGCACTCTCCAACTGGTAACAATTATCTTTAATCCACAATGGCAACACGGACATATCTGCCTCCCCAACGCGTTTCAACATTCTGCCTTTTTCACGGGTTCCAGCGGCAAAGAATGGCCACTTGGACTGCCACAGGTGAGTTTATTATATAGTCCTCCATTCAAGTTCCCAATAGAAACACAATGCATCCTGGGCCAAGTAGTTCCAAAAAACAATCGAAGCCTAAATAGGCGTAATATCAAGAGTCCGTGATAAACAATCATGCCAGTATTAATAAACCCAGTTGGTCCCGTCACAGACCCGAAATATGATGGTCCAGACAGGCCCTCGGAACGCAGAAATCCGCGATGACACGAACCACCAGTTTCATTCCTGCTGGCGATCCAGTGTCGTTTTTCAAGGTGATGCATGCCTGTCTGCCGGCACTGGGCTGTGCTGTGTATTTTATCAACGAAAGGCTCCCCACGTAGCCCCGGGAAGCAAAGGCGGCACTCTCCAACTGGTAACAATTATCTTTAATCCACAATGGCAACACAGACATATCTGCCTCCCCAACGCGTTTCAACATTCTGCCTTTTTCACGGGTTCCAGCGGCAAAGAATGGCTACATGGACTGCCACAGGTGAGTTTATTATATAGTCCTCCAATAGAAACACAATGCATCCTGGGCCAAGTAGTTCCAAAAAACAATCAAAGCCTGGGGAGGCAGATATGTCCGTGTTGCCATTATGGATTAAATATAATTGTTACCGCCTTTGCTTCCCGGGGCTACGTGGGAGCCTTTCGTTGATATATATATGTATATGTATATATATATATAAAGTATTGTGTCAATGTGGTTCAACTCAATAAAATTATGAATAGAGCAACAATGTACATTTATGTTGTTTCCATCTAGAGAAGCGCATGTTTGAGTGATGTATAGTCAAGGTATCTGAAGTAACTATAAATCGCCTTCCTAGAGCACAATGGCTGCTACTCGAAATGCTGCATGTGTTTATGTGTCACAATTATAGTATGAACATTGAATGAGATAAAGTCAGCAAAATTATTATTCATGGTGTATGACTCATGTGATGAACCTCTTTGTTTTCAGAATGTAGAACTGTAATCAGTGACTGTTGCAATGAATGTAGCAACATACTAAGATAAAATTGATCCTGACCTTCTCTATATCAGGAGTGTTTGTCTTCATTTGGACAACTGTGTCTTCCATGCAGGGCACTTTTGTTTAATATGCCCCAGTGTATTAAAATCAATAGTTACCACAGCCACACCTGTAATTCTTGATTAATAACAAGAAGAATGAAAGTACAGGGCACACCAAGGGGACTGTATTCCACTACCAGAACAGAACTCTCCGCCTGGGGGGAGGTGTGACTGCAGACGCTAGGCGATCTATACCGAGACGGACAGCTGGTGCCCTTCGACGTCCTTGTGGATGAGGATGCCCTACCGCAAGGTCAGTTCCTATTACATACCTCGCTGATCACGGCGCTGCAATCGATGTGGGGGGATATAACGCAAGAACCCACAACACACCTCACCATCCAATATATACACGTGATGGGCATGGGGAAACACCTCACACAGTAGTTTGCTGACTCACTAAGAACACATGCAGCGCAACCGCTGACACCCCTCAGACACCACTGAGACACAGAGCTCCACTGGCCATGCACAGATCGAGAATGGGTGGCCATTTTAGAAGGACCCTCACAAATCCCCAGGAACGTCAGATTTTGCCTCATACAATACTATATAATACACAGGGCATACCTGACACCAGCCAAAATAAATACATTCTTCCGACGCACCGACGCCCACTGCCCCAGATGCAATCTAGTGGATTCAAATCTAATACATATGCTGTGGAGCTGTACTGCTCTCACTTCTTACTGGGAGGCTGTTGTCACCTATCGAGCTGCACCGGACGCACAGTTGAGGGCACCTGGGAAGTATGCCTCCTGGGTCTCTACTGCAGATCCAAAAACCACACAGTAACATTTCTCTCTGAGAAGGGAGACCCTGTGCTTCCATAGAAACGTTGGAAAAAACTTGAAACTCTTATCACTGACCATGTCATGAGTGTTGTAATATGTGATGTCATAAGCAGTGCATTGCGGGGGGCGAGTTATAGTTAGCTCAGCTAACTATAATTGCTGAATTTCTCTGGTTTTGTACAAGTGAAATGTCAGCCTAACTATAACGGCCCTGTAACTTTTGTTTTTTTCAGAGAATTTCTAAGGTTTTTTTAACTAGGAATGGTGTTTGCAGAGTGGTGGGAAAGGGGGCAGGGCCTCTGACCAGCTCTCAGCAATCCCGCTGTGTAGGACTTACAGAAAGAAGCAGGAGGGCTTCTTGGTCCCCAAGGTCCCTTAGCATCCAAGAGAACTTCATTCCCCAACCAGTAGTGTGCCAGGAATCACATTTGCAGAGTGGTTGAGAAAGGGGGCGTGGCCTCCAAAGACCTCTAAGCAAACTCACTGTGTGGGACTTGCTGGATGTAACAGGAGGGGTATTTGGCCCCTAATGACCCTCAATAGCCAAGGGGACTCCATCCCCCAACTAGTAGTGTGCCAGGATACATTTTTGCAGAGTGGTGGAGAAAGGACATCCTTGATGATTGCACAGGTAGTGACTGTGTGATTCTATGAGTGCAATTGCCAAGGACACACTGCGAATACCGGGTGTTTTTGACAAAGTGTAAAACACATATATAGACATCTTTTACATAAAGTTTCAGTGTAGCTATTTAGTAAGATACTAATTTAACTTTCCCCTTTGTATTAATTTGTCGAAATAACTACATCAAAAATGCATTTTCCTTCTTCACAGCAACACCGGAGGTCGCAATGACATCAGCAGTCACGAATACAAATGACAAAGTGTAAAACAGATATATAGACATATTTTACACAAAGTTTGAGTTTAGCTGTGTACTAACATATTAGTTTAACTTTACTTTAATAACATATTTCTAAAAAACAACAGTTTCAAAAAATAGCTTTCAACATCTGAACCCACAAACACAACAGAACTTCCAAACAAACATCAAACTATCCATTGTTACCCAAACTCATGGGGAATCAAAAACTGCTGCAAAACTAGTGCAATGCACAATGTGTGACAAGACCCTCTCTAGAGGGATGAACAAAAATATTCATGTGGGACAATGTCCATCTTCTATTATCTTAAAACCTATCGTAGAAAATGTCTTCAACTGCCCATCTACCAGAGGCAAGCTGGAGGACCACCTACATCAGTGGCAGCAGCAACAATACCCGGCCATAAATTCCTTTCAGACGTGCGGACTACTATAACAGTTATGGCTCCAGAGTTTTCAAGAATGGCCATGTATTGCATGGACTATAGTATTGTTATAAGAGCTGGTGAGCAATGTGTTAAAGCTATTTGCAATGATGCAAAAAGTCATACATGCTAATTTTTCTCCCCTTTTATATTTTTTGCACATTTCTCAGTGCACATTTTTTTTAATTCCTCCTGTCCCAGTTGACATTGTTGTTACCATTAAAAAGAATCAAAATGTTTTAAAACTTTACAAAAGCACTACAAACTTAAAAAAAAAAAAAGAAGAAGAAAACAGAAAATCATGTCACTGAGAAATAAAGGAATATCATTGGATAATACACTTTTCAACTAAAAAATAAGAAGAACATGCCCATTTATCTATCTTGAACATTCCTTAAGAAGCGTTCATAGTGAGCAGATTTGCGCAATGCACAATATGTCACAAGACATTGTCAAGTGGTAAAAATAAAAAATATTCTTGCGGGACTACATCCATGCTTTACCATCTAAAAAAAAACCATAGCAACTATATTTACATTTTTTTCTAGCCAATGTACCAACTATTTTACTACTGGCTTACACATAATACAAAAACTGTTTTTATGTCATGTTGCAGTTTTAAATCTACAAATGAACCTACCTTTATAACTACAAGCACTCTACTTCAATGTACCAAACCAAAACCAAAAACGTAATTTATTAGTTACCTTTTAATATTATAGCACCCTCTCCTACAACACACCTGCACCATATGTCAGTTCTCACTTAACATGCTAAAAGACCACTGTATCCCTTATGTTCTCGATTTTAAAATAAACATCAACCAAAGTGTGAAAGTACATACAGAGTCTTAATACTGTAAATCCAAAAACACAACATAAGAGCTATTTCTGTGTCTCTCTACCACTGTGTCACTGGTACATTTAGTGTTTCAATACTTTTCTACTTAGAGTTGTCAGATTTAAAGTTTGAGAAACACTGCATATAGAAATCTGCACATTAATCTGTATCACAACATATAGCTCACTAATTCTTCCTAGTACATGCAAACAGTGGGTGACAGGTTACATATATAATTCACCAGATGGTTCTAAAAGAGTACACATTCCTCACTAAAACTTGTGAATTCATGTGTTTCTGGTTGAGTACAACAATACTCCAGTGATTTCTGCTCATTTGTCACCGCTGTTGCTGGGGACTACCTGTCCCAGGATCCTTCCCTGGAGGGGAGGAGTACCGCCGAAAACGCGCTCAAAAGCGCGAGTCACCTCCGCGGCGCGGGACGCCAGTGATTTCTGCTCATTTGTCACCGCTGTTGCTGGGGACTACCTGTCCCAGGATCCTTCCCTGGAGGGGAGGAGTACCGCCGAAAACACGCTCAAAAGCGCGAGTCACCTCCGCGGCGCGGGACGCCAGTGATTTCTGCTCATTTGTCACCGCTGTTGCTGGGGACTACCTGTCCCAGGATCCTTCCCTGGAGAGGAGGAGTACCACCGAAAACGCGCTCAAAAGCGCGAGTCACCTCTGCGGCGCGGGACGCGCGCGGGCTCGCCCGGGCAAAGCCCGGGCCAAGGGCGGGCCCGTCCTTGCCCGTCATCGCCAGGTAGAGGCAGGGCTGGGCCACCTTTCTTTGAACTACGATCAAGGACCCCGTTACAGGTACTGTTGTCCCTCGGGCGTTCGTACCCATGGGTGGTGTGATTGTCTACTGGCAGACCATAGCGCCTTGACAGGGGGGGATTGCGAGCGTCTTTAGGCATTTTCCACTCTTCTCCCCAGGAGGGGACTCCACTGACCAGCATCTTCAGCGCGCTGTTCCACGGCTGGTCTGCGCCCGTCTGAGATCGACTGATACTGGGTTGTGACATCTCCCGGTAAATCTACTGGTCAAGGTACTGTTGGAGAGGAGTGTAGAACTTGGTGTCCGGTTGCTAAAAATGGGAAAACGGAAGGCAGGGGATGTTGTTAACCATGAGCACAGTATTAAAAAACCAAAGAAATCTGGAGTAAATAAACGAGGGGTTAGGCCTGGGGGTATTGCTCAAGAACAAACCACTTTGGCGGACATTGATACATTAATTAATGAAGTGGAACAGTTGCTTACAACAGGCAATAATAAAAATAAGGTCAAATTGGCGAAGGTTCCGGCAATGTTTAAAAAACCAATTGCATGTGGGGGTATCAACCCGGCCATATCTTTGTCTGAGAACCCCTGCTCACTACGATCCTCTGATTATGAATGCCAGTCTAATGAGCTTGTTCCCGTCGTGGATCAGGTGTCTGTATCTTCTAAGTCTACTGATTTAATTCTTGCTGACCAATTGACTGAGACCCCATGTTCTTTATACCCAACAATTGCTGTAATTCCCAATATCCCCTGTTCCAACCGGTATGGCCCAATTGCCCCTTTGGATGTACCTGAAGGAGTTGAGCTCTTGGATTCTATAGCTCAGGCTACTACCTCTTTGCCAGGACTGCAAGGTGCACATACAGCTATGAAGAATTTTCTAGTGGACAATGATATGCTGTTTAGTAAAATGACTGAGCTTTGTACCCAATTGAGAAATTTGTCATCAAACGTCCTGTCTTTTAAATCTAAGTTTGTATGCAGTTGTAGTTGTAGCTGTATGAATTCTGGGCTTTCACCAAGTAAAATGATTTCTCCTTCTGGAGTGGGTAGTGATGTAAGGCTGGCTATTGACTCTGTGTATGGAAGGACCAATGGAAAACATTGTACGGAGGCCCTCACTGGTCCCAGTTCCTTTAATAATAACAATAATTCGGAATCTATAATACAGAACCAGCCAAAGGACTCATTTCCTTGGCCACGAATTCTAACTCTGTCCTTATGAATCCTTCTGCACTTTTACCCAAGTGGTCTTCTAATCAAATGTTAGTGTCTGAGCCTCCCTTCTTTAGAGGGCGACCACAATCTTTTGCTTCATCCGTGTTCTTTCCATCACCATCTTTTATTTTACCAACTGGTTCTGCTCCTTGTTCTTCTGCAAGGAATTTATCCCTGAAGTTTGACCATCAACTACCTAGGGATAAGGGTAAACGTAATAGGTCCATTTATATGGTACAGGTTCCTAAGCTGAATTCAGGTGTTAGGGAAGATACAGAGGCACTGATTAATAAGGCGATCTACTGGTTGAGACATGAGCGGAATTGTCTATCTATAATTAGATCTGATATTTTATTTGCAAAGAGACTTCAACTCCACTCTCGCAGTTTGATCATATCCATATTGTTCTATGTACCAATTTTTTAGCTGAAAATCTAATTAATTTTGCTTTGCGTACTTGTGACTATGCTGGGGGAAAACAAACTGGTATACAACTAAAAGCAACTTCCCCATTGCAGTGGGCCCAGATGGGGCAACCGAATGAGAGCTATGCTAGATCATCTGATGTCCCTAATACTTGCACCTTTCCTTTACAATCTCCCATGAATGCATTAGATTGACTGTATGTAAGACCTGTGTGCGTTAATACCAGCTTGGGAAGCAATAGCCCTGGGGTAATGAGCCAAGTAGGGGTGGGAAAGATTGTGTGTGGCTTAAATCATGTTATTGAACAAACGTCTTCTTTGGGTGGCTCTAATACTGAAGCTGTTTCACATGATATGGTGGATAGGTCATGTGGGAAGCTGGAGAGTGGTGAACTTATTACACTGCGACCCTTGGATGACTATATTAGATCTCAGGGTATGATAGAGCCTAGTATTGATATTCATATAGCTGATGAGTCCAATAACTCCCAGAATTTAAATCTATTGTCTTGGAATATTGCAGGTATCGGCCAGAAACTATGTGATCATGACTGGATAAGATATAGTGCGAGGTATGATGTATGTCTACTGCAGGAAACTTGGGCTATAGAGAAAACTTATATAGATGGTTATGCATCCTTTAGTGTAGACGCCAAGCCAGCCCTTCAGTTTGGTAGAGCTAGTGGTGGACTTTTAACTTTGATCAAGAATGGTCGCTTTAGCTCTGTCACTACTATAGAAATAGACTGTTTAGATTTAATGGGAACTTTAGTCACCTTATCGTCTGGTCTCTCTTTGGCAATTTTTAATATTTATGTAAGGCCAATTCGATCTATTGATACGTCTATGACTTTAGCATTATTGGACACTATATTGGATAAATTATCCCCGGATACAAGAATTATAGTGGCGGGAGATTTTAACACCGGCTTTGAACCCTGCTCCTTTTTATCTGAGACTACTGTGGAGGAAGATGAGCAATGGGGAATTCCTACATTGCAGGTGCCCCTGAGGAAAAATTTCACATCATGTGCTTTACAGATAGTTTCACTGGTCATTGGTAGAGGTCTTAGAGCCCTAAATGGTCTTACTACCTCTGATCCCCTGTGTGCACCAACATTTAAGAGAGGTATGTGTGCTAGTATAATTGATTATGTATTGATTGATGTGAGATTGTGGCCCCTATTAGCCGATATGAAAGTCAACGTTAGGTCTGATAGTGATCATAACTCTCTCGAAGTGGTACTTGCGGGAGAGCTTTTGGTTTCTGGGTGTGCTGCTATTTTTACAAACGTTCCTGTAGCATTGGCTACCAATAATCGACGTGCTGTTAGATGGCCGGAAGTTATGGCTAACCCGGATGTTTATTCAAAAGTTTATAAACAGTTTATTACCTCTTTTGACCCTTACGAGGGGATAGATTCAGCAGGAATACCTATTTTATCAGTCCATATGCAGTTGTTCGATGGTCTTCAAAAGATATTCTATAGAGAGGTGACTACTACGAAGTCGGCACACTTTAAGTATCACGACTGGTTTAATCCTGCTTGTAAAGTAGCGAAGAATTTATTAAAGATAGCTATTGATGAGGGTGACAGAGGTAAAATTCGTTCCGCTAGAGGTTTTTATAAAACACAGCTTAGAAAGGCTAGAAGAGATTGGGAAGATAAGTTTTGGCAGGATCTACTTGCAGCCACTAAAACCAAGGACAGCAGATCGTTTTGGAAATTGGTCGCCCAGAGACACTCCGAAGGAGTAAAGTACCCAAGTTTTAATATACCACCTGACAACTGGGTAGCTCATTTTTCATCATTGTATTCGCTAAGGAAGTCGGATGATATTAACAATGGTACTAATTTAGTGGAGGACGCTATCTCGCCACACATAGCACAAGATCATTATAGTAACCCTGTCAAATTCAGTCTTGAAGAGACAATCCGTGCAATACAGTCTCTTAAAATGGCCAAAGCACCGGGACCTGACAAAATCCCGGGTGATCTTTTTAAGTCAGAGCCGTTAATCTGGTCAAGCTATTTTAATCTTCTATCGAATGCTATCTCCGCCGGGGGAGCGATCCCTGATTCATGGAGGGGGGCTGAGATAATAACTATTTTTAAAAAGGGTGATGCTAATAACCCAGCTAATTATAGGCCAATTAGTTTGTTAGATAACGCACAAAAAGTTTTTAGTCGCCAAATTCTGAACAAATTAATTGAATGGATGGAAGAAAAGAAATACTTTCCTCCTTCCAAGCAGGTTTTAGAAGTAAAATTAGTACTGTTGATCAGATTTTTAGATTTACATTATTGTACTGGAAGACTGTGCTTTTACGTAAGGGTGTGCTGTATGTGGCTTTTATTGATCTTAGAGCTGCCTTTGATCTTATTCCCGATCGAATTTGTGGCAGGTTCTTACTAATATGGGTGTTCCCAGCAATCTTGTATATTTATTGAGTAAATTACACGAAAACAACTATGCTCAAGTACGCTGGGGACCAAATGGAGAACTAACCGATTGTATTCCTATCGAACGGGGGGTTAGGCAAGGCTTTGTCTTTGCCCCCACTTTATTTTCCCTTTATTTAAACGATGTGGTTAATGTCTTGGAAAACTGTGTAAATGATTCTCCTATGTTAAACGGCAGGAAGATACCAATATTGCTCTTTGCGGATGACTCCCTACTCATCTCAAAGTCCCCTATGGGTCTCCAGATCCTGGTTAATAAATTTTTAGGGTTCTGTAATGAGAGGGGACTTGAGCTTAATGTTAATAAAACAAAATTTATGATTCTAGGCAAGGGGGTCAAGAAAGGTAATCCGACTATTCAAGTTGGAAAAGACGTCCTTGAGAGGGTTGAAAACTTTGATTATTTGGGAGTACGATTTATGGATAATTTTAAGTGGTTAGATCAGATCATGAAAAGTAAACTTCTTATTGAGCACAGGTCAAATGCCATTCTGAGAACACAAAAGAGAACGGTATCTCACGTGGTAGCCCCGGTTATGGAGATTTACTGCGCAAAGGCGCAAGGGGCTGCTCTTTATGGAGCTGAAGTGTGGGGCTATGTTGATGCTAAGCCTCTTGCACTGGTAGAAAACAGTTTTGTTAGGAAAATGCTATGTCTACCCCAGAGCACACCTCTTATTCCATTGTATTTAGATCTAGGATTAAAAAGAATATCAGACTTAGTGGCTTTGAAAGTCTTGATCTACTGGGTTCGTCTTTGGTGTACACCGGAGCTAGTTGATTACAGAGAATCCCTGACCGATGTTTTAAATATACCAGGTGCTCGATCGCTCCCATGGTTTAAACACGTGTTTTCGTGGGTGAGAATATTAGGTCTCCGTAGATTTTGGGATGACCCTACTAAACTTAAGAAAGTCGATCAGCATCTTCTTAAAACTACTTATTGGAATTTTATCAATGAATGTGTACTAAGGAAAAATTATGTAGGATCTCTGACCAACAGCTTTTTTGATTTTAAATCTACTCCATTATTGGAAGATTATATGGATTTTATACCTTTTGCTTTCCCTAAAAGCCTTTTTATACGGTTTCGCTTGGGGACCTTGCCTATAAGATCATTCACACATAAATGGAATCCTGCACAGTCAGAATTGACTTGCCCAATGTGTAAACAATGTGATGAAAATGAATCACATTTGCTATTTTTTTGTCCAGAGTATTTGTCCCCTCGTAGGAGGTGGATTATTCCGATTTGCCGGGAAATGGGACTTGTACATTATCAAATAGCATTACGGATTCTAAAAACTAATCTCTCCCCTAGAATAGTTGTAGCTGTTAGCAAATTTTTAGAGGCAGTCTGGTATAAGCGCAATGCAATTTTAAAGTTAGATCAGTGTAAGGATTAAGGATGTATTTTATTGCTTACTTTTATTGATGAATTGTTTTATTCTGTATTGTTCTGTTAGGTGTAACTTTTAGGAACTGTCTGTTGTTGGATAATATGTACAGTGCTAATGAAATTATTGTCTTTTAACAACTATGATATTATTGCTGCTGTTATTGTACCCAACTCTGAAGCACTATGCACTTTAATTATGGACCTATTGCTGCTATTATTGTATTTACAATTGTAACGTAATTTGAGGCACTATGCACTTTAAATATGGACATACTGCTGCTATTATTGTTGTTATTGTACATATATTTGTTGTGTCATTGGTCATTTGACGTATAGGATGTTGGTTGATACTTTGATGGTTGCAATAACCGAATAAAGTTATATACTACTACTACTACTCCCTGGATGATTGGATGACTGCATAGATAGTGCCTAGGTGATTCTCTCAGAATATAGGTGGTTCCATATCTTCATAGTTAGTGCCTGTGTATTCACATGGCTATATTGCTCCTATCTGGGTGATTGGATGAACACAATTGGGTGTTGCTAACGTAGTTCAATGAGTACATAATCACTGCCTGCGTGATTGGATGAGTGCATGTGTAGTGCCTGGGTAATTGAATAAGTCTAGATATCACACTTGATATATAATTGCATACATGGCTCTCTAAGAGCATACATTGCTCTGTTACTCAGCGTGCACATGCATCAGTAAGTTTCTAAAACTGAAAACAACAATTCTCACTTTTTCAAAGCACAAAACCTTTTCCTAATGACATACCTACATCATTTCGCAAATGTTTCTTGTGTCTTTAAAATATATATTCAGCATTTCTCATAGAAAAGTTACAAGCCGAGTGAAGCTAGTACAAGAACTCTCAAGAGATGTCTGCACTATTACCCTCCTCAATTTTAAACATAGCATGTTTAAAGAACAACACCACCCTCACCATGAACATGAAATTTTCAACAGCCGTAAACAGCCGTAAAGAACATAGATCACCATGTAAACATCTATGTGATTTCATAATAGATATACACCTTCAGGCCATATTTCCAAAATATATAGTTCTCTGCATCTTTAAGTAAACTCAAGAGTCTCATCGTGCATTTAACTATCTGCAAACAGAAAAAACGTATCTTACCATCTAAACATATGCAAACCCATCCTATAAGTTAAAAACCACATTGATAAATACTTCCTAGTACATACTTAACAAGTATTACTACTTTATAATTTATATACAGGCACAGCACATTTTCTTATGTTTTATTCATGTCTACACTACTCCGATTTATTAATGTGACTAAAAGTACTACAGTTCCCAGAATGCAAATAACATAGATCTGTCTGTTCTGCACATGATGCTTAGACATTTAAAGCATTGTCATTTTTAAAGGCATTACTCATGTTAACTTTCAACAGTACTAACATCTTAAACGCATACCCTCTGCCAGATACAGTTCATCTGATATATTTTTTCACATCACTGTGATACTCCTTTTAATCAAACTCCCATATACATCTTCATTTCTAATGTACATTTTTGTTTTAAATAATTAAAAAGTTATATACATACCACACATTAGTCAATACATCAAGCGCTACACTCCTCAGAGAAGCCTTCGTTCGGAATCAGCGTCACTGCTTGTAGTGCCGAGAATAAAGACACTGAAGTGGGGTGGCAGAAGTTTCAGATACTTAGCCCCCAGACTATGGAATTCCCTGCCCCTGCATCTTAGAAATCAAAACAATCTGCTACAGTTCAGGAAGGAACTTAAAACCTGGTTATTCCACTTGCACTAAATTGGCTAGTTGCTCTTTCGGTACACACTCTTTGAACAGCAAGCGCTAAGACGCCATGGCATACATGCGCTCTATAAAAAACCCCATTTCATTTCATTTCATTTCTTAGATTATATTGTTGTTTTAGCTCTTTCTGGATACTTTTGACACTGTAAAAATGTGTAAAAACTAAGCACAAGAATGGTACGTCACTCTCGTAACCTCTTCAACTTTCCACTCTATGATCATGAGACAGGCAGCAAATGAAATCATGTCTTTCATTTTAGACTACTGTATCTCCCATTGTGAATGGTTAGCATCTGTTAACCCTTTCCCTCTGTTTTAAAATGAGGTTCTTATCTCTGCTTGTTTGCGATGTTTTCGCGATGATGGCAGAATAATCTCGAAAAAAACAGGAGTCCAAACCGATATTTAGCTTTAGTTTTTTTTCAAGTTAGATACTGCACACCAGTTTATTACATAGTCCTCAGTTGGAAATTAAAGTTTGCCATTACTTAAATTGTGTCATAACTCCTCAACTTTAAAAAACAATTCTGTCTCTTTAACACCCTCCCCCTGCAGGTCACTCTTAGCTCAGTGTACCTAGCAACCCAGTGGAACCAGTAGGTCACAAGTTCACAGCACATTCTAGAAGGAACATGATACTTCCAAATGAGATACAGCAGGTGTGGTTTACTCCACAGATTCAAACGCATATCCATGTCTGTATTACATACAACATCCATTAATAGGACTTCTTGCTAAGGCATCCAACACACTACCTAATTTTATTCACTTTCATGCTGACAGCATCCAATGAAATATATCATTTTTTTTTAAAACACCTCAAATTTAACTGCTTTTCATTTGGAAAACTACCTCATTCAGCTCCAGCCTTCTATTGACTGCTATTGCTCCTTCGCTTCAAAATGCTTAGAGTTGTCACGACTCGCTCCCTGCATTCTCGTGCCCACCACCAGGGGGCTGAACCTTGGGACTCTCCAGTGTTCTAATAAGCTTCTAGACCCTCTCCTTCATGTACATTCTGACGTCCAACCATTTGGACTCTATTTAGAAATGGCCATCCATTCCCAATCCATGCCAGGTTTTGTGGAAGCCAGTCTGCTCATGCTTGAAGCCAGCCTGCTCATGTTTGACACTCTGTTACCTAGAATTCCCTGCTTACTGCTTCGTCTCCAACCCTGCAGGCCAAGGATGGGTGGAGGAATTCAGCTCACCTGTGGCTGCCTGCTGCTAGCCTGCTCCCACCTGATGCATGTGATTACTGTGAGCTCTTTTAAGCCCCAGCTCCCTTCAGGCCAAGGTTGGTCATTGTAGCTGTGTACCGTTGAGACCGACCCTTGTTTCCAGTGCTCCCTGAGCTTTTGCTATCCTTGTTTCCAGTGTTTCCTGAGCTTTAGTTATTACTTGTTCCTGACCTGCTACTGTTTTCCTTGTTCCTGGATTAGCACTGCCTGCAGTGCTACCTTGACACCTGAGCCTTAGTATTCCTTGTTCCTGAGCTGCAGCAGTTTCCCTTGTTCCTGAATTAGCACTGCCTGCAGTGCCACCTTGACTCCTGAGCTTTAGCTCAATTTTAGTTCCTGCTCCTGAGCCTTTGCATTCCTTGTTCCTGAGCTACAGCAGTTTCCCTTGTTCCTGAACTAGCACTGCCTGCAGTGCTACCTTGGCTTTTGAGCTTTTGCTAAATTCTTGTCTTGCTCCAGCACAGCCTTCAGTGCTACTTTGTTTTCGTGACTCCTGATCCAGCACTATTCTAGTATACCCTTATAGCCTCCCCTTCTGAATATCCTTTTCCAGTCCCTGCCTTTCTTCCCATTTCCTTGGTTCCAGTTCCTAGTTTGCTGTCTTTCTATTCTGCTGTCTTGATTCTGTTACCTTGTATGTTTGTTACCTGCTTGTCTATTATGCTAGTGTTTAGTTCTACCCCCTTGCTGTTACTGCCTTGTGTGTTCCTGTTTGATCCCCAGGATCCGTGGGCACAGCTGACTACCAAGGTGGTGTTTCTTGTTCACTGTGAGTATTGTCTTTGAGTTACATTTATAACATCACCATAGGTATAAGCTCCACAGACCCTGCCTTTGCATGCATATCCTATATGTGGGTATTTTCAGTCAGTATCTGTAACAGCAATTGTGGGTGAGGAACTTACTGAGCTTCAGTCTTACCGTGTGGAGCTCCTGAGTGCTTTACCCCACACTTCCCTTTATTGTTAATGTTGTTTTATATATAAGTGTATTGCACATCCGTCCTGGGTGTAGTGATTCTGAATGCTGAACCGCCTCATGAGTGCCTGTCCTTTCTGAGTCTTAGCCATCTTGTTCCTTTGTGCAGGCTTCCCTTTGGATGCCTTTTCTCCTTAGACTTCCTGTGTGATCCTGGGCAGTTCTGTACTCCTTTTTCTGCTTAATTTTCTACCCAGTCGCCAGTCTTTGCCCAAGTCCCTGACTGTGTCCCAAACAGTCCCGAGCAGTCCCTGACAAGAGTGTGGATTGTGGGCCACAGCTTTGTGTATTGGGCTAAAGAGGCTGCAGAAAAGAGAGGTATTGACAGGGACTGGGGTTTGCCAAATGTGGAGATTACTTGGTTTGGCCAGAGTGGGTTAAAGTTTCATCAGTTGCTGGCTTTGTTAAATCCATTGTGGATTACCGAGCTCCTCACCTCATGATTAAGCACTGTGGTGGCAATGACCTAGGTACAGTGACTGGGGTAGGGCTGGAAATCCTAATGAAAGAAACCTTCGCAGAACTGATGTTGCTTTTCCCTCACACTGTCTAGGTGTATTCTAATACATGCCAAAGACAGAAATGGAAGTGGTCAAATCAATTCTGTCCACAGATTGACGAAGCTGGGAAACATGTTAGTAAAACTGTTTCTGCATTCTGCATATACCATCGCAATGGCTGCTGTATCTATAACAACAATCTGCGTTTTGACATGCATGGAATTTATAGAAATGATGGAGTGCACTTTACAGACTAAGGCAACAGGGTGTTTCTAAGTAACCTGAAACTCTGCATCAGGTCTTATGTGTAGCTCTCATATACACACAATCAACACAAAGGCTCTTGTCAGAGCCACCCTAGTACCCGAAATATTGTTAATTTTCTTTAAAAAGATCCCTTTTTTTAGATTTTGGAAATCTTCACAACAACGTTGTGATGCTCGCGGAGATATTGCGAGAATGGAAAACAAAAGCAGACATTTAACGCCCACCAGCATATCCAAAAGTAATAAGTAAAAATCCATTCTAAACCTTGAGCTACACATATTACTATATATATGCTTCTTTAAAAGCATGTTTAAACTCATGTTTTGGTACTAAGTTTCTTTGAAAATCCATTTTTAAGACCTATTTTCCGTTACCGCAATTATTTGGGAAGTTACAACCACACCGTTAACTGCAACGATCGCGCCTTTTCCATGATGTGAAAAACACATATATGCACACATATTACAGTATTTTACACAGTAGGGGTTTATTACTGTACACTTCAAACTCATGTTTTTCTAGTGTATTTCTAGAACAACCATCTCTAACACCTATTTTCCATTTTCGCAATGATACTGGAGATCGTGATGACGTTGGTAATCACGATCCACGCGGATACTGCGCGAAAGCAGAAAGCAAGAGCAGGAATTCAATAGCCACCACCACATTAAAATTCTTTAACTATATAAAAAATTCTAACCATCACACTAGATAACTCACTATCTAAATAACTCTGCAAAAACATTTATCAGAATCTTTATATTTCTATGACAATGCGTATTAATAATTCAGAGACTTTTTAAAAATATTTCCACAAATATTTGCAATGACGTCACGATTGCTGCGACGCCTCCGCGATGGTACACAGGGGGCCGCGCTGGCGGTCAGGGCATCATCGCGAATATCGCATGCAATTAAAAAAATCGATTTTGGACACATAACTTGTGTCACTAACACACCCACTTCTGAAACATTGGGTCAGAGTATCTCCACCCTGACCCTTATTTTAGCTTTCACACAAATTTTCAGCCCAGGGACCTGTTCCCGGACGATAAAATGGCAGCCGCAACTTTCTGTTCAGCTTCTTCAAGCCAATCAGAGCATTCCCGTTGGCGCGTGCATTTGCGATTCATCATGAAACCTTCGCGAAATATCAGCGGCCAGAGATATATCTATAATTTTTGGATTAAATTTCTCAAACCACAGAACGGATTTCCACCAAATTACACAAACCACAATCTGCATATCAACATCTACCTTTCTGCCAAATTTGGTGTAATCCTGTCCAGCGGTTCGGGCTGTAGGTTTGACAACGTGTTCCTATGGGAATTAACATTACAAACACACCCTTTTTTCACGCCCCAATTTCTCGGTCCCCACTGCAAGGATCACCCCCAAACTTTCCATGACACACAGAACCTACTTTGACACTTTTTGGGAAAATTTCATGAAGATTGGTAAAACAATGCCAAAGTTATAGGCAAGTCAAAAAATGCTTTTCCTATGGAAACTAGGTCCTAACTATAACTACCTACTGACGACTGCCAGTAGGGTGGGCGGGTGGGTGGGTGTGTGTGTGTGGGTGTGTGTATATACTCAACACAACAGTGGCTCCCCCTGGAATCCCGAGCAGTACCAATGAAGACACTCACTCTGGATACGATACAGGATGAAGTTAAGTTTAGTCCAACGCCTGGAGAAAACTTCACTTCATCCTGCATCATGTCCCTAGTGAGTTTTTTCATTGGTCCTGTGAAAATGTCATATCTATCTTTCTGTATATATATATATATATATATATATATATATATATATGTTTGCGTGTGTATGTGTCCCAGTAATTAGACCTATTAAACATTAAAGTGAAATTGTGCTCAGATAAAAATGGTATATAGTCTACATATCGGTTAAAGACATTGTGTTCTATGAAGAGACCTGAAGGCAAAACACCTTGCAAATTAAATATAACAAAAGGGCATTATTGGGAACTCATGGGTCTATGCACGTATTTTTGCAGTATGTCAAATCTGGGATAACAATACACTCAGGAAGTTTGACTTTGTCAAATTTAAGTTCAGGGATGTAGAATAAAATACATATAAAATGCTCAGCAAGAGCATATCAGAATACTTTAACCTTCACCAACTGCAATACTAAGAATAAAGAAAGTTGTCCCAATCCACATAAAAGTAGCAAACCTGCACCCATAAAGGTACTCCTACCAACAGGTGCAGATTTAATGCTTTGTGGAATACAGAAACATCCCTATATAGTATGCCTGGAACAAGGTAAGTTACTCCAGACCTTGGCTATAGTAAATCTCTCACTCTTTCCATGGTGGGAAAGGGGCAGTTTCAGGGTATGAATGCCCACAAATCTACAAGCTTGTAGGTGTTCACAAACTGCAAGACTAACCACATTTTGTTCTGCCCATTTCCAAACTATTCCATGCGATTTCCTACTGTAGATTTCTGCGCACTCAGCGAAATCCACATTAGTAAAACCATTTAGGACTACCATGATTCCTAATGTGAATTCCTGACAGATGTAAATGTAGCCATTTTCAGCCTGAAGCACAAGTTTGCATCCGAAAAATGGCTCTGTCAAAAAAGCCCACAAAAAAGCTCTCTAGAGTTAACCCAGGTTCAGTTCTTTCTAAGATTTTGAAAACATTTCACATAGTTGGGAATTCATCAAGTCTTTAAGAAAGATTGTCAAATGAATTAAACTCAAAAATAGGCAAGAAATACACAGATATGTTTTCATCAATGGGCCATATCTTTGCCCTTTTGCAGCAGCAAGTTATGCCTAACATATCCAGGTCAACACCTGGACATGTAAGATGTACCTAAGCATATGAGGCTGTACCCAAGCATAGGAGGCTGTACCCAGCATGTGTCCTTGGCAAATGAGGTTGCACATTCCATATGAACGTGCTTCAGGACTTGAGAGGGAGTAGCTGGACTTGTGATGCTGTACCTGGGAATATTACAGTGTATCTGTTCCAATATTTTTGTATCTGGTCATACCATGTCTGTCCTGGGGTTTTAAGGCTGTTCCTGGCATAATACTGAGAAGATTGTGATGTTGGCATGTGGCAGCATATTTGGTAATAGGAAGCTGTACCTAACATATCACTGCTGTCCCATAACATGCACTGCTGTCCCAGGCTACAGTGTCATAATCAGAGTATCTGAGGGTGTAACTGGGTAATGGAATTCCTCAGTTTGTTGGGGTGTGACACACGGTTCATAGCCGTGCTTTGGGATAGGAGAGATATGTGGCATATGATGGTTATACAAGGGCATTTGACCCTGTACTTGAAGTGCAAGGGGGTATTTTAGCATATAACGGCTTTCCATGTGCAAGCAGTGGTTGTTCTATGCATATGCTGGCATTACAGGAGCATGTAAGGAATGTCTGCCATACGATAGTTTTAACTTGCGATGTATGTATCTTTCAATAATGCCTGGAATATTATTACAAACAAGTTATGTAGCACGTTATTGCATAACTTTTTAGGTCCACAACTGCAACATTGTTTTGAGCCGGTGCAACGTGAATACCCGTAGGCTCTGGTGTAATCATCAAATAAGTTGCGCCACTGGTCGCATGGACCTTTAGATATGACTGAAAGTGTACGGTGGGAGCTAACAGCACTACAAGTCAAATTACAATGAAACCTATTTGGCTCCACAAGAACGACAGAGAATATGGTTTCCAAACCTTGAAGATTTATTAGCAATTAAGTCAAAGTTACAGGCTTTAATCATTCGACAAATCAATTTATCAGATAAGCATATAAATCAAAATGGTTAATAATTCTGAGATTATATATCAGGCAAATGCCAATGCAGATTATTACAAGATACAAAATGCATTAAAGAGGAAGTATCAGTTCCATAAAGGAACTTCCCTTATCTAAAACATCATCGAATGGGAAGAGAAAATCCTACGCAGAAGGTGTCAGCCTTAAATGTACAAAATTAAAGTTCAAGGGAAAATAGGGATAAGCGTTCAAGAGACAAGCCCAAGAATAGGGGAAACCAGCAGAGTAGAGAACGGTCTTCCCTCGACAAAGTTAGGATAGGCCTGCCTAAACTATTCTAAGACACACTTAAACTATATAGAATTCTTCTAGAGCATCTTTCCACCAATTTCCTAAGGATGGAGCTAATCAGGTTACACCTTCTTCTGGGAGCAGGTAAACTCCTCTCGTTCTCATCAGCCAACAAAGATGCACACAGCAACATAATGAGGTGCTCTTCCAATGAATGTAGATTATCAAGCACCAGCAACAAGAATAAAAACGTGAACCAACATTATGGTTTACAGTGAAATAATTCGAGTGGCTGCAACCTAGTCACCGTTAGGCTAAAGTTAAGGAAATATATGTGAATGAACATGAACATTCTATCAGCTAATTAGTATAATGCGGTTAAACAAAGTGTGGCTTCTTTATATATGTGAATTGCCACACATTAACACTTGGGTTAACATATTAGCACACTGATTAACATACTAATAATAATGATTATGGATCGCCAGTTTCATGGGCTCACATAAAAAAAATCCATAGCTGTAAAATCAGATTTAGCCTGTGGATCTGTCTGTCTGCTTCTTTGTACATTTCCCTAACTGAGGTGACCGTAAGCCATGATTTTATTATATTCTTCTATTTATTTTAGAGTATGAAGTAAGACGTCTCTGGTCTCAAAATCAAATCCCATCCATTTTAGAAAAGTAAACTGCACATGATATGATAATGCTGCAGCATTTTATCTTCTAGAAGTGAACAGCAGGGAATTGTTGTCAGATCTTGACAGCTTCACAACCAAAATTCTCAATTTGAAAATGGAAGTCATAATGTGTTTTATGAATTAAAAGATGCAAATCAGGACAGCAAGCATAGCTGATTAAATTGTATAGTACTTTTGTACAATACAATTACTATTGTGCAAACACAGGGCACAAACTCACTTGTTTCTAAGCAGGCAAAGAACCAGGCAGTCAGATACTTAGGGCCAGATTATGAGGTTGGAGGTCTGAGGACCACAAGACTCGTGGTGGCACGGCGGTGGTGGTCTTGCGACCGCCACATTACGGCCCTAGTGGTCGTACCGCGCTGCGACCGCCGACTCCACCAGGGAACCACTGTTAACTGGTGGTGACGTGGCAGTTAAGAGGCATCAGTATGCTTGGCGGGACCGCCGCGGTCCCGCCAAGCATATTAGGATTTCATCACCGCCACAGTGTCGGTGAGGAAAGAAAGGGGGACTTTCAGGGCCCCCTGTTGCCTCACACCTTGTGGATGCACGCCGGAGGGGCACAACATTTGCCCCCCTGTGCGCATGCACTGAAGTTCCAACACGGCATGGACTTTTCAGTCCATGCTGTGCTGGAACTTCCTTTGATGTTCCCATTGCGGTGCCTATTTTATATGCACTGCCTTGGGAACGGCAAAGGAAATGCCCGCCAATGACAAAAAAAGTAATTATAGGGTGGGCGCTCCTCACTTGGGTTTGACGGTGCTGTGGCAGGGCGGTTCTGCCACCGCACCATCAAACTCGTAATCGGGACCTTAGAGTCAGCCTGCCATTCACACAATCACTCCACAAACATCTCGGGAAGTACAATACCTAAGCCAAGCATTACAGGGTCTGGCACCACACCAAACTGACAAATAAGACCAAAATACTGACACAGGCTTGACAGAGATTAGATTATCTGCATCCCCAGTGCGATACATCTTGCAGAAACAACCCCAAAACACTTTACTCCCATATGGGATGGTTGACAGGTCTCAAGACTAACCTCCCATTCAGAGCGCAGCGTTGGGAAACCCTCATCACAACACCACACTCACTATATTGGGAATGGTCTATCCCCAGACACCCCATGAATGATCCTACGTCGGTAAACTGATATTTGCCTATACATGGGTTAAAAGGTAAGAGTGCTAAGGGTCATGTAATTGGCTGATGTGTACTTGATAAAACCGTGTTACATGCCAGAGCTTTTTGGCTACTGTACCTTGAATAATCTAAGCATTTGCCTTAGCGATCTCCTGCAGCCTCTTGGGGTCACTGATCAGGCAGTGTGGCTCTGCTGTTCGTAACAGATTAGTCTGCAGCATGCACTACAGTTAATTTTGATTATTGTTGGAGAGCTGAAGTGTACATGTTGGGGAAATTTCTACTGCACTTGTGTGTGTTCTTTCCGTAGTACATAGTTTAAAGACACAAGGCCCATTTCAAACCTTGGCAGAGAAAGGCAGCAGCCTCTGTTTATTTTTAATCTGAAGATTGGGAACTGTTGGACCTGATATCCTTGATGTGGTTCCCCCAACTTTTTATCTTCAATTTTCCTATTTTTGCTGACTTAGTTTTTGCTGGCCTTCGGATTCTGTACACTTTACCGCTACTAACAAGCGCTAAAGAGCTTTTGCTCTCTCCCTAAAACATGGTAATTTTGGCTACCACCCAATTGGCACCTTTAATTTACCTGTAGGTCCCTAGTAAAATGGTACTGCCTATAACCAGGGCCTGTAAATTAAATGCTACTAGTTGCCCTGCAGAACTTATTGTGCCATTCACTTAAGTAGCCCTCTAAACATGCCTCAAGCCTGTCATTGCAGCTTGTGTACAGGGCCGTTTCTACCACTAGGCCGGACTAGGCGGCTGCCTAGGGCGGCAAAAGGTGGAGGGCGGCCGTGCCGTGGCAAAAGTTAAAAACATGAGAGTTCTTCTTTACTCTCTTCTCTGTCCTGACTTCGTTCTATTGAATGAATCTACCAGGTAGGTAGTGCAGCGCGGGTGCGGCTCGCCTTCAAATTAGACAGTCGACATCATCATGACCAGACCAGGGTGACGTGACGTGAGGTCACGTTCGGCCGCGTGCGGAGGGCTGTGCCAATGCGCGCGCGGCCGGCAAGAAGAGGCAGGCAGAGCAGAGAGAGTTACCACGGCGCTGCAGCCCGCCTGCAGGCCTATCAGGTACCGGGGTCCGGGATGGGGATCTGGCAGCGGCGCCGAGCCGCCTTCCTGAGTTCGTCTCTGGAAGGGACGGTATCGGGGTGCACGCTCCCTGCCTCATCTACCAACCTCCGCTGCAGGACATTCTTCTGACCTCTTTACCCCCCCACCCACCACCTCACCCCCACCACCCATTCACCCCCACCACCCATTCACCCAAAGGCGGTCGACCCATAGTCAAGAGATGCTGCGATGTTCCCTTTGCTCCCATGGTCAGTTTCTCCATTCAAACCCCTTCCCCTCCCTACCTGGAGGCAGGTGCTGCTCCCAGCCTACAGAGAGGGGTTGTCAGAGGTAGCCCGCCCCCAGCCCTCCTTTAGCCAGTAGCTGCGGGGGTACACGGCCCGAGGGAAATCAGTGCTGTTTTGGCTTGACTCGGTTGTGCTGCTCCATCTGTCATTTGTGGGAACCTGTGAAGATGCTGGGGGTGAAGCGCCGCCTCGTCTACCCCCGAAGTGGAAGATTCCAGGACAGAGATTCCATAGACGGCGTCAGCGGGACGGGCATCTTCAGGGCACAGCATGCGCGCACTCCTCCTCAGGTAAGCGACGAAAACTCCGGGATTATCATTATACCGCCACTCCACCCTCTTCATAAAACTAGTCCACCTCCCTTGAGGGGTAATTTTGATACTGGTGCATGACACATAGTGGGGACGGGTTTACAAGAGGCAGGGCTGAGATACTGCTTTTCCAGCCTCACTTCCCGCATGCCGAAGTAGTAGACACTGTTCAAGGTCAGGATATTCACCGAAAGTCCAATAATTAGCTTGTATGTTGTAGCTCTCTGTCAAGTGGTGCAACGGTCCACCTTTCAAGAAAGCGCGAAACATGTTTGAATGGGTTGCAGGGCATATCATAACTTGCAAATGTGTCTGCATAAAGTAGGTTTTAATGTCCCACCTTTGTGTTTTGCTTTCTGACACAATGTTTACTTTTTCGCTTTTTATTACCGAATTACATTTTTTTACACTGAATGTTTATTTTTTTTTCAGTATAGTGTCTTAACTGATTTATAATAACTCTTCTGGTTGTTACTGTGACTAAGGCCTCATATTTGTTTTGTCTTTGTAGGCTACTAGCAGGCCCAACTCTAGGAATTGTTATTTGGGTGGGCCAAGGGTGCATTCGGATGGGCCACTGCAGGCCCGATTTGTCGCTTGTATATCTAGCCAGGCCTGCTTCAGGGCCCTCCTTTATCTCTCCTTAGTCTTACAAGGCCCAGTAAAATGCACTTTTTCCAAATGTCTTTCTAAATGTTATCACTCTCAATAAAGTGTTTTTTTCCATGTAATTGAGGGAAGAGGAGGTTTCTGAGGTGGGAGTATCAGGCAAGTTACACTACTCGTGATTGAAAGGGGGCTTTTGTAACCAAGATAATCTAATGGGACTTTTCTTATGCATCCATTTCTCCCTAGAAGTCACTCTTTCAAGGGAAAATGTACCCCCTTTGAGTAAAAACAGATTTAATAGAGTCTTATAGAGTTTTTACAACCAAACAGTTACAAAGTATTACCTATTTTGCCGTTCCTGCCAAACTTAACTAACATCTGAAGTGTCTGTGCATATCCATATGACTTAAAAAAACTAAAATGAATGTTTCCTTGTGTAATATAACTGGTGCTCATGTAAAGCGCTCCAATACCTTTGGGCCAAGTTCGCGCTATATAAAACTGCTAAAACCCTGGATGACTGGGGAGAGAGTGATGGTAGTAAAAGCATACATGCCAACATTTTAGAAGAGCAAAGTGGGAGATTAAAGAAAAAAATCGGGAGAATGGGGCCTTGAATCGGGTTACTGTCATGTATGGGCTTAGCAAGTGTGCTGCTGCAGGGTCGGACATGTGAAACGCAAATGCACGTTTTTTCTTCCCTTTCAGAAGCATGGAGTGCAATGGCAGGCAGAAAGAGGGTGATGCAAGTGTTGTGCACTGGCCTGCAGGAGCAGGTTGCTGGCAGTGCATACACCACGTTACACAGTACCAAGCCCTGTCAGCTGAAACCCCGAGTAATCGGGTTTTTGCTTGAAGGAATCGGGAGGCGGGAGACTAGCCTTGAAATCGGTAGTCTCCCGCCTGAATCGGGAGGGTTGGCATGTCTGGTAAAAGGGAGGGGGCGGCATTTTTCAATTCTCGCCTAGGGCGGCAAAACACCTAGAAACGGCCCTGCTTGTGTATGCAGTTTTTAACTGCTGTTTCAACCTATCAAAATAAACTTTTTGCCAGGCCTAAACGTTCCTTTTAAATACATATATCACCCCCAGGATTAGCCATAAACAGCCCATAGGGCAGGGTGCAGTGTATTTAAAAAGTTGGACATGTATTTTTAAGTTTTACAAGTCCTGGTAATCCTAAATATATTTTTCATTATTGCAAGTCCTACCTCTCCCATACGATAACATTGGGTTAACTTATTACATTTAATAAGTGCTAATCTTTGATTGGGGGCAGGTAGGAAAACCGAGTTTGGTTTCTAAAGAATTGTAATTTAAATGGCAAAGTTGGATTTTAAGCTTCAATTCTAAAAATGCTCCTTTTAGAAAGTTGACATTATCTTGTCCCAGCCAATTGGTGCCTGCAACCTTTATCCTGGGTCACATGACTAGATCTAGATAGCAGTTGGTCTTTGTGTATTGCTCCCAGATACTGAGAAAAAGGGGGAATAGATGTTGGACGGGCCATCTCTCTCAGGATGAGGGTGAGGAGCTGTCACCTACCACTCTTGCACATCACAAAGGCTCTGCCTCAGCACACTCACAAAGGTTTTTTTTTTTTAATAAACAGGCTTTATTGAATTTTGCACAGAGAGTATAACAAGACACACATTTGGTACAGCATAAAGCGATACAGCGTTTAACCACGGTTCAGGCTATGAAGTTGCATGATATCTTAGTACAAGGCAACACCAACACATTTTTCATAGTCCTTGGTTTGTTGTCCCAGCCACCTCCCCCATACTCAACCATGCTTCAGGGGAAACCCCCCAGCCTCATAGACCAGTCTCTCCTGCTGTGCACACCAGTCCACCCTCCATTGCCACTATGAGCAGGTGGGAGGGGCAGGATTTTTCCAGCGAGAGACAATGTCCTGTTTGGCAACCATAAGGGCCGTGCACAAGAACGGCCAATCTGCCCTAGTGCCCCCGGAGCCCTCAAGGACCCCCAGCAAGATCATCAAGGGGGAAAGTGCGACCTATTATCTCAGAACTTCAGTTAACTCCCCCACCAATACGGACCAAAACTCCTGAATCCTAGGGCATAACCACATCATATGGTAGAAATCGGTGGGAGCATCGCCACAACGTGGGCAAGTGGGTTCAGGGAGGAGACCCACCTGGTGAAACCTGGCCGGGGGAAGGTGAGCACAATGTAAGCAGTATGTTTGAATCAGGTGCAGCCTGGAAGAGATGGTAATAGGTCTAGGTGCCATTAATGCGTCTTAACAGTCGTCGTCTTCAAGGGGACCCAGTCAGCCCTTCCATCGGGATTTAAGGTGATCCAAAGTGCCCGGGGCATTAATGATCAGTGTTCAGTAAATTTTGGAGACCTCACCCTTACCCAGTGCACCCTTGAGGAGCTTGCCTTCCAGCGGCTGAAGTCAGGGAGAGGGTCAATCTGCGATGGTACGCAGACATAATATCGAGTTGTAAATATCGATATGCCATAATATCGATGTTTAAATTTCAATATGACAGAATATCGACCTGCAAGAATATTGACTACAAGAATATCGACATGCAGGTAAGAAATATCGTTTTACTTAATATCGAAGTTAGCAATATCGTAAGTCAAAATATCGTTGTTAATAATATCGAGAAAAAAATGAGTGTTTTTTATGTTAGTATATGTGTTAAAAGTATAGGTTATTTTTTTAATGTATGTTTGAATTTTTTATAAGTAATTAATTTTATGTTACATTTTTTTTGTGTATTTTCGTTTCGTAGCGGGTTGTGGGTTTATAGGGGAATAGGGTGGGAAGTTATTTAATTATAATATATTAATTAATAATTTTTTTAAAGTTATTAATTTGTAAAATAAATAAATATTGCGTTTTAGTTCCGTAGCGGGTTGTGGGTTTATAGGGGAATAGGGTGGGAAGTAATGTAATTGAAATTAATTAATTTATTTATTTATTAATTAATATTAATGTATTTAATAATTTATAATGTTAATTGTGTTAATTAATTGGTTATTAATTAAAAGTTAATTGATTATTAATTAATAATAATTAATTGGTAGATATGGTAAATGTGTAATTTTTTAGGTGTGGGTCGTGGTTTTATAGGGGAGTAGGGTGGGAAGTAATTTAATTATAATTAATTAATTAATAATTTTATTAATTAATATTTATGTAATTAAAATTTTATATTGTTAATTGTGTTAAAAAAATACTAATTAGATATTAATTATTAATAATTAATTGGTAAATATGTTAATTGTGTAATTTTTTAGGGGTGGGTTGTGGGTTGGTAGGGGAGTAGGGTGGGAAGTAATTTCATTGTAATACATTTTTTAATATTTTTATATATAATATTTATTTAAAGTTATTTTAAAGTGTTAATTGTGTGATCTAATTTATTTTTGATGGTTTTTAATTTGCTTGTTAATTGGTATTAATTAATTAATTAATTGATATCTAATTATGTGAATTGTGTAATATTTTATAATGTTGGTGTTGTTGTTTATAGGGGAATATGGTGGGAGGTTAATTATTTTTGGGAAATTAATTATTTGTTAATTAAAGTTAATTATTTTGCAGGAGTGGGAATCCTAAATTATTCCCCTCTGCTATCCAACACTTTCCCTACTGTTGCATTTGCTGGAGTGGGAATAGTAAATTATTCCCTTACGCTATCCAACATTTACCCTACTGTTACACTTGGTGGAGTGGGAATAGTAAATTATTCCCACTCGCTATCCAACACTTTCACTACTGTTGCACTCGCTGGAGTGGGAATAGTAATTTTTACCCCCCCACATCCAACACTTTCCCTACTGTTGCATTCGCTGGAGTGGGAATAGTAATTTTTACACACCCGCTAGACAACACTTTCCCTACTGTTGCACTCATTGGAGTGGTAATAGTAATTTTTACCAACCTGCTATCGAACACTTTCCCTACTGTTGCATTTGCTGGAGTGGGAATAGTAAATTATTCCCCTACGCTATCCAACATTTTCCCTACTGTTACACTTGGTGGAGTGGGAATAGAAAATTATTCCCACCCGCTATCCAACACTTTCCCTACTGTTGCACTCGCTGGAGTGGGAATAGTAATTTTTACCCCCCCCCGCTATCCAACACTTTCCCTACTGTTGCACTCACTGGAGTGGGAATAGTAATTTTTACTCCCCCCCCCCTCTATCCAACACTTTCCCTACTGTTGCACTCGCTGGAGTGGGAATAGTAATTTTTACATACCCGCTATCCAACACTTTCCCTAGTATTGCACTAATTGGAGTGGGTATAGTTATTTTTATTCAGTTATCAAGGAGAGAGAGAGGACTAGGTAGCTAGTCCATATCCCCGGGTTTATTATATGTAATCAAAAAGGACTAGACCTATTTAGTGACTGATACAGGACTCAGGACTGTATGGAGAAAGGGGAAACTGTTCAGTTTCTTTGTAAAGCCCTCACCCACCAACCTAGTTGGTGGCATGCTTCATCATCGGGCCCACCCAGTGACACCGAATGTGTCCCGGGTGTGCTACAACGCCTGTGTTACAGCGGAGCTGGTATTTTACTGAGTGTGCACTGTTGGTGACGTGAAGGTGAAATAGTTAAAAGCTATACAATGGTCCCAGTACCCACGGGGGTTAACTTTTAATGTCTGGGCCTCTGTTAGCGTTAAAAACAAGGCTATGGATGTGGGTGGAGTGAGTGTTAAGAACTCCTACATCTGGTGTGTGGTCTACATGTTTCAGCCAGGCCTTTCTGGCCATGTTGTAAATAATGGTCAGTAAGCCTGCTAATGTTCTTTTTGCATCTTATTGTGCTTCGGTGCTCGACTATTCTGGTTTTCACCTTCCGCGTCATCATCCCCACGTAGCGGAGGCCACATGGGCATGTCATGAGATAAACGACGTTGGTTGAATTACAATTTGTGTGATGAGACTGTGTCCAGATTTTGCCTGGTTCTAAGTCGAGTGTCTTAGAGTGTTGAGTGAGGTGACACAAAACCAGAATAGTCAAGCACCGAAGCACAATAAGATGCAAAAAGAACATTAGCAGGCTTACTGACCATTATTTACAACATGGCCACACCCCCAACGACATGACTTGGACCGTGATCGAGCAATTTGATCACAGTCGATGCAACAATGAAAAAATCCTACTGACCAAAGAACAACGTTGGATTTATCGTCTGTCCACACAACATCAGGGATTGAATGACTCTATCCCGTGGTGCTCTATGAGAAGCTAATACATCCCTCTGACCCCACGCTTCCCATGGCCCGCGCGTACATAATGATTCTTTATTTAAGCGCCTCTGTTAATTTCTGATTTCATGACACCATCCTTTGGTGTTCTCTAAGAAGCTAATACATCTCTCTGATCCCACACCACTAAGCGAGGCTTTTCCATGGCCCGCTCACACATAATCATTCGTTATTTAAGTGTCCCTGTTTTATTTCATCGTTTGGGGTACTTGACCCCTTCCATTGGATCCCTTTGGCTATGAGTCCCTTAGAGCTCTCAGCACGTCGCACTGTGGACCCCACTTTTTCTATTTTTATTGTCCTTTTTTCCATTGACTCGTACCTCTCTGAGCCCTGTATCCATGACAACCTCCGCCACGCGCACGTAGCCTGTCTTCTATGTCCTTTCTCTAGGGACGCTATTCGCAGTGCGGGAGAAACGAGCTACACCTGAGCACGCCGACAAAGCTTCTTATACTCCAGCGCCACCGGGACCTTTTCCTTCAGAGATCCGCGACAGCGCAACAGGTTTCTAAAGGGTCCTGATCCACAAAGTCGTGAGTAGAGCGCTTAATTCAACCATGACCGGGTAAGCTTCTCTTTCTCTTCCACAGGTTCCTAATGGCCCTCGGGCCACCCCCCCCCCCTTCTCATTACAGGGTCAGAACCTCTGCCGGATATCTCTACAGGGATACAAAAGGGGATGATGGACGGAACGTTTGAGCCAATCAAACACTCACCCCCAGACGTGGGTCCCTTGCTCACTTTGCCACTGGATTCAAGCAAGCCTGGCTGATGACGGCTGGAATGCCAGAAACCGGTCCTAGGATGCTTGTTTCCGGTCCAGGGAAGACATGGCTTGGCAGTTCGGGCTGGACTGTTCCCATGAGCCACAGGGTCAGACTGATTTGCATATGGCCATGTCTGAACTGGGGTGGTGGAGTGAGCTAAAGAATGATGATGGATTAAACCCAGATCAGTTGACTGGGGGTGAGTGTTTGATTGGCTCAAACGTTCCGTCCATCATCCCCTTTTGTATCGCTTTGTTCGCCCTAAGTTGGCGGGGGTATGCCCAGACGTGGGTCCCATGCTCACTTTGCCACTGGATTCAAGCAAGCCTGGCTGATGATGGCTGGAATGCCAGAAACCGGTCCTAGGATGCTTGTTTCCGGTCCAGGGAAGACATGGCTTGGCAGTTCGGGCTGGACTGTTCCCATGAGGCTCAGGGTCAGACTGATTTGCATATGGCCATGTCTGAACTGGGGTGGTGGAGTGAGCTAAAGAATGATGATGGATTAAACCCAGATCAGTTGACTGGGGGTGAGTGTTTGATTGGCTCAAACGTTCTGTCCATCATCCCCTTTTGTATCGCTTTGTTCGCCCTAAGTTGGCGGGGGTATGCCCAGACGTGGGTCCCTTGCTCACTTTGCCACTGGATTCAAGCAAGCCTGGATGATGACGGCTGGAATGCCAGAAACCGGTCCTAGGATGCTTGTTTCCGGTCCAGGGAAGACATGGTTTGGCAGTTCGGGCTGGACTGTTCCCATGAGGCACAGGGTCAGACTGATTTGCATATGGCCATGTCTGAACTGGGGTGGTGGAGTGAGCTAAAGAATGATGATGGATTAAACCCAGATCAGTTGACTGGGGGTGAGTGTTTGATTGGCTCAAACGTTCCGTCCATCATCCCCTTTTGTATCGCTTTGTTCGCCCTAAGTTGGCGGGGGTATGCCCAGACGTGGGTCCCTTGCTCACTTTGCCACTGGATTCAAGCAAGCCTGGCTGATGACGGCTGGAATGCCAGAAACCGGTCCTAGGATGCTTGTTTCTGGTCCAGGGAAGACATGGCTTGGCAGTTCGGGCTGGACTGTTCCCATGAGGCACAGGGTCAGACTGATTTGCATATGGCCATGTCTGAACTCGGGTGGTGGAGTGAGCTAAAGAATGATGATGGATTAAACCCAGATCAGTTGACTGGGGGTGAGTGTTTGATTGGCTCAAACGTTCCGTCCATCATCCCCTTTGTATCGCTTTGTTCACCCTAAGTTGGCGGGGGTATGCCCAGACGTGGGTCCCTTGCTCACTTTGCCACTGGATTCAAGCAAGCCTGGCTGATGACGGCTGGAATGCCAGAAACCGGTCCTAGGATGCTTGTTTCCCGGTCCAGGGAAGACATGGCTTGGCAGTTCGGGCTGCACTGTTCCCATGAGGCACAGGGTCAGACTGATTTGCATATGGCCATGTCTGAACTGGGGTGGTGGAGTGAGCTAAAGAATGATGATGGATTAAACCCAGATCAGTTGACTGGGGGTGAGTGTTTGATTGGCTCAAACGTTCCGTCCATCATCCCCTTTTGTATCGCTTTGTTCGCCCTAAGTTGGTGGGGGTATGCCCAGACGTGGGTCCCTTGCTCACTTTGCCACTGGATTCAAGCAAGCCTGGCTGATGACGGCTGGAATGCCAGAAACCGGTCCTAGGATGCTTGTTTCCGGTCCAGGGAAGACATGGCTTGGCAGTTCGGGCTGGACTGTTCCCATGAGGCACAGGGTCAGACTGATTTGCATATGGCCATGTCTGAACTGGGGTGGTGGAGTGAGCTAAAGAATGATGATGGATTAAACCCAGATCAGTTGACTGGGGGTGAGTGTTTGATTGGCTCAAACGTTCCGTCCATCATCCCCTTTTGTATCGCTTTGTTCGCCCTAAGTTGGCGGGGGTATGCCCAGACGTGGGTCCCTTGCTCACTTTGCCACTGGATTCAAGCAAGCCTGGCTGATGACGGCTGGAATGCCAGAAACCGGTCCTAGGATGCTTGTTTCCAGTCCAGGGAAGACATGGCTTGGCAGTTCGGGCTGGACTGTTCCCATGAGGCACAGGGTCAGACTGATTTGCATATGGCCATGTCTGAACTGGGGTGGTGGAGTGAGCTAAAGAATGATGATGGATTAAACCCAGATCAGTTGACTGGGGGTGAGTGTTTGATTGGCTCAAACGTTCCGTCCATCATCCCCTTTTGTATCGCTTTGTTCGCCCTAAGTTGGCGGGGGTATGCCCAGACGTGGGTCCCTTGCTCACTTTGCCACTGGATTCAAGCAAGCCTGGCTGATGACGGCTGGAATGCCAGAAACCGGTCCTAGGATGCTTGTTTCCGGTCCAGGGAAGACATGGCTTGGCAGTTCGGGCTGGACTGTTCCCATGAGGCACAGGGTCAGACTGATTTGCATATGGCCATGTCTGAACTGGGGTGGTGGAGTGAGCTAAAGAATGATGATGGATTAAACCCAGATCAGTTGACTGGGGGTGAGTGTTTGATTGGCTCAAACGTTCCGTCCATCATCCCCTTTTGTATCGCTTTGTTCGCCCTAAGTTGGCAGGGGTATGCCCAGACGTGGGTCCCTTGCTCACTTTGCCACTGGATTCAAGCAAGCCTGGCTGATGACGGCTGGAATGCCAGAAACCGGTCCTAGGATGCTTGTTTCCGGTCCAGGGAAGACATGGCTTGGCAGTTCGGGCTGGACTGTTCCCATGAGGCACAGGGTCAGACTGATTTGCATATGGCCATGTCTGAACTGGGGTGGTGGAGTGAGCTAAAGAATGATGATGGATTAAACCCAGATCAGTTGACTGGGGGTGAGTGTTTGATTGGCTCAAACGTTCCGTCCATCATCCCCTT